>JALGBA010003994.1:65000-768669 GCA_023970755.1 Azemiops feae | reverse complement strand
GGAAGGAAGGAAGGAGGGAAGAAGGAAGGAGGGAAGGAAGGAAGGAAGGAAGGAAAGGAAGGAAGGAAGGAAGGAAGGAAGGAAGGAAGGAAGGAAGGAAGGAAGGAAGGAAGGAAGGAAGGAAGGAAGGAAGGAAGGAAGGAAATATATTTGATCAATATTGCAGAATATCTACAATTAATCACAAATATTACCCTGAAAACTATCCATCTTAATAACAGTAGGATAAATTAACCAGCCTCTACACCACCTTCTAGTCAAATAAAGAGTCTTTAAGGGTTTGTTTGTGTTTGGGAAGCCTTCAAACTTTGACAGTGCTGAAAACCTGACTCCAGAGTTATGGATCAGAACCAGTAGACCACAAAACTACACACTCTCAAAAGATTGCTAGACATTTTCAGCAGCACCCTTGTGCAACATTCTGAAGTCTGGCATAAGACCATTGAAACCTCGTGAGACTTCGGTTAAGGTTCCATGGGATTTCAATCTATTTTTAAACGGTGTCGCTTTCATTTAATTTTTAGGATTGGGGGTTCAGGGTGTCCACCCTCTACCATGCCCTGTTGCTCACCACAGCCATAGCTAATCTGGATTCCCAACTGCTCTTGAGGGCAATTGAGCCACTCCTGAACAATGTTGTAGAAGACCACAAGAAAAGGACAAGTTGAAATGTGTATCTTCAGGACGTAATCCGAGCCATGACAGGAAGGAAAAGAGAGGTTTTAAGTTTATTGTGGAGGACAAAAAAAATGCCGCAGGAATTCAGGGTAGATTGCTCAGAGCCATGAGGTTCTTGGCCCCACAAATGAGTTTTTTGACCCATAATAGGCTCAAGCTTGATTTAATAGGTCGCGTTTCACTGCCTTTATGGACATCCTTACGTCTTCTTTGCAGAGTAATTATCTTTACACACATCGGATGTGGCAACATAATTGACTCTTTTCTTTTGTACAGTTATAGGTTAATGAGCCAAACTGACGGAGAAGTATTTTTTGGGGGGTGGTTTGTTTTTTTTGTTTGTTTTTTTTGCTTTCTTTTTCTTCTTCTTCTTTTTTTCTTCCAGAAAACGAAAATAAAATGGTTATCACTTGTAGCTTTGGGTTTTTTTTCAGACAGAAGCTCGGAGGGGTGGGATCCTGGTCTTCTGTAAATGCAGGCGACTAATGAGTAACTTGCCCGTTTTGCAGCGCTGGTTACTTCAGGGATCTGCAATAAACCACACTGCGGTGAACTCTCAAAGCACCTGAGTTTGGAAGATGGAACTCCATCTGTCCATGGATGGATGCCAAGCACACCATATTTTTTTCTGATCTCAGGCCAAGTAGCTGAGCACACAGGACAAGCAGCACAGGTCAAAACTAGGTTGATGGTACAAAATTAGGGTGTTAAATTGTAAAATCCAAACATGCTGAAAAGGTTTCAGCTGGAAAACAAACAGAGAAGCTACATGGTCCTGTCTACAGAATGCCTGCCATGCTTTCTCAGCTGATATGCTGTCAATCTGCAAAAAGATGTTGAGACTTAGGAAGAGTGCAGAGAAGAGCAACAAAGATGATTAGGGGGCTGGAAGATAAAACATGAAGAACGGTTGCAAGAATTGGGTATGTCTAGTCTAATGAAAAGAAGGACTAGGGGCTGCCACAAAGAAGACGGGGTCCACTTATTGTCCAAAGCACCTGAAGGCAGAACGAAAAGCAATGGATGGAAACTAATCAAGGAGAGAAGCAACCTAGAACTAAGGAGAAACTTCCTGGCAGTGAGAACAATTAACCAGTGGAACTTCTTGCCTCCAGAAGTTGTGGATGCTCCAACACTGGAGGTTTGAAAGAGTCTGGACAGTCACTTGTCTGAAATGATATAGGGTCTCCTGCTTAAGCAGGGGGTTGGACTTGAAGACCTCCAAGGTCACTTCCAACTCTATTATTCTGTTCTTGTTATGTGGTTATTCTGCTACCTATTGGTCATGCTCAGGACTGTTATTTATTTTTGCACTGAGGTTGCAACATTTCTAACTGCTTTTACTGGTACATTATAATTTTAAGAAATCTCGGTGTTGTCTTAATGTCCCTACTTTGGAATTCTGCGTTGTTTAGGATCAAAGACCAGAAAAGTAATAAGTGTGCTTTGGACAGCTCCAGGATCCAGGAAAAAAAAAATGCAGTGACTTTAAGGAGTTGCGCACTAGTGTTTAAGCTCTTTTGGGGAGATTTGCAGAGATCTCTGATTTCTAACTGGAGAATCCACTGAGATATTAGCTTAACAACCAAATATGGATTGCTATTTTAATCCGTATTGGACCAGGATTTTAATATTACCATGATACAAAGGACTACTTTTGCAATTAAGTTTCAGGGTTTTTCTACATTCCGATGTAGAAATCCCACACTGTTTTGGAGAGCCATTTCTATTAAACATTTTTTTAAGCTGACTTAGTATAAGGAATATGCTTAGCATAAAATTTATTAGTGACATGCCCTTTAATCTAGCCTGTCTAATTGATGCTAATTTGGTTAGATTGCATTAAATTATACCCTTTAATATAGCTACGCATGGGTCAAGAAATCCATTGCAACAGCTTAGATAATTTTTTCATGTAGTATATATATATATATATATATATAGTATATATACATATAGTATATATATATATATATATATATATATGTATGTATAGTATATATATAATATATATATGTATATACATACATATATATATGTATGTATATATATATATATATGTCTATATATATATATATGTATGTATATAGTTCATATATATATATATATGTATGTATATATGTATAAACCATGTATGGATATATATGATTATATATATATATCTATATATATTATATATATATTACATATAATAATATATATATTCTTATAATATATATATATATTACAATCAGTTTTCCAAATAATAGTTTTCTTAGATATTACTGTCAGGGAGAAAAGTCCCCAGTCCAAGTGTTCTCATTTCCAAAACATTCAGAATTCATCTTTCATCTTACCTATCTTTGAAACAAAGACAAAGGTTAGGGAATTAATGTTTTCAGTCTTAAATAAAGTGGAATCATTAAGAGTGACCCTAACTCCAGGGTGCAATCTATATTTATCACATTGGAAGATGTGATGAAAGTGAAAAATTATGCCCCATCTCATTCTCTCTCAACTTTATCTTAACTTCTGGCCCGTTAGAATTAGTTTGGTTCAAATGGTTAGCCTGGAAAATAATTGATTTGGTTGCAACAGGATGTTAAAAAAAAACATTTCAGTACAGGCAAGAGTCTAAAAAGTCACCTCTAATGATCATCATTTTGCAAGAGATGATTTAAGATGAAGTTGGTTGGTTGGTTGGACTTTACTATCTGGCTTTAGATTGAAAATAACACAGTGTTGGTATTAAACTAGTTCCTAAAACATTTTTAGGAACTCTTTTTTTTCTAAATACGTTTGTGACTTAGAGTGATGTTAACTTCTGGTCATTCCTGGATTCTGTTTCATGACCATCTACCCCATAACTGCATCTTTATTGATCATGTGGGGTCTGCTAACTCAACCAGTCAAAGATCATGCCATCTTGTGTCCCTAATCACAGATCATATAAAATCCTCAGTTGACATGATTAAAGTAAACCTGAGGATGAAACATCCCTAGCTTCGTGAAAACAGTGCAAATCAAATAAACTCTAAGAGAATAACAGAGTTGGAAGGGACCTTGGAGGTCTTCTAGTCCAACCCCCTGCTCAAGCAGGAGACCCTGTACCATTTCAGGCAGATGGCTATCCAATCTCTTTTTAAAGGCCTCCAGTGATGGAGCACCCACAACATTCTGGAGGCAGGTAGTTCCACTGATCGATCATTCTAACCGCCAGGAAACTTCTCCTTAGTTCCAGGTTGCTTCTCTCCTCCATTAGTTTCCATCTGTTGCTTCTTGTCCTGCCTTCAGGTGCTTTGGGAAATTAGTTTGACCCCCCTCTTCTTTGTGACAGCCCCTGAAAAAACTCTTATCATGTAGCAACCTGGAACCAGAACGAAAAGAAGCTTTCCTTACGTTTTAAAAAAGGAAAAGGGGTAAAATAGATGTCGCAAGGAAAATACTTCAATATTGTGGCAATTAAAAACGGCAGTGTTTGGCAATGATAACTTGTCCTTTTGACTATGCTGATAAAGTGTGTTTGCTCATGAAGTGTTTGGCCTCTCCACTTGGAGAAGGAGATAGAGCCCCACATGGCAGATTCTCTAAATCTTCGCCCAGAGGAATGTTTGCCTCTTGACAATAGACAAGGCAGCTGAGAGGGAGGGAGGGAGGGAGGGGGGGTGTCAGAATCTGCCAACAGTGAGTATGTATTCCAACCCAGGCATACTTGGAATAAAATATATGCAAAATGGTGTGGAAACGAGAGCCAATTGAAAAGCATTCCAGGAACACCTTGACACACTCACCAGTATAGAGAGAGAGAGAGAGAGAGAGACAGAGAGAGAGAGAGAGAGAGAGAGAGAGAGAGAGAGAGAGAGAGAGAGAGAGAGAGAGAGGGAGAAATAGAGAGAAGCAAAGAGAGAAAGAGAGTGAGAAGGAAACAAAGAAAGAGAGAAGGAGAGAGACAGACAGAAAAAGTGAGGGAGAAATAGAGAGACAGAATGAGAGTGAGAAAGAGTGAGAGAGAAGGAGAGAGATAGAAAGAGAAAAAGAGTGAGGGAAAAATAGAGAGAAGGAAAGAGTGAGAAAGCGAAAGAGAGAAAAAAAGAGGGAAGCAAAGAGAACGAGTGAGAGAAACAAAGAAAGAGAGAGAGAAAGAGAGAGAGAGAAGGAGAGAGACAGAAAGAAAGAAAAAATGAGGGAGAAATAAGAAAGAATGAGAGTGAGAAAGAGTGAGAGAGAAGGAAAGATAGAAAAAAGAGTGAGGGAGAAATAGAAGTAATGAGAGTGAGAAAGAAAGAGCAAGAGAGAAAGAGAAGGAAAGAGAAAAAAAGTGAGCACGAGGGAGAAAAACAGAGAGAGAGAGAGAGAGAAAGAGGGAGGAGAGAGAGAGAGAGAGAGAAGGAGAGAGAGAGAGAGAGAGAAGGAGAGAGAGAGAGAGAGAGAGACTAGTAGACTGGTCAGATTATCCAAACCAACTTTGCTGAGCAACCTTCATCCTTCAGACAAAAATATCTAAGCTCTTGTAAGTGCTGTAAGTAGGATCAAGAAGTTCATTATTGATTTCAGTTTGTTTCTCTTTTCAAGTTCACTGTGCTAAAGTCTATTCAGGGCACTTTCTTTTTTTATTACCGCACATCACACAAACCATTCAAGCTGGGCTTACTCTCTGCCACCCACCCAAGCTGTGCTTGACAAAGGGCTCTCCCAAGACTCCAATTGGGTGTCCCCCCTGGGTCTCAACAGCCCTGCTTCTGTTTGTTCTTCATTGTGAGCTGATTCCTCCCAGAGATGAAAGGAAGGAAGGAAGGAAGGAAGGAAGGAAGGAAGGAAGGAAGGAAGGAAGGAAGGAAGGAAGGAAGGAAGGAAGGAGGAGCGAGGAGGAAAGGGAAGGAAGGAAGGAAGGAAGCGAGTGAGGAAGGAAGGAAGGAAGGAAAGGAAGGAAGAGAAGGAGGGGAAGGAAGGAAGGAAGGACGGAAGAGGAGAGGGAAGGAAGGACAGGAAGGAAGGAAAGAAGGAAGGAAGGAGGAGAGGGCAAGCAGAGGGAGGAGGAAAGGAAAGGAAGGAAGGAAGGAAGGAAGGAAGGAAGGAAGGAAGGAAGGAAGGAAGGAAGGGAAGGAAGAAGGAAGGAGAGGAAAGGGAAGGAAGGAAGGAAGGAAGGAGGAAGGAAGGAGAGGGAGTGAGGGAAGGAAGGGAAGGAAGGAAGGAAGGAAGGAAGGAAGAGGGAGCGAAGGAAAGGAAAGGAAGGAAGGAAGAAGAAGGAAGGAAGGAAGGAGAGCGAGCAAGGCAGAGGGAGGAGGAAAGGAAGGAAGGAAGGAGGAAGGAAGGAAGGAAGGAAGGAGGAAGGAAGGAAGGAAGGAAGGAAGGAAAGGAAGGAGGAAGGAAGGAAGGAAGGAGCGGGAAGGAAGAGGAAGGAAGGAAGGAAGGAAGGAAAGGAGAGGAGTGAGGGAAGGAAGGAGGGAAGGAAGGAGGAAGGAAGGAGAGGGAGCGAGGAGGAAAGGGAAGGAAGGAAGGAAGGAAAGAAGAAGGAAGGAAGGAGAGCGAGCAAGCAGAGGGAGGAGGAAAGGAAGAAGAAGGAAGGAAGGAAGGAAAGGAAGGAAGGAAGGAAGGAAGGAAGGAAGGAAGGAAGGAGAGGGAGCGAGGAAAGGGAAGGAAGGAAGGAAGGAAGGAAGGAAGGAAGGAGAGGGAGTGAGGGAAGGAAGGAAGGAAGGAAGGAAGGAAGGAAGGAGAGGGAGCGAGGAAAGGGAAGGAAGGAAGGAAGGAAAGAAGGAAGGAAGGAAGGAGAGCGAGCAAGCAGAGGGAGGGAGGAAAGGAAGGGAAGGAAGGAAGGAAGGAAGGAAGGAAGGAAGGAAGGAAGGAAGGAAGGAAGGAAGGAAGGAAGGAAGGAAGGATCAGGTTGTGATGTAAATTTGGACTCTACCTTGCAGGAAAAACCGCATCAGATCAAACTACATAAAATCAACACTGATTTTTTTATTTTTTTAAAAAATCAGTAGCGTGGATGTTAATTCAAGAAGATAACCCAGAGTTTAGTATTTGATTCTATCGCTCTGAGAATCCTAAATGGAAGCTGTTGGGTTACAGTACATAATAGGGCTCGGCATTATAGAAAGATACGCCGTAGGAGGCCTCTTGCACAACGTGTTCTCAAGGAAAGGCTCATCGGAAGCTAACCAAGATGCGAGGGGAATCCAGCTTTGTACCCGTGTCGCAAAGGCAAGAAGAAACCCCATCTCTGGACTGAGGGCAGAGGTGGACTTCAGTGACATCCCTACAGACAATTCCTCATGAGTGCCGCCTTCTCCAGCTGGGTGGAAGCCAAATAATCTCGGCTCGCCAAGTGCATATGGCCTCCAGTCTTCTTTACTCCACAGCCCTGTGCACCCTTTCCAGGAAATAAATCATTTTTATTT
Source organism: Azemiops feae (assembly GCA_023970755.1). NCBI lineage: Eukaryota > Metazoa > Chordata > Lepidosauria > Squamata > Viperidae > Azemiops > Azemiops feae. The sequence goes on along the minus strand of JALGBA010003994.1, from coordinate 761,614 downwards.
TATTTTTTTTCGCAACCTGGAGAACTAATAAGCAAAAACAGGTAGCGGGTTTGCAGAACAGAGACACAGAGCCAACGTCCCCTTTGTACTTCGTGACACAGAAGTACCGGCATAAAAATAATAGTGAATGATTGTGTCTAATTAGCAGCTGTTTCTCCAAACCGTGCTATCTTTTCTTTTCTCTTCTTTTTTTCAGCACCCCCTCCTTCCCCCCCCCCTCCCCGCAAGCCTTTGGCGAATTAACCCACCCATGCGAGCACACAGGCACACGCGGAGAGGAATCTATTTGTATTTTCCAGGAGGCTCCAAAATGAAAGTCTTATCGGAAGGGCAGTAAGAGAGAGAGCAATTGCCCCCTTCCTTGCTGGATGCCACTTGCTTCGACGAGGACCCTCATTCTCTGTACTGCTTGGCTGGTGATATTTGGAAAACTCGTCCAGACCGGTCACGTTTCTCATCACATCTGAGAGTTGCTGTGCTTTGCATAGCAATTAGGCTTTTCTTTGTTTCATCTCCCAGCTGTTTGCCAAAGCTTCCTGCAGCATATTCAGAGACTACCGGGCGGGCGATTGCTGCAGTGCCCGCCGGCAAAAGGGGGCAGGTGGGGGGGGGTCCTCTTCCAGGCCGAAACAATTCGGTGATTACCTAGGAAAACAGAGCAGGGGGAAATGCTTGTTTTCAGCTACAGCTGAAACGGGGACTTCAGATACACGCTTTTCTTCGTCCTGGGGATGCTGCCCCCATTGAGCAAGATAAGGTCCATGAGGTGGGTTAGAGTCAATGTTTGGGGAGATGTTCTGTTTGTTGTTCTTGTTTTACAAATAACTCAAGGCAGCAGACATAGCCAACACACCTCTCTCCTTCAACAGCAAGAACCCTCTGGGGTGGGGTGGGCTGAGAGGGCCCGCACCCAGCTGGCTTTTGTGTCTAAGGCGGGACCAGAACTCACCGTACCCTGGTGATTGGCCTAAAATAACCCGGCAGCTTTCATGTCTAAGGCGGGACTAGAACTCCCAGTCTCCTGGTGATGGGCCCAAAGTCACCCAGTCATCTTTCATGCCTAAGGCGGGACTAGAACTTACCATCTCCTGGTGATTGGCCCAAAGTCACCCAGTCGTCTTTCATGTCTAAGGCAGGGCTAGAACTTACCATCTCTTGGTGATTTGCCCAAAGTCACCCAGTCATCTTTCATGCCTAAGGCGGGATTAGAACTCCCAGTCTCCTGGTGATGGGCCCAAAGTCACCCAGTCATCTTTCATGTCTAAGGCCGGGCTAGAACTTACCATCTCCTGGTGATTGGCCCAAAGTCATTCAGCTGGCTTTTGTGCCTAAGATGGCACTAGAATTCACAATCTCCCATTTTCTAGCCTGGTGATTTAACCACCAGACCAGACTGGCTTTTTCACATGTTCACATGTTGGATAGATCTCCGTAGAGACATATAAATGCTGAAAGAAACGAATCCATGGCAAACAGGATGCATCAAAGCAGCTCTTCCTTTTTTATTGACCCCTCTGTACGTGCAGAAAACGGAAGAGAAACGTTTAACTCTTCAAATATGAGGGAGTCGAGATACATCTCTCTTTAAATTAACATTAAAGCATCAGTGTATAATAGATTGTCCATCATTGCCAATTTTTGAGGTGCAGAGTTCAGGGCTCCGGAGGAAGATAAATCTAATAAGATTCAAAAGGCATACTAAAGGATACTTAATTCATTTCCTTCTTCCATCTTCTGAAAAAGCACTGGCTCCGTGAACAGTTTTGAGTCAGTACAGATATCCACAGGTGAATGAGGGCGTGTTCACCTTCCATCAAAAGTGTCTGCATAAAAATTGACAGGAACGAAGATCTAAGAAAAATGTCCAGCGAACCAGGATTTAGATCGAAGAATGAGAAAATGAAGCATCAAACATGGCTTTTCCCTTAACCTTTATCACAAAAATATCATCCCTTTTGCCTCTTGGTTGACCTTCAATTCAACGGTTGGGTGAACCCAACTTTTGAAATGATGGGACTTTGCTGGAATTGCTTGCTGTTACAAGGTTTGTATATGCCAAGTTCATCTACTGGTGGTCTCTCATGACAGACAATCAAGAATCTGACCCCTTCTTGTAGCTCAGATGATGGTTCAGCTTCTGCCGAGAGACCTCACCTCTTTTCCTCACTAATTACATTCCATTTTTCCTAGCAACCATCTCCTAGCACCTGTTGCTAGTATTTCTTCTTTCCAGCATTCCATACCCTTGGACCACTCCTGACCCCCTCCTCCATCACTCTGTATCATGCCATTCACCATCTAACAAATCTCAGATTAGCAGAAGAACTGATTATGAACAGCAATATGGAGGTTACCTTGAAATAGTTATGGTGTCCTGGAGGTGTATGTCTTTTATATATGTCCATGGAGATACTGCAAAATGGCTCCTTGCTGATCAGCCAAGTGCATCTTCTAAGAACCATGTCCGAGATTGAAGGTACTTGGGAGATCTTCATGCCCGCAGATACAGCTTCTTGCTAGTAACATTTTCAGTAATGGTTGCTTTGATCTTGTGGATAGCTAAAGAAAGGATCTTGCTTAAATTGACAGTAATGAAATGTAAGCAGGTTCTCTGGGGTAACAAATGTGCATCTCCATTTCTTTATAAGATAGATAGATATTAGTCAATGATCTTAATGAGAAATAGGTCGTTCCTGGTTATTCCATGAACTACCTGAGAGAGGAAGTGACTGGCCCAAAGTCATCCAATCGTCTTTTGTGCCTAAGGTGGGACTAGAATACACAGACTCCTGGTGATTGGCCCAAAATCACCCAGCCAGATTTTGTGCCTAAAACAGAACTAGAACTCACTGTCTCCTGGTGATTGGTTAAACTCCTAGTGATTGGCCCAAACTCATCCAACCGGCTTTCGTGCCTAAGGTGGGCCTAGAACTCACCATCTCCCACTTTCTAGCCTGGTGCCTTAACCGCTGGACCAAGCTGGCTCTTTTGTGACCCTATCTGCATGGTCCATTGACAGCTGGAGTTGAAACAGGTTCCCATGCTATGGCTCTCCTAAGAAATCATGCTTGGTTCATATCAGCCAACAAAGACATCTATCTATTCACAATTTCCCTCCAGGATTTTTTGCCTCCTTATATAACCATGCTTCTTGTTGTTGATTCTTGATGGGGTCCAATGGCAAGTCAACTTCAAGAAAAGGATGAGTCGTAAGGGAAAGAAAATTAATGGGAGCCATCTTCTACTGATCTCTCTGACAATAATGGATGTTTATGGTCAGCATTTAGAGGAAGTGTTAGTTGGTTTGTTCAAAGAAATTCAGTCTTCAACTTTCTGCCTTGGGAAGCCAAAAATACCTAAGCAGGAAATAAAAAAGGAAGTTACACTATGAATGATAATTTTAGTGACTGTCTCGTGGAATGGATTAATGTGTGGTGAAACACCTCTGGGGGCACCAGGCAGACTCTTGTAGGATAAAAAGCTGGCAGTGTTGACACATGAGAAAGGTCATCAGTGAAGCAGTGTCAGTCGTTAGCCCTGTCTTAAAAAAATAAAATAAAAATAAAATCTGAATTAATTGGGTCAAAAGAAGAAAGGAGAAAATGTTTCCTCCACGGGTTCAGAGGTAAGCAGACTTTAAATGCCTTCTTCAAAAGCTAAGATGATAATATTCTATATTCTGGACAACCCAACAGCTGGAAAGGTTTCTAATAAGCTTTTCCAAGCTTAGATTTGTCACAGCTGTGTGGGAGTAAGGGGGGGGGAAGAAGAAGGAGGAGGAGGAGGAGGAGGAGGAGGAAGAAAAAGAAAGAAGAAGAAGAAGAAGAAGAACAAGAAGAAGAAGAACAAGAAGAAGAACAAGAAGAAGAACAAGAACAAGAAGAACAAGAACAAGAAGAACAAGAACAAGAAGAACAAGAGGAGGAGGAGGAGGAGGAAGAAGAGGAAGAAGAGGAAGAAGAAGAAGAGGAGGAGGAAGAAGAAGAAGAAGAAGAAGAAGAAGAAGAAGAAGAAGAAGAAGAAGAAGAAGAAGAAGAAGAAGAAGAAGAAGAAGAAGAAGAAGAAGAAGAAGAAGAAGAAGAAGAAGAAGAAGAAGAAGAAGAAGTACCTATTTGTTAAAGAATGTAGTGATCACCAAAAAAACAAATTCACCCTAGAAACTAATGTGATTTTCTCCATTTCTTCCATGTCCACTTCTGCTCCAGAGTGGATGTTCACATATCTCGGAGAAATGGTTAACAAAGCAATAAAATATTGCCTCCTCTATAAAATGTCACAAGAGGAGGTAATCTCTCTTGACTTAGATGTAAGGCTTTGCATGGATCAATTATGCATATCTTTCTTTTGGGGGGGGAGTGCCAGGGTTTTTTTGGTGCTCTTTGGGAATACCAGCAGCATGTGAAGCTATGGAAAAAGGAGTCAGCACAAATTCTTCCTGCATTCCCTTCCTCCTCCTCCTCCTCCTCCTTTATGTCCAAGAAAACAAGCCCACCTTGTTGTAAACAATGAAGAGGTGAGGATGTGGAAATTAAATACAATTAAGTTATGGTCTACATTTCTCTCCAACCAGGCCAACTTTCCATTTGTTGGCCGTTGTTTTAGGAAAGAACCAAGTAGTTGTTTTGAAAGGGTCCTGAATATTTAGTGTTAATGACACTATTATATTGGATTTTTGACCTGTCAGATTGACATTACGTGATGGACAACTCAAAAAAAGGAAGGATATTTTATCTGTCTTTGTAAATCCAAGCTGAATAAACGGCTATCAATTTTTAATAGTCAAATAATAGTCTTTCTAATGTGGGTGGGGTATATATTTTAATAACAAAGACCTAGATTTTATTGCCATGGATTTTAAAGTAAAACTAGATTCCCTCCATTGACCTACTATATGCATTTCTGCAAGAGGTAAAGGAATCCCCCCGTAAAAGCTATCAAGAAACATTTCACAACAGGCAAATTAATTGGTTTTTTTACTGTATTTGAATGAAGTGATTGTCAAATAAAGCATACCATGACAGTTAATAGTGTCATTTAGAGGCATAGAATTATTGGCTTGTTATTGGATGAAAACAAAAGCAAACACTTTGCATTAAGAAGTTTTAATGTGTTTAAAATCCTCATTAGGGATTTATGAACACACTTACTCAGCAGAATGTCTCATTAATAAGAAATTGAACAGTTTGCTGCTTCTGCGGTGCAATTTTAGAGGATGGGTGTTTTTGTTTGTTTCATTTTGCTTAATTTTTTTTGTCCGTGTCTGCATGCTTATGAGGCTGTCTGTCTGTCTGTCTGGGTCTGTGCGTGCACCTGCTTTAATTTCCCATTTTACTGTCATTAAACCTTTCATTTGAACTTGGACGGCATGCTGTCAGAGTAGCCTTTCATTGATGTGATTTAAAAATCATCTGGGGAGGCAGTTATGTTAGAATCAGTGTTCATTCTCTTTGCTTTTTGGAGAGCAATTAAGAAGTCTGGGTGAACACAACACAAATCTAAGGGGTTTTGAATCTTGGAAGGTCAGAAACGTCACCAGTTAATAGATCTACCAGCATCTTTTGACAATCAAAGTTATAATGGATTAAGGGGACATGGTAAAATTCAGGGTTTGCATTTTAGGTTACACATTGTAGCATAAAGGACTTCATTGTATAGTTTTTACCGCCAGGGCAATTAATCCACCCTATCACTACCAGTAGCAAGGGTCATTGTTGTAAACTGATTTTTCCCAGGCATATGGCTTCCATTGATAAAAGTCTGATTTGAAATGTTGGGAATTCCATTTGTCCTTTCATGAAGATTCCATCAATTACCCTTTCTCGCCCAGAATCTTTTACCAAAATTTCTAAATTTCTTTGAAATATCAAAAAAGATCTACCAATCCTGGAAAATGTTTTATGAAAAGCAGACGAACAAAATGCCCATCTGCCAAAATTGGACAAATTTAGTAGATGCGCCTATTCTGAGTCTAAACAAGAGTTTATCAGTGAAAAAGAAGAAGTGGGATCTTTAATGCCCCGCCATAACTCTGGATCACAATCCATGTTTCAGAAACACATTTTTTAAAAGCAAATTGTCCAAAGCCACCAACTTCTATGGATGCTTGTGTTGGATTTATTCTCGCCCACAGTTTCACAAACCCAGAAGTACTTTCTCTCCCAAATTTGCAAACTGTGCTAAATTCTGCCCCAGTTTTTCCCAATTGTAGTAAATCCTTGGCAAAAAGAGATCCGAAGAAGATTCTTCGCCCAATTTATTTATTTTTAATCAATCTTTAAAGCTCCCACAGGTATGTCTTTAGCTATATTTGGCACAGAGTTCAAATGTGGATGGATTTCAGACTTACGTTCCAAAGACAGTTTTTTCTTTCTTAAACAGAGCTCTGAGTAAGTTTTCTGGGTCACGTAAAGTGCTTTGGGGTTCCTAGAAGGTTGAGCTATATGCTATTACTGGCCCATCAACTGGAGCAAGTTAAAAGTTATTCAAGAGCCTGTTAATTCCTCTGTCCCTTCTCTGTAGCTTAAATTCTTCTGTATTACTCTTAAAAATTGTTTGTATTTTATATTGGCCAACTGTCAGGCCCCAAGAACAACCTGTGGAGTTACTTATGAGTAGCCTCCTTTATTGTTCTTCACCTATAGACAGAAACTTGCCAGTCTAAAGCAACTATTTGCATGACTACATACAGTATATACTCTGGGATAAGCTGGGGAGGAACCATTTTAAGCTCTGCTGCCTCTTTTACCCTCGGGGTGCAGCCCCTCCCTCCTGGGAATCCAGACCACATTCCACCACACAAACAGAAATATTATTCAGACTGCAACTAACTGAACAATTCCATCAGCTCATCAATGCCATTTTCTCCCCATGAATTAACAGCAGTATGGATTCTTTAGGCATGGAGATTTTCATTTGGGATTTGTTTGTTGATGTATACCTGAGCAAATATATAGATGGAGCTAATTAATTAATAAATAAGGAAGGCTGACCTTCCCTGGGAATACAGTGGAAAGTAGTGCTTTGTCCTTTTACCATTTTAAAAGGTAACATGCAACCTGTTGGTATTACCTGTCTTTTACTGGTACTATGACCAGAAAAATTCTTTTTTAGACTGACTACGTGTATCCTTCTCCCTCTTTTAGGTTAGCCTTCCCAATGATTCCAGCTGTGTGGAGGAGATATTACGGGTAAGTTGAATTCTTTTTTGTCGATCACATAACAGAATCTCCATAGAATGTTAAACAGCAGAACCGTAATGATACGATCACATCTCTGTTTATCTAGAAGACTTATCAGATGATTTCAAACCAAGTATCCTATTTTAGCTGGAATAAGAGTATGTATTGAACTCTGTGGAAGCATAGAAAAATAGAATCAATTCCATCCATTAGTAAAGCAAACTCATGCTTTAAGAGGTGAACTTTCAACTGCCAATATAGTAACATCCATAAATCAAGAAGTTGGGTGAAACCAGGCATTTGCAGCACTGCAACACAAAAATGTTAAGAGTTACAACTCTTATATTCCTCATTCAAAAGCCACTTCAAACTAAAATGAAGGCCCAGAAATTAAATAGAGTGTTCTGAAGGAGGTCCTTGTTGGTGGATCAGAAGTATCCCACATTTGAAGTAGCTTTCCATCATAGAATGTATCCATTCTATTATAATAAAATTGTATCAGTCAGGTTAATCGTATCCATAGGTTCTTGCATATTCCTTCCTCAAGGCCATACAGTGTTTTCATACGGAAATTTCTGCCAAGGACAAATCTCTTTGGGTCACTAACTTGATGAATGTTCAGGGTTGCAAGTCTCTGTGGCTCCTTCAGGTGATAAAGTGCTGTTGGAGTTCACCATGTGTGGAACAGCAAGCAGACCTTCTCCTTTAGAGGTTGCCATGATGTCTTCACTGAAGACCCAACTAGGACCCAACACTCGTTTGAAGCAGACTAATCCGGTCAATGATTGTCTGTTCACAAAAGCCACATCACCACTTCTTCTTCATGCTGGTTGGGAAATCGGAGAGCTTCCTGTTGAAATAGATCTACGGGATGTCAGACTGGGGAAGGCTCTTTCCCCCACGGGAAGAAAACTCCAAATTTAGGATGGAGTGTGACAGCTTTAATATGTAAGATCTTACTAGATGCTGATTCCAAAAACAATGTTCTTCTAGTTAGGAATAGCCATTCCATCCTTCCAGACAAATAGTTGGGCAGGTGCAGTATTAATTAAAAGCTTCATACTCCCAAGCAAAACAGAGGCTGCTTATAATTAGAATAAAATGATGAGAATTAAATGCACAAAACTTTGTAATTTATTCTCTCTTCACCCCTCCTGATGACTAGCTTCAGTCTAATGACCTTGGAGAGTATGTAAATTGATCAGCAGGTGAACATGCCCTTGACTGAGAAAATGATATGCAATATTACCTTTTCCCGTACAATTTGAAAGGCGCTAATCGACTTAATATGTACTAGCCCTGGTTGAGATGCCTTGTTCACAAAGCAAAATTAGCCTGCTAATAGACTTGGCCCTGTGTCCCTCACCCTCCCAGAAACCCCCTTAATTGTTTCTTTTCATCTGGGTGCAGATGCATCCAATGTCCACAAAAAGTTTCAAAATACGCACGTGCCAGTTTTGCTGGGGAGAGCTTAGGGAGGTTCGGGGGAGGGGGAGAAAGGACACAATCTGAATTTCAAATGGTCTTTTCAGACGTCATTGCACAAATAGCAAGCCGGCCAGCATAGTAAATCATAAGAGTCTGTCAAATATGGGAACACCTTGGGAAGGATATGATGTCAGATACCAGTAACTTAGCAACCTAGCCCTTTTGCTGTCTGAAGAATGAGACACAACGAGCTTTTCAACAGGGAGTCCATCAATCGACTGTGATCTTAGCAGTGGGCAGAGTAGAACTGGAGAACTTGGCAATGCTGGTTTGTGTTGCATGTACCCAACAGCCTCTGGATGTTCCATGCTGCTGATCCCACTTCAATTAGAAGAACTGTAGAGACTCAAGGTCAGGAGGAGATTTTGGCACCATAACACCAGATTTCAGGGTTCATACTTTCTTCTTCCATGGCTTGTAAAAGCTCCACGTTGCCTAAAGAAGAAGATCTGTGGGACAGGTGTTATAATTAGCCCTAGCTAATTAGAGCAGGATGCGAAAGAAGCCAAATCTCCAGAGTGGGAAAATGAGTTCCTGCAAGGCCTTAAGCAAAAGTTGGGTCACCCTTTTGCCAATTCAGAACTTCTCTGTTGGTTACTCTGGCTGTTTATGGTATATGCAATAGTTTACATCAACACCACAGTTCAAAGGTGTCAATTCTTCCTACCCGAGCAGGGGGTTGGACTAGAAGACCTCCAAGCCCCTTCCAACTCTGTTATTCTGTTAGTCATAGATACAATTTCCAGGATTGACCCAATCTCCCTGCTAGCTTTCCTTCTATTGTTTTATTTTGCTGGATATCTTCCTTGGTTAATGTATCCAGAAGCAGGAAATCAAATGTGCCGAGTTCCTTACTTAGTTGTCAAACTCATAAAGACCTAATTCCTTTTCATCCAGACGGGAATTCATTTGTGGTCAGAAAGTCTCTGATTAAACCTAGACTGTCTGCTTTCTCCTCCCACTGATGATGGCTTTGTTCTATTTTTTTTTTTAACCGAAGCTGTATATCCTTCGTATTATAGTTTTCCAAGCTAAACCACAAAAGAGGGCGGCAACTCACATTTCTAGTCATTTGAACTCATTGATAATTGGTTGACAATACCTTGGCGATGGAAGTAGAAATTAACTGCTCTTTGTAGTTGTTCTGCCAAAATCAACTTTGGGGTAAGATTTACTCCAAAAAGTCTAGACCAAAGCGCACAGGATATTTTCAAGGGGTGAAATCTGGAAAGATAGAGGCTAGTTGGAGAAAATTTGTGCAGTCACTCCAGGACACAGAACAGATGTCTAAAGTAGAAAAGGGGGTCAATCCGTTCTCCAAAGCACCTAAAGGCAGGACGAGAAGCAACGGATGGAAACTAATCAAGGAGAGAAGCAACCTAGAACTAAGGAGAAATTTCCTGACAGTGAGAACAATCAACTAATGGAATGGCTTGCCTCCAAAAGTTGCGTGTGCTCCAACACTGGAGGTTTTCAAGAAGAGACTGGACAACCATTTGTCTGAAATAGTATAGAGATGCCTGCTTGAGCAGGGGGTTGGACTAGAAGACCTCCAAGGTCCCTTCCAACTCTGTTATTCTGTTAAAGTTCAGTGAATTGGTGACAGCAGCAGTCCATATTCAGGAATGTTCACAACAGGATTTGCAACCTCAACCCCCCAAATTAGGGATCAGTCAAGTCTTTATTTTTTTAATAGAATGTTTTAGGATTCTTATTTTTTTAGTTCTTTGCTAGTGTTCGTTTTAAGAATAACTCTACTTTTTTCCCCACTGCTTCAAATTCTTGCACTGCACTCCCTCGAAAATCTGTTGGCAAACCTCAAAGTCAAAACAACCATTCATTTGAATAGTATAAGGCTAGACTTAGTGTAAATAATATTTATGACAATTAAGCTGAACCAGCAGGTGTATGTAGAAGAAACAGACTATAGGGAGAAACAGTTTCATTTTAAGTTTTTTTTTTTGGAAAAGATAGATGAATTTTATTCATGCAACACTGCTTTTCGGGCTGCTTATTTCCAAGAACAACAAATAGGGACATATGAAACCACAGGAAAACATAAGGAAAGAGGTTTCAACCAAAAAATAATATTTCACTTTTTGAGAAGAGAAAGCCAAGAAGAAACAGTTTTCACCTCCAATTAGAAAGCAGTTCCAAACATTTAGACCAGATTTCTACGATTCCCTACCCGACACTGTTGCTATCAATGTTACTGTTTTTATTTTATTTTTTATTACAAATCAAATGATAAAATAAATCATCACGTAAAATCAGGAGACGTACTCAGAAGAGTAAAAAAATCAGTTCCTCCTGAGGAGGAAGCTTTTGCGAACCTAAAGCCACTTTTTAACCAAGATGATTCTCTACCATTCATTTAAGACTTTAAGACCCATTTAAGACTTTAAGACCCTTTTAAAAGGTTACCTCCTTGGAAGATCAACATGGCTGCTGCACTTTCTGCAGAACGCCTGATGATTTATCAATTCATTTATTAGGAGATGCATCTCTTATCTTTCTGCTTATTGTGGATACGCAGCAAAAGCAAATTATAAAAATAGTTCCATTTCGTGGAGAAGATGGAGGTGGCTTTTTTCCCCCCCACCTAACAGAATTGATAAGGCAACTGCCTCTCACGGAATGGGGAATAAGCTTTGTGGCAAGCAATTTGGGGAAATTTAGCCTGATCTAATGGCTTCCTCAACCATAACACAGTCCAGTGCATCCATTTAATGATCTTGTTATAATTTATAGTGTCCCATTTTAATGAAAAGGAGTCACGGATTAGGTGAAATCAGTTAGAATGCAACGAGAAAATGGGGAATTCAGTTTTGAATCCTCCCGTATGCTAAATTGCCTGCTAATCTGAGGGGGACTGAGTTTAGTTTTATTTTATTTTATTTTATTTAGGACTTTGGCTGAATTTTTGGAAAGAGGCAGTTTGTAGGTTTGGAGGCTTAGTGCATAAAGTAGAACTAAATGGTTTCCGGAATAATTCCAAAAACAGTCAGTCTCAGGCAGTTTTCATTCTCTCTTTTAGTGAACTCAAAGACATTTTTTTTCCCAGAGCTTAAGAGGTAAACTCTTCTGGAATAAAATATACTCTGAGTAACTTTACCCCAATGCTTCTTTTAGTTGAGAGTTTCTGGGCATGGACAATCCATTTTGATATCCTGACATAACAGATCTTGCCGGATTGATCCTTGTAATCTGTTTTAAGGCAACAAGTGCATCCATCCACCAGCACTAAAGGTCTTAGAATGGACCTTTTTTTTCCAAGTTAGCCACTGGATAACGTTGGATCACTTGCCATCTCTCATCCAGTCTACCTCCCCGAATTGCTCTGATCATGGAAAAGAGACTCAAAATGAATGTATTTTTACTTTCAAACAAACATTTTTTTTAATCTGCTTTATTTCTGGGATGAAGTTCACCCCGCCTCTACGCTCCTTCAAGAGTATCGTAGAATTAATTGTTCTGCCTGCTAATTCTCTCCAATTCTTTTGAGAACCATTAATTCTTCTGCCTTTGAGACAAATTGTACCACAACTTCTTCTTTTTCTGGCTACTCATTAACATCTTTTGCATGTATGCTTCTCCGTTCTTTACCTGAGGGCATCTACAGCTACTTTTTAAATGACAACAGCATCCTTAAAGAAAGAAAAAAAACAAAGAGTTCGGAATTGGTTTAATGTCTACTCATTAATACAATTTAAAAAAAAAACACATGGAGCCAGTTAAAACAATGCTTCCATCTTTAGTTTTATTTTATTTTATTTTTTTAGGAATGAGAACACTTGAGCCAAATCAACCTCCAAGAAAGCAATTCTCAATCATCATTTCTGAAAGCTCCATCTTTCTCTTCTGCACAACTTAGTACAAGAAATCTGATTTTTTTCCCCCATTAGTTAACACAGTTTTGGAAACACCGGGCTGCATTCTGCCTGGCTGAGGAATTCTGGGAGTTGAAGTCCACAAGTCATAAAAGGGCCAAGTTTGAAGACCCCTGATCTAGATCAAGCGTCTCCAAACTTGGCAATTTTAAGACTTGTGGACTTCAACTCCCAGAATTCCATGGCTGGCTGATAAATTCTGGGAGTTGAAGTCCACAAGTCTTAAAGTTGCCAAGTTTGGAGAATCCCTCTAGATTCAGTTTACCTGCATTTGACTTGAAATAATGATGTCCCAGAAAATACGTCCATCTGAGATTCTGGTCAGCCTTCAAAACCTTTAAGAAATAGTGAATATGGCACAGTGGCTAAGGTGTTGGATTCAAACAGATCCAAGGTCAAGTCACGGAAATGAGTGACTTTCTCTTAGTCCAATATCTGTCAACCCTTCTAGATAAATCAGACCATAGATCAACTCCGCAGAAAAATTAAAACTACATTCGTTGAGATTGGCTGTAATCATGATCTTGCTAGTCTGACTGGGTTGGACCTTCTCCCCTTTTTTATACTTAAGTGAATTAGGGAGGTGTCTGTCTGATCCAGCATCATCTGCCTATTTTGATCTTAAGATACATTTTTCCTCTTAATGCTTTGGTAATAGACCTTGTCTGTCTTTGTCAAGGACGTTTCCCCTGTTCTATACACTACCACACAGAGTTGCTGTTGTGGAGATAAATTAAGACACCTGTTCGTTGGTCTTGGAGAAAGGGAAAAAAAATATTCACCATCATCCAGGCATGCAGCATCCATAGGTTTTGTAACGATTGGGTCAAAAGTCATTCTGTCCGAATGATCACTGAAAGGCAGGACTGAAGCAATCTATACTCATGATCCGTGCTGGTGTGAGAAGTTATTGGATAGACATTTGAGATGAAGCACTTTCTTCCCTTTCCAGATATGTGCTTTAAAAAAAAATAGTTACTTTACTTTGACTGAGTTATTGACATAACTGTTGTAACCTTCTTAAAAATTGATTGCATTGGTTTACTCCCAATTACATCTTGGAGAGTTACGTGTCACTCAGAGTTGGTGGATTGGAGCAGCCTGCAAGCCCTGCAAATAATAATAATAATAATAATAAAAAAGATACAGCAAGAAACTAAAATCAAATGTCCCTGTCTTTTGTTAAATATTGAAGTTTAAAAAAAAATACACAAAAGCAGGCAAGCTGAAAAATACAATCCGTTTCTGGAGAGATGGATTTCACACTCCACAGTCTGTTTTTAACTCCATTCTATTGAATAAACCACCACTGGTTGGGTGTGCTTTTCACTTTCATACCTGAAGCATAATTTATAAGTCACAGTGACTATGTTCACACAAGATATGGCACCAAACAACTGTATGACTAAGCCCGGCATGTGAGTCCCACCAGTGTGACTTTGGGGATGCTTGAAAGGAAAAAGCAAAGGGAAAGAACATGGATTGGTCTTGACTTAAAAAATATACTCCTATGTTTCATTTGCTTCATTGCTAGGAGATGACCCATTCGTGGCCTCCACCTCTCACTGCTATCCACACTCCTGGGAAAGCTGAACAGAACAAATTTACTATCCCAAGCAAGGCCCAGGTAGGTTTAAGAACATATTTGCAAAGATGTATTTATTCAGAGATATGACATCACAAGGTAGTGCATCAAATCCCCTTTGCTTATTGGGATAAAGCTCCCAGAATTGTCTAGGACCAAGCAAGGGCCATTGGTGCTATTTTGCATTCCAAACCTATCTAATGTTACCTGATGGGATAATGCTTAACTATGCTCTACATGGAGTGCCTCTGAAGACTATTACAAGTGGTCCAGAATAACGCGTGTGTGCAGTTTTGGGTGGCCCTTTATTACACCATTTATCTGGGTTACCCCATTGCTGTACAAGCTGCCCTGATTTCCAGATTCCTTCCAAGTGCAGTTAAAGTTCTCACCTTGGAAGCCCTGCAGGACATGGGACCAGATTATTTGTGGAACTGTCTTTGCTGGAGGATATCTGCCTATTCCACCAGATTATTTTATCTGTTAATTCCACTGAATTCCTTCCTTCCTTCCCTCTTTTCCTTTCTTTTGTCCTTCCTTCTTACCTCCCTTCCTCCCTCCCTTCCCTTCCCTTTCTTCCTTTCTCCCCCCCCCCCCAGATTTGCTCCAGATCCCTTCTCTTAAATGTTGCCATCCAACAGGACTTAGGAAGGACCTTCCCAGGCTTCATAGCTCAGTGAAGGGCCCATCATGCTGAATCTCCCTTGTTTTGTTCCCTGAAGGACATCTGCCTATTCCACCAGATTATTCCATCTGTTAATTCCACTGAATTCCTTCCTTCCTTCCTGAATCCCTTCCTTCCTTCCTTCCTTCCTTCCTTCCTTCCTTCCTTCCTTCCTTCCTTCCTTCCTTCCTTCCTCTCTCCCTCCTACCCTTCCCCTTTTTCTCTCTTCCTGCCCTCGTGCCCTCAGAAGCACAGATTCCATTCAGGCCCATCAGTGGTTTAAGCACCAGACTGATTAGCAGTCATGAATGTGTGTCCACCTTATGACAAATATGAGGCATAACCTTTTAGAAGCCATAGCAGACATGAACCCCAATGTCTTGGTACCCTTGATGGATTTCTTTATTTGAATGCTGGAGCTTTCAGGTTTGATCCTTGATATCTGCAGAAAAAGCTGGGGACATCCTAAAGAGCAGATGCTTCTTAGTGAACAAGTTTGGCAAGTTTTCTCACTTAATATCAGGGACACAGGTCTTGGGAATATGGGCATATGAGCAAGTGATTGAATATTCATTGGTAGCTGAGATTGTATTAGATCGTACATTTCAGTAGACTTAACCTCTTTGCTAATCTATCCATTCTGCAGTTACTCTGACATGTTCTGTGGATACCTTCTTCCTTTCTAACCTGAACAATGTTGACGTGTCTTTCTTTCCCTTTGTAGGATTGCCAGCATCTGACCTCAGGATACCCTGCGCAAAGTAAGTCTACTGTTCTGAAGGTAAACTAACCTACTGCCACTTGATGCCCTCTAAGGATGCTTGGACCTCCAGCCTCCACCACCATCCCCAGTTGGTGGGATTAGGGAGAGGACAACTTCCCTAAACCATCAGCTCTTCTCTTGATCTGTTATCCAATAAAGACAAAGGATGGAAGGTTCAACTCCATCCGACAGAAAAAGCTAGCTTTTGTATGTTCTTCAGTACAGGTAATCCTCAACTTACAACAATTCACTTAGTGACTGTCGGAAGTGACAACAGCACTGAAAAAAGCGATTTATGGTTGTTTTTCAGACATATGACTGTTGCAGCATCCTCATGATCACATGATCAGAATTGAGACGTGTGGCAACTGGCTTGTACTTATGACAGTTGCAGTGTCCCCGGGCTCATGGGATCCCCTTTTGCGACCTTCCGACAAGCAAAGTCAGTGGGGCAGCCAGATTCATTGAACAACCGTGTTCTTAACACCTGCAGTGATTCACTTAATAACTGGTTGTAAAATGGGGCAAAACTCACTTAATAAGTGATGTCTCATGTAGCAACATGGATTTTGGGCTCAATTGTGGCCATACGTTGAGGACTACCTGTAATGCTTTGTCATATTAGGGTTTGTGACATCACTTGTTTTGAGAGCGATTGTGGTGTGATGTGCAGTTGCTGCAAAACTTAAGGCAACAAACGTGACTTCGTTTCCTTTATTTTCAGAATGGAATGAGCCTACCAATAAAGTTGCAACCAAATCTGTGCCACAGAAATCGTAAGTACTTTCTCTTTAGTTACAGCTTGATACATTTTAAGTGTGAGATCTGTTTGAATATTAGTAGCTCGGGTTAGTAGTTGGGCTGTTGGTTTGACCTCTGAGCTTGGCGGTTTGGCTGCAAACATTTCATCTCCATTCGGGGGGGGGGACATATAAATTATATGTACATTGACACCTCTGAAAAGATGCTTGTCGTGTTTTGCCTCTTGCACAAACAACATTGTTAAGAAAGTATCAGTGTTTTTAAAATCCATTTAAGCAGGCATCATATAGACCACATTGACTGATATTATTAGTTGAGCAGTACAAATTTAAATGTTTAATTAAAAAAATATGGAATTAAGTGGGGAAATTGTAAGTTATATTAGGGGGTTCTGGGATGACTTGGGCCTTCAGTGCACTTTGAATTGTGCTCATCTGTCAGAGCACTGGCCTTTAAATACCTTTTTGTACGATGTGAATTGGTGTGGGTGTTATTTGTCCGGATGTTGCTGAGTCATGGTCTGGTTTCGGGCTGTTTGATTGGCTGTTTGTTGTTGCCAGGCCATAGTCCTTGGTGTTTAAGTATCGTCTGTGTGATGCAAATGGTGTTTGTTTGTTTGGTTGGTTGCCTCCGAGTCACGGTCTGGTTTCGGGTCTGGTTTTGGCTTGTTTGGATGGATGGCTGTTGTTGTTGAGATGTGGCCTGGTTTCTTTTGTGGGGGGGGGTGATTTTTGCTGCGTGGTGTGGTGCCTGTTTGTTCATTTTAAATGCTGCCTTCGGGATTGCAATTGAAGCAGTTCTTCAGTTCTCAGCGGTTGGTAGATTGGGTCGATGTCAATGTGTCTGTTTATTGACTTGGAGAAACAGGCTTCGAGGAATTTTAACTGTGCCTAAGGATGAAATTGACGTGGGTCTACCACTGTTTGATCTGGGTTAAGACCAGGGGAAATCTGGATTCAGATCCGCATTAAGCTACATAAGTTACTGGCTGACTTTGTTTCACATGCACTGATATATTTATTTCAGGTAAAAGACTTTGACAATCAAGTTTAAAGCGGTTGGTTTGATAGGTTAGACTGAACCTAGCTGGGACAAAAAGGAGCAGATTATGGCTTGGAGACTGACCGGTTGGGCAGTCACTGGACGGTTGATATGAGCTGCAGCGCAAAAATCCTCGTAGATAGCGCCAATGGGTGACAGGACAATCCTGGACCAAAAGATGCAGGTGTATGGCAAAAGAAAGACAGAATCTTGCTACAACTTAAGAATCCTTTGACAGGACTGTGATTCCACCTCTTCACAATTTCTGTAGCTACCAGACCTTATTATTATTATTTTTCTCCCCTTTTGGCCTACTGGGTCTGCCTGAGGGCAGAAGTCTGATTCCTTCCTTCTCGTTGTTACCTGTCTTAAACCACCTTGTATTGGAGAATTCTCCGGCATGTCAAGGGAACCCAAAACATAGACTTAGAATGCCAATCATCTCTCGCTTCTAGCGATGGGATGTTCTGGGATTGTGGGCTTGAGCAGACAGGCTCCATCCATTTGTGTTAATATTTTTTGATAGGCAGACTAGCAGTCAACAAAAGGGAAATAAAGCACTCCCTGTCATTTCTATTTTGCCGTGTTTTACAAAAAGAATACTGATTTGCAGGGGGGGAAAGATACAGACTTGAAGGAGAGGATGGCTGGGGATTCAAGGAGTCTTTCTGATTTTCACTGTTGAGCCATGATGCCGTGTCACAAAGAAACACACTGCCTTGCCTTGCAGAGAGTTATGGATAGTTATTTTATTTAATGGGCTTGGCACCTTCGTGCCTCCGGGTAGTAAATTTCACAGCAGTTGGCATCTATCGAAAACCCCTACCCACCCACCAATTTTAATAAGAATATTGCAATAATCTTAACACGTAGCACAGGATTGAGGTAGCCAAAGCCAAAATATAGGCTTGTTGTTATTTTCAGCATCCAAGAAAGGTCATTTCTTGACTTCTTCTTGTTCTGGTGATGAATTGTTCAGGCACTTTCAGAGAATTTCTGCAGAGGACTGGATGCGTTGAGTTAGGAAACCTTGTCTTGTTCAATTCAGTTTCCCCAGCTCTGCTTATTGGGAGCTGGTGCCATATCGGTGTGACTTTGATGGATGTGACGGGCCAACATACCCGCTTAACATCTGGATCATATGATGGAAAGTTACTGTTCAATGCTATACTCATAAAATCCCATTTATTTGCTAGTCATCCTTCATTCTTCCTTAGTTTAGAAAATTCAGGGGAGAGGAGGAGGAGGAGGAGGAGGAGGAGGAGGAGGAGGAGGAGGAGATGATTTTAGGCCTTTATAGATAGTGGGTGGCATAGCTGGGCTTGATACAAGAAAGATGCTACGAGATTATTTGTTCAAATAACTAGAGTTTTGATCTTGGCTTCATATTTCTATGATCACCACCCTTTATTTACTGATTATGGGTTTACTGCAGACTTATTTGCCACCCAAGGCAGTTTTACAACAATGAAATACCTGACAGCCTAAAAATAAAGTCTCCCTCTGACCCCCAATAAAACCAATGGATCTACACTAACACAACACTTCTCTTGGATGAGAAGCGAAATATCTTCAAGGAAAAACAAAGCAAGCCCAGTTGCCTCTTGAAAAAACACCTTTGGGATTGTAGACTTACCAATCCAATGCCTTCCAGGTATGTTCAGATTTCATTTCCCATGATTCACACCTGTTCCTTTATATATTGCACCTGACTACTCCATCAGATCCATTTCAACCACCTTGATCAGGATTATCCTTTATCAACACTACAAGAAACCCTTATTAAGATGGTGTTTTCATCAATCTTTCAAACGTTCAAAGAAAATCGAACAGTTGGCCGTTATCAGCTTTCAGCAATAATTGCCACTAGATTCTGAACCCTGAAGAGTGAGTATGCTTGTGGGAAGCCCGTTTGAAAATGGAAACATACTTCAAGATCTCCACCGCTCTTGAAAGAGGTATCATTTCTTTGTGGTGTTCCTTCATCATGTCACAACGGAGTATTTCAGAGCCCGGAAAGTAAAACAAAGCCACCAAAACAACAGCAGCAACAATAAAAATTGGCAACGTCTTTATGAGTCAAATTATGGGTAATTCATTCTTTGAAATGCTTTGACAGGATCTCCTACTGAAAAGCCATCAGGAGGCATCAAGAGGATTTTCACTCTGGGCTTTTCATATCGGATAATGTGACAACAATCAATAACGCCATTCAGAACATTCAAAGCAAAATGTAGTCGCGATCTCTGAAAGTTAACAGGGAATATTAAACGTGGTAAATTTAGCCAGGAGAGGCATTTGAAATCCCTTTTAAGCCTCTGAACTTCAAACTTTTTCTTCTTACTGGCCTCCATGCTGTTTGTCACAGAAATAACCAAAGGAATACAAAATTTCCCCCTTTTTTTTATTAGAGACGTATTATCGTTATTAAAGTGGTTTTATGAGAGATTTGTCACGTCTCCTGGCGTTAGGATCTGTATGATGCCTTTGGAAGCTGTTCATAGGCTACTTCTCGTCTTCAAAGCTAACAAGAGAATTTGCTAATATGCAAAGAGGGTTATCTTCAAAAGCTCCAACAGCGGTAAAAACCTGCTTTTCATTTGCGGATTTATTTGATTGGTTTTTAGGTGAAAAAATGTGGGAATATGAAACCATGCCTGAAGAAGAATCTGTTGGCTGAAGTCACCTGCGCAACTGTTCTCGTGTACTTCTGTTTTCTTGAAATTTATTCTCAAGGCAGCCTATCTGATCAGATATTTTACAGTGAATGAAATCGCCACATATTTGTAATCTGATCCTAGATTTGTTGGGTTCTCGTGAGAAGCCCTCACAAAGGGGTGGTGAGTAAAAGGAGCGAAGCAGCCTAGAATTAAGGATAAATTTCCTGACAGTGAGAACAATTAATCAATGGAGCAACTTGCCTTCAGAAGTTGTGGGTGCTCCATCACTGGAGATTTTAAGAAGAGATTGGACAACCATTTGTCTGAAATGGTATAGGGTCTCCTGCTTAAGTAAGAGGTTAGACTAGGAGACCTCCAAGGTCCCTTCGAACTGTTACATCTGTTAAAATGGCTGTTGAGCGCAGTAGCTATGTGCCTCAAGAGGATGTCTCTTCAGAGATGGAGAGATTCAGAAAGACATATTTCCACTTCATAAATATACACCCATTGCCCAGAATAAGTTCACCAGTAAGCTTTCAATGCAAGTATAATATTAATAAGCAGCTTAGGCAATATTTATTGAAGACAAATAATTAAGATCAGTGTGCCTCGGCAGATGAAGCCATTCCTCAAACTAATTTCCAAACAAGTCTCTTAATTTGTTTTCATTATTTAGTGGCTCACTTGCTTTTAAACTTTGCCATCAAAATAAAATATTTGCTAGCCTCACCTAATGAATGGCCTGCTCTCAGGATGTTTATAAATTACTTTAAAAGATTCTGTGACAAGGGGGGATTTAATTCGGTTATACGTTAACAACCAAGTCCTGAATAATTTATATCTCTGGCCTAAGTAGTGTGTTAAATGGGGCAAGAAAAAGAGGCCCAGTTGAGAGAACACATACAGAGACCGAGCTTATGATATATCACCCCAAAACAATTCATACTGTTAGCAGATCAAGTGGCTCCCATTTTGAAGATATATTTGTATGTGGGAATCCCCTTGAAGGATGAGGGGAAGAGGTACTGCCTAGGGAATAATCAGATGAAGTTAGGAGCCCACAAATACTTAGCAAGCAAGGAAAGAAACTTAAGAAGGATCTGCCCTAATGTATCAGGCTGTTAAAAGTGACAGTAGGAGATTTGTATTTTTAGGCCCGCAAAATTCTGTTTACAGAATTAGCTCATCTGGTCATGTTTCCTGTCTGGTTTACCTGGAAGGGCTGACAGAATTCTCCAACTGAATTCTCCAACGTGGCCAAATACTAATAGGAATTGAGGTGTCTGGCTGGAGAATTAGCTAAGATGGTCAACTGGAAAATTACGGATGTTCTGCACTTCGATCTGTATGAATTCCCGAGGAACTGTGCTACGGAATGTTAGGTGTTAGGTGATCTTTTCCCAAGGTTAAGCACCTGCTTTTCATAGCTGTGGCACAATCCAAGTAAAACATATATTTGATTTAAGAAGTTACTTCGTATGTGATCCAAGCCTTTTAGCCTTTGAATCTGAAGCATTGCACAATCATAGCTGATTGATCAAGTCCCTCCCATTAATCTGATTTCAAACATACTTCCTGGACAGGGTGTGGAAGTGAAAAAGGAGTTAAAGGAGGAGGAGGAGGAGAAATAATTCACGGTCCCACTTTCTTTCATGTCTCACCACACTTTGCATGATTAAATCACACATTAACCTAGGGCCTTTTTTCCCCAACAGAAATGTATACCCATCCTTGGTCTACCCAAATCAAATGCTGGAGAATCTTCTGGAATTTTTTTATCAATTCTTTTAATGTTCAGGATATCTTAATTGTGTCTAGCTTTGTTCTAATATTAAAGAGGAAAGGATGCTACTTATTGCCCTGGCTTTTAATACTAGCTGAAAATGCTAAAAACCTACCTCGGCAATAATGCCTTGAAAATTAAATTCTGACACCGTGCCGAAAAGAAATGTAAAACTACAATTACAGCTCCAAACTCTGAAGAAACATTGCTTACAATTGTCACAGATAGATTCTTAATTGAAATAATCTGCTTTCCTCCATTACTTAAAAAAAAAAAAAAAAAGAGGGCAAAAGGAAAAGGAAGACGAAGAAGAAAGGAAGAAAGGAAAGAACAAAAGAAGATTATATCTTGGTTAGGTTAGTTTTTAAGTGAAAACGGCTGTAGTTCAAAACAGAGAGAGTTCTGTAGCATGAAATTCAAATCAGCCCCAGCCCAATTTAAGGGATTCAAAGAAGACTCGGTGAGGTAAAAGCAACAAAGCTTAACCACGAAACCTGGATTGAGAGTTAACGTTTATTGAAAGTGGGGCTGCATTACGTCATTCAGGTTGAGGACCTTTGAAGGACCGTTCTTGGTCTTTGAAGTGTGTACAGGGGGTTGCCTTCCAAATCTAAACAGGATGAAGGCAGGACCTAAATGGGATCGGATTTCATGTGCAGCAAATGTAATGTAATGGATCTTTAGTTGTTCAGTTCTGATGTATGACATTAGATCTCCATACAAGGACCTAATTGGATTGAATCAAGTCTTCACATGATCAGACCATTCTTCAGTAGTGCAAAGGTTTGAGGAAACCAGGATAGAGACCATTAGAGAGTACAATTAAGGAAAACCCAAAGTCCCACAACATATATTTGCCTTGCAGGTTTCATGATCCAATATTAAATTGCAAGATCAGCGAAAGGTTTGGTATGGGGTCCCATCCTAGAAAATTGCTTTAGCAGAGACCCCAGTCTCAGTGGGATCTCAAGTGAGCTTCCACAGGTAGGTTATTGAATAACCAGGATACCACAACTAGAAGGACACAACCATGGGATCTAGCTGAGACCCACAGAGACCTTGTTAATGGCTCACTGCAGATGAGTGAAAGAACACTTGCTGGGATGCAGAAGGTTTTAGTTTGAGTTCTAACATCTCTGAGTAGGGTCCAAGAACTCTGAAGAATTTCTGAAAATCAGTCTTGTCATAGGTTAGGGCTGTAGGTCAGTTTCCATTCGGTTAAATTTGGGAACAAATTTACTTTAGATGTTTCTTTCAACATAGAAGATTTCAGTGGAATTCGGGGATTTTGGTACTGCTTGAGCGCTCTTCAAAAGGACACGTTTTTGCATTGTTTTTTAAATCAACTTTTAATGGCCAACCATTAACATCTGGATAGTGTGATACTTACTGCTTGATCCCTATGTTTTGGGAAGTGGAATGGCCATGTTACAGGAAGACAGACCATAACTACTTGGAAAGGGATAGTTTTCTGTAGTTTGCCAACTGTTGACATTATTATGATGTCATCAGCTGGAGGAAGAGCTATCTGGGTGATTTAAAGAGACAGAGGGAGCCTGGAAGATGCCCAGGAATGATACTACCCTAAAAGTAAGTAATTCTCAAAGGGGGCAGATTTTAAGTTGGCAGCTAAGGTTGCCTTTGCAGATAGCCCAATAGGTTGATCTTTATTGGACTCAAATGTTAAGAAGGGCCAGAAGATCAAAGTAAATTACTTCCATACGGTCAGTAAAACTGTGTGGATGGAGCTATGAAATCATCCAGAGTTGAGTTGCGTTCAACCTGTTGGTGATATCTTTATTAGACGTGTAAAGAGTCCTTCTAGATAATAGCCTCAAGCGAATTCCCTTTATAATCGTTCATCTAGGCAGTTCAAGGCATCAAATGAGGCATTTGAAGCTTTAGAAAGAAACAGAAATGCACTTTGAATGTCACCATTCTAGCCTCTCATCTCATAATTGCGGCCTTCAGATAGGAAAAGCAAATGCAGATGAGAGGATTCTAGGCCAAGAACTAAGCTAAATCATCCTTCAATTGGTCTTTAAGAGAAACAAAAATAAAAAGGAATAAATTGTCCCCAAAGGCACACTCCTCTGACATACGCTGTTCATCTGTCTATATAAGCACAGAGCTGTGGCCATGACTTTATAAACACATCCTAGAGCACGCATGAAAGGCACATATGAAAGGGAAACCACTAAGGTGCAATTCCTAAAACTCTGTAAGGGCTCGAGTTAACAGACTAGCATCATAAAGGAGATCTGTGTTGTCAAAACGGTTTGCTTTTGTGAGAATGTTCATCTATGGTGGCATTTCATGAAGAAATTCACCACCCAAGTTCTGGCTAATTCTAGCAGGCCATAAAAAGTTCTGAGTTATGTCGGCTTTTTGGGTTGTAACTTCTCTAGAAAATCTGTGCTGTCTCAATGCATAAAGATTGGTTCTTGGTCTCAGCTAATTAATAAAGGAAGTCACATTCATAGGGCAGTTAATGTTACCCGATGGTTGCAACAGTTGGGCAACTGAATCTCTATGGAGAACCTCAATCATCCAGGTCCTGGTTGCCCCAAAGATGCTTTTTTTCACGAGGCAACTGGACTTTCTTGTTTTTCTTTGAAGACGTTTCTCTTCTCATCCAAGAAGCCGAAGAAGAACGACTTCAAAAAAAAACAAGAAAGTCCAGTTGCCTCGTGAAAAAAAAGCATCTTCGGGGCAACTGAATCCAGCTGCTGTTTTAATTCCTGCAGTGTTATAGTCTACATTGTGAGCTGTGTGGATAAACAGAAATGGTGTTTAATCCTGTTGCTTGGTCTGATTAAAGTGCAAGGTCAGAAAAGACCCAGAAAAAATTCAGAGATTGTTGGGTGTCACACTCCTCATTGTTTGCCTGAAATGCTAAGTTGTAGTACATGATTTCACTGACCTAGTTGTTGAAGATCATGGTTGACAACCATTCCTAAGTGTTTTATGAACTAGGCAAACTCTTTCAATGGCAAATTGTTTGCCCAACAGAGAGAAAAGTCTAATGCTGCATCTTCGCTTTCACTGTGAAAGCTGAACCATCAGAAAACCTGAAGAAAAATCAATGCCTCTGAACAGTGGTACTTGAAAAAATGTTTGTAAATATTTCGGTCTGCAAGAAAAAAAAGAAGGCATTCATACTAAGGAAAATAAAACCGGACAGACAGTGATAATAATAATAAGAAAGCTCAAGCTAAATATTTTGGATCCGTAATGCAAGGGTGAGAAGATTCTGATGCTTGAAAAAAAATAATAAAGATAATTGAAAAAGAGGCTGCGAGAAGATGGAAAAAATGCTTTCATTGATAAATATGAGCTAATTGCACTTAGCACTTAGACTTATATACCGCTTCACAGTGTTTTACAGCCCTAGCTAAGTGGTTTACAGAATCAACCTATTGCCCTCCACAATCTGGGTCCTCATTTTACTGACCTCAGAAGGACGGAAGGCTGAGTCAACCTTGAGCCGGTCAGGATCAAAGGAATTGAACTCCTGGTGATATGATATGGTAGAATAGAATAGAATAGAATAGAATGGAATGGAATGGAATGGAATGGAATAGAATGGAATAGAATAGAATAGAATAGAATAGAATAGAATAGAATAGAATAGAATAGAATAGAATAGAATAGAATAGAATAGAATAGAATAGAATAGAATAGAATAGAATAGAATAACAGGAAATAGAATAGAATAGAATAGGAATAGGAATAGGAATAGAGTAGAGTAGAGTAGAGTAGAGTAGAGTAGAGTAGAGTAGAGTAGAGTAGAGTAGAGTAGAGTAGAGTAGAGTAGAGTAGAGTAGAGTAGAGTAGAGTAGAGTAGAGTAGAATAGAATAGAAATGGAAGGGATCTTGGAGGTCTTCTAGTCCAGCCTCCTGCTCGAGCAGGAGAACCTATACCATTGCAGACAAATGACTGTCCAGCCTATTCTTAAAAACCTCCAGTGATGGAGCACCCCCAATTTCGGAGGGCAAGCTGCTCCATCGGCTAATTGTCCCCACTGTTAGGAAGTTTCTCCTTACTTCCAGGTTGCTTCTCTCTTTGGTCAGTTTCCAACCATTGTTTCTAAGTAAGTACATAAAGAAGCAATTAGACCAGGAATGTCCAACTCCCAGAATTCCTCAACCAGCCATGCTGGCTGGGGAATTCTAGGAATTGAAGTCCACAAGTCTTAAAAGTTGCCAAAGTTAGACACTGCTGAATTAGTGCAGGCCAAATGATGTTCATCAGATCATGAAGTGTTGGAAACCATTGTAGAACTTAAGAAGATCCATCTTAAAGAAACATTAGGAGCGGTCCTCATCTGAAATGCTAGGGACACTGCCAACCAATATGGCCAAGATGACAGTCAACACTAGATCTCTTATGTCTGTCAGTCTGTCTATCCAGCCTGTTTTCTCAGTTCAACCTGCCTAGGACTTTTATTGGTTGACTGGATGTCCAGCACTAGAAGTATCCTTTGAGGCTGACCAGTGTCAGCAAAGTGATGACTTCAAGAGATTTTCTAAACATCTGAACTGGTGAAATTTATGTCTTCTTCTCTCTCCCTCCAATTCACATGCACAATAATCCCCATGTCAGCCTAACACTCTTGAAATATCATAAAGGCTTTGTTTGCATCTGAATCCAGGACTGAACATATGTTCTGTCTACATTTAAGCCAGTACATATACATTAGATCCAATCCCTGCCCAAATGTTGCAATTATTTATATAGCCGTTGCCTCTCTTTAGAATGCTTGTTTGAAAAGTAACAATGGGAACCCCACCAGAGACCAACCTTGTTTACATACTAGCAGTAATTTTGCCTTATGCTCCAATTTGAGCCTCCATTCAAATGACTGAATATGCAGCCAGCAAGGCAGAGTCTATGCATCATATTTAAAAAACCACTAAACAAACACAATAAATCCATTAAAGCATAATGGCTTCCAAATGTGACAAATTTGCCGATTAAAGCTCATTGAATATGCATTCAAATGATGGATGGGAACAGCTTGAAGAGCTATTAGAATCTACTGGATCAATAGTTCTGTCCCCCTCCTCTCTCCCCTCACTCTCTGGATTTGTGCAAAGGAGAGATGGGCGGTTGAAAGTTTCTGCTTGGTTTTGGGGATTTTTCTCCTCCCCCCCATGAAAGAATAAAAACACCACCCATTTTTTAAAAAAAGACAGTTACCAGGTGCAAATAAGAGCAGTTGACTGTTTAGCCTGCTTATACAATGGCATTGTCCCTCTTTCTGGACCGCCCCCAGCAATTAATGGTCCTATAATTAATTCCCCAAATTCTTTGGATCAGAAGTAGATTGAGGAAGGGAGGGAGGGAGGGAGGGAGGGAGGGAAAGGAGAATGAAGAAAGGGAGGGAGGGAGGAAAGAAGGAGAATGAAGGGAAGGAAGGAAGGAAGGAAGGAAGGAAGGAAGGAAGGAAGGAAGGAAGGAAGGAAGGAAGGAAGGAAGGAAGGAAGGAAGGAAAGGAAGGGAGGGAGGGAGGGAGGGAGGGAGGGAAAGGAGAATGAAGAAAGGGAGGGAGGGAGGAAAGAAGGAGAATGAAGGGAAGGAAGGAAGGAAGGAAGGAAGGAAGGAAGGAAGGAAGGAAGGAAGGAAGGAAGGAAGGAAGGAAGGAAGGAAGGAAGGAAAGGAAGGAAGGAAGGAAGGAAGGAATTTCACCATTTCTCCCACTTCTAGAAACATTACAGTCCAGTTACAGACTCCAAATGAAGTTTCCGGCACCAATTTCCTTACAGCTTAGGAGAAAGGGAAAAAAAAGAAATTTATGTTAAAAAGAGTATTTCAGAATTGATAGCGAGTCTCCTTCAGCTTCTTAAAGAGAAATTAAATTTCCATATTACTGTTGTTGGGCTGTTGTTTCAAGGGACTTCCGCATTTGCCAGGGAACCGGTCCTCAGCTGTACACTCTGTGCCAGATGAATTCCCCTTTCCAATTCTCCAACTCGAAATCAATCATACGGAGGAAATACTCGGCGTAAGATGCAATTTCTCGTCCTGAAATTGAAAACATAAAACCATGTTAATGATGATGCAGTTAATTTAAACATAACATTTTTTTAAGCTGAGAACATTTGTATGCCTGCCAGTGACTCAGGAGTGACTTTCCTAGAAACCTTATAAGCAGAACTGCTCTAATCTCTCCATCTCTCTCTTTCTGGGCTGCAACGTTAACCCGAAACAGCCTCCAAGCAGGTTTGATTTATGCAGATTAATGTGGTATGCTGATATGATGTATATTTTAGCATTACTTCCTCGCAAAGGCTAATGGCTGGAATCAAATAAAACATAAAAGCAGATTTAGAAAGATTGCTGAATAAATCAAATAAAGCTTTGTGTTAGCTGCCGCGAGATTAGACGCTCGCCTCCTCTTCCCCAAACAATACATAAGCTTTTCATGAAATACCATAATTTCTCAAAAAAAACAAAACCAAAACCGGCTAAGGAAAAGATGACATTTGGGGAAGTCCAAGGAAGGGAGAAATCTATGGGGTCTAGCCATCATTGTCGACACAGGTGGGCCCTCAACTTACAATCAGAACTCAGCCCAAAATTTATCTTGCTAAACGAGGCATTTGTTCAACGGGTTTGGCCCCACTTTACAACCTTTCTCGCCAAGTCAATCACTGCAGTTGTTAAGTGAGCAAAAACACGTTCAGTGAAGCCAGCTTCCAGCTTGACTTTGCTTGTCAGAAGGTCACAAAAGGGGATCGCGTGACCCTGGGACACCTGCCACCATCATAAATCTGAGTCAGTTGCCAAGCATCTGAATTTTGATCCTGTGACCATGGGGAGGGGGGGAATGCTGCAACAGTTGTGTGAAAAACGATCCTCAGTCACTTTTTCCAGTGCCGTTGTAACTTTGAGCGGTCATTCAATGAACTGTTCTAAGTCTAGGAATACTCGACAACTCAACTTACTCAACCGACAGCCATTTGTTTAGTTAGCAGTTACAACGGCCCTAAAAAAAAAAGTGACTTACAACCAGTCCTTACACATACGACCATCGCAACGTTCCCATAGTCATACTTAGCTGTATTCCCATTTTTAAAAAAATTTGTTTTAAATCAATCAATGTACTTTCTTTTTTGGGGCGACATTCACCCACGAGGAAATGCGACTGTTCTTCATCTCCCCTTTGAGCTCTGTTTTCCTCTTCTGAGTAATGGCTCTACTTCTTGTAGCGTAGAAGGCCACGTGATCGGTGGATCAAGGAGGTTTGGGTTGACTTCTGGGGTATCTGTTAATGCTCCGATTCTCCACGTTCGTCTCTCACTTCATCTTCAGTGCTTTGTGGAGGAACTTTCTGCGGAGAGAACTTATGGGAAGCTGAGTGACAGGTCAGGCGATTCTATTACGTTCCCATCACTACTAAATCACCATTTTTCTATGGATTGAAAGTGACTATTGTGGAGCTGTCAAATTAAATAGCTCAAAAGGAACACTTGTGGTCTCAGTAGTAGCTATCTCTGTCAAGTGATTGGCTCAAGTGACAGATCCCAGGCAATCCATCCCTGATAGATAGAGGATCGATTTAAAAAAAGAAAGAAAGAAAGAAAATTATCTCCTGAGGGCAAAGGGCAACCTTTTATTTTGTTTGCAAAAACCATGAGCGGGAAGAAGAGACTCAATTCTTTCTATGGAACTAGGGCGGCTCCAAATCCTTGTAGGGAGAACAATGAATCTAGCTGGAAATGACGTACCTGATTGGGAAGATGCTGCATTTGTTTATGTTTCCCCCCCCCCTCGGGATGGATTGAAGTGTCTGCAATATTTGAAAATATTGCAAAATTGAAAATATTTTTTTGCTCGATTGGCAGAGAGAATGGACCAGACCAACTACTGGACGCTGTCCAATCATTTGAGCAGCTCCTCGTACAGGTCTCAAGTTATTGGAGACCCTTGTTGAATGTGAGAGCAGAGAATAGTGTTTTGTGGCTGCTGTCTGCCAAGGTTTGAGGACAGCACTTCCTGGAACATTACGTTGGGGGAAGCTGTTGAAAAAGCAAGCTTCAAAGTTAAGAGAACTCCACGGAGGAAACTACTGGTCACCAAGTTGCAAAAAAATAATAATGGTTGGTTAGAGAAAGAAAATCCAGTTGACTGGCTGTGTTGCAATGTTATTCCCAAATGATCTCCGTGGCTTAATGATAAGGAAGAGTTCAGATGTGGGATCTGCACATCTGATTAGTTAGGAGAATCTTCTTTTTTAGAAAGTCCGTTACAAGTCTGTGGAAAAACCAGGAGTTTCTCAAAGAGAATAACCAAAACTCTTGCCTCCAACTTGCAACAACTTGCTTCCAGAAGTTGTGAATGCTCCAACACTGGAAGTTTTCAAAAAGAGACTGGACAATAATAATATAATAATAATAATAATAAAGTTGGAAGGGACCTTGGAGGTCATCGAGTCCAACCCCCCTGCTCAGGCAGGAAACCCTATACCATTTCAGACAAATGGCTGTCCAGTCTCTTCTTAAAAACTTCCAGTGTTGGAGCATTCACCACTTCTGGAGGCAGGTTGTTCCACTGGTTAATTGTTCTAACTGTCAGGAAGTTTCTCCTCAGTTCCAGGTTGCTTCTTTCCTTCACTAGTTTCCATCCATTACTTCTTGTCCTGCCCTCAGGCGCCCTTGGAGAATAGCTTGACTCCCTCTCTTTGTGGCAGCCCCTGAGATATTGGAATACTGCTATCATGTCACCCTAGTCCTTCTTTTCATTAAACTAGACATACCCAATTCCAGCAAACGTTCTTGATATGCTTTAGCCTCCAGTCCCCTAATCATCTTTGTTGCCCTTCTCTGCACTCTTTCTAGAGTCTCGACATCTTTTTTACATCGTGGTGACCAAAACTGGATGCAGTATTCCAAGTGTGGCCTTACCAAGGCATTGTAAAGTGGTATTAATACTTCACGTGATCTTGATTCTATCCCTCTGTTAATGCAGCCCAGCACTGTGTTGGCTTTTTTGGCAGCTGCAGCACACTGCTGGCTCATATTTAAGTGATTGTCCACTAGGACTCCGAGATCCCTCTCACAGTTACTACTATTGAGCAAGGTACCCCCTATACTATACCTGTACATTTGGTTTTTCTTGCCTAAATGTAGAACCTTACTTTTTTCACCATTGAATTTCATTTGTTAGATAGCGCCCAATCTTCAAGTCTGTCCAGGTCCTCCTGTATCTTAAGCCTGTCTCTGGAGTGTTGGCTATTCCTGCCAGCTTGGTGTCATCCGCAAATTTGATGAGTTCCCCATCTATCCCCTCGTCCAAATCGTTGATGAAGATGTTGAAGAGCACTGGCCCCAGGACAGAGCCCTGGGGCACCCCACTGCACACTTCCCTCCATGTAGATGCGGTTCCATTGAGGACCACACGCTGAGTACGGCCGGTCAGCCAGCTACGAATCCATCTGGTGGTGATGCTGTCTAACCCACATTTTTCTATTTTATCAAGTAGTAGGTTGTGATCTACTTTATCAAATGCCTTACTGAAGTCCAAGTAAATTATATCCACAGCATTCCTCTGATCCACTAATTTTGTCACTTGGTCAAAGAATGCAATAAGGTTTGTCTGGCATGATCTGTTTTTGACAAACCCATGTTGGCTTTTAGTAGTGATTTTGTTTGCCTCTAGGTGTTCGCTGATTCGTTGTTTGATTATCTTTTCCAGAATCTTCCCAGGTATTGAGGTCAGGCTGATAGGTCTGTAATTTCCTGGGTCCATTTTTTTCCCTTTTTTGAAGATGGGAACTACATCAGCTCTTTTCCAGTCCTCCGGTAATTCCCCAGTGCTCCAGGATCATTTGTCTGAATTGGTATTGAGCAGGGGGTTGGACACTAGAAGATCTCCAAGGTCCCTTCCCTCTGTCATTCTACTCTACTCTACTCTACTCTACTCTACTCTACTCTACTCTACTCTACTCTACTCTACTCTACTCTACTCTAAAGCACTAGAATGTTCCTGCAAATATAATGCAATGGGATTTTCCTTTTAACCCATAATTCCCTTGACTCTAATTCATCCATGGTGCTTTGAATGCAGTGTTTGGATCTATCGATCACACTAAGCCATGAATTGTGGATTAGCTGGATTCCACCAGTCCATTCTGCCCAGATCAAAAAATTCCAGTTAGGGACTGGATGAGAGGCTGGATTAGGTGATTAGATTAGCCTTTCCTATCTATGCTTCACCAGATCTTATGGTGTTATCTAATAAGCATCCACCCACCAGCTTACCTGTGCTTCTAGAGAAGATACTGTTTTCAGTATTGGCCATCTTCCTTTATTTGAAAGATCTTCATCCTCAATCTGTTCCAGGGAGGACTTATTTTGCACTTCCAGAACATGTCTTCAAAATGCTTAATTGAGCTATTTAAAAAAAAAGGGAAGAGAAGAGCTTTAGAAGAGGCCTCCTGAGTTTAGCCTTCTTTTCCCAGAGCAGGTGAAGCAGATTATCAGTGGGAAATCCACACGTCAGAGATGAGTGCGGTGTTGTCCCCTGTTGTGGTTCCCAGAATACTGCAAGGTGTGTCACAACCCCCGGTTTTAAAGGCAATATACAGCCGTCATCACTAATTGCCATCAGTAGCTTTATCCTCCGTGAGTCACTTCAGTGGCCCCATTAAGAATGATAGGCTAGGAAAGGAAGCATCCTATGGAACAGCTGTTTTCTGAATGGCAATTGTCTCTCAGCAATCATCATTGTCTGTAGCGCCTACGTTTCACTGCTAATACCTCTTTTGGCTGTCCTCCAGGCATGGGGAGCAGAGGCTTTCTCTGAGAAAAGACAGCATTTTTTACTGGTTTATTAAATTTCTGTGCCACCCGTCTCACCATAAGGTATGCCTTCCTAAAATCACTCCTAAAGGCTGATATTTTCACCCATCGATGATTCTAGTACCATTTACAAAGCCTTAGGAAGACCCCCCCACTTGGAATAATACTGCATCCAGTTCTGGTCACCACAATATAAAAAAAAGATGTTGAGACTCTGGAAAGAGTGCAGAGAAGAGCAACAGGAATGATTAGGGGGCTGGAGGCTAAAACACAAGAAGAATGATTGCAGGAATTGGGTATGTCTAGTCTAATGAAAAGAAAGAGACATGATAGCAATGGTCCAATATTTGAGGGGCTCCTACAAAGATGACAGGGGGGGGGTTCAAATGATTTTCCAAAGCACCAAAAGGCAAGACGAGAAACAATGGATGGAAACTAACCAAGGAGAGAAGGAAACCTAGAATTAAGGAGAAATTTCCTGACAATTAGAACAATTAATCAGTAGAGCAGCTTGCCTTCAGAAGTTGTAGGTGCTCCAACACTGGAGGTTTTTAAAAAGAGACTGGACAGCCATTTGTCTGAAATGGTATAGGATCTCCTGCCTGAGCAGGGGGTTGGACTAGAAGACCTCCAAGGTCCCTTCCAGCTCTATTCTTCTATGTTATGTGTCATGTTCTTTAAAGTGCCACATAAACGGTGTTTCATTTTATTTTATTGTTTTTATTTTTTTTATTTATAAGTGCTAGGAGAGAATGCCAAAGCGGATCACACAGCTTCATCTTTGATTTAGACACCCATCTACTTTGAGCTCTAATTAGGGATCACTTTGTTCCCATCATTACCGTTCTCCAGGTGTCAAAATATTTCATTAGATAACCAAACGGACCCCAGAATTCAGTGGAAAACGGCTCTTGAGAAGATGTAGAGAACGACGTGCCGTTTTGTACCTCAGCCCAAATGGGGCTGGTGGGTGTCGGTTTTTAAAATCTTAATTTTGCAGAATATATCGTAAGAGCTAAATACTGCATACATCCTGAGAAATGTTTAAAAGAGGGGCTGTGTTTTTTTCCTTCGGACCCATAATTCAAAACAGTGAAGAGAATCCTGGATTCCAAGTAGAACAAACTTGAGGCTGTAGCCAACTATATTTTCTTTAAAAAAAAATAACAAAAAAAAATGTTCGAATTGCCTAGGGAAATCTAAGCCTTGCTTGGCTTCTTAGGAGTAAAAATTTACTCAGACAGCCTGGAACCCCTTATAAAACAATAGGATCTAATTTTTCAATCAGGTTATCAGGCTGTATTACAGTGATGGAGCCTGCCAAAGAAAGCAAGTCTCCAAATAAAAACCATGTCCTAAAAAGCCGAAGAAATATGTTTTCATTTATCTTTTTGAGTGTTTATTTTATTTTCACATTACATAGGATTGTATTCCCTGTGCAATTAGTTCTTATTCTCTGGCAAACCTTGGTATGAACGCCAAGTCAACTTTATCTTAGAAAGATTGACAGGAGAGAATCAATGCATTGCTCCAAGCTATGGGTGGGTTAAACCATATTTGTTGATTAAACCACAATGTCATCTAGCTAAGCCAAAAATTAAACCAATGCAGCATGTAGTTTAATGTCTTAGAATCATAGAAATGACAGTGGACATCTAATCAAATTTGCTCCCATTAGCCCTTGTGACTGGGATCGTGGTTTGACCACTTCTTGTTGATCGTGGTTTGCCACAGATGGGTCCAGACTTGCCTCCTGTTCAAAGTAGCCCAATACTTGGGATTTTTGTTTTTGTTTTTAATTCGGGCTTCTGCTCAACCGAATTCGTATGCCGTTCCTAAATAAGGCATGAAGGAGCTTACAAAATCAGTGAAAAAAGTCATCGATCTGCAAATGATTTGGTGCTTCCAATGAATTGCTAATTTTATAGGGAGATTTATTTTACAGTATGTGAAGTATTAATGGTGTGTTGAATTTCAATGTTGTGATTTGGTCTTGGGCCATAAATAAACAAACAAACAAGCAAACCAGATATTTAGATTTAGAATTCTGGGAGTTGAAGTCCACAAGTCTTAAAGTTGCCAAGGTTGAGGACCTCTGCTCTAAGAGGGGATGAAGGCTGTTGATAAGAAGTTATGAATCAAGAAAACAATTCACAATCCTTACGGGCATAACATTGGTCCATTTTGGAGGTGCCTGCACTTCTGCAGATTCAGTGTCTCAGTCCAATATCTCCCTACTTCCATTGTATATAGGTCTTGCTTGCAGCACTGTAATTTCTCAAGGCTTAGCAAGGTTAACTACTAGAAGTAAAAGCGAAATAAAGCTGGCCTTCTGGCACTATTTTAATATGCAGGGTCCACATTCAGTTATTATGAACCCAATTTTATCCAGCTTCCATTTCCTGGGAGAAAAAGTATTGGTATTCCAATTTTATTCACTTGTTTGCATCAATCCAATGCCTTAAGGTGAGGCTGAGAATTAAGAAAATGCCATTAATCTCACATGGCCATTTCCCTTCACAATGCCCCTTTTAAAAACAAAAAACAAAAAAACTTTTTGACATTACCTGGAAAGGGTTGATATGTTTCACTATCGAGTAAAGCAGTTACCGTGCATGAAAATAAAATTGCGTTTTCTCCAAAGGAAAGTGAGATGACTTCCAGGTTGGCATTCTGGTTCTGGTTCCACGCATAGAAGTTGTGTTGATCCGAAACAGCCCATCATGTACCCATGAAACTGTGGGTTTGTGTGCAAGTTGGGAAGCTTGGCCGAGTAGCTCAGCCTTTGTTTCAGGGGGAAAAAAGGAAAAAGAAATGCAAATTTACAGCAGTTTCTTTGGTGTGTCAGGCGTGAAGAATCAGGACCACAGGTTAAGCTCCAGTTAAACTAACTAATTAGTTAAATTAATGTATTGCTCTTGCACAAGAACAAGAATCCAGTCAACTAACAGCATTAAATTGGCTCTAGATAAGAATCAGTGGAATTCAAGAGGGGTTGGACTTTGATTACGTGTGGGAACATAATGATTCTAGGCTGATTCCTCTCTTGACTTCACCCTGTATTTCTTCTACAGGAGCTTTGAGACAAGAAATTTCTCACTGGAGGGTTCTTCTAGTTTTGGGATTACTTTGTTCGTCTTTTGCAGACAAGGCATCATGAAACCTTGTCATCATTCCCCTTTCTTCACTGACCCAAAGGACAATTTGGCCAGTGTTTCAGCACAAGAACCTTCTCTGTGTGTGTGTCTTTCTCTCTCTCCTCTCCCTCTCTCCCTCTCTTTGTCTCTCTCTCACACACACACGCTCACAAACATAAGGGGAAAAAATATAAGAAGGAAGAAAGTGGATAAGAAAGAGGTCTGTTTCCTAGCTGATTTTTTTTTAAATGTCCTTTTAGCCAGCTGGAAAGACCACTGGCTGGCAATATAGGAGGGCAGAACCCAAAGGCGAAGATAGCTATATAATAATGTGAAACTACTGACTTACCTATGAGGCCCATAACTGGGCAGCAGTACTCAAAATTAGTCTCCCTGTCATTAGTAACATGAACGTTGGGATGAGTTGAGAACTTTGGAGCTATCCAAGGTCCTGCAAGACTTAACTCAAGAACTGCTTCTGACTCAACAAGGTTGAGTGGGTTGAAGAAATAAATGAAATGCAAAATGGCAGAGAGAGAAAGGAAGATCTCACTTTCATATGGGCGCATTTGTGTGGCATTAAACCTCACATCGTGCAAAACCAATTAAATCATCCCAACGTCATTCTGAAGTCGTCAGAAACAAGTTTGAACGAACCTACATATTGGATACTCGGTCCATTCTTTTCTGCATCTCCGAATGCCTTGAGAAGCCTGTGTGAAAATTCACAAGCATTTCTGTAACTAATTTAATTTTCATTCATTCATTCTGCAACTTGTGCCCCCAACATATACTTTTGAACTCTACTTTTAATTTGTGTCTATGACAGTAGAACCAATTGTCTTCTGTATTCAACTGTATGTGTGCATTCATTGGGGATTGGAGTGAGAGAGACGAAAGATCAAATTGTTATTTTAAAAAGCTGGGAAGTATTGGGCATCTAGAGTAAGATTGTTTATTTTTGGGGGGAGAATTCATTTTGCTTAATCCTTTTGGAACTGGGAGATAATATGGAGAAATGAGTAATGAAGTGCACTCTGATTGTGAGGTATCTAATAGATAACCACAGGGGTTACGTTCCTTGCACCCGCTGTAATTACACTAATTACTGATATGGTGCTAAGGCAGATTGAGTGTGACAACACAGAATGGAATGTTTCTTAGCAACATAAGATCTACCACCAATCAATTTGTCAAGGAAAGCATCGTCTTTGGAAGCTGGGTGGGATTAGAGAATGTTCTTTGCTACTCTTGAAAGTTCATTGGCGTGGCGTGGCGTGGCGTGGCGTGGCGTGGCGTGGCGTGGCGTGGCGTGGCGTGGCGTGGCTAGACCCAGCCTTTCAAATGGGTCCACTCAAATGTGAATCAAAGAAACACCTTTTTGCTAGAGGTATCCATGCCGAAGGTAGAAAAGGGTGTGCAGGAGACTGGTCTTGAAAAAGAGGCTGAGAAATAGAATTCTTCACAAATAAATAGGTAAATGGAATTGAATTGGCAGTCTTTCGTATCAAATCTTCTGAGATGGATTTCATGTGCAGGTTGCTTTTCCACGCATAAAGAGCCAGGGCTACACATCATTTGTGGGGGGGGGGTTTCTCTTATATATCAAATTCATCCCTCCCACAATAAGATAATTAATATAAAAGAGAAGGAATAATCATAAAAACAGAAGGGTGGAGAGAGAAAATGACTTTTAAAACAGGTTTAATCAAACACATAAGTAGATAACCTCTCAACAATGATCCTGACGATGAATTTATGCTTCTAACTTTCATTTTCCTCAGAAGAGTTTCTTTCTTTCTTTCTTTCTTTCTTTCTTTCTTTCTTTCTTTCTTTCTTTCTTTCTTTCTTTCTTTCTTCCTTCCTTTCTTTCTTTCTTTTTCTCTCTCTCTCTCTCTTTCTTTCTTTCTTTCTTCCTTCCTTTCTTTCTTTTTCTTTTTCTCTCTCTCTCTTTCTTACTTTCTTACTTTCATTCATTCTTTCTTATTTTCTTTTCTTTCTCATTTTCTTTTCTTTCTTTCTTTCAAAATGATAATGTAGAAAATCTCAAGGAAACGTGTTTTAAAATGACTCAAATATTTTGTTTAAGGGATGACTCTCCGTAGTGGTATGTGGGAAAGCTCTTGGAGGCAAGGAGAGAAGAGAGACAGACAAGAGAAGGATCAGATAAGAGACAGCACAGCCCACACTCGGTAGTGGATGGGGCAGTCATCTCAAACGGAACCCTTTCTAAGTTCCCAGGCTATAAAGGTGATGATGGGAGACTTGTACTTTCAGACTTGCAGGATTCTGTTAATGTAGCTCATCTGGTCATACTCCCTGTCGAGTCTACATCACAAGGCTGATACTCTCACATGTCAGTATCTTTCTTTTTTCTTCTCAGAACTCTTCTGCATTTTTTCAAGGCTATGATCTCCCCTCCTTCCCTAGTTTTGTGCAATTCTTGAAGTAAATAGTTGTTGGAAACACTAAGCATACATAAATACGGCATCTGATCATTATTTTTAATAGCAGCCATATTCATCAAAAACATTTTCCATTTTCACAATAACCTTAATTGCTGTTGACTGTTTTGTATAATACAAAATCCAGTCTTACCACTCAACTAATTACATTTCAATCGATTAATATGATTAATTCACATCAATTCTGCACATGTTCAGTCATTAATGACTAGACAATTCTTGTGGTAGCTTTCAACTGCTGCATTTTATAATTCTGTGATGCAGCCTACATCATCACAGCCATTTGCAATAACTTTTAGATTGATTTTAATATATTTTCCCATATATTAGGCATAGTTATAGGGATCTTTCTTTGAGAAGAGGCATTT
This sequence comes from Azemiops feae, assembly GCA_023970755.1. Taxonomy (NCBI): domain Eukaryota; kingdom Metazoa; phylum Chordata; class Lepidosauria; order Squamata; family Viperidae; genus Azemiops; species Azemiops feae. The sequence goes on along the minus strand of JALGBA010003994.1, from coordinate 723,024 downwards.
TCTTAACAACTCGGGCGGGTCAGTTCCTTCAAATGAGCAAAATCCATTCTTTCTTTGAAATTTTGGAAAGGAATGAAAGCTGAAGAATAAGTGTCAATTTTCCACACATCATATCAGTTGGCATACACATGTGCTAAGACGACCCAACAGACTGTTAAATTCTTAGCTCTGCAAAAGTGAAGAAGTAGCACACTGCTCGTAATTAGGCACTAATTGTTGTGTGACTTCTGGAGACTGCATGGATAAGTCCCTGAGATTTTCGTGGCAAGGGTTTTCAGAAGTGGTTTGCATCCCTCCTTCCTGGGGCTCAGAAAAAGTGATTGGTTCAAGGTCACCCAGCTGACTTCATGCCCAAGGTGGAACTAGAACTCACAGCCTCCTGGTTTCTAGCCTGGTGTCTTAACTGCTGCCCAACGCCAGCTCTCTGGAACTCAATCTCTGGAACTTTAAGATCTATAGACTTTAACTTCCAGAATTCTCCAGGGGCAATAGGCTGACTCTGTAAACCACTTAGAGAGGGCTGTAAAGCACTGTGAAGCAGTATATAAGTCTAAGTACTATTGTTATTGCTAACTCTGCCCACAGCCAGGAGTTCGATCCTGACAGGCTCACGGTTGACTCAGCCTTCTATCCTTCCAAGGTCGGTAAAATGAGGACCCAGATTGTTAGGGGCAATGTGCTGACTCTGTAAACCACTTAGAGAGGGCTGTAAAGCACTGTGAAGCGGTATATAAGTCTAAGTGCTGTTGCTAAGTGCTATTAAGGGGTGGGATTGGTGTCAAAGACAGCTAGTTGTGTCCATCATCAACCATGGAAGCTCATAAAACGATGGGATGATTCTTTCTCTCTGAATTTAATCTCCTTCGTAGGTTGTGGTTGTTCTGGAGAAAAATAAGATGGAGGAATGTCTATCTATCCGCCCCGAAGTAGGATATAACTCAAATAAATAAAAGATCCACTCAGTGTCTCATCTGGATGCCAAACCTCTGTAGTTCAAGGTCTTTCCCCAAATCTTGTGATGTTGTTATACTTAATAGTGCCCACTTAATAATACCCATTTCCCCTCTGTCAAATTAATTCCAGTTAGCATCTCAGCCCCACACAGGAGCGGGTCCAACAGTAAAGCGGATCCCATCAATATCTCATTCAGTTCCCTTTTAATTATTCAAATGCTACCAAACTCTGCCACCACCTTCTGGCTGAGTTCTGGATTAGTTAAATTAATGAGCCAGGAGAGAGAGAGAGAGAGGAAGGAGCTGCATTCTTGATTAAGAAGTGCTGGCTCAGGAAAGAAAAAAAGGACAGGCAAGGAAAACTCAAGTCAGTTTGATTATTTCGACAGCCCACCCCGTTCTCCCACCCCCAGCATAGTAAATGCCCTGGAAAAGTTCCCTGGGCCAGTTCTGTTTGACAAGCCTTTAGCCAACTTAAGAAGAGTTCTCCTGCACCAGCTCTTTTTCCACCACCGTGCTTAATTAATCATCCCGTATTCTTTTTTTCCTGCTCTTTCCATTTGCCATGTTTTCCTTCTCAGGGAAGGATGTTTAGTGTGTTAAATGAATAAAAATGGGCATGGAATGAAGAAATAAAACGCTTCAGGCCTTTTTTTTTTTTTTTTTTAATCATTTCCTTTTCTTAGATCTCTATATTTTTAGCAACCCAAATAGATTCATTAAAGGTTTCCTTTGAAAAGCCAGAGGTTTTGCATAATGGGAGAAGGGGAAAGAGGGAAGGGGAGGACAGGGGAGGGGAGGGGACGGGGTAATGATTAAAAGGGGAAGGAAGGAAGGAAGGAAGGAAGGAAGGAAGGAAGGAAGGAAGGAAGGAAGGAAGGAAGGAAGGGAAGGAATGAGAATGAGGACTGGAAGGAAGGAAGGAAGGAAGGCAGGAAGGAATTCAGAAGGGACGGAAGGAACGTAAGGACGGAGTGTGCGGAATTTAAGTAAATGAAGAAGGAAGAAAGGAAGGAAGGGAGTGAGGAATGGAAGGAAGGAAGGAAGGAAGGAAGGAAGGAAGGAAGGAAAAGGAAGGAAGGAAGGAAGGAAGGAAGGAAGGAAGGGGAGGAGGAAAGGAGGGAGGGAGGAAGGAAGGAAGGAGGGAAGGAAGGAAGGGTTTTGAATGGCACTAATGTTTATTTTCATTTCCATGTAGCCTGCAAATTACATGTTGTTTTTGAAACCGAATCTTGAAGGCATCTTGGCCTTTGAGAAGAGTGTAATCTTCCACCTGATAACAATCAGGGGTCAACCCTGGTTCTGTGATCTGTTGCCAGTGAACTTCACAGGCGACCTCTCCCACTGAAGCAACAAAGATGGCAATTAGATAAAGAGGTTTCGAGCACCTGGTTTTTTTTCAGGCCCGGCATCCGAATGGTGAACAATTAATAGGAGGAGGAGGAAAAAGAGATCCCCCATCTCAGCCCCTGTTTACAGGATCATTCTTGACACAAGCATCCAGTTGATTCGGAGGTCAATGCTCGGCTGTTTCAGGTCTTGATGTTGTGTAGCAGCTGAGCCTCCTCACAATGTTCTGTCTTGCACACTTCACAAGTCAACAGAGAGGTTTAACACTGAGGAACTGGAGAGCAGTGGTTGTGACCCAAATGAACACCACCATCTAATTGATTGGACGTTGATGTCAGCGATTCAATACGTAGCCAAAGATCTTATTTCACGGCGGCCTCTCCACGAAATACACACTGATACAAAGAGGGCAGCCAATTTAGTCCTGTCCAGTCTAGTAAGTTTACAATTTCTAAATATTTGATGAATATTTGCACCAAGAGCTCCCATTACAATTGGATTATTTTCTCCCTAATTTGTAATTCTTGATATTTTAATATTTTCTTCCGTTGCTGGAGGTCAGTTTGATGTCTCCAGTTATTTACCTAGTTAATAACAATAAAGTTGAAAGGGATCTTGGAGGTCATCAAGTCCAACCCCTGCTCAGGTAGGAAGCCCTACACCATTTCGGACAAATGGCTATCTAGTCTCTTCTTAAAAACTTCCAGTGTTGGAGCATTCACCGCTTCTGGAGGCAGGTTGTTCCACTGGTTAATTGTTCTAACTGTCAGGAAGTCTCTCCTCAGTTCCAGGTTGCTTCTCTCCTTGACTAGTTTCCATCCGTTGCTTCTTGTCCTGCCCTCAGGCGCCTTGGAGAATAGCTTGACTCCCTCTTCTTTGTGGCAACCCCTGAGATATTGGAATACTGCTATCATGTCACCCCTAGTCCTTCTTTTCATTAAACTAGACATTTATTAGAATTAGAATTCTTTATTGGCCAAGTGTGGTTGGAGCCACAAGGAATTTGTCTCCGGTGCATAAGCTCTCAGTGTACATACAAGTGATAAACCATGATCATAAACAACATAAAAATACATTCATCATAAACAATAAAATACAACACTTCATAATGAATCATTATGATTTATGATTTATGACTTAGTGATATTGACACATCAATGTGTGTAGCATGTTAGAGACCCCACACCCCCCACTTCACAGTCTGTTTCTGTTACTCCCCTCTGGGAGGAGGTTCACAAGTATTTCTAACAGGACTACTAGGTTTTGTAACAGCTTTGTTCCCTATGCGATCCGTCTGGTCAAATCGCAAGATTCGTTTTTCTCGCCATGTATATGTACAGTATACATCCGAACTAGGCTGTGTTGTTTCTCTGGGCCACATATGTGTGTGTATGTGGGTATATGCAAAATTGTATTTATTTATTTGTCACGTTTATGCAGTGTATATTGGAGGTGGTTATCCTTTGAGAACTGTATGCAACGAAATCTTATTTTAATGTACGCCGATTAGTGTACATTTAAAGTGACAATAAAGTTATTATTCTAGTCTAGTCTATGTTCTAATACCTACTTTGCATAAACTCTGCAACCTCTGTTTCTTTTTCTCTTTCCCCTGAAAAGAATGCTTGAAGATGACCTGAAACTTAGCAGTGATGAAGACGATAATGATCAGGTAAGCTTTTTAAGAAACCCCAAACCTCCAAGCTTTGCTTTTCAATGCTCCAAATGTAGCTTTCCTGACATCAGCATCTACTACAATTATCCCATATTAAGATTGTCATTTCTGCCAAAAGAAATACACTTAGTTTTGCATGGTAGGTCTTCTGGACTCTACGTTATCCAAGAGTCCCTTGGTTGTCCTTGCCCTTCTAGGTGACAAACGTCTCCCACGGGTTAATGTTCTGTTCCTCTTACAACTCATCAAAGGGAGCTATTATGAAATCAGTTCTGGATTTCGGATGGCCCCTTATGTGCAAGATGTGGTCTTAGAGCCAGAGATAGCCAGCCAGACTATTTTTGTGGGGCTCCAGGAGTTCCTTGCAACATAACTGTCAAAACTCAAAGGCACCCTTCCATTTTGCATAAGAAACCCCAGAATATCATGTTAAATAGAGGCCATAAGCAGAAATGTCCTACACACACACACCACAAATCCAGGAAAAGGCAGAAAAATGGTAGACAATCCCATTTGCATTACCAGTTTGCCCTTTTTAATCCTGACTCACCTTCTCAAGTTTCCAGTGTGTGTTCTCCCCGTACTGTGAAAAGACTTTTTACACTTCGGGAGGTGTCAAAACAGACAAGATGGCAGGTCAAGGGAGCTTATAACCTGAGCATCTCCACTCCTTTGCCAATTTCAATCTCGCCTCCACGGCTACTACTGTCCCTCCTGCACTCCAGCCACCCCTCCATAAGTTTGCAAAGCTGATTTATGGAAAATTAAATACTTTGAAAGGGAAGAAGACTTCAGCAGCAATCCAATGGATACTTTCACGTGTGCTAAGTTCATGATGTGTCCCTTCTACTCAACTTGGGGACCTTAGCACATCTGGTGGACGCTGTGTTGATGTTGTATCAACGCAGCCAGTACGTTTCTTAGGTCCATCCTCCATGGGGAAAAAGCACTGCCTTGCAACATTCTTTGCAGGAATAACTCAACCCATTTCTTACACATTTTATTGACTGGGTCTTACACATTTTATTGACTGGGTTAAGAAGTTGTTTTTTTTTTCCCAGTTAAGTGTAGCAAAATCCAGTGTTTTAAGCAATAAAGGCTTCCCATATTTTCCCTGCTTCTCCCCACTTCTTTGTTTTGCTTTCTGCTTAAGAAACAGCCCTCTTAACCTTTGAAATGTCTGGGCTTAATTTAAAGCACATTGCTGGATGGTAATGTCTGTTGGACCACAGAAACTTCGATGCCCCTCACTTGGTTCGCTTCATTGTTTTCTGCATATTTGGCAGAATGGAGGGTGGGAGTGAATATTTAAAAAAAAAAAAAAAAAAACACTGCTCCTCTTCTCTCTCTCTCTCCATTTTGCTTACATGATCGTCTTTTACACATGTGGCTATCAGATCATATTACATTAAACCTCCCGCATGTTAGGGATCTACTTGGAATAGTTATTTATCCTTCCTCGGTTTGTGTTGGACAATTGCAAACAAACAAACAAAGAAAGAAAGAATTATTTAAACAAATGGGAGGTTAAGTGCTGCTTCTCTTTAAATTCTTAGAGGAGGGAATCTCTGCAGCCAACAATTTGACTCTGTGTGTGTGTTGTTGTTTTTTTAATCCTGCTTAAAAGTTAGCTCTTTGGCAATTAAAACCATCCTTCTTTGAAAAAGAAAACCGTCTAAATTTCTGCTTCCAGTAACATATCCTTTCCTGTTTAGCTACCTCTTCACTCCTATTTAGCTCCACTTTCTCTCTCTCTCTAAAAAAAAAAAAAGCTGTTTACCTTCCAGACAACAGACACACACGACCCATTTATTGTGTTATCAGTAGAAACGCTGAGAAGTCATTTCTCAGTTGTGACATCAATAGTGAACACACAAGGAGAACAAGGTCAGCTCCTTAAGGCAATAGGGGGGTGGGGGCAAATCAGATGGATGAGGGTGAAACCAACTATCAATATCTTTGATAGAGGATTTGAATGCAGAGCTGTTTACTTGCAATTGAGCTTCATTGAAGTCTTAAGGATAATGATGTCGCTGTAAACAGAATAAATTCTTTTTTTTAAAGGGGAGGACCTCTCTTTCTTCCGTAATGAGGCTTTGCTAGCAAGGGGCTGAATCGTCGGAAGAAATGTGTTGATTGGGTCCCAGAAATTCTTTCCGAGCATGGCAAAGTTCAGCCTGGAAATTTTGGGGGGAGGCAAAAGTTCACAACCCTTGTGGCTTTCCTAAAAACCAAAATTAGCTGAATTTAAGACCCAGAAGTTTAGATCCCCACGTAGACCACAGCTATGGATGTTCAGTACCATCAGGAAAAGACAGTGTATTGTTAACTGAAAGGGCCATTTTGGGGGGAAGAAGACGACTTAAAAACACTTCCTAAATAAGCCATGGAGATCTTCGTGATTAAAATGGCCCTCTTCAAATAAATGGTTTGATCTGATTCAAACTGGAAGCTAGCAGCAAGCTCGTCAAGATGGATTCTTTCATTACATTATATCATAAAAGGATTTATTAAGTTTTACCCTGAGACGCTGTATGAATTTTTACCTTGGCGGTATATAAGCCATGGTTTTTGAATGTAGGGCATTTGAATGCGATCCATTAAGCAAATCAGGGATCACCATGATAGAACATAGAATAATAGAGTTGGGAAGGACCTCAGAGGCCTTCTAGTCCAACCCCCTGCTTGAGCAGGAGACCCTACACCATTTCAAGTGGCTGTCCAGTCTCTTCTTGAAAGCCTCCAGTGATGAAGCACCCACAACCTCTGAAGGGAAGCTGTCCCATTGGTTAGTTGTCCTCCCTCTTAGGAATTTTCTCCTTGGTTCTAGGTTGCTTCTCTCCTTGGTTAGTTTCCAACCATTATTTCTCATCTTGCTTTTTGGTGCTCTGGAAAATAGTTTGACCCCCTCATCTTGGTAGTTTGAACCCAGCCAGTGAATTAGGTGGCAACCTTTGCTGTAAAATGTGCTCCAGAGGAAGACACCTGGAGTTGCTTACAAGGAAGAAACTAAAGATACGAAGCAAGATGTTCTCTGTGGTTTGATACTGAGATGATAGAGACGAGGAATTGACTTTATCAGAGGAAGAAGAATGCTCAGGACCATTTGCATGTCATTTCCCAGTGATTTCTTACAGCCTAGCAGAATAGAATAGAATAGAATATGGAATGGAGGATAGAATAGAATAGAATAGAATAGAATAGAATAGAATAGAATAGAATAGAATAGAATAGAATAGAATAGAATAGAATAGAATAGAATAGAATAGAATAGAATAGAATAGAATAGAATATGGAATGGAGAATAGAGAATAGAATAGAATAGAATAGAATAGAATAGAATAGAATAGAATAGAATAGATAGAATAGAATAGAATAGAATAGAATAGAATAGAATAGAATAGGAATAGAATGTAGAGTAGAGGAATAGAATAGAATAGAATAGAATAGAATAGAATAGAATAGAATAGAATAGAATAGAATAGAATAGAATAGAATAGAATAGAATAGAATAGAATAGAATAGAATAGAATAGAATAGAATAGAATGTAGAGTAGAGGAATAGAATAGAATAGAATAGAATAGAATAGAATAGAATAGAATAGAATAGAATAGAATAGAATAGAATAGAATAGAATAGAATAGAATAGAATAAACAGAGTTGGAAGGGACCTTGGAGGTCTTCTAGTCCAACCCCCTGTTCAGGCAGGAAACCCTATACCATTTCAGACAAATGGTTGTCCAATCTCTTCTTTAAAGCCTGCAGTGTTGGAACACCCACAATTTCTGAAGGCAGGTTGTTCCCCTGATTAATTGTTCTCACTGTCAGGAAATTTCTCCTTAGTTCTAGGATGGGTCTCTCCTTAATTAGTCTCCCCCCCCCCTTGCTTCTTGTCCTGCCCTCAGGTGCTTTGGAGAATAGCTTGATTCCCTCTTCTTTGTGGCAGCGCCTGAGATAAATATGCAATTGCCTTTAAAAAAAATAAAAAATAAAACCAGAAACAAAACAAAACTCCCTACCCCTTCATATGAATGTTATAACCAAAGCTTTTTATGTCGATAACAGCCAGCAAAGCTCTCTGTCTCTTCATCTCTCACTCAGCAATGTCACTTTCTCTCCCCTTTTCTCACTGGAGAATTCTCCATTGATTGAGAGAAAGAAAGAGAGGCAGGACTGCTCTGAATTCCCCAGAGAAGTTCAATAAAGTAGACCTTGATCATAAAGGAGAATCTAAGGGCAACTAGTAAGAGTCAACTCTAGAGCGCCAGAGTTTGCTGATAAGAGAAGATGATTTTAACTCGTGGCTCTTTTTTCTGGCCAGCAGTATAACGGACGCACAAACACAGCTGCCAAATGCCAGGGTCTTCAGAAATACGTTCCCACTTGGGTTGTTCCCTTGTCCTCTTCAGAGGAGCTTATCTACTCCTTCTCTGAAAAGGTTTCACATTAGAACCAGGAGTCGGGATAGGGTAGGCAACCTTGGCTCTTTTATGACTCATGGACTTCCAACTCCCAGAGTTGGGAGTTGAAGTCCACGAGTCATAAAAGAGCCAAGGTTGCCTACCCCTGGGATAGGCTATGCTTCACCTTGAGAAGCCAACAGAAATGGCACGAAATATTAGCCAAAGAAAGAATCCGCAGAGGTCATGACGGCTTGGAAGCTGAGAGTGGAGGACCAGAAGAAGACTTGGGATGGGTGAAGCAGTTAATCATCATCCAGGCTTCGGGAGCTTTGATGGGAAAGGGGTCAACCAGGATTGGAACCAAGAACTCATTAATCAAAGCAATATTGCCTCTATTAGTGACAATGACTTCTCAAAGATGTATGATTTGGGGCTTATGGGTGACCATAAGCAGGGATTTTAGTTACCCTGGAACAAGGAGAGTGGCTAGTGGTCCTAAATATCTCCAACTTGAAAAGTCTGTAAATAAGCTCATCCTTTGTTACAATTAGACATTGTAAAAACCAGTAGGTTATCCCCATATAGAATTCTTTGTTCCTATTTAGCAAGCGGAACTGTAGAACATAAAGGTTTCAGTTTAGGATATTTGGAAGATGCCAAGTTCAGTAAGGACACAGATTAACCAAAAGAAGGCTGAAATAGAGGAACCAAGGCAATCCCTACATTCCAATGACTAGCTGCAAAAGAAATCTGTCTGTCTATCTATCTCTATCATCTTATCTATCTCATAGAACCATAGGGTTGGAAGGGATCTTGGACCTAGTTCAACCCCTTGCTCATGCAAGAGACCCTATACCATTCTGGACAAATAGTTGTCCAATATCTATCTGTCTGTCTGTCTGTCTGTCCAGCTATCTATCTTTCTATCTACAGTGTTGATAGATAGATAGATAGATAGATAGATAGATAGATAGATAGATAGATAGATAGATAGATAGATAGATAGATAGATAGACAGACAGACAGACAGACAGACAGACAGACAGACAGACAGACAGACAGACAGACAGACAGACAGACAGACAGACAGACAGACAGACAGACAGATAGATGATAGATAGATAGATAAATAGATAGATAGATAGATAGATAGATAGATAGATAGATAGATAGATGATAGATAGATAGATAGATAGATAGATAGATGATAGATAGATAGATAGATAGATAGATAGATAGATAGATAGATAGATAGATAGATAGATAGATAGATAGATAGATCTGTCTGTCTGTCTGTCTGTCCGTCTGTCTGTCTAGCTATCTATCTTTCTATCTACAGTGTTGATAGATAGATAGATAGATAGATAGATAGATAGATAGATAGATAGATAGATAGATAGATAGATAGATAGATAGATAGATAGATAGATAGATAGATAGATAGATAGATAGATAGATAGATAGATAGATAGATAGATAGATAGATAGATAGATAGATAGATAGATAGATCGGTCTGTCTGTCTGTCTAGCTAGCTAGCTATCTAACTAGCTAGCTAGCTATCAGTCATCTAGCTATCTCTATCTCTATCTTTATCTCTATGAAAGAGGCTTCAAATGAGATCCTTTGGGGACGCAAGGCTAAGGGCCTCCATCTGGTGGCACAGTCTTAGCAGTGCTAAGGAAGGTCTGCCTTTCATTCCCCCCCCTTCCTCCCCCCCCCCCCCCGGTTTCCTGCAGAGGCAGACTCTTGTTTCCCTCTCAGCCCTTCCTGCAATCTTTGTGGACGGCCTGGGTGCTCTCTGTTAACAAAGCCAGAGACGAATAGAAAGCACTGAGAAACACTGATGAGAAGCATGTCGCCCAGGTGGAAAATTTGGATTCCGAACATTTTGCAGAAGATGCCATTAAAGAGGGTCTCTCCTCTCCTCTCCTCTCCTCTCCTCTCCTCTCTCTCTGTATATATATATGCATGAAAGGCATCAACATGGAAATCTCCAGCCGCTTAAACAGTTTGATAGAGTCTCGCCTTTGCGCCATCCGTGCCCCCAGCGGTGTTGCTTAGCAACATTTTAATTCAAGAAGAACGGAAGGAGATGAAAATCCCTGTGCAGAGAGACAGAAATAAGAAGGCTGCTGACAGATGATCTGAGTTGTTCTTCTAATATACTGTGAAGATCACCAGGTCTTTTCATGAAGGATAAATGGACTGTATACAGGCCAATGGATTCCAGCAATAATAATAATAATAATAATGTTTTATTTTAAATAAATAAAGAAAAAAAAAACCTGAAACCAGGTTCGATAACTAAAGCAGCACGGAAAGCCCTGGATTGTTCGTCATTTAGAAAATTCGGAGTGTGTTTTTCTCAGAAGGGTATAACAGGAAGAAACTGATCTGAATGTTTGGCCATCTTGTGCCCTTTTTTTATCTGCCGGCTAATAAAAAACAGCTTGGGGGGTGGGTGGGAGAAAGCTGGCCTGCTCTCCTGATATTTATAGTTTTCCTGATCTTGTTTAAGGCCAACAAGAGTGAAGTTAATATTAATTTCATTGCTGTGGAAATTGCAAACCAAGTGAATTGGTTTGGATCGGCACGTTGCCCTTTGCGGAGCTAACAGAACAATCAAAGAAATGCGTTTGCATCCAATTCTCCTTGAATTCAGACTTATTCATATAAATCATTTATATATATATATACATATATACACACACAATCATATCTCTATCTACACACACACACAAACACACACACACACACACACATATATATATATACACACACACATTCCTTCCTTTCTTCCTTCCTACGTACCTACCTACCTATCTACATACAAACATATATATACTATATACACATATATCATATATCGTACATGCATATATATACAAAATGTATATACATGTATATGTATATGTATGTATGTGTGTGTGTGGATAAATAAGAGATGAGAGAAGGAAGGAAGGAAGGAAGGAAGGAAGGAAGGAAGGAAGGAAGGAAGGAAAAGGAAGGAAGGAAGGAAGGAAGGAAGGAAGGAAGGAAGGAAGGAAGGAAGGAAGGAAGGAAGGAAGGAAGGAAGGAAGATTAACAAGATAGACAGATAGAAAGATAGATAGATAGATAGATAGATAGATAGATAGATAGATAGATAGATAGATAGATAGATAGATAGATAGATAGATAGATAGATAGATAGATAGAGATAGAGATAGAGATAGAGATAGACAGACAGACACAGAGAGAGAGAGAGATGGACAGACAGACAGACGATGATAGATAGATAGATAGATAGATAGATAGATAGATAGATAGATAGATAGATAGATAGATAGATAGATAGATAGATAGATAGATAGATAGATAGATAGATAGATAGATAGATAGATAGATAGATAGATAGATAGATAGATAGATAGATAGATAGATAGATACAGCTTAATGAAACTGTTTCTTCTCTTAAGCCTTGAATTCAGCTTAATTTATGGCTGGATCCATCACCAGGATGATTTCCTGTTCTCTGAAATAGATGGTCTTCTTTACCACCCCCCATTTTCCAAAAGGTTACTCTTGCTAAGGTTTGCTAACTGTTCTCTCACTTTTCTTTCTTTCTTCTTCTTCTTCTTTTTAATTCATAGACCGCAGAGAAGACAAAGCCTCGAAACATTCCTGCAAAGTAAGTGATTTTTTTAAAACTCATTGAAAATGGAGGAGCAGGGTGGAAATCCAGTTTATCAAACTTCAGGAGAAGAGAGGCAATCAAAATCCCACAGCCAGGCATGGATGACTTGATGGGCATCTTAGGCTCCTCTGGGGTTGTTGCAATAAAAAGAGTGACGATGGCTGGTAAAAACACCCGTCAACAAGAATAACCCTAATTTATGACTCTCTCATGGATGGCATGCCCCAGTCTTGCCTGGTTTGCATAAATTAATATGTGGCACCCATGAATATCAATGATATTAGATGGGATACCTGTGATTAGCTGCTGAGTAATAGTAATAAACATGCACATCTGCCTATCCCAGGCCCTTGGGAAAGACTCGATAGGTAGACAGAAGTTCCAAATCCAGTATAAACATCTGGTTGATTGTGCAACTGAACCAGTAATAATTAGGTTGTAGGGAGTCCTAAAAGAAGAGCTAGGAGCCTGCTATGCACAAGTTTAAAAGCATTCCTTGCTGTGCTCTATTTCTAAAATTTGGGAGCGGTGATTGATTGATTGATTTTGTGCCATCAAACTGGTGTTGGCTCTTAGTGATTGCACAAGTAGACTTTCTCCAGGACAATTTGTCCCCAATGAGTTCTTCCTATCGCTACTGTAATTGAGTCAATCCATTTTGATGTTGGCCATCCTCTTCTCTTCTGTTTTCCCAACATTATAAACTTCTCCAGAGAGTTTGGTGTGACAATTTGACCCTTATCATTTGTGTCTCAAATTATATTCTTGGAAGTAGGGCCCAGACTTTTATGGAGATTGTCCTACCTCAGTATAGAGTAGAGTAGAGTAGAGTAGAGTAGAGTAGAGTAGAGTAGAGTAGAGTAGAGTAGAGTAGAGTAGAGTAGAGTAGAGTAGAATAGAATAGAATAGAATAGAATAGAATAGAATAGAATAGAATAGAATAGAATAGAATAGAATAGAATAGAATAGAAAATATGGAATAGAATAGAAAATATGGAATAGAATAGAATAGAATAGAATAGAATAGAATAGAATAGAATAGAATAGAATAGAATAGAATAGAATTCTTTATTGGCCAACTGTGATTGGACATACAATGAATTTGTCTCTAGTACATAAGCTCTCAGTGTACATACGAACAACAAAGTAATATAATCATAAGATACCAATAAGAGAAGGTAGTAGAAAAGATGACAAGGATAATAGTAGTTTAAGTTGGAAAAGCTCCATCTGAAATCTTGACTTCCTGCTTTCCCCCCCCCCCCCCCGGTGTATTCTGTGAATTGAATTTTAGCAACTCAAAGATTTCTCTATTCCTACCCGAAACTGTAGTGCTTTTCCCAAAACTTTTTTTTTTTTTATGAGCAACAACCAGCAGAAGGAAGCTTTGCTAGGGTGGGTTTGGTGATTGGGTTTTTTTGTGTTTTGTTTTTCCCTTTGTTTTTGAAAAGACTGACGTTTCTATTATTCCCCAACACGATCAGAGATTCCCCTTGAATATTAATGTGCCTGAGCTTCCACTTGGCAGCATTTAGTCACTTCCAGTGTCACCGCGAGTGACGGATGTTCATATTCCTCTTAACATATGTGACTGATCACATACATTTTTAAAACGGAGCTCTCTTATGAAGACATATGGGCTGCGATGCTTCTTGCCATTGCAAATGGCTGTTGGCTAAAAGCCGCACAGTCACAACTGGAGCTGAACTTTACTGCGGTTGACATCTGCTACAAGATGGGGATGGGGAGGAGAGATGAAAGGAAGGTTCTCTGTTGTTAATACTTAAAAAAAAAGGAGAAGAAAAAAACACAATTCCTTGCTCTTACACGTTTGCTGACTCGGTGGCTTTCTGCTGAAGTCACGTTTTGCACGTTGTTTGTCACCAGAAGCTTGCAGCTTTTCAACATGAAAGAGGGTCTTCGGCAAAGACATGAAGGAAGAGGTTGCGAGTTGAATTCATGTCAAAACGTTAGATGGTTAACTTTCCAACCCATCTGCACACCTCCGTCTGAAATTGGGATGCTGCTGGTGTTTTGCATCCCACTCAGCGTTTTTCGGGGAAGTAGAGAATACCTTTCACACACACCCCCAGTTCTTGCAAACCTTGCTTTTGAATGCGTTTAGCAAGAGTAGATTAAAAAGCACTGATGATGTTGCCTAGTTTGGGTCATGAAACGTCTGCAAGAAAAAAAAAAACAAGAGAGCATTAAGGGCCTTTTCTGTCTAACGTCTCAGTTGCTTTGGCGAGTGGCTGGCTGGTCATGATGTTTGTTTTCTGAATTACAGTTGATTTGCAGACATTTCCTAACTCTAAGGGCAGTTCAGCGAAAGAATTAGAGGCCCAGGAAAGAGGTGGGATCCTCAACCCTGCATGAGTTCACACAGAAGCCAGACCACCATCTGTCAAGGATGCTTTAATTGGCCTGCCTGTGTTGAACAGAAGGTTGGCCTCAGTTGCTTGAATTGCTCCTCCCCAACACTAGGAGTTAATGTTTTCAGGATTTTGCTGTGTATTTCAGTGATTGTTGGCAGAACATGGTCATACCATAAGCTTCCCAGCAGCATGCTAGAAGTGGAAGACTACTTTCTGATAGCTGGAGCTTCATACCTTGTGATGAGACAATTCTCAGTGGGAGGAAACATTTATGCAAACCTTTAGATAACTTCCTCCTCCTCCTCTTCCTCCTCCTCCTCCTCTTCCTCCTCCTCTTCTCTTTCTTCTTTTCTTTTCCTCCTCCTCCTCCTCTTCTTCTTCTCCTTCTCCTCCTCCTCCTCCTCTTCTCCTTCTTCTTCTTCTTCTTCTTCTTCTTCTTCTTCTCCTTCTCCTCCTCTTCTTCTTCTTCTTCTTTTCCTTTTCCTTTTCCTCCTCCTCCTGCTTTCCTTCTCCTTCTTCTTCTTCTCCTCCTCCTCCTCCTCTTCTTCTTCTTCTGCTTCTTCTTCTTCTTCTTCTTCTCCTCCTCCTCCTCCTCCTCCTCCTCCTTCTTCTTCTTCTCCTTCTCCTTCTCCTTCTCCTTCTCCTTCTTTCTCCTTCTCCTTTAAATGTCTCAGTATTAGGTCCATAAACCAACTACTATGATTCTTCTCATCTCTGATTATACTAGATTATATAGACAGACAGACAGACAGACAGACAGACAGACAGACAGATAGGACTGACAGAGATGATATTGACAGATAGGCATTTCTTACCTAACTGATTTTCTTCTATTATACAGTTCTGTTAATTTTTTTTTAAAAAAATTCTAATTGCCTTACAATTATACATATTATAGCTATAGATGCTGGTATAATTAAGGAGAGAATTGCAAAATTACCCGAAGGGGCAGAACAAGGATAGGCAAACTTGGTTGTGTCTAGATTTCATTTTCTTTTTAGTTTCTCCCCAGCCACAAAGTACATTTCCCTCGGCATAATATCGCCAGACTAGCTATGGCAATTGAAGCTGTGGGGGGTTGACGGTGCTGTTTGGGGAACCAGAAAACTTGGAAAGAAGATTTAAGGAGGAAAAAAGATGCCTTTGCAGAGGATTAAAAATGACAGCAAACCAGGGGAAACCTGTCCGATTCTCTGCAAGTTTCTGGGAAGTAATGGGTAAAGTTACGGCCCCCACTTTATCCCTTAAAGGTGCGTAAGCCATCCCAAAGCACATATTGATCTTATCTACACAAGTGGGACTCAGGTTTCAAGAGGCAGAAAAGAGACAGCCCCGACTTAAAAAAACACGTCTGTGTTAGCCAAAAGCAGGATAAAATTGGAGAGAACAAGAAATTAAACTAGCGGAGCCCCTGAGAACATTAGCATAGGAAATTAAAGGGCACACTGACTATGGTTTCACAAAACAAATACCTTTTACGCTCTTTGTCTAGGCTGGTTCCATCCTTCTAAAGGGGCATCAGATTTGTTAGGGCTGCCTTGGGAAGAAAAAAAAAAAAGCACAGAGTTTGAACACCCGAACTTAATGGCGCACCCCTGAAAAATATAGCTCACGCTCAGTTTTTCTTTCTTGCAAGCTTGTGGACTTACGGCTGAAATTACAAATTTCCTTCCCCCTGGCCCAGATCCACCCCGTTGCCTCTTTCTTTCATCAAGACACTTAAGCAAGTCTTTCCGGCCTTCAAACGATTTTGCCCCTCTTCCTTTTTGTGTGTGTACAATATTAAGCAACTTGGGCGATATTTTATTCATAAGTGAACCTGGGGAGATAGATAGAAGAGAGAGAGAGAGATGATAAAAAAAATAGCGAAAGAGAGATAGAGATATGAGAGAGAGAGAGAGAGAAGAGAGAGAAGAGAGAGAGAGAGAGAGAGAGGATGGATAGATGGATAGATAGATAGATAGATAGATAGATAGATAGATAGATAGATAGATAGATAGATAGATAGATAGATAGATAGATAGATAGATAGATAGATAGATAGATAGATAGATAGATAGATAGATAGATAGATAGATAGATAGATAGTGGATGGATAGATAGATGGAGAGAGAGAGAGAGAGATAAGATAGATAAATAGATCTCTGTCTCTATCTCCCTCTATCATCCATCTATCCATCCATCCATCCATCCATCTAGATAGATAGATAGATAGATAGATAGATAGATAGATAGATAGATAGATAGATAGATAGATAGATAGATAGATAGATAGATAGATAGATAGACAGAGATAGAGAGATGATAGAGAGATAGATAAAGAAAGAGAGAGAGAAGAGAGAGAGAGATGTAATACATATACAGTACATGCACGTGGCATATATGTAGATGTTCTCTCATTTGCCTCCTCCTTCGTTGCTTCCTTCCACTCCTGGGGTCAATTAATGTGAAAGAAAGAGAAGAAGTCGCTAAATGTTTCAGCAGATAATAGCACTGCAAGGTTAATTTTCCTTCATGCAGCATTTCCAGCGGCTGAATTGCCTCTTATCCTCCCGCTAGGATTGCTCCTATTCTAGCAATAATTGAGGCTGATTTTATTGGAAAATCACCTCTGGATGGGAATATACTCTGGAGGAAACCCTGTATGGGTACAGATAGGCTGACTGGTGCCAGGGCCACGTTAGGCTGGCCAGCCCGGCTTCAGTTCCCAATCTGTCTGTGCATTCATGCAACAAATTCATTAGCTACCATTCTGGCTGGGTAGAAGAGCATATTTGGAATATTTGCTTTCAAATTGTTTTTATAGCCTTCCCCCCAATTTGTCAGATGGAATTTTTTTTAAAAAAAAAAGTGCAATTGCCTTTAGTAACCTGACAATAGAGGTACACATCTCTGTGTGTGCACAGAGTGAGGATATGATAGGTAAGGAGAAGAGAGGGAAGGGAAGGGAAGGGAAGGGAAGGGAAGGGAAGGGAAGGGAAGGGAAGGGAAGGGGGTAGCTAGTGATCTTTGCAACACTAATTCTTCTTCCTAGGGAAATTCTCAGTTGCAGGTCTAACTCTCCTGTTGAGGCAGGTGCTTCAGGTAACAGAGAGATAGCCATTGACAGCATTCCTGTAAATTATGCAACCTGTTGGTAGTCCTAAGCCAGCATCCCTCTTCAAGTACAATAGAAGAGAACCAGAGTTTGATTCGCATAGAACAGCTGGGTATAGCATTGAAAGAGCACTCAGGGACCTTACATTAGTAAAAGTATTGGCCTGTCAAAGTAGTGGCAGTAAAATCCAGGAAAACATCTCTAGCAAGTTGGAATCTCGTGTGAGAGACGAACAAGCTGAGCTGGAAGGCAGGGTTAAATACGTCATCAGTCTAGAATCCTTGTGTTGCCACAATAGACCCAAGTCCAGCTTGCCTTGAATTCCGTCGAGCCTTTTCTAGCTCTAATTTAGCACGGACCTTTAGTAGACTAGATTCTGGTGTATAGGTAACAAAAATAAACTCTTCTGTGCTTTGAGCTCAGTGAATGCTATTGCACGCTTGTGCCTGACATCTCAGCAACTTCCCACAAATCCTACACAAATTCTCCAGTTTTATCCTGGAGGAAATCTCGCCAGGCGACAAGTGGCTGGGGCTGCATGAGCCCCATCTTAAACAACAGCAATAAAAGCAGGGGTGACTCGATGACATGTTCCTGGCTAAGAACCAAGATCAGGGGGGTCCTGCAGGTGACCCACTCACGTCCTCAAGGACAGGACATTTTCTCCCTTCGAATTTTGCAAGAGGAACCCATTCTTCTGATAATTGGATTAATCTCCCAGCGGAAGAATAAGGAGGTGAATATTTTTTCTTCTTTGGCAGACTAAACCAGCTTCAAAAATATTCCGGTTTCTTTTTAACAAGGAAAATATAAAGTTCTTCTCAGGTGGTAGCAATCCACGTAATTCTCCCAGCTCGGAAAAGAGTGTTAGCAAGCTTGTTCTTTGGGGCTTCCAAATGCTGCTCTTTAGCAACTGTGGCAGGTGGTGCCGTTTTCCTGTTGGCCTCCCCTCTTGCATTTAATGTCTTGGCACTTGGCTACAATTTTGTGGGGTTTTTTTCCCTTTTTTTAATGCGGCTCTCTCAATTATACAGCCATCATAAGTTTTGCCAACACAGAGCACAGATCGATTTGTGTTCATTAGAGCACAAAATTAAAATTTCATTGCAGGAACTATAAACAAGTTGGCTGAAGGAAGTCAAAATACTTTTTTCAAAATAAAAATCTTGGATTAGCTGTGGTTGGCAAGTTTTCACTTTGCTCTCTGCCACTGCCTTTTTTTTAACTATCCCAGTGAGCTTTCTTTCTTTCTTTCTTTCTTTTTAATTTTCCTTAATATTTGGGTGGGTTGTTGGTCTAGGGGCAGAAGGCTCCATCTTAATCCCATGAACTTTCTTTCAACCAGGGACATGAGTAAAGTGATTTGCCCCCCAAACAGCTTCTCAGATTTGGGGGAGGGGCAGTAATAAGGAGCTGAGATGCCACCCAAAGTTCCAAGCATTGAGGATAGGTGGGAGATAAAGAGAAGGAGTCATATGGCCTTCAACCTCCTAAAGATCTCGGAAATAGCATAGAATTTCCTGCTTGAGCAGGAGGTGGGACTAGAACAGGAGTCCCCAATCCCCAGACCATGTACGCAGCATGCCAGAAACTGGTCCACACAAAATAAGCGAAGCCCCATCCATGGGATCCAGGCCACGCTCCCTCCGGTCCACGGAAAAAACCTCTCTCCACGGAACCAGTCCCTGGTGCCCCAAAGGTTGGGGGCCACTGGACTAGAAGACCTCCAAGGTCCCTTCCAACTCTGTTATTCTGTTAAGAAGAAAGTAGCGAGCTATTGGGGACTTGTGTTGAAGAAATGGGGCAAGAAATGAGATAAGGGAGAGCTTCTCTGGGACCAGTGGTCCCCTCCCTTGCCTTTATATGTGTGCTCAGTAAGTATCATTGGACTGGGACTCATCCAGAGCTGCTGGACTTTATTGACCAGGAGAATCAGTATCATCAATCATAAGATGTGTAATTCAATAGATTATTAAGGACTGTTCGTTCCCCATTTTTGCTGTAAGTCAACCCAGCCTGATCATGTCTCTTTCTGTCTCTCATCCAATTAGATGTTTTACCAACCAAGTCCGATCATAAATGATTGGGTAGCTGAGAAAGATTGTCCCAACATGATACCATCACAGGCTATCTTCTAAACAGAAGAAAGCTGATATATATATATGTATATATATATATATATACATATATATATCATAAGCAGGATTTGGATCTTATAAGTTATTCAAAGCTGTAAATATTGGCAGTATGTTTTTCTCTTCCTAAATATGAAGGTTGGTTGTTGTTTTTTTTAATATTCCATCGCATCTTAGCTACGGTATTCTGAAGGGCTGAGAAAGAAGCAAAATCTGACTGCTTACGTTCAAGATTTGTGCTGTGAGCACTTTTGTAAACATTTGCTACTTCAGCTCTCTTCCAAGCCTGTAATTTAAACATCAGCTGGCATAAATTAACAAGATGAAAAATTTAAATATGCACCTAAAAGTGACTCTCAGAGGAAAATAAGCAGATGAATACACGCTGTGATAAATGAGCGGAATGGATAAAATATCAACATGCGTGTCTCCACAAAGGTTATGTATAGAGCAAGGAAGGGGCAACAGATGCCCTGTAAAGCTGCACTTCAGAAAACACAGTTATTTGAGGAGGTGGGTGGGTGGGGGGGATAATTTGGGCGGCTTTTACCTGGACAGAGAAAATTGGTATATCCAAGCAGAGTTCCACCATCAAATGAGAGAGCTGCTTAAGTCAGAATAACGGAATAACAGAGTTGGAATTCCCATGACAAAGTGTCTGGATGAAAAGGAATTAGGTCTCTATGAGTTTGACAACTAAGTAAGGAATTCGGCACATTTGATTTCTGGATACATTAACCAAGGAAGATATCCAGCAAAATAAAACAATAGAACAAAAGCTAGCAGGGACATTGGGCCAATCCTGGAAACTGTATCTATGACTAACAGAATAACAGCATTGGAAGGGACCTTGGAGGTTTTCTAGTCCAACCCCCCTGCTCAAGTAAGAAACCCTATACCATCTCAGGTAAATGGTTGTCCAATCTCTTCTTGAAAACCTCCAGTGACGGAGCACCTACAACTTCTGGAGGCAAGAAGTTCCACTGGTTAATTGTTCTCCCTGTCGGGAAGTTTCTCCTTGGTTCTAGGTTGCTTCTCAGCGTGGTTAGTTTCCATCCATTGTTTCTTGTCTTGCCTTCTGGGGCTTTGCAGAATAGGTTGTCCCCTTCCTCTTCTTTGTGGCAACCCCTTAGATATTGGAACAGTGTTATCACGTCACCCCTAGTCCTTCTTTTCATTAAATTAGACATCCAGTCCATCCAGAGTTAATGTCCTCCTTTGTAAGGTGGAAATATTAACAAATGCCAACTGAAGGAAAAGAGGCATTTATTTATTCTGAAGGAGGATGTCCATTAATCTCTTGCAAAAAAAAAAAAAAAAGGGAAAATATGCAATTAGAAGCGAGCGAGCTGTGGTTTTCAGATTTGGCAGGGAATTACAGTCACAGATGGCCTGACAGTTTCTAAAGATTTTTCCAGGCTTTTGATATCGATACCATTTTTTTTTTAAAATGCGGCTTTAATGTGTGTCTTAAGTTTAAGCAGAATAGCCACAGGCAGAGAAGCAAAAGTTTTATATGGCCCTATTTCCAAATATTACATTCCTCTAAACCAAGCATTAAGGATTAATTTTCTTGAACAAGAAAACATTGGTTGTGTTAACCTAGACAACTAATCTAGTTCAAGTAGATTTTTTTTTAAATAAAAAAAATACATCTTTATTAGGGTCTTTATTACTGTCTTTAATATTTATATTTTTTGCAGAGAATATCCTGAAAAAACATACGGGGTTCTGTATTCTAAACTGCATGTGCCATGAAAGAATGAGGCAAGTAAAATAGAAAGTTTGAAATAACAAAAATAACAATTGCTGAGTTGGAAGGGACCTTGGAGGTCTTCTAGTCCAACCTGCTCCTTAAGCAGAAAACCTTATACTATTTCACACAAATGGCTGTCCATTTTCTTCTTAAAAGCTTCCAGTGTTGGAGCACCCACAACTTCTGAAGGCAAGTCGTTCCACTGGTTAATTGTTCTCACTGTCAGGAAGTTTCTCCTTAGTTCCAGGTTGCTTCTCTCCTTGATTAGTTTCCATCCGTTGCTTCTTGTCCTGCCTTCAGGCGCCTTGGAGAATAGGTTGACCCCCTCTTCTTTGTGGCAGCCCCTCAAATATTGGATATCAATATCCAATGTGTTTATAAATTTAGATATATTTATTTATAAATATATTTATACATTTAGATATAAATGGAGGGGGCTAAGTCTGAGCAGCGTTTGGGGAGAAAATAAATATCAGATTATACCTTTCTTCAGTTTATTGCCAATGAGATACACTGTAACTGCAGTTCTCAAGGGCAAAAATGCAGGCATCATCAAGAGGCTAAATATGAAAGGTATATTTGCCTTTCTTTACAATTCAGTGGATATAAATATAAAGAGCCAGTTTGGTCCACTGATTAGGGCACCAGGCTAGCAACCAGGAAATTGTGAGTTCTAGTTCTGCCTTAGGCACAAAAACCAGCTGAGTACCTTTGGACCAATCACCAGGAGATGGTGAGTTCTAGTCCCGCCTAAGGCTTGAAAAACAGCTGGGTGACTTTGGGTCAATCACCAGGAGACAGTGAGTTCTAGTCCTGCCTTAGGCTTGAAAGCTAGCTGGGTGACTTTGGGCCAGTCCCTTTCTCTCCTCACAGGGTTGTTGTGTAAAAAAATAGGAGGAAGAAAGGATGTTGTATACGTTTGCCTCTTTGAGTTACTTGTAAAAAAAACCAATAAAGGCAGGATATAAATAAATACATATAAGTTTCTGCCTACAAGGTTTGACAATACAGAGAATCTAATTTGTCCTCCTAAATTATTCTTAGGGGTTTGTGCATTTATTTATTCTCAAAATACATATGCTTCCCTTCCTACGTTTATGCATTACTCTGGTTAGCTCATGTCAATTAAAAACCAGTGAAATGTAATCACATTCCAGAAGGGAAAAATGAAACAAAGAGAGAAACAAATAGTGAAGGAAGAGACAGAAACGCCAGTGAAAACAGAGCATTAAATAATAATTAAATAATTTCAGAAAAAAAATAGATGTCTTTTAAACATAAGCATCTTTAGAAAAGAAGGAGAAATTATTATCGAGGTTGCTGACCTAGGCTCATGGGAGAGAAAACATTCCAGTATTGGTTCTAATTTTCGTAGTTTTAAAAGCAGTTTATTGTCATTTTGTGGGGTTTTTTTTTAATTATTTCATGGTTCGTTTTATCGTTTGCCATCTACTGATGACTTTTTTGTTCCAGGAGAAATGGTGCAGATATATAAACAAGTATACATGCAGCTATTTTTCCAACGGTTTATCCTAATGGGAAATCTTTTCTATAAGCAGAGAGATAATATAGAAGTAAAAAAAATAAATGTGTGTGGAGTTTTATTGTCCCATCTGCTTATCAATCATAGAAGAGGCTCATCAGAAAATGATGCTAAGCTCTCAAGTTCCTTGTGTGTTTTATTTTGCAAACACTAATGTTTGCAAATAGTTATGGAGGGGAAAACACAGCCTGAGAGATAGTTGCCTACACGTGGCACAGGTTAACAAGATGCTCGCTGAGCTATCGATAATTAACCGTTGCTGTGAATGGAGGCTTGGATGCTTTTGTGTATTCAAGAGTTCAAGGCTGAGACACGATGCTAGAAGCTGAGCTTGATTGTGTTTTTCTGCAAGGAAAAAGGTCTCTACCAAGCCTCGTGCATAAATATTCCAGCTTAAGAGAGGCTTTCTTCAAAGACCTGGCCTGTTGGCGCCCCAGGCCAAAGTCTTCCACGATGAAGAGAAAGGTCCTTCAAGGCCAGCAGGAACCTCAAACTCTTGAGTTGCTGCAATGGCAACATCTGGAGATGAAGTAAGGTTAGCAGATCAGTGGCTGAAAGAGAGGATTTTGCCATCTTCTCAGGATGAGAGAGAGAGAGAGAGAGAGAGAGAGAGCGAAGCAGCCAGCTCAAATGGAAGGCAGGCGATTTTAAACCACTTCATTGTGGAATTCGCCCCACTGGATGCTGGTCTGCTAAGATTAGGCGTGCAGTGGACCATTTGCACATCTCAGTCTCCTTTTTTCTTCACTGGCCCAATGGAGATGAAGATGGTTGCCTTCAGAACGTTGGCTGGAGGGTGGGTATTGCTGTGGATGTTTTCTCTCTCTCTCTCTCTCTCTCTCTCTCTCTCTCTCTCTCTCTCTCTCTCTCTCTCTCTGTATTGGCTGATTTGATCAATTCTCAATTGAGCACTGAGGTGAGAATAAGAATGTCAAGGAATTCCTCTATGAATGTATGGTTCATTGTCTCTTGAGAATCTAAACACTGTCAACACTCAATCAGGAAGGGAGGGAGGGAGGGAGGAAGGAGAGGGAAGGAGGGAAGGAGGGAAGGAGGGGGAAGAGAGGGAGGAAGGAAAGGTAGGAAGGAAGCATAGGGAGGGAGAAGAGGGAGGGGGGAGGAAAGGGAAGGAAGGAAGGAAGGAAGGAGAGGGAAGGAGGGAGGGAGAGGGAAGGAGGGAGGGAGAGGGAAGGAGAGGGAGAGGGGGAAGGGAGGAAGAAAGCATAGGGAGGGAGGAGAGGGAGAGAGGGAGGGAGGGAAGGGAGGGAGGGAGGAAGGAAGGAAGGAAAAGGAAGGAAGGAAGGAAGGAAGGAAGGAAGGAAGGAAGGAAGGAAGGAAGGAAGGAAGGAAGGAAGGAAGGACCAGGTCCAGCCTCTATTCCAACAGCTAGCTCTATATTAAGTGGAAAACTCTTGTCGGGATTAGCAAATCAATACAATAAGTGTGTGAAACGGTTCCAGAAATCTTCGGAACTCTATTTCACAGCAAGAGCAATTGGGGGACTAGCTGAGGGAGAAATTCCAATAGAATAACTGACGAAATTGCCATTTAGATCACAAAAGGATCATAAAAGTCAGAAGTGGTTTGCTTGAAGCACGGGTCATTGTGTAACCATGGAGGATTTGCTACCAAACAGCATGAGGAGGAATTGCACCACGCCAATCTGTGGCTCGGGTCGTTGCTGTTGCTGGGATTTAAACCTTGTTAAAGGTCGGCACCTCGGCCATTTCGCATCCCTCAACCAGCAAGTGGTAACTCCTGTCACAGCAGCAGAAGAAACCGTGGTTATTAGAAGTCCATAAAAACAAAAAATAAAAACCCTCCCGCGCTAATAGTAGAGCAGAAGGTCATTGGTTTCCAAACCGCAATAGGTGTTGCGCAAGCAGAATTAGTTAGCAGTAATTAGAAAGCCATTTAAGGACTATTTACCAAGCAGTTTATAAGAAGGAAGACTCATGCTCCATTTCTTCACAAAAGCTCTCCAAAAATGGTGCCGCTCTCTTCACTAAGAGAAATCCCTTTGTTAACCTTGGGTGATCTCAAAAGATCTAACAGGGTAGAGACCTGGTTAATCCTTGAAAGTGACCCCCATAGGAAACATCCCGAGGCTATGGTGTGTAGAGCCCTGTTCCTTAACCTGGACAATTCGAAGATGTGTGAACCATTTTGGAGCCAGGAACTGGACGTGAGTTTCAGAGTAGGATCTGACTGGTGCAGAAGATCATGAAAGGATTATTTCCCATTTTAAATCTGAACAGAACAGAACAGAATAACAGAATTGGAAGGGACCTTGGGGGTCTTCTAGTTCAACCCCCTGCTCAGGCAGGAAACCCTATATCATTTCAGACAAAAGGTTGTCCAATCCCTTCTTAAAAACCTCCAGTGTTGGAGCACCCACAACTTCTGGAGGCAAGTTATTCCACTGGTTAATTATTCTAACTGTCAGGAAATTTCTCCTTAGTTTTAGGTTGCTTCTTTCCTTGATTAGTTCCCATCCATTGCTTTCTAGTACTTTGGAAAATAGACTGGCCCCCCTCTTCTTTGTGGCAGCCCCTTAGATATTGGAACACTGCTATCATGTCAAACCCAGTCTGGAGAATTGGGTTTCCTCCATTCAAAATAGAGCTGGAAGGGACCTTGGAGGTCTTCTAGTCCAACCCCCTGCTCAAGCAGGAGACCCTATACCATTTCAGACAAATGGCTTACTTTCCTTCTGGGGGAAAAAAACTATCACTCAAAGAAGATTAGCATACTCTACTTTCTCTTCAGATCATATAAATCTTTCGCTTCTTATAGAAAATTGCCGAATATGACATCAGCCGCTCACTTCAGAGTTTCACTGGCCACATTACATACTGCCAAATGTGTAGTCGGTTTTTTTTTATTTTCAGTTTTTTTTCCCATTAAATCATGACTTTCTAAGAAGTGACAACCCACAAGATATTTATCAAAGCAAGAAAGCAGTAGAAAGGTGTGCCTTGCCTTGCCTTTAATATTTCTCCTTTTCTTCTGACATTTTTCTAGCCTAGAGATCTAATTCCATTAAATATGTACATTTTTGACTGGAAGACTTTTTCATGTCTCTTTCAGAGGCATCTTAAAAGTACATAAGGTCTGTGGGGCATCTGTTTTAAAGTGCAAATGAGGCCCACAGTAGAATATTGTCTATGAATCTTTTCAATTTATTTATATTCTGGCAGTGTTTTGCCTTTCTCTGATTGTGAAACGATGTGAGGGAAGGAAAAGTCTATCATATCTTCCTCCGAGTCCCATCGAACCATGTTATTCTGATTTAGCAGATAGCAAAGTGGAGTTTAACTCTGGTCAATTCCCTTTCTCTTGGTATTAGTAGATGTCATGTCGGGTAACTTTGAAGCTTCTCCATGACCTGGAAATGCTGTGAATAATTAAGTCTTCAATTGTTCAGTAGATGTCTCCATTACAATCTTTCCACTTAAATGAGGAGGCTCTGAAACTACAATCGTGAAAAGCTGTTTAGACTTCCAAAGCCTCAGAAATGGGCTAGCACAAACTTCACTGATGCTTACTCCTGAATGCTTCCTTTGTGTGCCTCTGCCCAACATTAATGGATCTCTTCACCAACAACCAAGACCCAGATAAGCAGAGATGAACATCAGGATTAATACCAGACCAACAATCAAGCAGCAAACATTTCTCCAATCAAGGAATTACCTGCTCAGACAAATAATGAAACAGTAGACAACAGTCTAATCAAGGAAGTATCAAGAAGAAAACAGCACTCCCACCAACATTGAAAGGGCAAGCTATTGACATCTGAACAAGACCACTCACTTCCAGCACTGATGATGTTACCTTGTTGGGTAATGGAAGGTCTACAGAAAAACTGCCAAGTTCAGAGAGCACCAAGGACCTCACAGTTCTCCTCCTCCTCCTCCTCTTCTTCCTCCTCCCCACAAACCCCACTCATTTCGAGCCCTGATGGTGTTACCTAATTAGGTCATGAAATGTCTGCAAGAGAACCACCAAACTCAGAGAGCACCAAGGACTTCACAGTTCAACCTGGAGCCACAAATATAAACATATAAACATGTTGCTGGAACGGTTGCTGGAATTGGGTATGTCTAGTTTAATGAAGAGAAGGACTAGGGGTGACATGATAGCAGTCTTCCAATATCTCAGGGGCTGCCCCAAAGAAGAGGGAGTCAAGCTATTCTCCAAGGCGCCTGAGGGCAGGACAAGAAGTAATGGATGGAAACGAATCAAGGAGAGAAGCAACCTGGAACTGAGGAGAAACTTCCTGACAGTTAGAACAATTAACCAGTGGAACAGCCTGCCTCCAGAAGCGGTGAATGCTCCAACACTGGAAGTTTTTAAGAAGACACTGGACAATCATTTGTCTGAAATGGTATAGGTTCTCCTGCTTGAGCAGGGGGCTGGACTAGACCTCCAAGTTCCCTTCCAGCTCTATTCTATTCTATTCTATTCTATTCTATTCTATTCTATTCTATTCTATTCTATTCTACTCTACTCTACTCTACTCTACTCTACTCTACTCTACTCTACTCTACTCTACTCTACTCTACTCTACTCTACTCTACTCTATTCTATTCTATTCTATTCTATTCTATTCTATTCTATTCTATTCTATTGGATCCACTCATCAATATTTCACACGGGAGCAAATAAATCTAAAGCAGCATGAAAAGAGGATTGGTTAAGAGAGGAAGGACGTGTTCTTTACTAGCAAGTGAACAATCGCTAAATTATGTCTCTTTGGGCTGAAAGTCAGGATGACCTGGAATGTGCACAATTGGAGACAGGGCACAATGTCGCCTTCCACTTTACTTAAAAGGTGATCAGGGCATTAGACGTTCAGTCCTACACAAACCTAGTGAAAGTGACTTTCAGAAAAGAGAAAGACTGCAAGAAGATCTTGAAGTGCTGTTCAGACAGTCAAAAGGGCCTCGTATAAAAGAAGGCTGAGATCAGTTCTGTCTGGCAGACTATCAGATAGTGGATCTGAGATACAGGAAAGCAAATTCTGATTACTTTCTTCTTTCAAAATAGCCTTTCTAAAGAGGAGGTGAGTTTGGGTTTATCAGCCATCAGTCAGGGGTGCTTTAATTTGGATCCTTGCACTGAGCAGGAGATTGGACTTGATGGCATAACGGTCCTTACCAACTCTCTGTTTCTATTTCCGGGCTTCCCAGAGGTGTCTGAATGGAAACCAAGCGGGAAATCTAGAGTTAAATTAAAGTTGTTCATTTAGACGCCCCTTATATACCACTGCAATCGCAGCTGACTCTAGATTTTTACAATTGGTAGTCATGTTAAACCATATAATGCCCTCTCCTCTGTAATGGTCCCATTACAATAATATCTATTATAGCAATAACCGTACAATTTCCCACCCCTGAGGAATAATACTCACATATAAAGGTTCACCCATCACAAGGCCAATTCTATGCCTGCCTCCTCCCAAAAGCCAGGTCTTAATCATTTTGCGGAAGTGTGGAGACTGTCCAGTGTCATGGAGAACGTTGTTTTGAGCCCAAGAGATACAACAACAGAAAAGAGCTAAACTCTGGGGTCTCTGAAGGTGACCTTCCTGTGAGTTTGGATGCATAATGTTCCATCTGACCTTAGGTGCAATCCCAAAACCACTGGAGGGCCACTTGAAGACCATCGGCATTGACAACGTCACCATTGGTCAATTGCAAAAGGCAGCTTTGCTCGGAACAGCTTACATCCTGTGACAATACTTTCAAGACCATCAAACATGGGACATCTGCCTCTCCCAGGTCTTGGGAAGGACTTGATAGGTGGACTAAAAAGCCAAAACCAGTTTGACTGGCTGACAAACCATAATAAAAGCTTTCATGCTTTTTATCCATGTGTTCCATGGAATAATTGGGGTGTCCCGTGCTTCCCTTTTGGTGAGTGGTTCCATCATCTGTAGCATCTTGCAAAATTGTGAAGGGGTGGGAGGGAGAGCAGGGATAGTCAGTCACAAGATCAGCAAGTATGTTTTGCTTCCACAGGGGTAAGCAGGTGTTTTAGAGCACCAGATGAGATACGTCCGTCCAGGCTTGTGCAAACAATCTCCAAATCACGCTTGTTATTCATCAGGAGCTTGAAACCATCTGAATTCTGGCACTCCCAGACTTCAGATGGCACACAATGGCTGGTAATGAACAACACCTGTGCTTACCTCAATTAACTACTCCGATCTGAACACGTTGGCAGAACATTGGAGGAAGGATAAAGAGGATGCAAAAAAAGGAGCCAGAGAGAAAAAGATTTTTCCACCGGCGTCGTCGTGCAATTCTGCTGCAGTTCCAAAGATTCCAGAGCTTTGGGTTTTGTTTATAAAATCAGGCATCAAAGGAGGAAGGCAAGGAGGGGCCGGTTTGGCCTGGAGCCCAAAAGCAAGACGTTGCACCAAGAGCCAACTGCTGAGATCGGAGCAACCACATTTTAAATAGGAAGGTTTTGAGCAGGGCCAGTTCCCTTTCCCTCCCACCCCAACGTCTCCCCAGCCAGGGCTTCAAGGCCGTTACTTCGCTAATTGAATTTCTGTTAAAGCACTGGGCTGTAATTGAAGACCCCAAATTTATGATATTGGGGAGGAAGGTGTGCCTGGTAATAAATGCAATATTACTGTCACTTTTAATGGAGACTTCTGTGTTCCCTCTGCCGTTGTCTCTGATAAAGCTACCGCATCAATGTTGTGTGTAGACAATTGAATTAATTGGAGATAGGGCCATTAACTCAACCTGAATACCTGTGATTGCTTCTGTAAATAAGGTTAGAGAGCAAATGGCTAATCTTTGTTGTCGTTAGAGATTCTTTATCTTTTTTTTTCCCCCACATTTTCACACTGCTTGACGGCGCTGGAATTGTTGGGCTGAGCCGTTTTGCGCCTTTGCCATTCTTCTTTGCATATCACAAAACCATAATTGTATCATCCTTCCATTCCATTTCGCATATCAGTATAAAATACAGGGCTGGAGGGAGCCCTGTGCGGAATTAGAGCTTATAAAAATCACCGGACCAACAAATTAATAAAGACACAAATGAATATACTGGAATGTGGGATGGAGGTCATTGTCAATAAATAATAATAAAAAAATGGTGTAAACAAATTAACCGGCGGAAGTTTGCCATTCAAGGTCTGCCAGTGCAACCATCACAGCCTCGTTAGAGAAGGCAAGATCAATTTTTTAAGAAAAGTTGGCTAAACGTTTGCGAAGAATTTAGGCCATGGGTTTGCTGTCTGTTGAGGCAGCAGCTTCAGCCTAAAATTTGCTCCTCTTGTATTGCGATATTTATTTTTAAGGTGTCGTGTCCTTGAATTTTGATTTTCCTTCATACAGGGTTCGGCTGACGTATATTTTTAAGTTTCGATGGGCAGAGGGGTGCCTTAATGTGCTTTTTTTCACCTTCCTTTCGTTTTGATCACATTGTCCTGCATTGATACATCGTGGGAATATTATGGTTCCCAAAACAGGACAAGGATTGATAGAAGAGAACATTTGTAGCTCAGGATTGAACTGTGGGGTCCTTGGTGCTCTCTGAGCTTGGTTGTTTCATTGCAGACATTTCACAACCCAACTAGCTAATGTTATCAGTGCTAGAAGGGAGAGGAGGAGGAGGAAGAGGAGGAGGAAGAGGAGGAGGAGGAGGAGGAGGAGGAGGAGGAGGAGGAGGAGGAGGACTATGGGGTCCTTGGTGCTCTCTGAGTTTGGTGCTTTTCTTGCAGTTGTTTCATGACCCAACTAGGTAATGTTATCAGTGCTAGATGGGAGTGGAGTTTGTGGGGGAAGGAGGAGGAGGAGGAGGAGGAGGAGGAGGAGGAGGAGGAGGAGGAAGACAATGACTGTGGAGTCCTTGATGCTCTTTGAGCTTAGTGGTTTTCTTGCAGACCTTTCATTATCCAACTAGGGAATGTCATCGACACCAGGACTGTCTTTGTAATTTCTGCTATTAAATTAGGCTCACCCCCAAAAAATGCACACAGGAGAAAAACTCTGCCATTCAATCCTGAACCCCATTTTCTGCAAATTTCAGCAAGATTTACTTCTAAATAAATCAGGAGCATCAAGTTGCTTAGGAGAAAGTTGTAACTGAACTGCATGTGGCGTCCATTGAAACAAAGATGTGTTATGGCGAGGTAGACAAAGACAAATCGTGGCGTTTTCTTGGAGGGTCTTCTTGCAAGTCACAATTTGTCTTTCATTGTGTGGCTTGGACTCACGGAGAGCTGTTAGAATCTGAGCCAGAGAAGAAGCCCACACTTTGGTGATGGATATTGCCCGGAGATTGTTTGTCATTTGTCAACCTAACTATAATGTGGCAATTTACTGAACATTTCTGCTTTAATCTTCTACAGCCTGGATAATTATTCAAGCTGCTGGAACAAGTGATTATTCTTGAGAGCAAGTCTTCCATTTTTTCCCCCTTCCTTCTATATATTTCTCTTATATATATATATATATATATATATAATATATAATATATAATATATAATATATAATATAATATATAATATATAATATATAATATATAATATATAATATATAATATATAATATATAATATATAATATATAATATATAATATATAATATATAATATATAATATATAATATATAATATATAATATATAATATATAATATATAATATATAATATATAATATATAATATATAATATATAATATATAATATATAATATATAATAAATAAAATCAACATCAAAGCAGGCACTTTGCCTCAATGTAAATGAGTTACGGAGAGGATTCAGATGAGCCCACATGCTCTGTGCTTTTTTCCAAAGAATTTTGGACAGCAGGTTACACCATTATGCAAAAATGACTATAAAAATGGAAATAAAAAATACCCAGGAACTAATGAAGTAGGGGAGAGAGAAAATATCAGTTCTCGTTTGGCCGCTTGTTTTTGTCTTTGAAGAGGTAGCCAGGAGGGGGGGGGGGAAATAGCTATTTTTAACCATTCTGCATTTCCATTCTAATTAGATTATGTACAGATACTCGGCTCCACTCACCCAACCTATCCAAATGGTTTTTGATTTTATATTTGAAAAAAAAAAAAGTTAGTTAGGTCTTCTTCCAGGATTTGAGATTTCAGAAGCAAATCCCTAAGATGGAAGAGGTGGGACATGACTGTTTAAGGGCTCCAGTTGAGGTGGTAGAGTTGTTCTGTGTCTCCATACAAGCCACTTAATCATGATGGAAATCAACCATAACCTTTGTGGAGTCCTTAGTGCTCTCTGAGCTTGGTGGTTTTCTTGCAGACGTTCCATCACCAAACTAGGTAACATCACCACTAGTGCTGATGTTGTTACCTAGTTGGGTAATGAAATGTCTGCAAGAAAACCACCAATCCTAGAGAGCACCAGGACCCCAGAGTTCAAAAGATGTTCCCTTTAGTTTTAGTTTTGGTTATTCCTTTGTAAATTAGGTTGATGGTGCAGTATCTCGAAAATGAGATTCATATCTAGGCTTTGCTGATACGCACATAATTTTTCATCCAATACTTGTACAATCTGATTAATTATCTGCTTTTTTACTCAATAAAGCTATGAAATGCCCTTTCTCAAGTGGCTAGTGCCAGTTCAGACTGACATTTTGATTACTGAACGTATTTACAATGCAAGGAGAGGAGTCCGCTCGTTCTGGAGATTAATAATTGTCAGTCCTGCACATGATATCTGTAACAACTCCATTTCATCTTTAAAGCGGTTTATTAAAATATTAAGAGTAAATGATGTGATGAAAATAATGCAATAACCATTTCAGCAGTGAACTGGGAGAAAGAAGAAATGCGTAAATTACCCATTTGTTGGTCATTTATGGTGCAGAAAAAATAAGCTGTGGCTGCCGTAATCATTTAAGACGATCTTGGAAAATGAATCTCTAACTTAAGGAAGTCCCCAGAGACGACATAAAAGCTGGACACATCGGAAGATCACTTATTTCCTCAAATTACAGAGACCTTTTTTTAAAAAAAAAAAAGTTCTTTGTACAGTATTTATGAAATGTTGACTACAATCAGCAACAAGACACAGTTTGTGTCAAAGAGGCTGGACAATTCAGTGCAGACCCTAAATTCAGAGCACAAAAGCCGACATGATGTTTTCTGACATGAATTATATAATCTATTCTACATCACAGGTGTCAAACTCGCCACGTCACGTGACTGTTATGGTTCTGACATATGAAACTCTTCAAAGAACTTCAAGGCATTGGATGTTCTTGCTTTGACAGTGACGTATCGTGACATATCGCAACTTTTTTTGCATTGCTGGAGCTGGGATGAGTGCGGCCTCCGCATGAGGCAACTAGCCCGCGGGCCGGCAGTTTGACATCCCTGATCTCCATGATTAATGTCTTTATGTACCGTGGTGTCATCATACCTGTGACATCATGTGCCCTCCATTTTGGATAAAAGACCTAAACCCAGGGCCAACAACAAGTAATGATTCGGCTTCTTGGAGGCCACACCTTGGTCATCTGATGTATAAGTAGATATGCAATTTGCTGCACAAAGAGTTGAAACTTCCTGTCTTGCCACTTTGTGACTCTGATCCAGAAATTAGGTCAATCCCTCAACTCTTGACTTACTGAAGTTCCACAACGATATCTCCGGTCAAATTCTGTTCAGTTAGGTAACCGTGACCACCAGCAACAACAACTTCAATCAATCAGAATAGAGCTGGAAGGGACCTGGGAGGTCTTCTAGTTCAACCCCCTGCTCAAGCAGGAGACCCTATACCATTTCAGACAAGTGGCCGTCCAGTGTCTTCTTAAAAACCTCCAGTGATGAAGCACCCACAACTTCTGAAGGCAACTTCTGTTCCACTGGTTAATTGTCCTCACTGTTAGGAAGTTTCTTCTTAATTTTAGGTTGCTTCTCTCCTTGATCAGTTTCCATCCGTTGCTTCTTGTCCTGCCCTCTGGTGCTTTGGAAAATCTGTTGACCCCCACCATCCAGTCAGAGCTGAAGAAGCCTCTTGGATGAGAAGCGAAACATCTTCAAAGAAAAGCAAGAAAGTCCAGTTTGGGACAACCAAAATCTGGATGACTGAGAATCTCCATAGACATTTATGGACTAATATACAAGCCGTATGCCTTCCCATCTCATATGTTCAGTGAAATTGGAAAGATAACATTCATCGTTGCAAAAGGCCAAGACGAATTGGGAAATACGTTTTACGGTTCCTTTCTGTCTCTCAGGCTTGATACTATCTCAGAGAAATGGCTAAATTAGCTAGAATGCCTCTTGCTATCTACATTTAGTTCTAGAGTTTAGTGCTATCATTACATCTTAAAAGCACCAAATAATAAACCTTTCAGTGTTTGGAAATTGAGTTTTATCTCTTCCTTACAAGCTTTTTTCTTTCTCTTTTTCCCGACTGGTGTTACAATTGACCGTGTCACTTTGCATTACACATTTTGCTGTTACGAATTAAATTGACTTCTTATTGGAATGTCATGTTTTTGCTGCTAGAGATAGCCTGCATGGTGTCTCTCTTCTTCTTCTTTTTTTCTGTATGAAAATCAAATAGATTTTTTTTTTAAGCATTTGTTGCCCTCTAAATGTTCTGGATTGCATGTCCCATCAGCATACCCAGCGATCAGGAACAGTTAGCAGAATAAATCCCTGAAGGAAACCACATTGGTAAAAGCTGGTCTGGAAGGAGATATGGAGGACACCAAACCTTTCTAGAATTCCTCACGTCCTCCTTGAAAAGTAGTTATTAAATTATTGCAAGTTGCTTCCTTGACTGATCTCAACCCCTTTCTTTCTTCTCAAAGTTGCAGCAGCGGAAAAAGAGTTGACCTATTTATTTATTTTTTAATACACAGCCACTCTTTAGAGCACACAACTCAGTTTAGGTGACCCTCAAATGTGTATTTGAACTTCCAGAATGATCAACGGTGGCTATGCAGGCTGTCAGGGTCTCCTATTAAAAATCCATGCATCTAGTGGGCCACCTGCTTGGTTTGTGAGTTCGATCAAATGGTGTTGATTTTTTTCTTCCCCTCCTTCTGGTCTTCAAGGGCATTTCATCACTCAACATCTTGGAAAACCAGCCCTTCCGTTTTCAGTCAGTGTGTTCAGAAGGAGCTTTGGGAGCTGCAGAAAATAGCATTTGTGTTCTGAAGTTGTCTCCGGAGCTTCAGATTACCCAGCCTAGTCATAAAAGATCAAGTAAAGCTGCTTTACACTGCGAGATAATGGAAACATCTAATCCTGCATCAATATTATCTAGTCTAAGTATAGTCACTCCCAAAGGTCTTGAGGAAGTTCCTTCCAGGTTTTCTTCGCTTGGATGCAATAAATGAAGACATTAGGGGTTGAATCGTGGTTTTTTTCTAACGTAGCCTCTGCTCCTTTGTTAAAATCCCCCTCCTGGGTCCCATACATGTGAAAAACAGCAAGTTTTCTATCAGCCAACGTCCTTGGCCTTTGTAGAAAATTTTCATAGATGTGGCTAAAATAGCCTAAAGAAAAGTTTTGGATTAACTTTGCTTCTTTTTTTCCTGAGTCAATTTTCCCCTTATGTATCAGCGCGATGCTGAAAAGGACAGCATATCTCATTTGCAAGTGATTATATTGCAGTTTTGGTCACCACGATGTAAAAAAGATGTTGAGACTCTAGAAAGAGTGCAGAGAAGGGCAACAAAGATGATTAGGGGACTGGAGGCTAAAGCATATCAGGAACGTTTGCTGGAATTGGGTATGTCTAGTTTAATGAAAAGAAGGACGAGGGGGGACATGATAGCAGCCTTCCAATATCTCAGGGGTTGCCACAAAGAAGAGGGAGTCAAGCTATTCTCCAAGGCGCCTGAGGGCAGGACAAGAAGTAATGGATGGAAACTAGTCAAGGAGAGAAGCAACCTGGAACTGAGGAGAAACTTCCTGGCAGTTAGAACAATTAACCAGTGGAACAACCTGCCTC
This sequence comes from Azemiops feae, assembly GCA_023970755.1. Lineage (NCBI taxonomy): Eukaryota > Metazoa > Chordata > Lepidosauria > Squamata > Viperidae > Azemiops > Azemiops feae. Next base: position 687,092 of record JALGBA010003994.1, on the reverse strand, counting down.
CAGAAGCGGTGAATGCTCCAACACTGGAAGTTTTTAAGAAGAGACTGGACAGCCATTTGTCCGAAATGGTATAGCGTTTCCTGCCTGAGCAGGGGGTTGGACTCGATGACCTCCAAGGTCCCTTCCAACTTTATTATTATTATTATATACCAGGGCCAAAGCATTGAGGCCAAATGATTAAAGGCAATACTTCTGTTGCAAATGTTCCAATTTGGTAGCAATGGCTGGGGTGGTTTTTTTGGAAATTGTGGCAAAAGTCGCAGTTTTGCAATCCAAGATGAAAATCAAATCTAAACCTTCTCATATTTTGTACAGGGGAAAAAAAAAACACGCATTCCTCTGAGCCAAGCCAGAAGCAAATGGTTCAATGTTGTTTGAATTATATATATTTTAAAAATGTCCTTGCAGTTAAAGTGAATAGAACTTGCATTGGGTTCTGCCAGGAATGACATTCAAGCATACTGGTTCTAATTCAGTTACTTTGGTCTTGCATTTTTCTTTGCTGTCTTTTTTCCAGTAAATCTTGTGGCAGTTGTGTCTACCTTGGTCCAGTATCGTCTCACTAGAGCCTTGTAAAAATATAGGTATTTTATTTTTAAAATGCTGATCTCTGATCTGAACGAGCAAGGATGGGACGTTCAAGTAGATAGATGGGACTTCTCAGTTATCCTGAGACTAAACTTTTATTTAGCTGGTTGATTGGTGTCGCAGAATTCTGCACAGAAATCAGATGCGACCAGCACAAGAAGCTCTATTTATTGCTAAATAAATCCATATATTAAGTATTTTCCTTTAAGCTATAGCTTACAGTGGGGTAAAGAATGGATAAACAAGGGGGATTTCAGACCAGCAATTCTGTTTGTTTGTTTGTTTTTCTTGTGTGAATTTTATTTTTGTTGGCAAAAGCATGAGTGAAAAACTAGCTTCAGATAAAGGATCCCTAGGGCATCTCTCGAGAATCGTAATATGCCTATATCTCGGCACTTATGGTATATCTCAGGGAAAAGGCTGGGAAGAGAATAACCCATAGCATTCATTAAAATTAATTTTTAAAATGTTTACATCCAAATATTAGAGCTGCCTAATGTCCTTCATTTGGGCATAAATTAGAAATGTGTTAACAAAAAAAACAACAACCCTCAATGAAATAAAAAGAGGAAAAAAGGATAGGCACATTGCTGGTGGTAAATTATTTAAAGAATGCTTATTTGTTTTAGCAAGCCATATCCCAGCACAGTTTGACTCATGATAATAAATTTACAACTTACTATAAATTTGTCCTTATGTCCTGCTTAGTTCAAAAAAACCCACAAAACCACTTCAGAAATCAGAGGGAAGAACCAAATCCGAATTAGGGGGGGGGAGACACATGCCCCCTTTTGATTTTCTCGATAGAACTTTTTAAGTCGTGGTGGAATGCCAAAATTATGGAACAGATCAAGTGAGGGTTTAGTTCCTATGGTTTTCCCGTGGCTCTTTCGTGGGAGAAGAAGATCCCACGGGGTGGGATAGAAGATATTTTATGAAGTAGGACCCCATAAATCTTTGGGTATTGCCCACTCCAAAGCTGCCTCTTTGAATTTGACAGTTTGATGGTTAGGATGATGTCCTACAGGCATGAACATCGCAACCTAAGTAAGTCTTCAGTTATACATCTTGGACTAGAAGACCTCTTCCAAGCCTGTTATTCTGTCTCAGCTGCAACAGATAAATCAATAATGAAGGCTTCTGAACTGTGATTTGTTGTATGGGGCAAGTTCAGAAAGGGCTACCAACCTACCGTGGAAATGACTCAGAGACCTAGATATGTTTAGCTTGCAGAAGAGTGTTGAGAGGGGACATAATAACCATCTTGAAAGATCTGAAGGATAGTCATCTCCTACGGAACTTGCTCTCACCTCTCTTCCAGATGGGAAGACTAGAACTAGTGGGATAGAATCTCAAGGATGTAGGTACCGATGAAACATTAGGAAGAGCTTCTTAATAGAAAGAGTCGATCGTCATGGAGTAGCTTACAGCACGGAGATGTTGAAATGAAAACCAGAGAATCGTCTATTAGGATGTTGTAGTGAATCCTATAGTGGACGGGGAGTTGAACTTGACGACTTCTTAGGTCCCTTTCAACTCTGAATCTGTGATAGAACGTGGTCCGGATTCCCAGGCTGGAGGAGATGCATTCCAGAAGAGCAAGAGACAACTCTGCTCAGCCAGTTCGTGTGAGAGAAAGAGGGTGAAGGTAGCTCCTCCTTAATAGTTCCCAGAGTACATGCTTTATGGGGATGGTAACTTGCTTTAGTTTGGCAAAATTCCGTCTATAGGTCAAGACAATAATGAAAGTTGCTTGAAAGAATCACAACGTGTCTTTCTTGGTTTATAGAGTCTGGAGAATCTATAATTCTATATCGTACGAGATGGGGAGATGAGTCCCCGAATAATCTTTATAATCTTTCCCCCCCACCTTTCTTTGTAGTGGCCTTCCATTGCCAACAGCACACAACGCTGTCCTCATACATTCCAGCGGAGGGTCCGGAAGCTCCAGTGAATCTGAAACTAGTTCTGAATCTGATTCAGACAGTGAAACCAGCTCCAGCGACAGCGAATGCAATGAAGAATCACGCAGCGGCACTCCGGAGGTAAAATACCACAATGTCCATCTCCAGAATTCACCTGTCTGTGTAACAATTGGGTTTGCAAGGGGAAATTCCAGCTCTTCTTAAATGGAAAATGTCCAAGCTTTTCGAGCAAAAGTGGAATCTGTTTAAAGTCGCTTGCCAACCCGTTTCCCGAATAGCTTGGGGTGGCTGTCCACACTCAGACACACACACACAAAATTATTTGTTTAACTACACAGATGTAGGTTTGGGGGGAAGCTGAGATGCACATCCAGCTTTTGACAGGTTGCCCTCCAACGTGTGTATGAACTGAGCCTAACTTTAAATGTAGCAAAATGAAGCCAACTTAATCATAAAAATAAATACAGCTACTCATGTATTAAATAATTGTCCTCTTTTTTTCCACATTAAACATTCCAGTTTTGTAGTAGCATTTGCAGAGTTCCTGTGGCCACATTCACATGATCTACACCCTTCTCCTTGGAAAGTAAAGAATGCCCAAATATTTTAATTTAAAAGATGGCATCCTAATTTTTAAGAAGGGAGGTTTTTAAGGAGAGATTGGGCAACCATTTGTCTGAAATGGCATAGGGTTTCCTACCTGAGCAGGGCGTTGGACTAGAAGATCTCCAAGGTCCCGTCCAACTCTATTATTCTGTTAATTGGCCTTAAACCTTAAATGAGATGCACAGTTCTTCACTTAGGAAAGGTTGAGATATTATTGCTTGGAAATATTCTGAGATTGCAACTGATTGTGTGCTGACAATAAATGGGTCATAACTACAAAAATACAAATACATATTTAGCAAAGGCATATTTAGTCTACTTTAAAAGAAGAATGGTTTCCAATGCTCTCCCAGGAAATCATTGTTAAATTGCTTTAATTTTTAGTTTTGTCTATACGCAGTCTTTCCCAGTCTTGGCAACAGGCCTGTGGACTTCAAATCCCAGGATTCCACAGCCAACAGGATGAGAATTCTGGGATTTGAAGTCCACATACCTGGAAGCACGTGTGCCGTGGCTGCTTTGGAAAAGAAGGCTGGCCTACAAAGGATGATCAAGTTTGTTGTCACTTTTTGCAATGTGTCGTCCTCAGCCTGAACCCCCCTCAGCTAACAAATGGCAGCTGGACAAGTGGCTAAACAAAGTCAACCCTCACAACAAGACGATCATCAACAACCAACATGACAGTCACGGGGAGAACAGCGCTGCGTGCCAGAGCGGTGCCCAGGTGGAAGGACAAAACAAAGGGAAGGTGAACAACAGCTTGTCCCTGACCGATTCCAAAGACAGGACTCTGCGCAGCCCCATCCGAGAGAAAGCCAAACCCCGGGTGGCCCAGAAAACCCCGGCCGATGGGAAAAATTCCAAGCAGAAATCCCCCGTTCACAACGAGCCGGCCCCCCAAAGGACGACTGGGAAGAAGCAACCCAAAAAAGTCGAAAGAACTTCCAGTGCAGAAGATTACAACTGGCCCAAACCAAATATGACCAGCAGCACCCCCAAAGAAAAGGAGGCGCAAGAGAGCCCAGAGCAGGCCAAACTGAGGGCAAAGATGGCTGCTGGGAAGACCGCTCCGAGGAAGGAGCCCAGGGCCACCGCAGGCCCGCCTTTGGAGAAGAAAAAGTACCGAGGCCCGAGCAAAATCTTTCCCAAGTCGCGGGAGTTTGTGGAAACGGATTCATCCACCTCGGATTCGAACACCGACCACGAAGAGAGCCTCCAAGCCAAGAGCTTGCAGGGAGGGAGCGGCTCGGACAGCGGGATCAAAGCCAAGGACTCCAGCAGCAACATCCTGAGTGTCAGCAGCTTGATGAGCAACAACAGCAACACTTCGATGGACCAGAATGGGGCGGATCTGGAGGAACAGCTTTTTTCACCTCTTCCCATTGTTCAGAATGAACCCTTGTCCCCCTTGAAGGAATTCGAAGAGCTCAAGTACCTTTGGGTGAAAATAGACCTGAGTTTCCTCGCTCGGGTCCCTGGGCAAGAGCTGGACTTTGAGAACGTCTCTGGGAAGGTGGAAGCTCGAGAGGTCAACGTCAAGCATCGGCGACAGGCGCCCGACTCTCCTTTGCCCCCGGCTGAAAAACCGTCCGCTAAAACCAAAAGGAAGCACAAAGTAAGTTCCTTATCCTCAGCGTTCCTTTATTCACTTTCGTGAAGATAGGGGCCACTCAAAATCAGAATGAAACATCAAGCTTTCTGAGATCGTCTACCTTTTGCCTCCAGAAATTATTGGCACTCTGACACTGGAGGTTTTTAAGAAGAGATTAGGCAACCGTCTGTCTGAAATGGTGCAGGGTTTCCTGCTTGAGCAGGGGATTGGACTAGAAGACCTCCAAGGTCCCTTACAACTCTATTCTGATTGGTTGGTTGGTTGGTTGGTTGGTTGGTTGGTTGGTTGGTTGGTTGGTTGGTTGGTTGGTTGGTTGGTTGGTTGGTTGGTTGGTTGGTTGGTTGGTTGGTTGATTGATTGATTGATTGATTGATTGATTGATTGAAACAGTCAACAGTCTAGGGTCATCCTGCTTGAGCAGGGGATTGGACTAGGAGACCTCCAAGGTCCCTTCCAACTCTATTATTCTTTGGCCAAAAATCCTGGACGGGGAACTTGATGGTGCCCCAAATTGGTGGATTTATCCCCAGATATCAACCGCATAGTTGGGTGTGCTTTGAATTGCCTTCTTCTGCTCTAAAGCCTACATCTGAAATGAGTCAAGAAGGATCATCCACAGAGGTTGTCCACCATGTCAAAATGGCAGATGCAACCGGTAATCAAAGCTCCACCCCTTCTTAATGCACATTGTACATGCATTAAAACGAGAGTAGCTTTGATCACACTGTCACACTTACTATTTTAATGTCCTTGACACACACACACCCATGAACTCCTTTGACCATGATTGTGGATTAATGGGGCAATAAACGGAGTAAGGATAACATAAAGAAACACAGGTTATTTATTTGCATCCTTTCAACCAGAATTGCTTTCAAATATTGGGGGAGAAAACAGCTAAAGCTACTTTTTTTTCCCCATCACCTGGAATAAGCATAATTTTTTAAAAGCAGAATACACTTTTGGCACAGCCCTTATTAGAATAGAATTTGGGATATTGCACAAGAGAGAAAAAAGACTTGGGTGATCAAATGCCTCTCCTGAGTTTAATCTAATGCTACATCTTTGTCAGTTTTGTTTCGTTTTCTTTGGTTTTTACTGTTTAGAGCATTAGGACAAGATTCCACTCCATTTTAAAAAGGCATCCATCCATCAAAGTCAAAAGCAGGCAGGCTTTATGTAACATTTGCTGAGTGTTGTCTTTATTGCATATTGGGGAAAAAAAATGGGGGGATTTTGTTACATAAACACCTGTGATTTATCAAAATGCCATTCACTTAAATAAGCATCTTTTTTTTATATTTTTCTTCTTTGCTGCGTTTTTTCCTTCCCCAACCACTACTTGTGAAGCAGAATCTTTTGTGAGTCAAGAGGCAAAGCTTTATCGTGTGTTTTATATTATTTACATCCAGGGATGTATTGTTCAGGGTGGGATATGACTTCAAACTGAAATGTGCTTTTGGGACAGGAGAGGAAGGGGGGGGGAGATCTGCAGACCGAATATTTGCAGCCAGGAGTTTTGTGTTTGCTTTTTTAACCTACCCGCAATTGTCATTGCTGACCAAAAAAAAAAAAAAAAAGGCCTGTTTTTAGCATTTCCTGGAAGGAAAAGAGAGTAAATTGGGACAAAAGACTGTCCTTCATCTCCTTGCTAAAGATGAAATAGGACATTTCACAAGCAACCATCCCTGACAGGTTTTACAGAATTAAACTGGGGTGCTAAAAATATTAGCTGAATCAATCTGGACAGTTTAGAGTGCCAAGTGGCACTCATTCTAATTTCATGCATATTTGGGCAATCCAGAGATGGAAGAGCCTGTCTAGCCAAGAAAAATCTGGAGGGAGGGGAGAGAGAGAGAGAGAGAGAGAGAGAGAAAGAGAGAGAAAAAGAGAGAGAGAGAGAGAGGATGGTGGAGAGAAAGTGAGATAAAAGACTGTCAAAAAAAACAGAGAGAGGAAAGGGAGAAAGAATGACACAAAGAGAGAAGTGGTGATTGAAAGCAAGCGAAGAGAAAAAAAATCAGGGCAAGAGGAGATTGACTGATTGATTGATTGATTGAGTGCTGTCAAGTCAGTGTTGACTTCTACAACCATGTAGACAGATGTTCTCTATGTTGATCTGTCCTAACCTGGTCTTTTAGGTCTTCTAATGGTGAAAGAGAGAGAGGGAGAGAGAGAGAAAATCAGAGGCCAGCAGCAGCAGAGAGAAAGGGGACATCTCCACAGTTGATTCTAGTCCTACTGCCCCCTCCACAAAAGGATGGTTTTTGACCCCACTCCTACAGTGACCAGCTATACCATAGTCAACTCATTCCAGTGGGGCTGGATTTAGTCCCAGATAGTTCCAAACCTGCCTAGGGTTCACCAAGTTCCACCCAACCAGCCAAGTCATGGAACTCCAAAACCTTCTCAACTCTCCCATTTTATCTATCTAGTACCCCATGAAAAAGATCTAGAGAGAAACCCAGCTAGAAGACCAATCTTCTCCATTAAGAGGAATCACGGCCCATGCTTTTGTCACAGCACAGAGCTCAAACACGGATTGCAATGGCCAAACCGTGGCCATTTCTCTCTCTGCTCAGCCAGTGGAGCAGAAGTGAGGATGTCATGAAGCCTTGTCAGTATTCCCCTCTTGCAAGGTCTCATGGACACCACTTGAAGAAAGGGGGAGCGTGCGTTCCCCAGGGGATTCTTCTCCCAGTTGGTGAGAAATATAGGTAGTTAGACCCACCACTATAGGTGATTTCGCTGGGATACGACCGTTTTGGGTTGCAAGAACAGTTTGATTTCCTCCGTCGTCGAAAAGGTGGTGCGAAAAAAAAAGCCTAACATTTCTGGTTTCTCTTGTTTTGATCGAAGCAGTCCGAAAATGTGGAGATATTTGGCGACAACAAGAAACAACGCTTAGAAGAATCTTCGGCTTCCTGCTTGCTTCCACCCTGCATTTCTCCGATACCCAACCATAGGATAACCGGCACAAAAGAGTATGTGTTTTTTCCCCCTACATTTTCACAATGGATCTAACAGAATTAGTCCAGGGTTTTTAGCTTCAGAAATTCCATGCAGTTGACAGACCTCATTCCTAGTTTTATTTTATCCCTTTATTCCCCATATTTTGTTCAACAAAGAAATAGTTATGGCTCCTGGTTACTATAGTCAACCTACAGGAGCGACTAGCTTCACCCTTCTCCCCCGGTTTTCTCTCTGTCAGGTCTTTAAACTTTAATTTGAAGGATTTATCTTTGACTGATATTTTTTCAACAAAATGAAACGGCCTCCGTCCGTCATATTGTTGCACAGCAGTGAAATTTATATTGAGTAAGTAATCCCGCAATTAACTTAAAACTCATGGCTTTTAAAGTATTGTGAAATAAAACCAGCCCATTCCTAATCTCTCTTCTACCTGTCTAATTACTAACTCCACTTAATGCAAATGAATTTATCTTAATTTGCATTCTTTAGCACCTCCCCACCATCTTGCCAGTCTGAAAATGGCACCGATAACTTAAGAGTGGGATCCATTTAAGGATGATGCAAATGTAATCTTTCAGCTACCTGTGTTTATCTTTCTCCAACTGCTTGCATCATCTTTTTTTAAAATCTTATAGTTCCTGCTTTTACTAAACCCTACAGAATTAGCCCCCAACCTGATGTTTTCTTAATTTCAGCTTGTTTTCTAGGTCATTAATTTGATTCCTTTGAGCCCTGCAAATATCAGTATCCTGTGTTGTGATATAATTGTGTTCATCAATAGTTATTTCCCCTATGCTAGGTCTACATTTCCCCTGGTCCCAGATGTTTCCAGTTGCCAAGCAATTTTTCTCCCTGATTTTCTTATTAGTTATGTTTAACTGAGACTAGGATGGTGATGCGATTTGCTCTGATTATCCTCCAAGTTCGTATTTAACCCAATCATTTGCTACCTTTTGAATATCATCAGCTTTACTCGTGTTGTAAGGGTCTCAACACTTACAGAAGGATCAATAGGAAGTCTTCTCAATGACTTAGCACTCATGGTCATGGGTTCCTCATGAAGACCATGGTTTGTTTGGCCATGGTAGCCTAGAACCCAATCTCAGGACTCCGACCTGCTTTTGATCCAAGTTTTACATGTCTGTGGCCAATTGTGCTTATACCACCATTCATACGACCGTCCCTTTGCTGGCTAGTTTATCTTGTGGTCTTGAGTGCATATTCTAAGGCAGGGTTCCTCAGCCCCAGCAACTTTCATTGGTGGACTTCAACTCCCAGAATCCATGCTGGCTGGGGAATTCTGGGAGTCGAAGTCCACACATATGAAAGTTACTAAGGTTGGGGAATCTCAGCAGTCCATTTTTATGGACTTCAACTCCCAGTATTCATGCTGGCTGGAAACTCTGGGACTTGAAGTCCATACGTCTAAAAGCTGCTAAGGTTGAGGAACCTCAGTAGTCCATTTTTATGGACTTCAACTCCCAGAATCCATGCTGGCTAGGGAATTCTGGGAGTTGAAGACCATAAAAATTGCTGAGGTTGAGGAACTCTGTTCTAAGGATTGAATTAACCGGAATGATAAGAACATTCCAGTAGCGACTCCAATTGTTTTTTTTACTTGCTAACGGCCACAATTAAATAATAACTGAAATAGATGCTGCTTTCATTAGAAACGGATGAGTGTTGTTGAATACAGCCAGCTGAGGCGATTGAATTTTCCCCCAGTCAAGGAGCCAAGTTGCTTTCCTTTGCTTGTTTGTCTCTGATTTGTTCCTTTGAGGTATTGTAAATCTATAAAAGCCTGACACTGACTTAAATTGACTAAGAGGGAGACATCCATTCTTGTTGACTTAATTTGCTATTGAAAATTTGAGTCGATGATCATGAAAAGTAAATGGCAAAGAATGCAATATGAGTTGTCTGCGGAAGGATTAAAATCCCAGTAATCTTCATTGACTGGACTAGGACAGTTACAATAATAAATAAAAATAATAATAATAATAATAATAATAATAATAATAATAATAATAATAATAATAATAATAATAATAATAATAATAATAATAATAATAATAATAATAATAATAACAACAACAACAACAACAACAACAATAATAATAATAATAATAACAACAACAACAACCAACAACAAAAATAGTAATAGTAATAATAATAATAATAATAATAATAATAATAATAATAATAATAATAATAATAAAAATAAAAATAATAATAAAAATAATAATAAAAATAATAATAAAAATAATAATAAAAATAATAATAAAAATAATAATAAAAATAATAATAAAAATAATAAAAAATAAAATCCATGGTCAGATTAACATGTTAAAGAGTCAGCTGGATCTATCCAACTTGACTTTTATTTCCTTTTTTTCTTTATTTCTTTTTCTTCACAGCCAAGGTTTAAATGTAGGATTTTTTTTATTTATTTTTTTTTGTCCTGGGGAAGGAGTTGTTATTGGTAACATGGTTGTTAAGTGAATCTGGCTTTGCCATTTGCTTGTCAGAAGGGGATCACAAAAGGGGATCACGTAACTCCAGGACGCTGCAACCGTCATAAATACGAGTCAGTGGCCAAGCGTCTGAATTTTGATCACGTGACCCTGGGGAGGCTGCTATGTTCCTAAGTGTGAAAAACGGTCATAAATCACTTTTTTCAATGCCGTTGTCACTTCAGATGGTCACTAAACGAATGGCTGTAACTTGAAGGCGGCCTGTGCAGGTTTGCTAAAACATGGTTGGCTTTGTTCCTTGACAGAAGCAACTCCATTAAAAGAGTGACCAAAAAGAGGGAAGAAAAGCTCTTCCCACCTCCGCTGTCTCCTCTGCTTGACGAGACAGCCCCGCGGCACAACATCATGGACAACAGCTCCTTCAGCCAAGAGAACTCCCTACCAAGCTCCTTGCAGACCAACACCTGCTCCAAACACAGGAAGAATGAGAACAAATCTTCCGTCAGCTCCAAGGGAATCAGTGTAAGTGTCAGGCTGGAAAGACCAGATCCAATTCAACTGACTTATCAATAAAGGAGAATTTTTGTAGCTCAGGATTGAAAGGAAGGGTCCTTGGTGCTCTCTGAGCTGGGTGGTTTTCTTGCAGACGTTTCATGACCCAACTAGGTAACATCATCAGTGCTAGAAGGGAGTGGGGTTTGCAGAGAGGAGGAGGAAGACTGTGGGGTCCTTGGTGCTCTCTGAGCTTGGTTGTTTTCTTGCAGACGTTTCATGACCTACCTAGGTAACATCATCAGTGCTAGAAGGGAGTTGGATTTGTGGAGAGGAGCAGGTGGAGGACAGTGGGGTCCTTGGTGCTCTCTGAGCTTGGTTGTTTTCTTGCAGACATTTCATGACCTACCTAGGTAACATCATCAGTGCTAGAAGGGAGTGGGATTTGCAGAGAGGAGGAGGAAGACTGTGGGGTCCTTGGTGCTCTCAACCTTCTTTCCTGCCCCTGGAATTGGGGGATTCAGTTCAGTTCCATCCATGATCTTCCCCATGGCAGTCCCCATGGTTGGGGATGAGCAACAACCAGGATCCTTACTCCTTAGCCACCCATCTTCCTTCTTGAAATTGTTTTTTTTCTACACCAACTCCTCTTGACCGTGCTCGCTTTGGTCATGCAGAATTCAAGAGACGCTGCACAGCATTGATCTTTAATCTGTGGTTTAAATTTCTATGATTTTTAAAAGGGCAGGGAATTCAAGAGTTATCTTTTTCCAGGGGCAGACACCCTTCTGCTCTCGTCTGGCGCCGGGCCTAATCACTGGATACTGTGAATTTTTGCTTGCTGTTTGGCTTCTAACATTTTAATTTTAATAAGCCGGCGATGCTACCAGGCACCCATGCTGACATTACACCTTGGAAGAAAGTGGGTGTTAATGATGCTGGGCACGTGAGTGGTATGGAGCCGATTGCACTTAATTAATTTGCTGAGCTTGACTTAGCAACATGCAGCCCAAGCAATGCAAAACAAAGAGCTGGATTTTAATTTCAAGGCACGCGCGCTTGCATGACGGGACGTGTAAAGGTATTCTTAGCGTGAAGGCTGAGGCTGCTAATTAAAATTGTTTTCGGCAGGAGGAAGAAGTTCACAGCAGGCCTTCCAATCCTTTGCTGGAATCCAGCCACCTAGACCCCGATCTTTGGTTGACAAGTCCCACCTTCAGCAACGGGAATCCTGAACTGAGAAGACCCAAGATAACATTTGATGATATGTTAGTTACTTATTAGTAGGACCGTATTAGTATTTTTGTGGGTTTGCATTGCTTTGAAGCACTTTAGCGTCAGAATTTTTTTTTTTCTACACTGCCTGAGCAACTTTGATTGGGTTGAGTTTCATTGGATCGGGGGGCCTTTGAATACGTTGTGACTCCTACAACCACATGCCGTTCTCTGGGCAACATTGTCAGAAATTGTTTGCCCTTATCTTTGTCCTAGAATCAGTGGTGGGATTCAGCCGGTTCGCACCACTTCGGCAGAACCGGTAGCTCATTTTTTTGTTGCCCAGGCCCAGAATGGACTTCCGGAAGCAGCATCCACACAGAGAACCGGTTGTTGCCCTATTTGAATCCCACCACTGCCTAGAATTAAGAGTGACCAACCCAGTTGGGACTTGTCCCTAAGACAAGAGTTGGTTCTTCTCAATCCTGGCCCAGTTTTGAATGAAATCCAGACCAGGCCAAAATCCACATGGTCATTTTAGTCTTCTAAATAAAGCACGCCCTATAATTGTCTAATCCGATGTTACCAAGAGAAAAGCTGGAGAAACTCTGTTTCAGTAGCTAGAGATTGTACAAATGAAGAAATATCTTTGCAGGGGAAGAAAATTTACTGTGCGCGTATTAGAAGTTTGAAATCTTCATACAGTTAGCAGAAGTCTTTTGCAGTCAGCTTCTTCCAAGATGTTCTTTTGACTTCCCAATCTGGTCTAGGGATTCCCAAGTGGTCTCCTTCCCAAATATTTTCCAGAGCCTATCCTTCTTAGCTCCTGGGATGAGTCACAAGAGTGAAGAAAACAGAGTACCATGTATATTTACATGATTTTTATTTTTATTTTAGAAGATGGGCAGGATTAAAGCAAGCCCTGTAAGAATTAAGCCTAGATTAGGCCAATGCAAGAGCTGAAATCCCGTCAGCTGCTTCTTCTGACACTGTTGTTGTGTCTTCCTAGGCTCCACAATGCCGATTATTACATGCAAGAAGCCAAAAAGCTCAAGCATAAAGCAGACGCCTTGGTAAGTCTCCAAGTATCCCTTTCACTGTGCCTGGTTGCGTTGCTGATTCAGCAGAGAGATGGTATACCAGACAGGATTGCAACACACTTGTGAGCCTTATTAATAGTGTCTTAAATGATGCTAATTATTAGTATGCCATGCAGCACCATTCATTAACAGGTATGCCCATCGTGGGGGCGGTAATGGAGAGGTCCGCACAAACAAGCAAAGCCCCATCTGTGGGATGCAGGCAGCACACAAAACTACACACCCTCCGGTCCGCGGGAAAACCTCTCTCCACGGACCCGGTCCCTGGTGCCCCAAAGGTTGGGGACCTCTGCTGTAGACCAACCGAAGCCTCGGCTCAATTGTACGTCCACCTTCCTTTATTTTTCAGCTGGAAAAATTCGGCAAAGCGGTGAATTATGCTGACGCCGCTATCTCTTTCATCGAATGTGGGAATGCCATGGAGCGCGATCCATTAGAGGCGAAATCTCCGTATACCATGTACTCCGAGACGGTGGAACTGATCAGGTTAATGCCTTTTCTGTGATCCTTTTCCTCCTCTCCTTCAACGCATAATTATAACTTGCTTCGTGTTTCTTTTTTTTTTTTAAGGATTATTGTGACCTTGTTAATGATTAGTCCAAGGCATCTCTATCTCAGAAGCCATCGTAATTAGTTCTTTTCGCCATTTTATTAACGCCATGGAAAATTTATAATTGATGGACGCTGTTCTTATAAATTAGCCCTGTTAGAGGATAATAAGGGAGTTGTATAATTTGCAATATTCGTATAATTAAAATTGAAATGCAGTGGATGGAGGCAAAGCATCATAATTTCATCGTTGGGCTGTGACATTTATATCGGAAAGGGTTAGTTTTATCGTTCCAAATATTTTAAAGGGAAACCGTTGGGGTCTCTGTTATAAAGCCTGCCTTTTTAGACTTTACCAATTACCCATAAAATAATTGTTCCAAAATGAATTTTGACAGATAAGGGCTTCAGCTTACCAACATTTGTTTAGATATACCCAGAAGGGAGAGCAGAAATGCACCCAGTTTATAGTCAAGATGAGTGTTCATATATTTATTTACTTAAAATATCTACTGTATATACTGTCACCTAACAGAAAGTTCTTGAGTTCAGGGGTTTGCAAACTTGGCAAGTTTAAGACTTGTGGACTTCAACTCCCAGAATTCCCCAGCCAGCATAGATCAAAAGGAGCTTCCATAATCAGCATATCATAGCAGTGATGGGTGTGACAGCACACTAGTGTGATCAACACACTGCCATTCACCTGTTCCATTACTTCCTGGTAAATGAAGCTGCCGGAATACCTTAAAACTTTCTTACGCAAGAGTGAACTCTTTTCCTTATCTTTAACATAAGTGCTGTGAAATTGTATTAAGGCTCAGAACAATGATTTTTATAGGATGATCTGGTTTTTCAAAAAGCCGAGTGCAGGGAATATGGGAGTGGGAAGGTCCAGAGAAGTGAAGATGAAGAGTGCAGAGAACAGCAACGAAGATGATTAGGGGGCTGGAGGCTAAAACGTATGAAGAAGGGTTGCAGGAACTGGGCATGGCTAGTCTAGTGAAGAGAAGGACCAGGGGAGAGATGATAGCAGTCTTCCAATATTTGAGGGGCTGCCACAAAGAAGAATTGGGGGTCAACCTATATTCCAAAGCACCAAAAGGCCAGACAAGGAATAACGGATGGAAACTGATCAAAGAGAGATTCAACCTAGAAATAAGGAGAAATTTCCTGACAGTGGGAACAATCAACCAATGGAACAGAAGTTGCCTTCAGAAGTTGTGGGAGCTTCATCACTGGAAGATTTCCAGAAGAGACTGGACTGACATCTGTCAGAAATGGTGTAGGGTCTCCTGCTTGGGTGGGGGGTTAGACTAGATGACCTACAAGGTCCCTTCCAACTCTGTTATTCTACGAAAAGACAGATATTTCTCGTACTGTGTTCATTGAGGGTGGCAGCTGCTCTCTTGAAGGGCGATGGAAGCCCTGGTGCCTGTTTACAACTCCGAGATCGTTAAGTTGTGTCTGTGGCCACCACCATTGTTCCTTGATGCCACCCATGCCACCTCTTCTCTTTCTTCTCTCTCTCTGAAGGTACGCCATGAGACTTAAGAACTTCACCGGGTCTTCTGCTACAGAAGGAGACAAGAAACTTGCAGTCCTTTGGTAAGACATCTTTCTCCGTTGCCTTAGTTATTAAATCTGATTGAAGCTTTCGTTGAAAACCAGAATTTAGCGTCTTCTGGCTTCTCTCTCTTCCCTCGATATTCCTCCTCTATCCTTCTCCCCTGTAGCTCCATTCATCTTCCTCTTCCTCATTCTGTTTCTGACAAGTAGTCCTCGACTTACACCCAGATTTAGGAGCAGAATTTCCATTGCTAAGCAGGGCAATCATTAAGGGAGCCTTTTGCAACCTTTTTTCTCTTTCTCTATTCCCTTCCTTCCTTCCTTCCTTCCTTCCTTCCTTCTTTTCCTTCCTTCCTTCCTTCCTTCCTTCCTTCCTTCCTTCCTTCCTTCCTCCCTCCTTCCCTTCCTTCCTTCCTTCCTTCCTTCCTTCCTTCCTTCCTTCTTCCCTCTTTCTTTCTTTCTTTCTTTCTTTCTCTTCCTTCCTTTCTTTCCTTCTCTATACTTTCATATTTGTCTTGTCTCTTTGTAAAAAAAAAACGCTTAATAAAAATCATTTTACAAATAGCTCTAGGTCAGGGCTAACCCAGCGTGGTTCTCTGCTGTGGCTGGTGCCCAGAGATCACATCTTTGGGAAATAACGTCAACTTTCTGTTTGTGTGTGTTTCCGAATTACTATAGCTACCGCTGCTTATCCCTTCTCTATCTGAGAATGTTTAAACTAAAGAAGGATCACGCCATGAAGTACTCCAGATCCTTGATGGAATATTTTAAGGTAAATGGCATTGAATTGCTTTTTATGCAGAAAGGGCAAAAACCCTCGTCCTTAAGGGTTTGGGAGGAAACAAGGGGTAGGAGAGAAGACTGGGGTGGATTCTCCTCCAAAGATCCCTTCCAAGAAACCCTTCCCCAAAGAAAAATAAAGGGTGACTTTGGATATAAATTCTGGGGATTTTTTTATTTTATTTTATTTGCAAAACTGCTTCCCCCCAAAAAAAAACTTACTTTAAGGTCTCTGCCACAAGGCTTGGCTGCAGAATTTTTATAAAGCGGACGTAAGGTATGTTCAGTTTAATTGCCTCCAGAAAATGCTACCCTGTCAGTGATTTTCCACATAGCCACTTTTGCAAAAAAACAACAACAACAACCATTTCTTTGTGTGTGTCTCTGTGTTTTGTGTGTGTGAATATATTGCAATAGATGAGCTGCTATTGTAAAACATTGATAGTCACGCCGAAAGGTTTTGAAAGGTAACACATTGTATTTATGGGCTCATGTAACACCGCCCATTGGATTTAAAAAATGCAAGTGGTTATTTGGGTTGCTAAGGTCATTTTATGCTTTCTTCCACTTAATTCTCTCTCTCTCTCTCTCTCTCTCTCTCTCTCTCTCTCTCTCTCTCTCTCTCTCTCTCTCTCTCTCTCTCTCTCTCTCTCTTTTTAAACAGAATTCATCCAAAGTTTCACAGGCCCCTTCTCCTTGGGGAGGCAAGTAAGTATCCTTCTTTCTTGAAGGGGAATTGTAAAATAGGATATTGGGAAGAGGGAACACTCCTTGGTCGATGAAGATCTGTTGTTAGATTAGGTTTAATGTTCGGGGGTAGGGGTGTCGGAAGTTTGACAAACAGAATGATAAATTTATATTCTCCTTAAACCCAACTGAGGACCGTAAAGGAGTTGGTTAGGAAGGACCACACCACTCCAGAAGAGTAAAGAAAAATTTAGGATCAAAGTTAATGTCCCTCTTCCCACCAACAGTGATTTGTTCAGTAACAAAAGCCCAACAATTATTCAACTGACCTATGATAACTGCTGTTAATAAACTGGAAGCATTATGGAACTCAACTGAAGAATCTCTTCACCCTCTGCTCTGCTCTGATTCAGTGCAAAAGTAGCTGGTTTCAACCCCAAAGCTCAATTCTGTTAACCACATACATATTTGGGTCTCGCATGCCCCGTGTTGTGCCACCTGTGCTCATAAGCAGGCCGCACACTTTGTGATCACCCAAGCTGAACGCACCCTGTCTGCCATGAATAACGTGCCACCATGAGCGTCTGAGACCATAAAGAACAAGAGGCCTTGTCACAACAGAATCATCCATCACGCAAGGCAGGTGCTGAGGTAGACAAGAGAGGGGAGTAAAGGTAGGCTATGAAGGACAATTTGTTTTCCATCCTTGAACCCTGGGCAAAGGATGATGCCTCTTGGGGAGCAGGAGAGGAGGAAGAAGCTGCTCCATCAGAACTCTTGAGATGACATGGATCTGGTGCAACGCAATGTTATGTGTTACCCCAGATGTTTCATCTCCTGAAGTGGAACTCAACACTTCATCAGACTAGGACTGACATGTTCAAACATTGGGCTTCATTACTGGGGTGGTCAACATTATTCTTTTCCCCCATTTTTCATCGTCCAGGATAAGCCATTGGAAGGCCACCAAATACTATAGATCACGCGGGAAATAAGCGGTGGGTGTCAACCAGCTTCAAATATACAGTCGTAGTCCTCGTCTCAATTGAGCCCAACATTCTCTTGATATCTGTTAAGTGAATTTTGCCCCGTCTTAACGTCCTTTCTTGCCACAGTTGTTAAGTGAACCACTGCAGTTGGTAAGTTAGTCGCACCGCTGTTAAGTGAATTTGGCTTCCCCGTTGACTTTGCTTGTCAGAAGGTGGCAAAAGGGGATCACGTGACCCCGGGACACTGCGACCGCCATAAATATGAACCACTTGTCAAGCCTCTGAATGTAAATCGCGTGCTGCAAGGGTCATAAGTGTGAAAAATGGTCATAAGTCACTTTTTTTCAGTGCTGTTGTAACTTTGAATGGCCCCTAAATCAATTGTTGTAGACGGGGGTCAGCCATTCCCATTTTCACATTTCTTCTGAGCAACAGACTTTTTCCAGAAGTTTGAACTGCTCCTCTAGAGATTGAAATTATCATGAGGAGCCTACAGTTCCCACCCTTAACCAAGAGCTTGGCTGCTGCCTCCTTTCCACAATGCAAAATTGAAAACAGAGGGCTTTATCTGATTCCTATTTAATCATTGATTCCTTTTCCTAGGGAAATGGGATCCCTAATTCTGTGAGAGCAAGACTAATAGATCTTTAGTTTAGAACACCAATACTCGTCAGTATTGTGTACACCAAATAAAATGTGTATCTACAGAATACACAATACAGAATAACAGAGTTGGAAGGGACCCTGGAAGTCATCTAGTCCAACTCCCTGCTCAGGCAGGAAACCCTATACCATTTCAGAAAAATGGCTGACCAGTCTCTTCTTGAAAACATCCAGTGTTGGAGCACCCATAACTTCTGGAGGCAAGCCGTTCCACTGATTAATTGTTCTCACTGTCAGGAAGTTTCTCTTTAGTTCCAGGTTGGTGTTCTCCTTGATTAGTTTCCATCCATTGCTTCTTGTCCGGCCTTCTGGGGCTTTGGAGAATAAGCTAACCCCCTCTTCCTTGTGGTAGCCCCTCAAATATTGCAACATTGCTATCATGTCACCCCGTCTTTCTTTTCACTAGACTAGACATACCCGCTTCCAGCAACCGTTCCTTGTAAGCTTTAGCCTCCAGTCCCCTGATCATCTTTCTCTCTCTTCTCTGTACTCTTTCTAGAGTCTCAACATCTTTTTTACAACGTGGTGACCAAAACTGGCTGCAGTATTCCAAGTATGGCCTTAGCAAGGCCTTATAAAGTGGTATTAACACTTCACGTGATCTTGATTCTATCCCTCTATCTAGTGGGAAAATCAATAGATAGGTCTGAGGTCACATCCACATTATATGGATTTCTGGGATTTTGATCAGCTTCCAATGCGTACTAAAAAAAAATTAATTCAATTTCTTGAATGTAAAATTCTGCTAGGGGCAGCTGTCCCATAGTACTCTAAGCTGGCAGATGTTTTTGTAATTGTTGGTGTTAAAAGAAAATTCACGTGGGAAGGTTAGTGAGCGCCAAGTAGATAACTTAAAAGACAACTTCATAGAAAACACAGTCCAGGTGTTTTGATGCCAAAGAATTTTAAAGCCCTAAGAATTCCTGCAGAAATATAGGATTAATGCTCTGTGTGATTCCTTGTACCACCCAGGAAGGGGGTTTAAGAACAGATTATGAGGAAATAGGCTAAGCTATTGTAGCAAATTGAATTTTTCTCCCCATCAGTTATTAGCCAATAATTCAGACTGTTTCCTAAGTGGAGTGGGAAGATCACAACATTTTGAGGATCCTTTGTTCTATTATTATTCTATTATTTTCCTGTTCCTCCCCAGAACAGTTGAAATTCCAGTTGTTCATCTAGCAAAATCATTTAAAATTCTACTTGTCACATCAAACCTTTCTCATACAAAATAATGTAGCTTTTCCCTTCAATGCTGTCATAGAATCATAGGACTGGAAGGGACCATGGAGGTCTTCTAGTCCAACCCCCTCCCCAAGGCCCCACAATAGTTCAGGGTTCAAAAGAAGAGAAGGGGCAAAGGTCACTCTGTTTCCTGGCTAAACGTAACCTTGGACCATGATCTCCCCAGTCTTTGACCAACACCCTATTAATTACACCACGTTGCTTCTCTTGTGACTGGTGAGAAGAAGCCCTGGTCTTCATCCCATCCTCACCTCAGTTGGTGGAAAGTTTTGCTAGCAGTTCCAATGGTGATGATATCCACAAAAGCAGTAGATGGAATACCATCCCACCAATAATCACCCCCACAGTCAATAGTCAAGGGAAGTAAAAGAGATTTATTAACAGGTCCCAAAATAGGACTATTTTAACTCTTTGTTGAATAGGTGAATTCTTGAAGGACAGTTTCGAACTGAGAGGGGACAGATTAAACTCCATCTCCGTCTATGTTATGATACTAAGCTAGATTGGGAAAAAATCAAGACTACAGGCTACATGCTTAGCGTGAATATTTTAACCCTCAGTAGCCTGCTGTTATTCTTCATCATCCATCATCATCATCATCATCATCATTGTTTGGCATTAATCCTATCAAATTTCACATCGGCTTTCCAAAATAGGCTATTGCATTTCTTTTCTCTTCTTTTCTTTTTTTGTAATATTAGCAAAGAGACAGATGCTTACTATTCAATCTGAAAAAATAAAATAAAATGAAATGGCTGACAGAAAACGCACTTGTCACAATATCCAGCAGATTAATTGTCAAGCACAATGGAATAATGTTAATAAAATATGCAAATTAGATACAGCCTTTGGGTTCATGATTGGCTTCCGTAGGGAATCTTGGGATCTGAGAACATATTGCATAGCTGGATTCTTTTTTAATTTAGCAGCCTGAAAATAATCTTCGCAGCAGGAAGGGAAATTTGAAAGACTTTTAAGGGGGGGAAAAACCCCGAATTGTTTTCGTTTGCCCTACTTCACTTCGGTGTTTATTAATCAACCAACCATGCAGAGTAAACAAATTCTACTGAGGACAGCAGTTAATCAAAGATTTCTCTTTGGAACATTGCCCCTAAATCCCTTTGGGATGTCACTATAAGATTTGGGGCTAAAAGATAGGAATTTATAGCAATTGTATATTTATTTGTTTAAAAGGTGCTCTTGAAAATAAGCTGAATAAGAAGAATGCATCTCCACAAGTATATTGAAAGAGACCTATTGAAACAAGATGGCTGACCTGGATTTTATTCATTAATAGTTTGAAGTTCCTCCTGGTGCATCCGTGCTAAGAATGCCCAGGGAATTCTGGGAAATAGGCTTTCAACTATCTCTTGGAGATCCCTCATCTCTTCCTCTCCAAATGGGGAAACAGTGAACAAACAGGGTTGAAGCTAGATAGTGGTTGATCATCCCTGTCTAGAGATGGGGGGGATCAGATTAAATGTGTGCTAAGGTGTAGTTGCATTTTCTTTCTTTGACTTTTAGTTTCGTGCTGCAGTGCTAACACAGAAGTAGGGAAATCCATCCAACGTTAGGTTAGGCTGTGGTTCCAAGGAATCACCAAGTGGTCTTCTTCACCAAGACTGCTTCCACCAACACTGATAGGGTAAGCCACTTGTATAGAAGCAGAGAGTAAACCTCACTCCCTTCTAGCACTGACGATGTTGCCTAATTTCTGAAGAAGAACGGAAGAAGCTTCTTGAATGAGAAGCAAAAAGTCCAGTTGCCTTTTGGAAAAAGCAGCTTTGGGACAACCACGAGTTGGATGATTGAGAATCTCCCTAGACATCTACCCAAGCTCAGAGAGCAGCAAGGACTCTACACTTAGACTTGTTTGATTGATCAAGTTGTCTAGATTAGGTCTGCTTCACAACCAAAGGTGTGATAGAAATCAAATCCACTGGCTCTTTGTCACGTTCCCAGGAGCACAGAAACGCCATCCCCCATGTCTCTGAGCCCCTCGCCCATCAGCCACCTTGGAAGTACCACAAGCACGGCAGGATCCTCTTCGGTGGGGACCGTCAGCATCCCACAGCGGATCCACCACATGGCTGCCAGCCACGTCAACATCACCAACAACGTCTTGCGGAGCTACGAACATTGGGACATGGCCGACAAACTGACAAAAGAAAACAAAGGTATATTCCCCTCGTTCTTTTTCTCCCCTCCCCCCCCCCGGTTTGAGATCTGCTAAGGCTACATTGATAACGATTAGACCCAACGGCTCTTATCTTGCAGGTTAGCAGAACACACTGGCTCACTGACTGGCTTTGTTACTGTTTGTGGTGAGGATTACTCTTCACCAAAGGGGGAGTCAATGGACAGGAAGACTGTTTCTTTATTTTTCTTTCTCGTAGACTAATCCTCTGTAGCATATCAGCCAGGGCTCCGAGTGTGAAGAGGAGTTGAGAAAAGGAAGTGTGAGAGGACAGGAGGGTGCCCTGTCCCTTTAAGACCTCTCTTAAAGGGGCCAAGTAAAAGACCAAACTATACCCCCCCCTCTTATAAAATATAAAGGCTCACTAGAGTGTCAATACTTGCCATTATATATGGTCCCATGTCTGAGCTCAGACAAGAACATGGGAATTTAGCACTCTTGCCAAGGTTTCATCCATTATTGCTGATCCCTGCCTTATTCTCTTCAAAACTAGAGGTTCTGAAGTCCTACAAGCCCATTAGATATAAGTTCCAAGATGATAGATAGATAGATAGATAGATAGATAGATAGATAGATAGATAGATAGATAGATAGATAGATAGATAGATAGATAGATAGATAGATAGATAGATAGATAGATAGATAGATAGATAGATCGATAATAGATAGATCGATAATAGATAGATCGATAGATAGATAATAGATAGATAGATAGATAGATATATCGATAGATAGATAGATAGATATGGATGGATGGATGGATGGATGGATGGATGGATGATAGATAGATAGATAGATAGAATAGATAGATAGATAGATATAGATAGATAGATAGATAGATAGATAGATAGATAGATAGATATATAGGATAGATAGAGATAGAGATAGATATAGATAGATAGATAGATAGATGTAGGTAGGTAGGTAGGTAGGTAGATAGATACAATGGATGGATGGATGGATGGAGAGAGAGAGAGAGAGAGAGAGAGAGAGAGAGAGAGAGAGATTAGAGAGAGAGAGATGACAAATGGAAGACACATAGATATGGATATATAGATAGACATGGAGAGATAGACATCGGGGGGAGGAGAAAATTGGGAGCATAGAAAACTAACCAATAAATTCCATGTATATACTGCTCCCCTCCCCGGTAGACGAGCAGAAAATAACATTTCTCTCTGTTTTTCAGAGTTCTTCATAGACTTGGACTTGGTGATGGGTCCGTTGACACAACACAGCAGTATGACCAACCTGGTCCGTTACATTCGTCAAGGACTCCATTGGCTTCGCACTGAAGCCCACTTGTTGTAGTGATGGCCATGCCACCTGTCACAACTCCATCCCGTTCCCTTCATCGGCGCACAGGTGATCACCACCGATGGACAGCCACACTTCCTCCTGTAATCGTATTCATAGAGTTTAATTTTGTTGCTGTCTCTCTTTCTGTCTTATACAAAACACAAACTATTCTATCCGTCCGGAGTGGAATTGCCATAAATGGAAAATGTAGCTTCCAAGAAGGGTACGTGTTCCTCCTGTTGAACCAGCGTTGTTTATTTCCTTGGCCTACGAATAGATCCCAGATCCTGCCAATATTGCCATCCGTAACCTACAGAACGGTCAACCCCTGCAGTATTGCACTTTGTTCGAGAAATATATTTGGGGGGAAAGGGTTAATAACATTTTGAGGGCCCCTTTCTGAAAATTCTCATGCCTGCCAATTAATGCAGAGAAACTCCCTCTTCCCAACACAACGTTGTCCTTCTGATACAAACCATCCCTTTTCTCAGCTTAGTCCTGACTTGTTACTAGACAAGAGGTCCTTGTTACAATTGCAGAAGTGTGGTCCTTAAACAACGGTAACTTCAAGCATTTCCACGCTGCCTTAAACACCGGCACGTAAATACACATGTATCACAAAAGACTTTGGGAGATCTCTATAGAGAGGCCAGTGAACGATCGATCGTGTTTTGTAACTCTGCTTTGTGGATCTCCATTTTTGATGGGATAGCACCATGCCCTTTTTAAATCTATTTCACCACCGTGGGACTCTTTTAAATGAAAATGATACCCAGTAGTCCATCCAGATCTCTCTCTAATCTAAAAAAAAAAAATAAGGATGAGATGGTTTTTGTTATTCTAAATGTGTGGGGCATCTCCACAAATTACCATAGATTCATCTATGGTACAAGGTAATCTCATTTAATCTCATTTAATTGAACCATTTGTGGGTGGGGGATGTCCATTACTCTTGAATGTCCATTAGATGCAGCCGTTAATTACCACGGCAATGGATGTCACTATGGAAATGAAGCCAATTGTCTGAAGATGTGAATGAAGCTGTACTGTTACGCATTGCCTCATTTGCGTAAGGATATCATCATTGCTCAAAGATACATTGAAATTGTCTCCTCTAGACTTCTTGGGAAGGGATGGACTTGTGAGCTGTTTTAGAAGGATGTCTAAACGGAAACTGGATCGTTGGCATCCAGAGTCTGCTAAATAGAAGTTTTGCTGAAGCAAGGTTTCACTGTATCCCAACGTGTGTTGGCTGGGGAATTCTGGGAATTGAAGTCCAGAGGTCTTAAAGTTGCCACGGATGAGAAACAGTTGGTTCTCATCTACGATGGCCCAATGTCCAAGCCTACTGAGAAGACTCAGTATAATCACTGTAATGACTCCATTTCCGGGATAGCCTAGAGAGATGTTGGGTTGTTGTTGTTTTTTCATTCCTTACTACAAAGCTTACTGAGATGTGCTTTCAAACCTGTCCTTCTTTGTGGGTTGCAGCACACGCCATGCTCCACTCAGAATGGTTTTAATGAAGCCCTTTAGGCATTGTCTCTTTAGACTCTTGTCCTCTTCTATCTGCAGGAGGGCAATGCTTTTAATAGGACCCCCAACCTGTCACCGAGCAGGTATGAGAGCTTTCAAATCCTTCATCAGGCAAGACATTCACAAAGACAAAAGGGTTGGAAAAGACGCCAACGAATTCAAGAATTAGGTTTCTTGTCCTCCTCCTGTTCAGTTTCGGCAGGAAGAGATCCTTTGGCTGACAGCGACAGATGGGAGGGCTGTGAGATGAAGGGTTTTCCCATAGCGGAGGGAGTTGTGTACTGAAGAAATTGTAAATTATCATCGTATTTTCCCCACTCATCCAGTGGAGGCCACACATCATTGATATCCCTACCAGGAGCTTTTAAGCAGGATGTGCCAGTTGTTCTGCCTCTACCTATGTTTCCAATCCTAGGACTAAAACCCAAGATATAAGAAGGAAGGCAAGATTGAAAACCCCTTAACAGCTGCAGGGTGTATTTCTTTTATCACACACACAAAAAAAGGGAAGTAAAGAAACCGAAACACAAGGGATAAGGGGAAGAAAGCCTTTAAGATCAGAGTCCGCTTCCATTACACACTGCCTTGAACTTCAAAATATATTTCTTTTCCTAAAAACAATAAGTAAGCCTTGGTAAGCCTTACAGAGTTGTCTTATCATTTAATGTAGAAGCTTTATCCATTTGGACCGATGCCAGTGCAGTTTAGAACCACGGCAATCCTTACCTATGAGTAAGGTTTCTTGAATTCAGTCAACAGCTTGATTTTAGCTAGACTATATTCCATTAATTGCTTTTTTAAATTTGGTTTTAAACTGGATATTGGCTAATATCATTTTCATTTTGATTTTTTTCTCTCTTTTTTAGCAAACAGCACAGGTCCTCCACAATAGACTTTGTATGAAGGAATAAACTTAAGGGACAAACTTAAGGAAGGTCCTACTAATGTCAACAGTTTAATTGTAAATGTCATGGGGGGAAGGGTTTGGGGAAATTAATCCACGAAAAACATCAGTCATCTAACAATGTAAATACCATTTTATGTCATTATCTCTCCAGAATAATATTCCATTCTTATTAGATAATTGAGAGGAGAATCACATATTCCCTTATATAATCCTATAATTTCAGAAAGTGATATATCAGTGCTTCAAACTCCTGGGACATCTGGGGGGGGGGTGTTTGCATCCACGTGCCAAGATTTTTAACAACTCGAGTCCAAATCTAGTTTTAAAGGTTAACTTGATGGCAGTCAATAATTCACATTATTTTTTTAGAAAAATAAATAAATCTAAGTCTTAAAAGTATTTTATTCCACACGATACCACTATAGTTCAAAATTAGAAAGCACCCCTGGCAACATTTGGCTGGTCTACAAAGACTTTTGCCAGAATTTGATTATTTCAACCAGGTTAGAGATTTTGCATAGAAGAATAGATTCCCACAGAGACCCAAAGGTGCTTTTTCAAGAGGCAACTGGACTTTCTTTGTTTTCCCTTGAAGACGTTTCGCTTCTCCTTTCCTTGAAGACGTTTCGCTTCTCATCCAAGAAGCTTCTTCGGAACTTCTCCATCCATGACCTGGATGGCTGAGAATCTCCATCGGCATTCCCACAGAGAGTTTCTCTGAAACGCGTGACTTGAGGTATGATGAGAAGGACTGAGAAATCCAGCATCTGCTGGTGATTCCTTTACTAGCTTCATCTGAAGATCTTCTTTGCTTGCGTCTCCTTAAGCTTCCATATTGGAAACTGAACACAGACTTCATTTCCCATCCGGTTCCAAGGATTGCTCCGTATCTCTGAGTAGGACCAGTCTCTCAAATTTCTTACGTTTCTGTCTCCTTATCCTTCCCCAGTTCCATATTAGTCTCTGCATCGGTGTGATGCATTTCGACAGCACGCAATAAGGCAACCGTCTTTCTATCCAGATGTCTTAAGGGGTGTCGTGAGTTATGAGACTTTATACAATCAGTTTGTTTCTCTAAACCTCAGTTTAGAGGGCAAGGAAATGATCTGGGATCAATTGGAAAAGAGTAGAAAAGGATCCCATCTCTTCTTCAAATCTCCTAAAGAGGAAGAAAAGGGAAGGGGGGATCCATCAAAATTAGATCTCCCTTTCCATGCCAGAAATGGAAAGGCTTTTAAAAGCCCAAGAACCAGGCTCTATTACAAGGGGGGAAAGTTGCCCACCTTGAAATTTACTCCAACTTTCTGTTGAAAGTTCCTGTTCATCTTCTTGAAAGCCTCATTGGGAAGACTGACGAAGGTTACAGGCTTGAATTATTGCCCCATTAAAACAAGCGGATTTCAAACACCCCCACATTCCCCCCTCCCCTGTTGAGTGAATGGCATTTTCCCTCAATGGTGGGAGTGTAAATCAGTCACGGTAATATAGCGCCAGCTCTGAACGTCTGCCAATAAAAAAAAAAAATCTCCAGGGGAAGAAGAAGAAAAAAATTCCAACGATGGAAGTTCCCCTTCCTTGCTAGCTGTATCTCACTGAAGGTGAATGCCCCGGGCTTTGTTGGAGTGTGTAAAATATTTGTCTGTAGGCCGTGTCAATTAAATGGGGAGTTCTTTGCGAAAGAAAGAATTGGGGGCTTAAGGAATGACATCAAAGTGCTTGGCCAAGATAGTCAAGTGCCAGAGCTTCCCAAAAAGGCAGACTAAGAAATGAGAAAAAGATGGCAGTTTCCAACATGCCGGATGGTTTTAAACACTGACTTAAAACACACAGTCATGTAAGACTTGACATTTATCCAGACTAAACTAGAGGGTGTTTTTATTGTTATCATTTGCTTTGTTTCATTAAGAGATCTTGCAATTTGAAAGCGGCTTTGGGTGCCCTGTAAGTTAAAAAAAAAAAAAAAAAGGCAGGAAATTAATGGGAGTCCTTAAGAAAGAAAAAATTTGTGGGTTGTCTTGTAGAAATAGAAGTTACACTGATCAAAGGAGCTGACTTGACCGACGGAGATTGTGGCTTCTTAAAGACTAAAACATTCATTCTTGCAAACATTTTTGAGGATCTCAGTGAATCTCCTTATCATAGCATATTTGACTTCAGAATCTGTGGTCAGAGCCCAGGGGTGGCCGGCTTGAAAATAATCCTGGGCAGAATCGCATCTTTCCAACAAAATATAAAAAAAGCAAGGTCATGTCCAACAAGCTAGCAATGGGACGTTTCATGAGAACTTGTAATCGGCTAAGATGGTTCTCCTCCACACTTTGGACTCAGCCAAATCCTGACATCAACCAAACACCACTTAGGTCAATTCTTGGAAAATGCTGTTCTCTTTGGAATGACAGCTTATTCAGTTAGACCAGGGTTCTTCAACCTTGGCAACCTTAAGATGTGTGAAGTCCACCCATCTTAAAGCTGTCAAAGTTGAAAAAACCCTTGAGTTAGACCCTATGGGAATACCCTCACCCGTTTTTAAGTCTCGAGATGTAGGAAAGTAAATTCAGACCAATGAAAGATTTTTTATTTTTTTAAAAAAAAAACCTGTTCTGTTTCTCCTCCGGAGACCTAGGGATTTGTCTGGCTCAATGTAAGGTTTGTACACCTGTTTTCCATAACTGCCCCCAAACAAACCATAACATCATCTCAGGCTCAATTTGCATCCTGCCTTTACCTGTTTAGATATGTTAGTTAAACAATTTCAAACATGTGTATCCGCCATAGAAGTCAGCTCTCCTGATCCGGGGTCCTCCAGATGTGCTGGACTGCAACTCTTCCAATTTTCAGATCAGTTGGATAGTCATGATCGGGTTCCTGGGAAGATCTTGCACTCCTGCAAAAGGATTTCAACCAAAGTTAGATCTTTATTATCCTACTGCTAGGTGTGAAGCATCAGGACCACACATTAAATTCCAGTTCAGAGTTATTGCTCATGCCTATACACAAGAATCTAGTCAACTAACAGTCAACACTAAATTGGTGCTAGATAAGAGTCAGCATTCATCAGGGGTTGGCCTTAGGCCACTTGAGGAAACGTAACGACTCCAGGCTGATTCCTCTCTTGACTCCACTTCCAGGCTCTGCCTGCTCTTCTTCTGCATCTACCACTTAAAATTAAATTATACTTGATTATTGGGAGACCTATATACACAGATTCCCACACCCACCTGGTGATTTAGCTTGCATTCATTCAAAATAGCCCCTTTTGTGGGCAGGGACCATTCATTGCATAATCTCTGAAATTCCACAATGTGTCTTTGGAACAAGCATGTTATTCCTTGTACAGTTTTAAGTATAAGTTAAGATGTTTTTGTACAGATTAAGATGCAGTTACTGTTAACCTGTCCAGCAATTACTGAAATGTTGTATAGTTCTGAAATTTTCAGTTCCTCTTCATTTTTTTTTAAAATGATTGTTTTATTTCTATGTAAAGGGGAAAAATGTACCCTGCTTGTTTACTTTGTACTTCCAATGTGTTGCACAATTACGCATTTCTGTTTACATTTTCTTTTCTATTTTTTAAAAAAATAATACTTTCTGTACAAACATTTTCAATGTTGTTTGTTGTTTTCAAAAACAATTGTCTCTGTATAAAATAATATTGGTTGAACTGGTACATTTGTGTCTCTCATAGAGGGATTAATTATACTGCCGGTGCATTGAATTATTTAAAAAAAAAAGGAAAATAAAATTTTTATGAAATGTTGAATGTGCTCTCTTTTATGACCTCGTGTTTGTCCTAGACTTAAAACAACCCCAGGTTTTCTGGTGTTCATTCTACAAATAGTCCTCCTTTTAGCAACTGCCTCATTTAGTGACTATGCATAGTTGTGACTTGGAGGAAAAAGGAACTTTATGAGCACTTTTTGCATTTACACCTTTCACAGATCTGGAAAGTGAGGAAAAGTGAAGCGAGGTCATAAGCACAATCACAGTTCCACTTAGCACTGACGAAGTTACCAAACAAGGTAATTTCTTCCAGAAAACAACCAAGCTCAGAAAGCAGCAAGGACTCATCATTTCAGCCCTGAGCTATAAATATTCCACTTTATTGCTACAGTTTCACTTAATGGCTGAGAATAGAATAGAATAGAATAGAGTAGAATAAGGCCTCCCAGGCCTAGAACGGCCCACAGGAAGTGCATGGATGTCACTTCCGTAAGTCCATTCTAGGCCTCAGAAGCCAAGGTCTGCATCCACGTAGAGAACCGGTTGTTCAGGTATTTGAATCCCACCACAGAATAGGATAGGATAGGATAGGATAGGATAGGATAGAGTTCGAAGGGACCTTGGAGGTCTTCTAGTCCAACCCCCTGCTTGTAGTCACCAATCCCAATTGTAGTTGCTAAATGAGGACTGCCTCTACTTGTACCACAATTTCTATCTTCTCCACCCTGGAAAGTGGGGAGAAAGATTCAAATGTCTTTGCCCGAATTAATCCTTAGTTGCAACTAAGAATGTAGACTTTCCAGAGCCTTTAACATAGGAGCTCCGTCTTTCCCATCCACTCAAATGCTGCAGCCTCTTAAAACCCAGCTAGCTTTGATTTTTTTTTTTTTTTAAAGCAAATCTCTCTGCACTAAGGGGCCTCCAACCTTCTCTGCCCATGGTGCACACCTTAGAACAGGGCTCTTCAAACATGGCCCTTTTATGACTTGTGGACTTCAACTCCCAGAATTCCTCAGCCAGCGTGCCCTGGCTGAGGAACTCTGGGAGGGCTCTTCAAACCTGGCCCTTTTAGGACTTGTGGACTTCAACTCCCAGAATTCCTCAGCCAGCGTGCCCTGGCTGAGGAACTCTGGGAGGGGTCTTCAAACCTGGCCCTTTTATGACTTGTGGACTTCAACTCCCAGAATTCCTCAGCCAGCGTGCCCTGGCTGAGGAACTCTGGGAGGGCTCTTCAAACTTGGCCCTTTTAGGACTTGTGGACTTCAACTCCCAGAATTCCTCAGCCAGCCTGCCTGGCTGAGGAACTCTGGGAGGGCTCTTCAAACTTGGCCCTTTGATGACTTGTGGACTTCAATTCCCAGAATTCCTCAGCCAGCGTGCCCTGTTGCATCGTCTGCCTGTCAAGGCAGAACTCAATAAAATGGCTCTTACTGAGTTTCAACCCATTAATTTTACAGTAATCGCCCCGTGTGTGCTTGATGGGCTGACAGAGAATTATCTGCAATGGGAAGTTGCTTGCCAACAAACACTGTAAAGCAACGGATGCAAATCGACGGGAGGAGAGCGCTTGGAATACCCGGGGATAGACCAACTGACTGTTGCTAAGGGGATTGCAGATCTGTGGGTATATGCATAATTCTGTATTTATTTATTTTTGTCCTATTTACGGAGTGTGTATCGGAGGTGGTGACCCTTTTGAGGGCAGTAGGCAACGACATTTCATTTTAATGCATGCCGATTAGCGTACATTCAAAGTGACAATAAAGTTATTATTCTATTCTATTCTATTATTCTAATAGAGCTGGAAGGGACCGTGGAGGTCTTCTAGTCCAGCCTCCTGCTCAAGCAGGAGAATCTATACCTGTGGTGGCGAACCTATGGCACGGGTGCCACAGGTGGCACGCAGAGGCCTCTCTGTGGGCACGCGCGCCGTCACCCCAGTCCTAGGCCTTCAGCTGGGTTTTATAAAACCTTTTCGCTTTAGGCCTCCGCTGCCATGTGCAAAAAAAAAAAAAAAGTTCAATCAATCAATTTCAACTTCTCGCGGGGAAAAAAAAAGACCTCGCAAAGTTGGAATTGATTGATTGAACTTTTTGGTCCCACCCAGTCTGCCGTTACCACCGCAGCCACGCCCACCCAATGGGCCACACCCACCCAATGAGCCACGCCCACCCGGCACTCGACGATACATAAGTGGATTTTGGGTTGCAGTTTGGACACTCGGTCTCTAAAAGGTTCGCCATCACTGACCTGTACCATTTCAGACAAGTGGCTGTCCAGTCTCTTCTTAAAAGTCTCCAGTGATGAAGCACCCACAACTTCTGGTGGCAAGCTGTTCCACTGGTTAATTGTCCTCACTGTTCGGAAGTTTCTCCTTAATTCCAGGTTGCTTCTCTCCTTGGTTAGTTTCCACCCATTGTTTCTTGTCTTGCCTTCAGGTGTTTTGGAAAATAATTACCCCCCCCCTCTTCTTTGTGGCAGCCCTCAAATACTGGAAGCTGCTATCATGTCCCCCCCCCCCAGTCCTTCTTTTCTCTAGACTAGTCAAACCCAAATCCTGCAACTCTTCTTCATATGTTTTTGTCTCCGGGCCTTTGATCATCTTAGTTGTTCTTCTTTGCACTTTTCCCAAAGTCTCAACATCTTTTTTGTAATGTGGTGACGTGTATACTTGCCTTCATTTGTGTAAAATACAAAGCACATAAAATCACAATGAATTCAATGCTAGACTAGAGGGGGCTTTGCTCTTACCCAGACAAACCTCTCCTGACTTTATAAGGTACTCCTCGATTTACAATCATTTGTCTGCGGGGGTCTTTGGTGCTCTCTGAACTCGGTTGCCTTAGGGCTTCTTATGGAGGTTTTCTTCGTCTTCTTTCGAACCCACTGAGTCAAGAATGGGCAACTCAAAACCCCATGTTCCACCTCAAAAACTGACTTGTGGGTTCCTTACAGGACTGTCTCCCTCACAGTGGTGCCTACCTACCTTGCTAGATCCAGCAGGAGAAGCTCCAGGTCCCTTCTGCAAGAGAATGTCACCTGTTGGGATCTAGTAGGAGAGCCTTTCCTGCTGTGGTTTCCACCCTGTGGAACATCACACACAAACACACACAACACACAC
The DNA here is from genome assembly GCA_023970755.1 of Azemiops feae. Taxonomy (NCBI): domain Eukaryota; kingdom Metazoa; phylum Chordata; class Lepidosauria; order Squamata; family Viperidae; genus Azemiops; species Azemiops feae. The sequence continues at coordinate 654,848 of JALGBA010003994.1, read as the reverse complement.
ACGAACTTTCACAAAACACAGAAAATCTGGCTTTGCCATCAAACCTGAGATAGGCTTGACAGGATGAGTGAGCCTGTATTATAGCTTGTTAGAGGAGCTGAAAGTCTTCTTGGCTGCTCCAGGGTTTGAGAGAAAGCATTAAGATCGAAATTAGAGGGGAGTGTGAATTTTCCCTACTGGCCAAGTCTGGTGTAAATACTCAACACCCGGCTTTGGGGTCTGAAGTCCAGCTTTTGTGTCTCAGAAGAGTCTTCCAATATCTCAGGGGCTGCCCCAAAGAAGAGGAGGTCAAAACTTGCTCTCCAAAGCACCTGAAAGGCAGGACAAGAAGCCATGGATGGAAACTAATCAAGGAGATAATCTACGAGAAATAAGAAATTTCCTGACAGGACCATCTATCAGTGGAACGGCTTTCCTCCGGAAGTTGTGGCTGCTCCATCACTGGAAGTTTTTAAGAAGCCGTTTGTCTGACAGGGTCTTTGCAGGGGGTTGGACTAGAAGACCTCCAAGGTCCCTTCCAACTCTGTCATTCCGTTATTCCTTTTCCAGCTTATATCATCAAAAGCTACCTTAATCTAGAATCTTCTCATCCTGGGAAGTTGGCTGCAATCATTTTTTGCCACTTTCCGCATGTCTCAGAACAAAACGAAACAACAACAACAACAACAAATAGCAGAAAAACAGTTCATCCAAGCTGCCATTAGCCTGTGATCTTTGGTGAGTAATATCAGCTGGAATAATTCCTTCCTCCCCTTATCCTTCCTTTTCTTTTAATGAATGCCTCTGTGTTGGTTAACCTAATCGCTCCTCTGACTGGATAAAAGCTAGAGACGGCAGGAACTCGTTTCTGATTTTTAATTTTTAATTCTGTGTTTTCGGGAGGGGGCAGGCGCATAAATGAAGGAGATGAAGCGGAGGCTTAACAAAGCCCAACTTGAGAACTCGGCTGCTAAATAATTCCTGGAATGAGTTGTCAGAAAGCTTTTATTTACCGATCCTGCGCATTTCATTTCTTCCTGGCATGAGGCCAAGCTCCCTGACAGTCAAGATTTATTGATTTAATTGGCTGGTGTAACCATGCAATAAAATCATCTCCAAGATAAATTTTCATGGCACTCTGTAGCATCGAAGTAATTTTTCAAGTGCTATGGCTATATTTCTCCCAAGTTACAGGTGCAAAAATTTGCTTAAAGCTGAAATACCCCATTACTGGCCGTGCAACCCATCTCTTTTGGTCTCCATTGTGGCATTGCATTGTTATTGTTATTATTATTATTATTATTGCCTTCCTCATTTTATTTACTTTACATTAAGGAGACCCGGCATAGGTCTTTCGAAGAAAATGTATGTATTTTTTTTTTTAATTGGTTCATATATTCGGTGCCCAGGAGAAAAGGAGGCATTCGTTTAATTTAAAATTTAATTTAAATTTAAAAGGAAACATTCGTTTAATTCAGAGGTGGCTTAGAGGTTATTTAAAATGTTGCCCAGAATTGTTTCTCTCCAGCTGTGAGATGCTTTCAGATCCAAAGATGATTGTCACGTTGTAGTTTGATGGATGATGGAATCTGTAGATCTTTTTTTATGTACCCTGTTGAGGAGCTCATTACAGCTTACAACAACCACTACATGAAAAAGGGAATCTTCGGATAAACTCCCAAATTAATGCTAATGCTTTCTTTAGAGATCAGCGATAACACCCGAGTTTTTTTTAACAACGGGCAATCTTCCTTCCTGGCAGATTATTTACACAGTAGGATTCCTCCCTTGTTTTTCTTTTCCCGACACAAATTCCCCCGCAGCAGCTTTGATCCTTGCTGCTGTGCTTCTTTCGATCTAATCCAGTGCGACCCTTTTGTGTTATCGTCTGAAACACACATTTACTGTAGGGTAACTTGTATTCAATTAACCAGTGGAACGGCTTGCCTCCAGAAGTTGTGGGTGCTCCATCACTGGAGGTTTTTAAGAAGAGATTGGACAACCATTTGTCTGGAATGGTATAGGGCAGTGGTTCTCAAACTGTGGTCTGCGGACCCCTGGGAGGGGAGGTGCGATGTCATCATAGGAAGGGGGCACAAAAGCTTGAAGAAATGTTGTGATTTAAATTTTCACTCTTGGGTTCCGTGGCCATGGTCCATGGCCACAAAAGATACTTAAGGGGGTCCGTGGTGAAGGAAAGGTTGAGAACCACTGGTATAGGGTCTCCTGCTTGAGCCAGAGGTTGGACTAGAAGACTTCCAAGGTCCCTTCCAACTTGTTCTGTTATTGCTCAAGAAAGCCCATCTATTTGATCCCCAAAAGTCAACCCAAATCTGAGGGCACTTAATCTAGAAAAATCCTTCGACTCCTGTGTACTGTTCCCTACAAATGAATAGAATAGAGCTGGAAGGGACCTTGGAGGTCTTGTAGTCCAGCCCCCTGCTCAAGCAGGAGACCCTGTACTATTTCAGACAAGTGGCTGTGCAGTCTCTTCTTAAAAACCTCCAATGTTGGAGCACCCACAACTTCTGGAGGCAAGCTGTTCCAGTGGTTGATTGTACCCACCGACAGTAAATTTCTCCTTAATTCCAGGTTGCTTCTCTCCTTGATCAGTTTCCACCCGTTGCTTCTCGTCTTGCCTTCCGATGGTTTGAGAGCTTTGAGGGACTGGATGTCAGACTTTGCTTCTCTGTCCCATGGGCAGGAGAAGAGAAGGATGGACGTGTCTATGGAGATGCTCAGTCATCCAGGTGATGGTTGACCCAGAGGTGCATTTTTAAAGGGCACAACAATTTCTCCTTAATTCCAGGTTGCTTCTCTCCTTGAGTTTCCATCCATTGGTTCTTGTCTTGCCTTCTGGTGCCTTGGAAAATAAGTTGACCCCCTCCTCTTCTTTGTGGCAGCTCCTTCAAATGGAGGGAGGCTCCTGAGTTCCGGCAAATACCAGCTCTGTCTTGTTTTATTGCACCTTATCTTGAGCTTAGGTTAAACAGCTGATCTCTTTATCTCTGGATCAATTGGAAGAAGGTCTTACAGAAATGTTTTCCCTCTCTGACTTTCCAGTGATCTCCTATCTTAGGATGCCAAAGGCTGACATGAAGACCTGAGAAAGAGCTTCATTCTTCTCCCAAGAATGAATCTTGAACGCCAAGCCGCAGAAACCAGCTTTAAGACTTGCCGTCAATTAAACAAATTAAAATGTCCACCATGTTCCAAATCAATTGTGAAGAAGTGGAGGAGGTGGAAACAGCCTTTCATTTACAGCCGCGCTGTTAAGTCTGGTAAGGAAGGAAAAATTAGGCTGAAGTGTAACTAAGCCTCATTAAGGAATCTCACTGCTAAGCAGAGATAAAGTAAAGTATTTGGCTTATCTTCTAAAGAGATACTTCATTGAAAGAATTATCTTACAGGGTTTTTTGTTTTTTTTTGCAATGTCTGCGTTCGCCTCTTCTTTTGCTTGGTCTGTATATTATACCACATTTGCAGCCATCTTTGAGTAATATAAACTAGCAAAATTGGTCATATTTTAATTACAGCGAATTTAAACTTATTTCTACTCTCGTGTTTAGGTCTGTTATATTGGGCTCGATGAAGCAAAACTTGAAATCTTTTGGGGAAAAGGATTTAACACCTGATGTTTTGTTGTTGTTGTTTTTTTGGGGTGGGGAGTAGAGTTATAGGACATGGGCCTATATCGGGTCCTCAACCTTGGCAACTTTATGACTTGTGGACTTCAACTCCCAGAATTCCTGAGCCAGCATGGCTCAGCTTGGAAACCTCTCCCTTTCCCCTCAGCATGGCTGGCTCAGGAATTCTGGGAGTTGAAGTCCACGAGTCATAAAAGAGCCAAGGTTGCCTACCCCTGCCCTATATCGGGTCCTCAACCTTGGCAACTTTAAGACTTGTGGACTTCAACTCCCAGAATTCCTGAGCCAGCATGGCTCAGCTTGGAAACCTCTCCCTTTCCCCTCAGCATGGCTGGCTCAGGAATTCTGGGAATTGAAGTCCACGAGTCATAAAAGAGCCAAGGTTGCCTACCCCTGGTCTAAGGCCATTATGGGGTCCTCTAATGTGGTGAAGACATCAACAAAACTATTCCAAGGATTCCTAACAAAAGAAAGCAGCAGCATCAGAACTGGTTAGTATTTGGACAGAAAACATCAGGAAACCCTAGGACTGTAGGGTAGTGTAATGGAATATGTGAATGAACCTTGAGGGATGAGAAGAAAAGATGGTATCTAGGAAACAATCTGAGAGGAGAGGCAGGAATCCTCAGTGGCTTGCTGGTCAGGAGCAGAAATTTAGGAAGGACTCGGCCTAATCGATCAGATGGTCAGAAGTGGTGCTGGGAATGTTGTACCTTTATACTTGCAAGATTGATGTCCGCCCAGGCAAACCATATAGAACATGGAATAACAGAGTTGGAAGGGACCTTGGAGGTCATCTAGTCCAACCCCCTGCTTGAGCAGGAGAGTCCATACCATTTCAGACACATGGCTGTCCAGTCTCTTCTTAAAAGCCTCCAGTGATGGGGCACCCACAATTTCTGAAGGCAAGCCGTTCGTCTGGTTGATTGTTCTCGCCGTCAGGAAATGTCTCCTCAGTTCTAGGTTGCTTCTCTCCTTGGTTCGTTTCCATCCTTTGCTTCTTGTTCTGCCTTCAGGTGCTTTGGAGAATAGCTTGACTCCCTCTTCTTTGTGGCAGCCCCTTATACTTACATCTCATAAACCTGCAAGAATTTCATATGAAGAAAGACTGACTATTAAAGCAGGCCACTGGCCTCTTGCATTCTCTGGAAAGGAGCTAGATGTCACCTTCTCGTTTCACAGCAAGCCAGAATTCTAAAAATGGTCTTTTCCCTGCCAAAAACATCAAAACAATCTCGGAGCACCATCTGTGGTTTGTTTATCTTGCTGCATAAACCAGGACACTTGGCTTCTCTGTCCTCAGCAAATGAGAAATGGGAAGCTAAGAACAAACAAGAGCTGCTGATTTCAGCTTTTTAAGAAGGAGACAAGATAGAATTCCTAGTAGAGATGTATCACAGCAAACAAAGACTGCCCGACTTGGGTGGTGGGGAACTATGCTTCTGTTACAGTTGCTTATTGCGATTCTATCCCCAACCTCTTGTTCAATAACACAAATCAAGGGAAGGATGACTTCCCCCCATTTTATCCCCACACCAACCTGCCTCTGAGATAAATTGGGCTGAGAGCAATTGATCCAAAGTCATCTCATGGTTGAGTAGGGGAATCCAGAATTCTTTGTAGTAGACCCTCAAATATTGGAACACTGCTAGCATGTCACCCCTAGTCCTTTTTTTCCACTAGATTAGATATATCCAATTCTTGCAACAATTCTTCTTCATATGTTTTAGCCTCCAGCCCCCTACTCATTTTTTTTTGCTCTTCTCTGCACTCTTTCCAGAATCTCAGCATCTTTTGTATATTGTGGTGACCAAAACTTTTGCTTCTCTTCTAGATGCGCCTTCAGCTACCATAAAAGTCCAATCATGCCCCTGATCAGTCTCCTTTTATCAAGATGATTGTCTCAAATTCTCTCAGGCCCTCCTTCCAGTCTTCTTCTCAGTCTTCCTACCCTCTGCTAAACCACCTCTGGTGGTTCTTTGAGTAGACAGCATTGAACCAAAAACCCCACCCGCTTAAGCTAATATTCTCTAAGGCTACTCAATGCCCTGCCAGCTCTTGTAGCTTGTAATGAAATATGAATAGGTTTTCCAAACCAGACTTCCACTCCTTTCTCTCCCCGACTGCTGGCCTGAGTTGTTATTTTTACCCCCAAACCATTGATAGTGACAATACAGCCACAGATAATGTTTCAACCGTGCTCTAAAATAAATATAAGGCTGTCATCAGAGATGAACCACTTGCAAAAACATTTTCCAGTGAAGCCAACCAGCTGATTGAGAGCTCTGTTGCATTATTGATTAGTTTTTAAGTTCCTGTTACATATTAAATTAGTATCACTGAAGGCATGGGAAACCGCCAGCCCAATTACCTCTAAAATTGCTTCTCTCTCCCGAAAGCATTCTCGGTTGTGTTGTTATGCAGGGAATATGCAGCAGCCATTAGGAAAAATGTAGACGTGATTTTTAGATATATATTTTTGTGTGGGTACAGCTCCTTCAACTATGGCTATTGGCTCAGTCTGAAAAAAATCCAGATCATGCCCAGAGGGAAGCGGGAAAAAAGACAGAATAATGCATCTGCATCCAGTTTGGGCCACCATAGTGTAAAAAAGATGTTGAGACTCTGGAAAGAGTGCAGAAAAGAGCAACAAAGTTGATGAGGGGACTGGAAGCTAAAACATACAAAGAACGATTGCAGGAATTGGGTAAATCCATTTGAATGAAAAGAAGGACGAGGAATGACATGATAGCAGTGTTCAAATATTTGAGAGGCTGCCACAAAGAATACAGGGAGTCAAGCTATTCTCCAAAGCACCTGAATGCAGGACAAGAAGCAACAGATGGAAACTAATCAAGGAGAGAAGCAACCTAGAACTAAGGAGAAATTTCCTGACAGTTAGAACAATTAACCAGTGGAACAGCTTGCCTCCAGAAGTTGGGGGGTTGGACTAGAAGACCTCCAATGTCCCTTCCAACTCTGTGATTCTGTTATTCTGATTCATTTTGGCAACCGGTGGTCCTACCTTCCCTCCCTTTGTTGTTGTGTAAATGCTTGGCATTCCTGCTCAAATGAGAAAAGTTAAGTTAGCACGCTCCTTGGGTTGCTATGGCAAAGTGTGTCTTCTTTGCAGCTGGTTATGAGTGTATGAGTCATTGGTGATTAATATTAATGGAAAAATCCCACAAGATGCCTTCCTTCTGAAAGAAATTTTGCCATCATCGGAACTCATCGGAATTCGGGTTTCTTGAGAGGGGAAGAGATCTTCAATTAATTAATTAAATAATATCCAGCACCGAGTATCCATCCACGGTAGCTATGAGCGAGGCAGAGAGCAGGCCTGCTAAATAATCACAGTACGAGACAGAACATTCTCTCTATAGAGCATCAAAGAATTAAGCATCACAAGTCTTTATCAGAAAGCAGCAATTAGGAGCTCTTTTTTTCCCCATACACCTGTACTTTTCAAAATAATAAGCCTCTTTTGAAAACGCCTGAATGTGTAGCTCAACGATGTGTGGTGATCTAATGTTGGGAGTAAAAAAAAATGCAAGATGAAGCTAGAATGCTTATTCTTTCTTTTGTGTACAAGCTGAACATCTGAGCGAGTGCAGTCTCAGCCCAGAAGTGACCCTGTAGAAGACTTTTTTCTTCCATTATGGACAGAGTGTAACCACTGAAGGAAAGATAATCCAGCAAAGGCAAGATACACAGCTTGATCACCTCTTCCCTGAAGTATGTGCAGGAATTATCAACCTGATCCCTAAGAATTCCGGAAGGGTCACTAAGAATCAAGGAGAGAACCAACCTAGAACTAAGGAGAAATGTCCTAACAGTGAGAACAATTAACCAGTAGAACAGAAGTTGTGGGTGTTCCAACACTGGAAGTTTTTAAGAAGAGACTGGACAGCCATTTGTCTGGAATGGTAGAGGGTCTCCTGCCTGAGCAGGGGGTTGGACTAGAAGACCTCCAAGGTCCCTTCCAAATCTGTTATTCTGTTCATTCTGGGAGGGATGATTGGATCTTAGCAAACTGGATCTTTGCCCCAAGCATTTGATACCCAACCACTGGAAACCTGCTTCCAAATGTGTTCCAGAGTATGAAAAGGAAGTAGAATTATAAGTCAGAAAGGAATAATTCCACCAATTCAAGGTCTTGGTTATCACCTTTAAAGCCTTCTATGGCATGGGTCCAGGATATTTGAGGAACCATCTTGCGCCAATGGGACTGGCCTGCCCCACTCATTCTGACAGAAAGGACCTACTGTGGATGCTATCAGCCAAGGAATTTCAGCTGGTGTGGTCTAGGAGAAGATCCCTTTCTCCCACGGCCCCCACCTTAGGAACACCTTGTCTCCACTCTTCTGGCCTTCAAGAAGAATTTTAAGACCTGGCTCTGCCAGTTGGCCTGGGGACCTGATGGAAAAGCGGTAGGCTGGAGGTGATTGATGCAGTGACTAGCAGCACCACCGCTCTGCTCTAATTCCATGGTCTTTTAGTCTGTATTTGAATAGAACAGAGCTGGAAGGGACCTTGGAGGTCTTCTAGTCAAGCCCCCTGCTCAAGCAGGAGGACCTATAGGTTCATAGGGTTGATACATGGACAGAATTGTGTGTCCAGAAAACATGTCCTATGATTTTTGAGTTAATTACTACTCCCTTTGCTGAGTTGCAGCCTTAATGGTGTAGAATCAGGTTATCAGGTTCAAAGCAATTCCTCTGAATGTTCAGATGGAAAGTCCACAATATATCAAATCTCCACCCATCTATCCTTCTACCCATCTATCCAGCTTAATGCAGGGATGGCGGTTGTGATGTTTTTCAGGCTTTCAGGCTACTCCATTTGCCTTAAGGCCACATTCAGCTGAGTTCAGCAGACTTTCGTTTAAAAAAAGGGCAATATTCAGCATTTCCCGAAGAGCAACCTAGATTATTCATATACCTCCCTTTACAATAAGTGGAGGTAATTGCAATATAATTAAATTGGAATTATTGTGTGATTTCCAAATGAACCTTGCTAGCATTTTCATTAATTTTCAATGTAGCCCTTTTTTTGCCCCACTTAGGATTACTAGTAATGAATGAGCGTAATTGAATTGTAATTAAACAGGAATTAAAATATGATTTCCTAATGAACTACAGCTGAAGAGGTATCACCGTAGCTGCCCTATGCACGGATTTTTACGTATCTGGTGACAATAATTGAGATGTTGGATGCTAGAAGATGCATGTTCACAGGTCAGTTAGGCCCAGAAAAATCTACTTCCCATAACTACCTTTCGTAATCAAGACGTTCCTTTCCACACTGCAGAATTCTGCAGTTTTTAAGAGAAGGAGCTCAGCCAGTAGAACTAAAAAAAAGGCTACACATTTTAGCCCAGGATATCTAAGGATGATCAGACATGGTGTGTCCACTAGACCATCTGTCTTGCAAAAGAGAGAAGACTGTCCATCCTCCTCAAAACAAAAGTCTAGTTGCCCTTTGAAAAAGCACCTCTGGGTCAACCATCACCTGGATGACAGAGAATCTCCATAGACACGTCCACCCTTCTCTTCTCCTGCCCATGTGACAGAGAAGCAAAGTCTTGACATCCAGTCCCTCAAAGCCCTCAAACCATCGGAAGGCAAGACGAGAAGCCATGGATGGAAACTAATCAAGGAGAGATCAAACCTAGAACTAAGGAGAAACTTCCTGACAGTGAGGACAATCAACCAGTGGAACGGCTTGCCTCCAGAAGTTGTGGGCGCTCCATCACTGGAGGTTTTTAAGAAGAGACTGGACAGCCTCAAATTGGACAGGGTCTCCTGCTTGAGCGAGGGGTTTAACTAGAAGACCTCCAAGGTCCCTTCCAACTCTTGTTATTCTGTTATCCAAAATAACTTCAGAGAGCTGCCATTGACCTCTTTCCGGTAATTGCTCTGTGTATATGTAAATGATCTTTCTAATTCCAACAGAAGAAATGATTTAACTCTTATGCCCATGAAGGCCATCTTCTGGTCCTCCCTTGACCTTCAAGGGTTAAGCCTCACCAGACAGAAGGAGACTTAATATGAGGCAAAGAGGAAAAAACAAATTAGAAAAAGAGAGAAGAGAGAGAGAAAATCAACAGGCAGCTAAGGAAGAAACTAAATTACATTTCAACCAGGCTCTCTCTCACATTCATTTGGCTGGAAGGAGCCAGGATTTAGGATGTTTTTATTCTAAACAGTATATCAATCCATTGATTAATTTTGCACTTTGTTCCTTATGAGGCCTGATCTGGAACCCTGGCTGCTGCTAGGCAAGGGGGGGGGGGGAGCCAAAAAAAAAAAGAACTCTTAAAAAGTTGGCAGACTGTTTTAAGGTGCTGTGTCTAGCCAGCAGGAAATTTTCCCCCAGGGAAATTCGGAGAGCTATAAACCCATTTGGTGAAGCCAGCTCTGCTCTTTTTTAAAAAAAAATAAAAAACAAAATAAGACATAAGACTTTGTTAAAGCAAATTTTTACGATACTAAGCCCTGGATTGTAAATGGAGTGATAAAAGTAGATGGAAATATTATTATTATTATTTTCCCAGATAGGGCATTACAAGGTTGATTAGCAGCAGCTGAATTTTTCTCCTAATATAATATAATTAACTCTGGCAATGGTTTCCATTTATTCACCAAATGGAGTTTGCCAGCCACTCTGACTTTTGTTAGAGCGTCCATAATAATCAATTTAAGGGCCCAGCCCATGGCTGGGATGGGCCCCGGGGAACATATCCAAAGGATCTGTGGAGGGAGAGAGGGAGGGAGAGAAGGAAGGAAGGAGAGGGAGGGAGGGGGGAAGGAGAGAGATAAGGAAGGAAGGGGGAAGGGAGGGGGAAAGGAGGAGGGAAGGAAGGAAGGAGGGAAGGAAAGGGAGGGAGGGAGGGGAAAAGAAGGGAGGGAAGGAGGGGGGAAGGAAGGAAGGAGAGAAGGGTTGAACTGTCAGTCCTCCATTGCTTGAAACATCTGCAGAAAAGAAGCTGTTATTTTCTGCTTGAAACAGATAAGGACATGGGCAGAATCTTGCTGGACGGCACCAGAGGTCCAGCAGTGGCCTCTCTTTACCTCCATAGAAGCTTTGGAGGATTTTTACTTGAGTTTTTCGACCTGAAACCATCCTTGTAAGAAAACCCAAGTCAGCGAAGCATTGCTTTATGACCCGACTTCCACTTGATATACACTCATTGCTCTTTATAATTCTCTCCTTCAACAAAACTGCCTGGAAAAGCACAGCTGGCTAATTTGCAGGTGCTCCCACTGCTGCGTGTTTGTGCTTCACAGCTCTCAAAGAGGCTTCCTTTCTCCTAGGATTTATGAGTCTAATGAACCACTCTTGTTCTCCACAAGAGAGACCGAAAGAGAAAGGACACAGCACCACTAGGGCATGAAGGCTTGAGAACATATGGAGGAAGACTTGAAATTAAAATAACAGAATAACAGAGTTACATCTTGGAGGTCCTCTAGTCCAACCCCTTGCTCAAACAGGAGAGCCTATATCATTCCAGACAAATTGGTTGTCCAATCTCTTCTTAAAAGCCTCCGGTGTTGGAGCACCCACAACTTCTGGAGGCAAGTTGTTCCACTGCATAATTGTTCTCACGGTCAGGAAATTTCTCCTTAGTTCTAGGTTGGTTCTCGCCTTGATTAGTTTCCAACCGTTGCTTCTTGCCTGACCTTCAGGAGCCCATGAATTGATGAAGGATCCTGATCTGCAAGATAAGATCTCCAAGGTTCTTTAACCACTTCAGGCAACCTTCCCATCCTCTCAAGAGAGTAATACCTATTAGCATACACTTCTAAAACCCATTATTTTATACACTTGTGCTAACCCCCACTGCTCTTTACAGCTGGCCTTCTGAGAACTTCTTGTCCATGACTCAACTGCTCACCCTCTTGACCGTAACGTGTCTGGTGACCTGGAGAAGTCACTGTGAATTGGATCTCATGGAGCACTCGGACAGCAATGCTCTCATCGAGAGGACTTCCCAAGGAATATTCGCAACGTTAGTTAACCTTTCTGAGTTCTGGTGTCACCCAAGGCCAAACTTTCAATAGTGGGGCCAGAAGGACAGCCAAAGAATGTTAATTTAGGTCGCCCTGCAGAAGAGGGGGGGAAATGAATGGGTGGAAACATAATTAAAACTTAAGAGGAAGCTGATCATATAAGGAAGACCTACTCAAGATTGGTCTTCAAGAAGAGGCAAAAGCTTTAAATGAAAGTTGGTGGAGCACATGGGATTTTCCTAGCTGTCTCTCTTCTTATTTAGGAAGACACAGAGCATAAGCATTGTGGATAACGATTATTGGAACTAAGGTTGATTTACATTTGGTTTATCTTACTACATTTCCAACCTGCTGCATATGGCATTATATAAAATAAAGGTCTGACAGGCAAGCCTATCACCAGGTTAAGACTTTATCATTGAACACAGAATAACAGAGTTGGAAGGGACCTTGGAGGTCTTCTGATCCAACCATCTGCTCAAGCAGGAGACCCTATATCATCCCAAGCAAGTGGCTGTCCAGTCTCTTCTTAAAAGCCACCAGTGATGGAGAACCCACAACTTCTGAAGGCAAGTCATTCCACTGATTAATTGTTCTCACCATTAGGAAGTTTCTCCTTAATTCCAGGTTGCTTCTCTCCTTGATTAGTTTCCATCCATTGCTTCTTGTCCCGCCCTTTGGTGCTTTGGAGAATAGGTTGACCCCCTCTTCTTTGTGGCAGCCCCTCAAATATTGGAACACTGCTATCATGTCACCCCAATCCTTCTTTTCACTAAACTAGACATACCCAATTCCTGAAACTGTTCTTTATAAGTTTTAGCCTCCAGTCCCTTAATAATCTTTGTTGCTCTTCTCTGCACTCTTTCCAGTGTCTCAACATCTTTTTTTACATTGTGGTAACCCAAACGTGGATGCAGAATTCCAAGTGTGTTTCTACTAAGGCTTTGTCTTTGTGAGCACGGCTTTCTCTTTGTCCTTAAAGGGTCAAGCAACTCTTTCTCAATGCCATTTTTCTTACTCTGTCTCATTGAAATGATTTCTGAATTATATGCTGGCCTGATTAAAGCAGGTTCACTTATACTCCATCAAATGGCTTCCTTTAATCCATTAATCAACACCTTGTTCACTTTGGTCTACAGCCTGAAACAGTCTAATTTTTCGCAGCCACAGTGCCCCAGCATAGGGCTGGCCTTCCTCCAGAAAAGCCGTGTCAACACTATTTTATATGCTACAGTGTTTATCATGAGTTATTTCCTTTCACAGGTATACATTTGTTTCTTCCTTCTTTTCCTTTCTCCCTCACCCTCCTTGGCCGGGTTTGGCCTCATCTATCAATCTTTTCATTCCTGCAAGGGCAGCGGCTGAACTGAATTTCAAAACGTTGTCAGACCTCGCAGCGTGTGATAGGAAAAGAGCAAAATGAGCGCCGCTTTCTTAAATAAGAATTCGGGGGCAGGAGAAAGGAGAGATCTCGGTCAGCCTAGAAGTCCTACTCAGCTTTGGGTTAGTTTAAGGTTTCTCGGTCTAAATGATCATGGCTACTTGGAGCCTTTGAAGACATGGAAGGTTTCCCCGTGGGTGAAAACCCATTTTAAGAAATTGGTGTTTCGAAGCAAATAATCCACAGCTGGATTGCTTGATTGATTGACTGATTGATTGACTATGGACCATCAGGTCAACATAACCAGAAGAGAATATGTGTAGCTCAGTAATGATGTAATCTAGTTTGGATAATCTGCAAGAAAACCACCAAGTTCAGAGAACACCAAGGATCCTAGAGATAGCTAGATTTGCTCCACAACCACCTGCCCCCAAACCTGGACCTTCAGATCTTCTGTAGCTGAAGCCATCCACCTTCCCAACTGGTTGTCCTCTTCACATAGTGTCAAAAGCACTGGACGTGGTAGTACCATTCTATGCTGCACTGGTTAAACCACACCTGGAATGCTCTATTCAGTTCTGCTCGCCATAACACAACTAGGACAGGGGTCTTCAAACTTGGTCCTTTTATGACTTGTGGACTTCAACTCCCAGAATTCCTCAGCCAGGCACGCTGGCTGAGGAATTCTGGGAGTTGAAGTCCACAAGTCATAAAAGGGCCAAGTTTGAAGACCCCTGAACTAGCATGTTCAGGAGTAGGAAAGAGTGCAGAGAAGAGCAAGAAAAATGGTACGGGTCTTGGAGTCCTACGAAGACCAGTTAAAGGAATTTAAAATTTAGACGGAAAGGTGGAAATGGATGTTCACGCAATGCTTAGCTAAGATCAGGAATGGACAGGCATGAGAATAAACCCTGTAGCAGCTGAGGAATTCCTGCTTGCTTTGATTATTATGGTTCATCACACAGTCAGCCAGATGTTCAGACCGGATTTGGCATTTTTATCCACCTACCGAGTCCTTCCCAAGGACCTGGGATAGGCAGATGTTGATGTTTGATGGTGTTACAGATATCGTTGCAGGATGTCAGCTGCTCCAAGTAAAGCTGCCTCTTGCAATTGACTGATGGTGATGTTGTCAGTGCCGATGGTGTTCAAGTGATACTCCAGTTGTTTCAGGATTGCACCCAAGACACCTATCACTATTGGTGCTACCTTTGCTTTCTTTTGCCATGGTCGTTCTATTTCTATTTGCAGGTCTTGGTATTTTATCGCCTTCTCCAGTTCTTTCTCTTCTCTTCTGCTTGTCTCCAGTTACCGCCACGTCGTTGTTGTTGTTTTTATTGTTGTTGTTGCTTTTCCAGCAATGCAAACAACCCATTGCATTGTTCCCCAGCAAATTCCAGTCTTTCCCAAGCCGTTAGAACGGAAGACCAGCAACGTAAAAATCTTGCCAGGAGGTGACTGCAAAGGTCTAACAGCAGGTTTAGAGTGTCATTAGGTGAGTGATGAAATCACATCTGGAACCGTTTGTTGAATAAATAAAATGGGCACGCTCATCTATCACTGCCCAGCTTCCCCATCTGTAAAGGAAAGAGAAAACAATTTCTCTAATAACCTTGTAAAGCCCATCGTAGATATTGAAAACTCGGCTGACGCACTGCAGTTTGAAGGGACCGTGCTAAATCGTGATTCTTAAAAGTGGCAATGGTCTAATGATAAAGGAAGAAGATACTGTTGATCAGGATGAATCAGGCATTTGTTTATTTATTTTTAATATTTGATATTTCTAAACTGCTCAAAGAAAGGGTCAGGGTGGTATATAATACAATATAACTGATAAGTATAAGACAACGTAGAAAAATGAACCTTACAATTAAAAATTAAGTTAGGGTGGAACATTGTAAACTTACAGTACAAGGACAAGCATCAAAAGGGGGGAAATTATTATTTAAAAAGGTTATTTATTTAAAATAAAAAAAAGTCTGGTTTGTTTGCGCCTGGTCAGAGGAGAGCTTTGGATAATGCGATTTGGAGTTCCAGCCCAGAACTGGACTTTTGACTTTTGTCTTGTAGGCTTTATTTGTTTATGATTAATATTTCATATTTTTAAACTGCCCAACTCTCTCCAACAGAGGCCCAGGGTGGGGGGGACAACAGAATATAACCGATAAGTAAAACAATGTAAAATAATTAACCTTAAAATTATATTAGCGTTTAAAAAAAATTAAACGATAGAGGAAGGACAAACATCAACCGGAGAAAAATTATTATTAAAAATTATTTGTGAATTATTATTATTTTTAAAGAAAGGTCTGGTTTGTTTGGGCTTTGGATAATACGGTTTGGAGTTCAACCCCAGAACTGGACTTTCATCTATGTATGCCCTTTGTTCTTTAGTGTGCTTTAGAATTATTTTCACATGTCCACTAGAAAGACAGTAAGATCCCCCCCCCTGTTGCCTCATATAATACCTTCCCCCAACAATCCTTAATATTTGATTTTTCTTGCCTTTCGTTTTTGTTTATTTTTTTAAGGCTATGACATTCCAAAGGGCTTAAAAAAACCTTGCCTCCAAAGCTGTTCTCTCTTTCGCCCCTGTCTTACTGGCCTCTGAGTTAAGATAACTACAGATTGAGTATTATTTTACTAGGCTATTAATAATGGCCCCCTGTGTATTGTAAAACATCAATGGGGAAGATTGAGTGTCTTCAGTCACCCATGAAATGTGTAATGTTAATAACAGCCTTGTAAAAAGGCATTTGGCAACACAGAGGGCTAACCATCTAGAGGGATATGGTGTCACAAGGGAGTTGTTGGTAACCTCATATCCAAAACTAGATATTTTATGGCACAAGAGGCAGACATTTGAAAAGTGAAGGGTTAAATTAAGAAGGGAAAGCCGTCTCATGCTGGTTTCCCCTTCCTTTTAAATTAATTGTGGTGGGCTTTCAGTGTGTATGCACCCACACCAACATACTTATGGACAAAGATGTTCTCCATTAGACATTCCAATTGACATACATCACTACTGCCAAGGGACTCCTTAGGATGAAAATAAAACCTGCACAAACGGACTTATTTGAGTCATGGTGCCAAGAGTAGGGTGGGTGGGATACTCTTCCCAGAGCGAGTGGAGAATGGTCATGCAACATCATGGGTGGGGAGGTTGCAGTGGTCATTGTGCGTTCCAGAGAAGATTGCAATGGTCATTGTGAGGTCAACAGAAGATTGCAATGGTCATTGTGGGGTCAACAGAAGATTGCAATGGTCATTGTGGGGTCAACAGAAGATTGTATTGGTTTGCAATAGTGGCGAATATCTGTAGCTTGGGTGTAGGATGAGGATGAAGGTTCATTCTCTGAGGTTGTGGATTGGTTTCTGAACATTTCGTTACCAGGCTAGGTAATGTCTTCAGCGAAGTTTAGAGGATCCTAAACCCCTAAACATTGAAGATGTTACCTAACTTTGTAATGAAACATTCAGAAATCAACCCACCAGCTCAAGAGAACGAACCTTCACCATTATTGTAATGGTTATTGTGGAGTCAACAGACAATTGTAATGGCTATTGTGGGGTCACCACTAGAAGGAAAAGTACTGAGTAGTTTTAAACAAGCTAGCAAACTTGAATAAAAGTTCTCGCTTTGAAAAACAAGTCTACATCAAAGAAATGTGTGCCAGGAAGAATGTCACTCAGGAAATTTACATCAAAAGACAATTTTCTTTCAGAAATTTGTGTTAACGGCTATTGGCTTAACTATTGTGGGCTTTGTACACAGTTGAGCTGAAACCTATCTAGGACCGAGAAGGCTGCAAATGAAAATCCGCCGTGCATTTTTTAACGTATATTTTTTTTTTCTTTTGCATTCGAGCCAACCAACCAGAATCCTGCCTGGCTAATCCAGACAGTCATCCAGATTGTATTTGCAATGATACACCTCCAGATATCTGAAACAGATTAACTGAAGTGGAAGTATAAACACCTGAACGTCGGGGAACACAGGCTAATCCAGGGGTAGGCAACCTTGGCTCTTTTATGACTCGTGGACTTCAACTCCCAGAATTCCTGAGCCAGCATGGCTCAGCTTGGAAACCTCTCCCTTTCCCCTCAGCATGGCTGGCTCAGGAATTCTGGGAGTTGAAGTCCACGAGTCATAAAAGAGCCAAGGTTGCCTACCCCTGGGCTAATCCAACGAGGCCATCAAATCTCAGTGGACGGTTTCCTCTCTCCGAGATTGTGCTGGAGGTCAGCCAGGGTGTGGCACTTGGGGGGCACACACACATATATATATTGTATATCTACAAAATCTAAGCCAAGACTTTACATCTTGGAAATATAGGCCTGGCGTCATTCCCGAACAAATGGGTCAAAAGCCAAGCTATTCAATATTTTTTACCAATACATTTATCCTCTCCATTACAAGTTTTTTTTTCCCTTTGCAGGAAAGGATGGTTGGGGGGGGGGGAGAGAAAGAATGCAAGATCTGGAGGGTTTTTTGGAGAGTTTTAAAAGAAATCTGTTTGAGGAAGGGCGGGCGGAGGGGAATTTGCTGGCAGAAGAAATGGGTGTCAAGATGTGGGTAATTGATAGAGACACAATAAAATGAAGTAATTTCCCTACCTCTGCTCCATGTTTATCAGAGGCCGGTGTCCTGGGTGTGTGTGTGTGTGTGGAGAGGGGGAAGGAAAGGGAACCGGGTAACTTGACACGGCTTTGGAAAAAAAAAAACTGTTCTTTCTCCAAAGTTATTGAGATTTTTCCAAAAGTGCTGGCAGAATTTTGGAAGCCGTCCATGTGAAACGAGCAAAGGCAACCCATTTGGGATGTTGGAGGAGGGGGGGGGGCTTTAAAAATTGAACTGATTTATGCTCGCTAATGTTTTCAAGACTGTGTAAATTAAATTTTCAAGTTCCTGGGCAGACTTTCTTTCGAGAAGTAATTTTAGACGTTCTCCAAGCCAGGAACAATCCCCTTCTTGAGATTTTAAGGGCTGGGTACTTGCACTGAAACGACGCTTGGATTTTGCATCCAGATTATCTGTGAAGGGGGAAAAAAAATAAAAAAATACAAGGACAGGCCTGCATCAAAACCTGTTTGAGAATAATACCTCGAGGTTTTTTTGTGTGTGTGGTTTTTTTTAAGCTCTTCGTGACTCCATGGCTCTCATCCTGTAAAATTTATTAACGGAATTTCAGCTATATTTTTTTCTCCAGAGCTGAATTCTCAATGGAAGTTCTCTTAGGAATGTGGAAAAAAATAAGATTCAATGCAACGGGGACAAGATCTGGTCTTCCTGTCTACTTTTGCGAGATGCTTTCACCTGAATGAATATTTTAAGAGCTTCCGTTCGTTGTTTATTTAATTCATCGCTTGAAACACACACCAGGAGTTTCCAGAGAGGCGGAATCTGGGAGCGGAGCACCTCATAACCCGAATGGGGATCCTGAATGACCATCCAGGATGTATCTGCTGATACATATAGTAGCAACTCTTGGGTGCAACCGCACCTGTCTTAGAGGCCACCACAGACTATGCTTGCCACGGTTCTTAAGCGAATCACTGCACTTGTTGAGTTAGTAACACGGTTGTTTTAAGTGAATCTGGTTTTTGCCATTGACTTTACTTATCAGAAGGTTGCAAAAGGGGATCCCATGATCCCGGGACACTGCGACTGTCATAAATATGAGTCAGTTGCCAAACGTCTAAAGTTTGATCACATCACCACGGGGATGCTGCAACGGTCGTAACTGTGAAAAACAACATCATAAGTCACTTTTTTCAGTGCTGCTCCAACTTTGAATGGTGACTAATTGAACCGTTGTCACTTGAGGACTACACGTGTTCTGGTGAAGGACTCAGGCTAGGCCAACAGATTTCCAACTAGCTGCCTTGATTAATTTACTCCCTGCCCCATCGGGTGGGATGGGGGTCTGTGAACCATCCATCTCGGCCCTGTTCAGCCTCGCAGGAGTACATCGTTCTGGCATGCTGTCATCCGATGCTCCGTCACAATCAATTATTGTCTCTCGGTCAAAGGCAGAGCTACACAG
Source organism: Azemiops feae (assembly GCA_023970755.1). Taxonomy (NCBI): domain Eukaryota; kingdom Metazoa; phylum Chordata; class Lepidosauria; order Squamata; family Viperidae; genus Azemiops; species Azemiops feae. The sequence goes on along the minus strand of JALGBA010003994.1, from coordinate 635,782 downwards.
CAGCAACACGAGCACAATTATCTTCTCCGTTTCAACAAGTGTCCTGACTTGGGGCCACTTGACGCTGAAGTGCGGGGCAAAGAGCTGGGGAGAGCCATCATTACAGCTGGGGAGGAGAGAAGGATGAAAAATGCGAGCCAGGGAAGAGTGATCACAAAATTAGAAAGAAAGGATGGAGGTGGTTAAAAAAAAGAGAGAGACACCAGGGGAAAGCGAGGTATTAAAATGAAAGATGAACTAACGGTTGCACTTCCTTTTAGATATTTTTTTTTTTAAGGAATCGTGTGCCGGGGTGGGGGGAGAGAGAGAATTCATCAATAGCCTTCTGGCATAAAGGATCTTTTGTGTAAAAAAAATGGCAGAAGTCGGGTATGTTTTGCATTTGGGGCACCTGACATGACGTCGAAAACTCAACTTTATTACAGAACCATCGGGGGCTTGAGGAATTTACATTTCATGGAAAGTCTGCCTCGGCTGGATTTTTATCTTCGCCGTTAACCAAGTCAGGATTTATCGGCACCTCCTCTGCAGGTCAAACACACACATCGACTGGCAGACAAAGAGAAGATTTTATATCTTCAGTGGCGCGGTTCAATCATCTTAGCCTCTGGATTTATCATCTTTAGAATCATCGGGTTGTCGAATTGAAAAGGATTGTCAAAGTCGGGAAATCCAACACTTTGCTCTGGGGCAGGAATCCAGGTTAAAGCATCTCTGATGGATGACTGTCCGGTCTTGGCTGGAACACAGCTAGTGAAAGTAAAACACGCTCTCCGCCTTATCCCTTATTTCACTTTGGAGCTGGTCTTAACTATCACAAGGTTGGGAGAGTAACTGGAATTACCTTATATTATTTGGGGGAGAACTTGAATGTCCTTGATTGTCAGTTGGACCATCAACATTCCATGAAGACTTATCCTAACCTTCTTCGGCATCCTAGAACATAGAATAACCAAGTTGGAAGGGACCATGGAGGTCTTCTAGTCCAACCCTCTGCTCAAGCAGGAGACCCCATTTCAGACAGATGGTTCTCCGGTTCTCTTTTGAAAGCCTCCAGTGATGGAGCATCCACAACCTCTGAAGGCAAGCTGTTCCATTGGTTGATTGCTCTCACCATTAGGAAATTTCTCCTTAGCTCTAGGTTGCTTCTCTCCTTGGTTAGTTTTCCAACCATTGTTTTTTATCTTGCCTTTTGGTGCTTTGGAAACTAGTTTGATCCCCTCATCTTTGTAGGTGCCTCTGAAATATTGGAACACCGCTATCGTGTCTCCCCTAGTTCTGGCTGGGGAATTCTTGTAATTGAAGTCAACACATCTTCATGTTAAAAAAATCCTGGTCTAATTTTTTCCCCCACTGACGATTCTTGCTGGATGAGACTAAGATAAGACTGGGTGAAACTAAGACTTGGCTATAGTTTGCTTAACCCTATTTTATGGTATGAACTACGACTGGCTGGTTTTAATACCACAATAAGCTATCAGCCATGGTTTATACATTGCAAAAGTTGGTTTATATCCTCTACATCAACCCTAGAGCAAACTATTATGATATGAAGTGTGGTGTGGGCCCAGCCTAAAAAGTTGCAAGTTTAAGAATAAGGAGTAAAGGAATTTAGAGATGACCTTGGGAAGGATATGAAAGAAATGCTGTAGGAAGAAAGATGGGGCAAGGAGGGACTTGAACAAGAGATTACAAAGTCCAGAAATGGAAGTAAGTGTGTGAAAGAACCCAAAAAAACACCCACTTTGATTTTGATCACCACAAAGTGGGACAAAGAGAAACTAGGACAGGTTTTCAAGATTCTGTAATTCTACCTTACTACGATAAAGAGTATTCCTAAGATATCTACAGTGTCTCTATACAGACCAGACCTCAAAGGACTAACATCAGGTTCTCAAATGCAGACAACCAGGTGTCTTTCCAGAAAACCACAAGTAGAAGATGAACAGGCATGGACTATTCACTGACGCTCTCCAGCAACTAGAATGGAGGTTAAGATGAAGTTCCTACATAACTAACATTTCCATGCAAAACCTGAACTTCTCCAGAAGGATCAGAGGTGATCAAAGGTTTCCCCTGTTTCATTCACATCTCTTCCTTGGAAAGATTAGCCACCCTGGTCTTTTAAGTACCAACTGTCTAAAAATTAAATACCACAACAAGAACATTATATTTTTCGCAAGATGGATGAGATAGGTGCAATTTCAGGAAGGCGGAAGGGAAAAGGAACCTCAAGAGAAACAGCCATGAAGATGACGGATTTTTGTTTGTGCTGGGCAAGATAAGGGACATTTGGCAACCTCTTTTAAAAAATTACATTTTGCGGAGCTTTTCATTGGAGATTAAAGCCAAAGGAAGGAGGAAAAGAGATTTCAACAGGAGGTGCTGAAGAAAAGAAAGCTGCATTATGGGTAGGCTTGAAGAGAATATGTGGAAATTGATATTTCAGAACCAGACTTAAAGGTTCCCATGACCTCAAATCCTTAAAACGTTGGGCTAAGAGCCAAGCAAGCTATTACATCAACCTTCCCCAACCTGATACCCTCCAGATGTTTTGGGATTTCAGCTCCCAGAAGTCTCAGCTTGGATAGATAGATGTCCAGTGCAGGTGTTTCCGCTGAAGGAGAAATTAAATTGGGATGGAAAGAGTGTGAAGGGAAGAATTTCAACAGGATTTCCAGCTGCAGAGAGATATGTAAGCACACTCCATCAAAAATGTTCAGAAACTCTCTTTGCATTTCTTTACAATGTAAGCACAGCGATCTCTACCAAGCCACTGCATAAAAAGGATATTGGTGTGCAATCTTCACATGTGTTCGTGTCTTTTTCTGTTTTTGTGCTCCTGTGAATGCAGATCTGTTATCAAAGGACCAATAAATGCAACCAGTTGCATCTTGGAACTAACCTTATCTAATCAAGCCCTCATTCCTGTGCCCGAAGAAGGCTTGGCAAACAAGCAAACAGGTGAAAAATATAATATTCCAGTAAGGTTTTCAGAACCTGATGGGAGTGAAGCCAAGGGTATGTCGACAATTCTGTACTGGCGATGCTTTCAACTGGATGCCTCCATAATCTAAATCAGTGTTTTTCAACCTTGGCAACTTTCAGATATCTGGATTTCAACACCCAGAATTCCCCAGCCAGCATGTCTCCAGAATTCCCCAGTTCCATACATTTTAAAGTTAAAAGCCAACCTCGAAAAACACTCATCACAATGATCTCACTGAACTCAAGGATTCTATCCTAAACCTTACAATCTGAAATGCAAACATTTTCGCATGGAGCTGATTCCAGAGAAGCTACTTTAAGAAGCAAGGGACTCAACCAAACTCCACAACTCTTGCTCAATCATAGTTGCAACGCAAGTTTGAACAAAACTAAAAAACCTGAGATGGGGAGGAGGGCAGAAGAGAAATACAATTTTTGCCTTATTCAAGAAGGTTTGGGCACTTATCTGGAAGTTCCTTTGGGAGAGAATATCATGCTCAAAGATTCCCCCCCCCCAAATTTCAGCAGAAGCACCAATGGGGGTTTGGTAGGGATTTGTCCAGAGGTTGTGGGTGCTCCGACACTAATAATAATAATAAAGTTGGAAGGGACCTTGGAGGTCATCGAGTCCAACCCCCTGCTCAGGCAGGAAACCCTATACCATTTCGGACAAATGGCTGTCCAGTCTCTTCTTAAAAACTTCCAGTTTTGGAGCATTCACCGCTTCTGGAGCAGGTTTGTTCCACTGGTTAATTGTTCTAACTGTCAGGAAGTTTCTCTCAGTTCCTGTTGCTTCTCTCCTTGACTAGTTTCCATCCTTACTTCTTGTCCTGCCCTCAGGCGCCTTGGAGAATAGCTTGACTCCCTCTTCTTTGTGGCAACCCCTGAGATATTGGAAGACTGCTATCATGTCACCCCTAGTCCTTCTTTTCATTAGACTAGACATACCCAATTCCAGCAAACGTTCCTGATATGCTTTAGCCTCCAGTCCCCTGATCATCTTTGTTGCCCTTCTCTGCACTCTTTCTAGAGTCTCAACCTCTTTTTTACATCGTGGTGACCAAAACTGGATGCAGTATTCCAAGTGTGGCCTTACCAAGGCATTGTAAAGTGGTATTAATACTTCACGTGATCTGGAGGTTTTGAAGAAGAGATTGGACAACCATTTGTCTGAAATGGTACAGGGTCTCCCGCTTGAGCAGGGGGTTGGACTAGAAGGCCTCCACGATCCCTTCCAACTCTTATTCTGTTCTGTTAAATTCTAATCATCCGCTGCATGGAGATATTAGATCCTAACTGAAAGAATTCCGCTGAATTCTATCCAATTATCCCATCCCTAAACTTTGCTAGCTGGTAAAAGAACCCACCTTTTTAATAAAGATTGCAGATCGTACTTTGCTCCCCTGTTTCTAGATTGAACTTGAGCATTGAGCAAGCTGCAAGTTTACCACACCACCTAGTTCAAAGTCTCACTTTTCCTTGTCCCTGTTGCTCACTGAGCTAAGCCATGTTCCATAGCTGGCTGTGTTTCCATTCACACTTTGCATCTTGCTGGTTTCCCATTTGCATCACAATACTGAGCGCTGCTGAGAGCCGGCCACACAGAGGTACCCTTTATGCGGTGTGCAGTGTGATCTTGAACATGCCCCAGGGGGAGTCATGACTCTTGGCAAAACAGCTGGTGGCCTCCATCACCAAAGACTCTTCCGTAGCTTTGAATAACGTGACAGGAGAGGGCTTCAAAGCTGCCAAACATTTCTTGAAATGCTAAGCTATTAGTTGGAGAAGGGAGGGAAGGCAGGGTTTGATGCACAGTTGCTTGGCTGGCAGAAATTCAGTGCTCGGATGGAGAATCTTAAGTTCTAGAAAAGGTCCAAGGCACCTGAAGGCAAGACAAGAAGCCATGGATGGAAACTAATCAAGGGGGGAACCAAGCTAGAACTAAGGAGAAATTTCCTGGCAGTTAGAACGATCTATCAGTGGAAGGGTTTGCCTCCAGAAATTGTGGATGATCCAACACTGGAGATTTTTAGGAAAAGATTGGACAGCCATTTGTCTGAAATGATATAGGGTTTCCTGCCTGAGCAGAGGGTTGGACTAGAAGATCTCCAAGGTCTCTTCCAACTCCAGAAGACAGGACAAGAAGCAACGGATGGAAACTAATCAAGGAGGGAACCAAGCTAGAAGTAAGGAGAAATTTCCTGGCAGGGGAATTCTGGGAGTTGAAGTCCACTCGTCTTAAAGTTGCTGAGGTTGAGAGATGTTGATCTAGATCAGGAGGGGTCTCCAACTTTGGCCCCTGTAAGACTTGGGGACTTCATGGCTGGCTGAGGAATTCAGGAAGTTGAAGTCCGTGAGTCTTAAAGCGGTCAAGTTTGGAGACCCCTGACCTAAATTCATTGGGGCTACAAGCTGTGTCATCCCCAAATTTACATAACATGCAGGGGGACCCATGCAGAGAATGCAACCATACTGTGCCTTTAATAATATCTGGAAAGCGTGGGATTAACCTGTTTTCTGGTTTCTCACATTACCTTAGTCAAATTACAAGCCAAAAGATTGAGTTTCCAGCCAAGCCACCAAACCAACAACTATTTAAATCATAGCTTCTAGTGAGAATGCATCCACTAGTTTGTGTTTTGTTTGTTTTTTTAACCTGACCTGGATAAGCTTATTGTGAGTCTCTACTCTATATATTAAAAAAAAAATCTCCTTCACTATTTTGCATGTTTAGTATATGAGCAATTTGCTTATGCAAAAATGACATTTGACCTCCCTTATTTATACATACAATTTCTTTTTCATCATTAAAAAACAATCCCAAGGCACAGTAGAGTTCATTAGAAGCGCTCCCATTATTACTACTACTAGTAATTCAGAAGAGCTGCAAAAAAAAAAATGATTAAAATCTCCAAATAACTTTTCAAAATGCTCTTAAATGTGGGGCAGCAAATCCAGAGCACCCCATTTCAAAATAATAATAATAATAATCTGGACAAACACCTAATAGTACAATCTAGGAACACAGTTATTATGTCAGAATAACAGTGGAAGGGATCTTGGAGGTCTTCTAGTCCAACCCTATAGCACAGACAAGTCACTGTCCAGATTCTTCTTAAAAAAACTCCAGTGTTGGAGTACCCACCAACTTCTGGAGGCAAGCTGTTCCACTGGTTAATTGTTCTCATTTTTAGGAAATTTCTCCTTAGTTCCAGGTTGCTTCTCTCCTTGATTATGTTCCATTTGTTGCTTCTTGTCTTGCCTTCAGCTGCTTTGGAGAATAGCTTGACTGCCTCCTCTTTGTGGCAGCCCCTGAGATGTTGGAAGACTGCTATCATGTCACCCCTGGTCCTTCTTTTCACTGAACTAGACGTACCCAATTCCAGCAACCGTTCTTTATATGTTTTAGCCTCCTTATATGTCTTCTCACACTGTTTTCCCTTTATTATCTGTTCACTTGCCTTGTTTTTATTCCGTCTTGAGATTTGGAGGCCACACACCCAAAGATGTCCAAAGCCCTTTTACTCCTAACCGGTCCAAGACTTATTATTAAGGTGAGCGGCTGCATTCAGCAAACTCCTCCATTCAATTTCTTCAAGCACAACCTATTTTTTAAGTGAGAGCCTTTCAAAACGACAATCTCATGCAGGGCCACGGTGAGATTTTTGCGGGTCCAAAAGGAAAGTTCAGCAGCTCTCTCCTGGCCACGCTGAATTCTGAGCATGCTCAAGTATCTCTAGGGATCCTGGCGGCAGCCTTCACAATTTCTTCTTTAAAAAGAGTGATGCCAGGAGCTCTGTTGCTGGTAATTGCATGCTCATCGCGAGTAATTCTATACCAAGCCTGCATTTGGGGTTCAAAAGTTCAACCTGAAACTGAAAGTAATGGAGTTCTGTCAAGGAGGCTGTATTTAGAAGGGAGGAACGTCATAAATTCAGCGGTTTGCGTCAAACGCACTTGAATCTTCATGAACTCAGAGATTTGTTAACCTCTGCCAAAGCTGCTGTGGATAACATTCATGAAGATACAGACTGCTAGTCAAAGAACTTTGGAATTATTCATTCATATCCGTATTCTTCCTGATAGATATCCCGGTTTATTTTCCACAGAGTTTGTAGGATCGTTGACTTCAATTGGGATGGGTTCGTTGAGGCCACCAAGCGCAGTCACCTGCTTAGTGCCCATCCCTAACAGAGGTTTGTCCAGCTACTGCCTGTCCATGTCCAGTAAAAGCTGTCATTATATCAAAGAACATCCCAAGGAAGAACTTGGGGTTGACAGGTTGATAGATCTCCTGGTTCTTCATCCAGATACCAAGAAGGATGAGTTGTAAGCCCCGCTAGGAATTCCGGTGAATTGAAGGGTGGGATGTTAAATCCAATCTTATCTCAACAGATTGAAAGATGGGGATATTCTGTGGCTACTAGAAACATGAAGTCTAGGGGACATCAGGAAGAGCATGGGTATCACATCAGGGATTATAGGATAAGTCCAAGACTTTGATGTTCTCCAATCAATAATCCAAGGCATCTTTATCAAAGCCATGTTCCCCCCAAAAAATTATTTAAAACAGTGGGACCCCATCCATGCATTTGATGGCCTCACATCTTGTCACCAAATTGTAAAATGTAATATAAAAAGGGGGAAAGATGAAATACATGGAGATTCTCAGTCCTCCAGGTCCTGGTTGTCCCAAAGGTGCTTTTTCAAGAGGCAACTGGGCTTTCTTTGTTTTGCCTTGAAGACATTTCACTTCTCATCCAAGAAACTTCTTCAGTTCTGCATTCGAACTGCATTTATCCACACTCCAAACTTGTCACGTTTCTGATAGAAGAACTGGAACAAACAGACTTATAGAATCGTAAGGGACCTCTACAGTTCCAGTCAGACATGCGGATGTGTTGAGGGCCTCGTCCCAAGTGAGAACAGCTCCATCTGCTGGCAATGCCCTGGTTTCAGCAAATTCTCCCGGCAAAGTTGATTAATATTCTCAGCCCTATCTACAGTCTGTTTCGAATGCAGACTCAGGCCCTGGCTAACTCCTTAAGGGGAATTCAGACTATGAATCTGCTCCTTGACAAAGCAATTCCAGTTAACAAATCAGAGCAAAGACATCATAACTCGCCGTTTGTCAATGGCACAGGTTGAGGACAAAGTGGGGATGGGACATTCATTGTCCCTTGGTCTTTAACTCCAGGTGTCATTTTTTTACAAAAAGCCATAAAGTGTTGAGGATTAAGTTGATGGTAATTCACTCTGTTGTTCTTACACTTGGCTGGGAATCTGATGGGGAGATTCTCTCTTGGTTAGTTTGGATAACTTTCTAAGAGATTCTTGCTTTATGATTCTGCTCAAAAATGTTAAACAACTGTTGAGTTCTACATTGGGCCCTAGTTCCTTCCTTCCAGGGGTGTCCAGGGTGGGTGTGTAAGACTCACAATGGCAGTCAGATCTTCGCTCCCTTTTTTTACACCTCTCAGACATACAATGTACGTGAATAGCTGTAGAATTTTGATGACATAATTATTGACTTTTTTATACACATACGCACATACAAGCTGTAACCACCTCAAAAAAACAGTTGTAGCATAGTCCTTACCTAGCAGGTTGAAATTATTATAAAATTCTAGGTGCTTCTGATCACATCTGCAGTTTCTTCTGATAGCACAGAGATTAAGTCAGTCTCTTTAGTCAGATATTCAACAGGAATTTCCTTTTTTTCCCATTTTTTTTTTTTTGTGGAAAACCCAAGAGAAACTCAAGGGCTAAGGTTTACAATAATTATCTAATTTCTCAGAAAACCCTAGATTCCCCAAAAAATAATTGGAAACGGGGCCTAAGCATTCAGCCATTCCTCTTCCAATAACATTTTCGCACCATCCGTATTTTGTCTGTGAGGCAATTTTTTTTAAAAAAAAATAAGAATTGACTTTGCATCATCAGCATTTTGTCTGAGAGGCCAAAAAACATGGCTTTTTTAAAAAAAAATGCCCCTTCTCACAATTAAAAAGGAAAATCAGACCTTCAGCTTTGCAGAATATAAACCACCAGATGTAATTCTTATAATGTTTAGCTTGCCCTATGGATCTTTCTGCGAAAATAGACATTTCAGTTGAGCTTTGATGGATGGAGATAAGAGCTGAATTTTTATTTCCTGATTTATTTTCTGCAGCTCCTTTAAAACCAACTCCCCCCCCCTCAAAAAAAAAATAGCTCCACAATCTAGTATTCTTTTGTCTGAGTTGTTCTAATACATGGTTTTAGATTGTCTTATGTGTTCACGGTGGGTCATTGGGGGAAAATTTGACATTAAATTGAAAGGAGGCCGATGAATATTTTAGACAAACACATAAATCGCATCTTTGTCAACTAACTGCACACAAAAGCAGTTCTGGATCAGCCACGGTGAAATGTCTGAAGAAGAGACAGCATAGCACATCTGACTACATTTCATATTTATTAATTAATCAATTAATGTATCGTTCACCCAATTCTCTGCACATAAATCTTTAAAACAGTCTCTCTCTCTCTTTTTTTTTTTTTCTTTGCCCAAGAAAAAGAAAACTAGCTTTATAGAACATTAAAATTAAACAGCTATATTTCTCCAGCTGCTCCTCTAATGTTTTAAAATGATGGTTCCACAGTTCCATAATATTTAACCTGTGATCAGCAATTAAATGTCCTGGCGCATCAAGGAAAGGAATCAGGCTGCTGATTTATCCTATTAATAAATCCTTCCACGAAAACCCATTCGTAATGGAAACCAGTCCAACTTCAGAACCGATTGGGTCAAATGAACTCCAGAGGCTGACCTCCTGATCTGAAATATCTTCCCCAAATTCCCCTTTCAATTGTTCAGTGTGTGTGTGGGTCTCTCTCTGTCTCTCAAAGATTAGACTAATTTTCCCTCCAAGGAGCAGGTTCTGGAGAAGATGGATTTATGATCAAGAAATTACTACTGAGACGTTTTACAGAAATTGCTCTCAGCATAGCTTGATGTCACAAAGCCGAGCTCAACTGAAGGAGACATTAGTCACTGCTGAAAAATGTTGCCAAGAAAACTTCAGGGTCCTATGCAGGCGGTTGCCAAAAATCAAGACTGACTCAAATGGACAAGATGATGGATGGATGGATGGATGGATGGATCAAGGAAGGAAGGATCCATTCAATGGATGGATCAATGGATGGATTGATGGGTGGGTGGGTGGATGGGTTGGTGGATCAAGGAAGGAAGAAAGGAAGGAAGGATCCATCAATGGATGGATCGATGGATGGATTGATGGGTGGGTGAATGGATGGGTGGGTGGACCAAGAAAGGAAGGAAGGATCCATCAATGGATGGATTGATGGGTGGGTGGGTGGATGGGTTGGTGGATCAAGGAAGGAAGAAAGGAAGGAAGGATCCATCAATGGATGGATGGATTGATGGGTGGGTGAATGGATGGGTGGGTGGGTGGACCAAGAAAGGAAGGAAGGATCCATCAATGGATGGATTGATGGGTGGGTGGGTGGATGGGTTGGTGGATCAAGGAAGGAAGGAAGGAAGGAAGGATCCATCAATGGATGGATCGATGGGTGGGTGAATGGATGGGTGGGTGGACCAAGAAAGGAAGAAAGGATCCATCAATGGATGGATCGATGGATAGATTGATGGGTGGGTGGGTGAATGGGTGGGTGAGTGGATCAATGGATCGATGAATGTATCAATGGATTGATGGATGGGTGGATCAACGGGGGATGGGTGGGTAGGTGGATGCAAGGGAAGGATGGGAGGATAATGGATTCTTGATTAATTCACTGTATAGGAGGTAGTATACATTATTCAGGAGAATCACTCATGTCATTAAAAGCGGTATATAAATCCTATGCCTAATAAACAAAGAATATAATAAGCACGTGACATTGTTGTAAAAAAAGGAGGAGGGGGTTTAAAGCAAAACCAGTCAATGAAGTTCTTACTGTATACACCTTTCTGCTTTGTTTTTTGTCACTGCAATTGTAAAAAATCTTCCGTACGAAGATGATGGATCATTCATTTGCAACTTTTTAAAAATGAAATTTAGAAGCGTGCTGCCAGCTTCACTCACAGTGGGTCACAGAGCAGGACTCCTTGCCTGAGGTCTGTGGATCCCTAGCTATTAATTAACAAAGTACTTAATCTTTATTTTTCTGAAGATTTGCATTTACTACCCTCACACGGACAATTCAGTTCGACTTTTCCGTTCCAGTATTTATCTGCGCCTATAACCATCATGGTGCCATTACTGGGACGCCCATAAACTCAACTTTTAAATGTGGTGTGGGGCTACTTTCTTTTTATTTAATACAGTCAACCTTCTCCCCCAGCGAGAAAAAGGAGGGGGAGAGCACCTCATTTCCTTGAATAAAGTTTTCACTGCAGTTGATTCTTCCTTGAACTGTTGCCTGTGATCTTCAACAGATATTGACTGTATTGTGGGAACGTAGCAGAAGTACAGGCAGCCCTCGACTTAACAACCTCAGTGGAGCCCAAAATCTCTGTTGTGAAATGAGACATCTGTTAAGTGAGCTTTGCCCCCATTTTACGACCTTCCTCGCCTCAGTTGTTAAGTGAATCTTGACTTTGCTTATCAGAAAGGTTGCAAAAGGGGATCACTTGACTCCGGGACGCTGGTCGTAAGTATGAACCAGTTGCCGAGCATCTGAATTTTGATCACCTGACCCTGGGGATGCTGCAAACGGTCGTAAGTGTGAAACACTTTTCTCGGTGCTGTTGTAACTTTGAAAAGTCACTAAATGAACCGTAGGTACAGATGAAACTCCTGTAATGGACTCCATTATCCTAAAATGATGAACCCCACCATCACCAAAATCGCCCTCCACTGCACTATGTTTCTAAAGAAGATATTTTTGTATAAGTGTTATGGATTTCGGTGACCTTTAAGTCAACCTGGTTCCAGCTGGCACAAGGATTGTTAGGTCAACTCACTGACTGGGAGAACTTGCAGCAAATATAATCGTCATTTGTCCTAGGCTGATCATTTCTTCCCCAGGATTAATGGGGAGATGGATAGTGCCAGGAGCTTTTTAAGTGCTGCCAATTTCTCACACCTCTAACCCCATTTAAATTTATTCCAAATATACACAGTCCCCTTTGAGGAGTTTAAAAAAAAATATATCCAGGCACAATGTCAACAAACCTTGAAGACTAGTCAACAGTCAAAAGCTTCGATCTTCTTCACTGCAGTTCTAAGCACAGTTATAAATTTAAAAATCCTTCTGCTCAACTAAGAAAAAAAGGAAGGAGGTGAGAAGCATCTGAGGAAGAAACTGTCTAGTAAAAAAAAAAAAAAAAAGGACCGGGGGTGACATGATAGCAGTCTTCCCATATTTGAGGGGCTGCCACAAAGAGGAGGGGCTCAAGCTATTCTCCAAAGCACCGGAAGACAGGACAAGAAGCAACGGATGGAAACTAATCAAGGAGAACTAAGGAGAAATTTCCTGAAGTGAGAACAATTAACCAGTGGAACTGCTTGCCTCCAGAGGTTGTGGGGACTCCATCCCTGTAGATTGGACAGCCACTTGTCTGAAATGGTATAGTGTCTCCGTCTTGAGCAGGGGATGAGACTAGATTACCTCCAATGTCCCTTCCAACTCCGTGATTCTGTTCTGTTCTTCTCATGCAATTGTGCCTCTTTCAAGAGGGCATTGGCAGACCCAAAGTAGCTTTAACTTACTCCAGAAGTTCGAAAAGGCTACCGATCACTTGCTCCTAATTGTAACTCCTCAGCGATGATCACAGAAGTATGTCGCTGGAGCCTATGAATTTAGATAGCTCATTGGCTGTGGGAGACTAAGCAGGACCTCGCTCTAGTATGTTTTCAGAAATTAGAAGTCAGATGGAATCTCTTTTGTGGCTCCTATCTAAGTATTCCAGCCGAACTCTGAATTTCTACGCTGTTTCCTCTGTATCAATTTTCAAACTTGGGTGACATCAGGAGAGGCAGTCCTTCTCCTTTCCTTTCCTTTCCTTTCCTTTCCCCTCTTCTAACATATTTTTATTATTAATACGATTAATAATAGGGCTTTCAACTTGTCTGGATCATGCCTCCCAGTTGCCATCAACAGAAGTGTCGATTCCTTCCCTCTGATGTGAGGTTAATTGGAATTTTAGAAATAAAACACAGCGTCCCAATCAATTGCTGATGACCTGTTTACCTCCGTCTGCAAGATCTGGGTGTCTCTTTATAATTATTCAATGCTAAATTCCTGCTTTTTTTTTTTTTTTTTTTGAAGCTGACAAGAGCAATGATAGGAAGTGGTATTTGATTTGTTGCCATGGAAACCCATTGCTGAAGAGGTGGACTAAATGCACGATAACTTTGTCTCTTCAGACAATTTCTCTCTCTCTCTCTCTCTCTCTCTTCCTCTTTTTCTGACATTAAAAAAAAACACAATACGATCAAGGTCAATTTTAATAACGGTCTGGATTTCCCTGTCTTTGTATGTCGTGGTAGATTTACAATTTTCCTAAGAGAGAAAAGGAATGGGGGGGGGGGAAACACCTCACAGTCTAATCTGTTGTTGGCTTTCACAACTGCATGAAAGAGCATATATTGGAACGCATAAAACGGGTGCTGTGTCATATTAATACACGGTGGCACCTTTCATTACTGTATCGTTGCTTCGTTGAAGTTCCTTACAACTCTTCATATCGTCTTGACAGATGCTAACGTTTTGCCAATCTTTGTTCTTGCTAATGCACACAGAGAACGGGGGATCAGTTTGACTTGTCAACAAAATGGGGTTGACAGTATTGCTAAATGCCAGTCTGGCTTAATCCCTGCTACACTTCGCAAACCCAAACTCAGGACTGGCATTCAGGGCTTATAATGGTAGGTGGAAATGACCTTGGGAGACAGAAGGAAGTTCTGTAGACTGGACAATAGACAAGATTGCCCTTGATGAGTTTGCATCCATTGTTTTTGGTCCTGCCTTCAGGGCCTTTGGAGAATAGGTTGACGTGCCCCCCCCCTTCTTCTTTGTGGCATCCCCTCAAATATTGGAATTGGCATCACTTGAATGGATCCCCACTATCTGCCCATCTTTAACAATCCTAGGAATCAAATTTTGATTTGGAGATTGACCATTTTTGGTTAAGCATTCCCATTCTTTCCTTTGCAATTGTGTAGGGTTTCCCGGAAACCAGGAGGACTATTAATCCAATCAAATTGATAGCATAGAGATGTTCTACACTCCAAGAATCCAGAAGAAAAGGACTAATCCATCAATTATGTTCTCAACCTGTTGTCTGAACAGCCACCACAACACTCAAGGCAGAAGGAGTTTCCCCACCGGTTAGCTAAATTTGAAATGTTTAATTAACGCTCTACAGGCCTTTTCTTTAAAGGTCATCTTGTTTAAAGAGTTTTCTGTGTGATTGATGGATATTATACTTCAAAACACCATCCTCCCTCTGCAACACCTCCCAGAATTTCATCAGAAGCAGAACTGGCTGGAGGAACAGGAGGCTCCTGATCATGTTTTTAATCTCTTTAATCTCTCCAGGTTGCGTTTTAATTGTTCCAATTTCGCAGATCCGCTCCGAAAGAGCGATAGGATGTTGCCATGCCGGGCTGTACTGGAAAGGTTGGAAATTGTCAGAGTCATCAAAGATAAAGGATTCCCCTCTACTTTTTCTTGCTTTTGAAAGAGAGAACCATTGTGAATTAGAGGAGAGAAACAGGAAGCCGGGAAGAGAACAGCATCTTATAGAGATCAATAGAAAACTGGAGAGGCAGAATCAGAGTTTCAGAGAGGGTTTACTGTGCGTTGTTTTTTTGGAAACCTTCAAAGGCAGAAACTAATAGGAACACGTGGCTGGAAAAATAACGCCTTCCAATTGTCACTCAGCCTGTTGTAAGGTTTATATACTCACACGCTGAAAGTTTAATTCATTGTACTGACCATCTTTTGAGCTGTGCTGGGTATTAAGCAGGGTTTTTGAGATGATCCCAGCAAGAATGAAAGCTACATTGGCTGGAGAGTCATGACCAACTCTCCACAAAAGGAATTCAAATTCTGTCCTATTTCTAAAGAAGAAAGATTAACGCGCTTCCTATTGTGAAACAAGGGTTTGTTTTCCTCTCCAAATAAACTAAAATCTCACTTAAAGCAAAGACAGTCAGCCTACGGCAGGGTTTGTCAGTCTTGACAACTTTTAAGTTGTGTGGACTTCAAATCTCAGATTGTCCAGAACTTATACTGCACCCCATTGCTATCTTTCTGACACCTGAATTTAGATGCCTTAGTTCAGAATAATAATAATAATAATAATAATAATAATAATAATAATAATAATAATAATAATAATAATAATAATAATAATAATAATAATAATAATAATATAATAATAATAATAATAATAATAATAATAATAATAATAATAATAATAATAATAATAAAGTTGGAAGGGATCTTGGAGGTCATCTAGTCCAACCCCCTGCTCGGGCAGGAAACCCTATACCATTTCAGACAAATGGCTGTCCAGTCTCTTCTTAAAAACTTCCAGTGTTGGAGCATTCACCGCTTCTGGAGGCAAGGAGTTCCACTGGTTAATTGTTCTCACTGTCAGGAAGTTTCTCCTCAGTTCCAGCTTGCTTCTCTCCTGGATAAGTTTCCATCCGTTGCTTCTCGTCCTGCCTTCAGGGGCTTTGGAGAATAGCTTGATTTCACTCGAGTTTTTAGGTACTTCAGTCTTCCTGCCTTTCCTTTCCTTTTTTTTTTTTTCCCCCTTCCACTTCTCCATACCGCAATTGCACATTTTTGGTAAATTCTGGGCATCAAAAAGATCCTCTGAGGGGAAAAAATAATCATGATAATAATACGTCCAGCCTCGTGTGACTGACCGCTGCTTCTATCCTTAACAGATTTGCTTCACATACCAATATAGATGCCCTCACATATACACATCCGTTGTTTTCCTTCTCTCTCTCTCTCTCTCTCTCTCTCTCTCTCTCTCTCCTCCTCTTCTCCTCTCTCTCTCTCTCTTCTCTCTCTCTCTCTCTCTCTCTCTCTCTCTCTCTTTCTCTCTCTCTCTCTCTCTCTCCGAAAGGCACCCTTATTTTTAGTTGCTTAATTATGTTAAAGAAGAGCCGGAGCAGAGGAGCTGTTGGGATCGCAAAGTGATTAAAATCGCTTGGGAAGACTTCGGCTATCTCATTATGGTCCCCCTTTAGTGTTTCTAACGGCCTTCCTTAATTTTTATTTTCTTTTCAAAACATTTACTTGCTAAACACTTTGCTGAACTTTGCAAAAAAAAAAAAACCAAAACCCAAAAACTGCCCTTTTTCCCCCCCACCACCTCTTTCCAGCCAATGAATATTGTCAAGAGGAAGAAGGAAGTGTCCTTGAAAAAAAATGGCATTTTGAGTCCTTAAAATCTTAGGAGGAAATCCTTTTCGTCCAGCCCATTGCGTACAACAGGGTTGAATCCTGAGTATACAGGTCGTATACTGGACTCACGAACCGTAACGGAGTCCAAATTGTATGTTGCTGAGACATTGGTTCAGTGAGTTTTGCCCCATTTTACGACCTTTCGTGCCACAGTTGTTAAGAGAAACATTGCAGAGATTGCAGAATCATTGCAGAGGTTTCCTAGCCCATAAGGCGATCTCATTCAACAATTAAGAAAAACCACCTGAATTGGGAAGTCTTCGGTGTTTCTCTGAGCTGGCTTGTTTTCTTGCAGACATTTCATTATCCAGCTAAGTCATTGGCTATGTATTCAGGGGTAAATAAATGGGTTTATAGGCCTGTATTTATGATAGTCATAGCTTTCTAGAGTCACAGGATCACCAGTTGTGACTTTCCCAGCCTTCTTCTGACAAGCGAAATGTCGCCGGATTCACTTAACAATTTCAGCCATTCACTGGACAATTTTGAGGTTGCAGAATCAGCCACAGTTCACTTAACCATGTTCAGCAGTGAAAACTCTGGTCCCGGCTGTGGTTGTTGAGGGTTAAAAGTGGAGGCAGAAACTTTGTGCCTTCAGACTTCACAAGAGTCTGTCCCTGTACTTCACAACGGAGTCGAATTGGTTCACCTTGTCCTGTTTCTTTCTGCTTTCGCTGGGAGGGGCTGTCAGGATGGGCATCTCTTAGTACTTCTGTTTTCGATTTTTTTCCCCCAACCTTTGGAGAAAATCACCAACGACTTGTAGTGGTTCGTCGCGAATGTTGTCCCTGAAGCCATCGCTTAAGAAAAGAAATATCTGAAAGCATTTCCACCCCCTTTGGTAATTGAAGGTATTCCTTATCCTTTTTTTAAACAGAAAAGTTTAAATCACAGGTGAACCACAGGCCTGCCTAAACACAGGTAGTTCAACGGAAGCTTTCGGCTGACAGCTAATAATTAATTAACAATGAACGGTGTTCTTCAAACTGTCACCGTGATTGGCAGGATTGTCTATTGGAAAGAGAACAGATTTGTTAATGTGGCAGACGGCAGTCTGGGAAACATTAACGCTTCACAATTCCCATCGCGTTTCTGCTAAACGCTTGACGTGACAGCTAGCCTTGTGCGGGATAAGGATGTGCAAGGCAGAGACCCCATCGCTGTGCACCACTTGCACACAGAGGTATCCAGTGCAATTATGGAGAATGTAGCCTCCAGGCCATCTTTTTTTGCTCTTCCTAGGGTCAGAATAACAGAGTCGGAAGGGACCTTGGAGATCTTCTAGTCCAGCCCTCTGCTCAGGCAGGAAACCCTATATCAGTTCAGACAGATTGTTATCCAATCTCTTCTTTAAAACTTCCGGTGTTGGAGCATTCACAACTTCTGGAGGCAAACCCTTCCACTGATTGAATCGTTCTAACTGCCAGGAAATTTCTCCTTAGTTCTAGCTTGGTTCCCTCCTCAATTAGTTTCCATCCGTCGCTTCTTGTCCTGCCTTCTGGAGCTTTGGAGAAGAGGTTGACCCCGGTCTTCTTTGGGACAGCCCCTTAGATATCAGAACACTGCTATCATGTCACCCCTAGTCCTTCTTTTAATTGAACTAAACATACCCAATTCCTACAATCGTTCTTCATAAGTTCTTTGTATAGGTCTCAGCATCTTTTTGGTATCATGGTGACCAGAGAGCTGGACACAATATTCCTAATGTGGCCTCACCAATGCAATACAATTAGTACTATCATTTATTGTCTTTTTGATGCTATCCCTTGTTGATGTGGACTGCGCTGTCTTTTTTGGGGGGGGGCAGCTGCAACACACTGCTGGCTCACACTTACGTGGTTGTCCACCAAGAAACCAAGATGCTTCTCATAGGCACCACTGTTGAGTCAGGAACTCCCTATCCTGTACCTGTGGATCTGTTTTTTTGCCCCCCTAAACACAGGACTTGACTTTTCTCACCATTGAACTGCATCTTTTGGGGGTAGTTCCACCTCATCAGAAGGCAGAACCAGATGTTGTGATAACCCCAAAGAGGTTAGTATGGTGAAATCTGTTGATGTGTACCCAGCCTGCCTTAGGTACGTTTAGCAGAAACAAAATATAAACCCATGCCCGTGTTCGTATCCAACTTATTCTAAGTCATTATTTTTTTTTAAAAAAAAAGCTTCGCCACTTCGCTGCTCTATAAAAAGCTTCCTCGGATAGAATCGGCAGATGGCTTCTTAACTCGGGAAGACTGTTAGCAGCGTAAGCAGATGGCAACCAAGGAAGAGAAATCAGCTTCCATTTCTGAAATTGGGGGGAAAAAATGGGACAAGTAACTTTGCCATTAAAACAAACAAACCCAAAAAGCTCACATGTGGGCAACTCGGAGATGGGAAATATCTTTTCCTGCTTTTTTCTTTTGGGATGGGAAACAGAATTTTTCTTTTCTTTTTTTAATTCAGCAGAGATCTCGACTTTGGTTTTAACCCACAGGGCAAAGTAAAAGATGACATTTGTGTTGCCGCTATTATTAAGAGATTTGTTCGGTGCTTCTTTTGAAAACAGATTTCAAGGTGCTTTAAAAAGGGATGGATAGATGAGAGAAAGGGGGCAGGGGTAATAGAGATAGATACAGATGATAGATGATGGATGGACGGATGGACGGATGGACGGATAGATGGATAGATGGACGGACAGAGGGAGATAGAGATCTATCTATCTCTATCATCCATCTATCCATCTATCCATCAAAATAGATAGATAGATAGATAGATAGATAGATAGATAGATAGATAGATAGATAGATAGATAGATAGCTCTCTATCTCTTTCTCCCTCTATCATCCATCTATCAAGATAGATAGATAGATAGATAGATAGATAGATAGATAGATAGATAGATAGCTCTCTATCTCTTTCTCCCTCTATCATCCATCTATCAAGATAGATAGATAGATAGATAGATAGATAGATAGATAGATAGATAGATAGATAGATGATAGATAGATAGATAGATAGATGATAGATAGATAGAGATAGATAGATAGATAGATAGATAGATAGATAGATAGATAGATAGATAGATAGATAGATAGATAGATAGATAGATCTCTATCTCTTTCTCCCTCTATCATCCATCTATCAAGATAGATAGATAGATAGATAGATAGATAGATAGATAGATAGATAGATAGATAGATAGATAGATAGATAGATAGATAGATAGATAGATAGATAGATAGATAGATAGATAGATAGATAGATGGACAGAGAGACAGAGGGAGGGAGAGAGAGAGAGAGAGATAAAAGACAGAGACAGCTGCAGTAGATAGATTGAAAACAACAGAAAAATTAACTAACATAATATAAAACCATATTACTCTTTAAAAGGAGAAAGGAGAAAGATAAAACCATAGAGTCATTATGAGTTTTAAGGGGGAGACTATCCCAGAGCACAGATACAACCTTGAAGGCCATTCATAAGTAACCCCTAAACCTTCTACATCATACGTTCTTCCTTTGAGGACCTCATTGATCAACGTATAATGTAAAAGCGGTCCTAGGTTTTTTTAAGACTTGGTATCGCTCAGCTTGCATCTAGGATGGAGAATTCTGGGAGTCGGAGTCCACGCCTCTCACAATTGCCCAGGCTGTGAAACAACGGTTTAGATAATAATGGATTCATCACTTATGAAGACCCACTGGAGTCATATTGGCAAAAAAAAATAACGAGAGTTACAATGCCGGAACTCTTAAAATATTAATAGAGGGATACTTGCTACAATTCCTGGATCTGAGACAAGGAATATTACTACTTCGTCATGGAGCCAGGATTTAAGGGAAGGCGAAAGTTCCATTAGTTAGCAAATGAAGCACCTGTTTTTATTAGGTCACTTGAAATGGACATATGGATTAGAATATACAGAAGAATGAAATATATTGGAAACTTGGAAATGAAACACGGTGTTTTTTTCCCCTTCACCACTGGGAGAGATGGAGAAATTAGAGAGATGAATTTTCTAACTGGGTTGAGATGACATATTGAGATGTGTTATTTTGCATAAATATTGGACAAGCAAGTGGGTTAGTTTATATGATTGATCTTTCCGGAATGGTTATTCTCCTTGCTAATACTGACATGATTTCACAATAGTGATGCTGACTTTTTTCTGGCTAATAAAGCAAGGCAATAATGCAAAACACTTTGTGGGATCCAAATTTAGTTCTAGGTGAGGCGTTCCCTACATACATTTAGATTCTAATTCTAATTAGTCCTGTTGATTTTAAGGATCCCGCCCCTAACCACAATCTCTGGATCCCACCAACCCAGGGCATCATTTTCGCTGATTGGGCAATGCTCCAATATCTGTTTCATTATTTAGCTTTCCACTTGGATGGATGGGAATGCAATTTCATTTTGCCATTTTTAAAGAAGGGAAACATGCAAAATGCAAATGAGGAAGCGATAATCTACAACCCGAAGGAAGCGGAGGATGAGTTTCATAAAGAGCTATTTGTTGTTTACGCCATCAAATATTTATAGTGGTGCCAGATGTAGGGAGATGATGGTAGGAAAGGCTCTTGTCTTCACTGTCTTACTGGCCAAGTTCCATTTGTCAGAAGGCCATAATCAATCAATAAAATAAAAAAACCAGGCTAGAGAGACAATATTATAAGACCTGCGATCCAGCTAGGGCACTTTAGGTGCGCCTCAATAACATCAGTAGAACATCTGACTCTCAAGTCTTTAGAGATATTCACAGCTATGGAGGCTTCTGAAACTCCAATCCATCCGAGGCTGATATAAAATCTGAGGAAATCTTGTACAGCTTATCAAGAGATCCAGTCTGGTCTAGTGGTTAAGGCACCAGGCTAGAAACTGACCGTGAGTTCTAGTCCTATTAGGCATGAAAGTCAGCTGGGTGGCTTTGGGCCAATCCTCAGGAGACAGTGACTTCTAGTCGTGCTTTAGCCGTGAAAGCCATCTTGGTGACTTTGGGACAATCACCAGGTGATGGTGAGTTCTAGTCCCGCCTTAGGCATGAAAGCCATCTTGGTGACTTTGGGACAATCACGAGAAGATGGTGAGTTCTAGTCCCGCCTTAGCCATGAAAGCCATCTTGGTGACTTTGGGACAATCCCCAGGTGATGGTGAGTTCTAGTCCCGCCTTAGCCATGAAAGCCATCTTGGTGACTTTGGGACAATCACCAGGTGATGGTGAGTTCTAGTCCCGCCTTAGGCATGAAAGCCATCTTGGTGACTTTCGGACAATCACGAGAAGATGGTGAGTTCTAGTCCTGCCTTAGCCATGAAAGCCATCTTGGTGACTTTGGGACAATCCCCAGGTGATGGTGAGTTCTAGTCCTGCCTTTGGCATGAAAAATGGCTGGGTGACTTTGGGACAATCACCAGGTGATGGTGAGTTCTAGTCCCGCCTTAGCCATGAAAACCATCTTGGTGACTTTGGGACAATCCCCAGGAGACGGTGAGTTCTAGTCCCGCCTTAGCCATGAAAACCATCTTGGTGACTTTGGGACAATCCCCAGGAGACGGTGAGTTCTAGTCCTGCCTTAGCCATGAAAGCCAGCTGGGTGACTTTGGGACAATCACCAGGAGATGGTGAGTTCTAGTCCTACGTTAGTCATGAAAGCCAGCCAGGTGACTTTGTGTCAGTCCCTCTCTCCCAGCCCAAGCCAGCTCACAGGGTTGTTGTTGTTGTGTGGAAAATAGGAGAAAGAATGAGTATTAGGTACATTATCTGCTTTGAATTGTTTATCAAAAATAATAATAATAAAGGCAGGATATAAATAAAACAATAAAAACAAAATCTTATAAAGTCTCAGGAGAGGGCAGATTCAATAACTGCCCTCAAATCCACATAAGCCCATTGATCACCGCGTGGGACAAAGGAAGTTACAAAACGGGATTGGAATTTAGGTGTTTGGCAAGGGGATGCATTTACAACAGTTGCAGCCTCCCTTGCATTCTGGGAGTAGAGGTCCACAACCCTTAAAAGTTGCCACGGTTGAGAAACAAATGGCCGAGGATGATGTAGGAACCCAGCCGGCATTTGTCAGTGGATTACTGAAATATAATTTTATTAAACCTGTTGAATAAATTTCAGCTTAAAGCCTATTTGGTGACTTGTCTCCGTTTCCATGCTTCGTTTTTGCATTGATCTTAACCCTGTGCCGTTTGCAATGTACAATTCATCCGTGCAGTCATCGACATCTAGGAAAAGAGTTGAAGCTTGAATTTTGGAAATTCCCTGTTTGTTTCCTGGCTGCCGTTCGCTGGCAGCGAGAAGGTGGCAGGAACTCTGTCAGACTGGATCAAATCAAAGGAAATTAGGAAGTCAACAAGGATGACATTTGTTCCTTAGCTCACTTCTGCTGTTATTCCCAACAATACTAATTCAGAGGGGGGGGGAAATGATTTTGGAGGTCTTTAACAGATGCCAATGAGTTGCTCTGAACCTATTGTCTGGTAACTAGGTTTTGTGATGCTGTGTACACGAATCGGGGTTTAATTCCTGAGGCCAAATTGCTGGTTTCTCTCTAAGGGCAAAGCTGCAATTCCACGTTTTTTGCACCCGAGGGAAAAATAACAAACTGGATTTGGCTTATGCTCAAGGATTAGCCAGGAGAAAGGGGAAGAGACATTGAATTTCCCAACAAAAATATGACTACTGTGGAGTAATTTTTCCTGCTATTAAAAAAGGAAAACAAGGTTTGTAGAAGTTGCTAGACTCGCTTTGGTGTCAACAGTCAAGGGAAATGAAATAAAATGCTCAATTGTCCTATGTTGATCTTTTCTGTGCAAAACCTGATGGAGAGGCATCCTGTAATGGTTCGGTCAAAAATTAATTGACAGAGTTGGGCATTTTTGACTTGCAAATAAAAATATCTATTTCCTATTGTATGTCTTTTGATCTTGGCTGGTTGGTTGGTTGGTTGTTAATGGCTTTGCAAGTAAGGGGCTTCCCAAACTGTAGCAACCCGAAATTGTGATTCTTCTGCCCAGCAACACCTTACCACCATATTTCTCTCAATGTCATCTCTGTCCTCCCGGTTGCTGCCCTAAGTTACATTTGCAATCCTATGAATTCAGACGTCCTTTCGAGCGACTGGATTACTTTGCGCAAATGCCTGTGATGTTAGAGAAGGGCAGTCCTCTGTCCATCTTGGCCATCAAATAAAAGGAAAGGGGATAAGTGAGCCAATAATAATAATAATAATTCTGGAGTTGGAAGAGTTGGGATTAAAGCAATTTTTCTCTATAGTCCTAGTGACCTCTAGTGGACGAGGCTAGATCTACATCCTACTGCTTTTCAGCGGCATAACACAAGTGTTTCTCAACCTTAACAACTTTTTAAAATGTGTGGATTTCAGCGCCCAGAATTCCCCAGCCAGCATCTCTGGACCTTAACTCCCAGAATCCCCCAGCCAGCATCTCTGGACTTTAACTCCCAGAATCCCCCAATCAGTCCCAGCCAATTTCTGCTGCTAAGCAAGGTGTCCGTTCAATTACGCCCAATTTTTGCCTGTTTGTTTTTGTCACAGCTGTTATGCAAACCACTGCAGTCGTTAAATGAGTCACACAGGCGTTAAGCAAGTCTCGCTTTCCCCATCGACTTTGCTTGTTGAAAGTCAACTGGGAAAGTCGCCAATGGCGATCGTGGGTCCCCTGGGATGCTGCAACAAATGTCATAAATACAGGCCAGTCGCCCAGAGCCTGAATTTCGAACACATGACCACAGGGAGGCTGCAACAGTTTTAAGGGCGAGGAGTAGTCGCAGGACAAATTTTCAATGCTGTTGTAACTCTGAACGGTCACTAAACAAATGGCTGTAAGTCAAGGACTATTTGTATGTCCCACATATTGTGGTTAGCCATAACTTCACTTCTGGGCATCACCCATCTCCTTCCCTAGCCACAGTGCTGCAATTTGGCATTTGAGTGCCTCTTATCCAACTTTTGAGCCACCCCCATCTGAGGGCACTCCCCCCCCCCTTCAAATAAGCTAAACCTGGTCAGAAGCCCAAAGGTTGTTAACTACGTTTTGGGGCGTTTCCATAACCGCGAGAACAGGAAACAATTCAACAGATTTAAAAACTGCAAGCCCAACTGCAAAGTGGTAGGATGGTCGGTTCCATTCTACACACTCCCAGCAAGAAAAAAATCTTAAAAAAAAAAAAAAGTGGGTTCGAAAGACCACCTTAAGTCTTCAGACGCTTTGTGTCTTTTGCGCAGAGGGAAGAAGAAAAAAACCCTGGAAACGATGCTTTGATTCAAGCGGATCTCACTTATTAAACTAAAGGCTGTTTGTCAAGGTGGCTCTTTTGCCTCCTGGTTAACGGCGGGAATCTCCAGGTCTTGCTACTCCTGAGCTGCTAAGACAGGTAGCAAATTCTGCTGAGGCGGGCAAAATGCCTTCTGCTCCAGCTGGTGCCAATGAGGAGGCGGAGGTTCACGAGTGGCATCTGATTTATTCCATGAGAATGGCTTTGCATTCTCTCCCTTCCTCCTCCTCCTCCTCCCCTCCAACATTTCAAGCTGTCTCTATTTCGTTCTTCTAGGATGGCTTCCTTGTTCTCGGAACCCGTCTTGAGTTCCTGGGAGAATGCTCACTCCCTTGCCAGATCTATCAGAAAAAAAGTAAGTAAAGTCCAAGAATCCTGGATCTCACCTGGATCTCATCTTGCTAATATGTTGTACGCTGCCCATCAGTCATCGTTGGAATGGGCAGCTATCGAAATGAAATCAATAAATAGGATTGCCTCCTCTAAACAAAACTCAGCTGAGTTTCCCACTTGAGAGAAATAATTTTAAAAACTACAGTAAAACAAAACAAAAAAATATCCATCAATTAGAGCCAGCTGAATGTTGATGTCCCTCTCTGGCCGTTTTGGCTGACATTTGGAAAGAGATTCCTAAAGCATGCCTACTTTCAACTATCCCTTTAAATAAATCACAAAAATTGGAATTTAACCGAACCTCAAGAATCTTTTTATTACTCTCACTTCTTTCTTACAGTTAAATAAATCAGGGCATTAGCCATAAAATGGCCTGAAAGCTCTTTCCTATTTTAGTTCTTTGAGGCAACCATAAAAATGCCTTGAATAGATTTGTTTTGGGGGATCTACTGTTGATGAACCGTATCATGGAAAGATTTGTCTGCACAGCTGCTATCCTCCGGCGGAGAAGCTCATTCCTTCCAAAATATATTCAGAGTACAAATGGTGCACAGTTTGGGTGAAATAGAGAAACTCCGGGAAACTAGAAAAACAACTTCCCAGGAAAATTAGCTAGTCAAAACCATGTGGAAGGAAGGACATCAGAACAACCTTAATAGATCTGGAACAAGACTGTGGACATTCTGCTTCTTTGGATAGCCAGATGTTTCTTCAAAACAGTAGGAGGGAAGGGAGAACTTGGGAGCGGAATCAAGAGAGGACCCAGCCTAGAATCAGTACGTGCACACAAATGTTCCACGTCCAACAGCCCTTGAATTCCATTAACTCTTATCTAGCGCCCATTTAGTGTTGACCGTTAGTTGACTAGATCCTTGTGTATAGACATGAGCAATCAATCATCTTAACTGGAGTTTAACATGGGGTCTTGATTCTTTGCACCTGACAAAAACCTAAAAAGAAGGACCACCACTGGCTCCCCGGTGATGCGATTCAGATTTCCCATCCTGGTCCCTCCAGGTATTTGGGGGCATCTGCCAGAATTCCCAACTAGCATGTTCCTTGATCTCCAAGAGAACATGCAGAGAACTACACTTAGATCACCTAATCACTTAATATTTCTTTTCTACCTTCTTTCTATTATTGTTATTTTCTCCAGAACTATTTGACACACACCAGAAGATTTCTTTTAATGAATATATTTGATATTTGATATAAAAACGGTCATCCCTGGAGGCTTCTTTGTGTATAACACAAAGCAGGATGTATACACAAGTCACGTAGCAGTCAATTCCTTCGCGGAGCTTCATCGAATTGAAGTTGATTACAATTTCAAATAATCGGTTACGTTGCAAAGCTTGGGAACGGGGAATCCATGCGGGACTTCGCCGTAGCGGTTGCGATCTTCGTAGGGGTCGCTTTTTTCAAAATACAGCTCTCCCCCGTGGATGTCCTTCACATCGATTGTGAAGTTGTTGGGATTAAACCCAAACCAGACAGTACACCTGTAATCGGCCGTACGAACGGAATAGCCCATGACTCTTATGTCTTGAAGCGATGGCAAATCAGAATTCGGTGCCGGGACGTCTCCAGGACGGGGATACTGGCTGAAGGCAACCGGGGTTTCGTTCTGTGTGCGGCCATGGTTCTCCTGTCCTCCACTGGAGGATGGGAAATACTGGACCAAGCTCTTCCCTTCGCTACAAAGAGGGACGTGAAAGGAAGGCTGAGGACACACAGGAGGAATGGTCAGTCCAGCCAGTTCTGCAAGCGTTGGGAACAGAGACACCAACTCAACCATTTCTTCAGGTTTTCCTGGAGTGGGATAGGAGAAAAGTTAGAGTGTCAGGTCCAAGAACGACACCTGGAGTTACTTCTGAGTAGTCTCCTTTATTGTTCCTCACCCATGGAGAGAAATCGTGCCAAACTAAAGAAAGTACTCGCATCGCCAAAGACACACTTTGAGAATCACTAGGCAGGAGACTTCTTAACTCGCTTCCTCCCTACCAAACTATCTAAGCTACGCTGTCTCTTGGCCCCACCTGGAATTCAGCCCTTCCCTCCTGAGATCCAGACTCCGTTCCACTCCAGGCAGAAGAACGGCAGAGGCAATTAATAGATGACCATTGCCCGGGAATCCAGCCAAGATGGAAATACATTGGAACTTAAGTGGAATCCTTGAGTTGAGTTCATTGAAATCAATCAAGGACAAGGATAGCCAACAGCTGGTTGACCAACTTGAGTCTAATTCAAGGAATTGGTTCCCCTGTCAAATAGTCTTTACCTTTAAGACTCGTTTCTCTCCCAACCTTCCATCAGAATTGGTCCTCCTGCAACCTGCATCCATTCTTCTGTGTCCGGTATTGTGTGTTTTATGCCAAACAGATGTGAGTTCTATTGATGCCCTGCCTTGGTTAACCAGAGCCGTTCTGTGGCTTTGCAATTATAAATGAACTGAAGCTAGGGAACTTAAAAGAAAGGCATCTACTTTCAGTGGTTTTTTCCCTGAATGGCTTACAAAACCAAAAGCAGCCCAGCAGAATTTTCATACTAAAATATATATTGGCGTTAAATAAAATCTAACGAGAAAAAAGCAGGGAAGGCCTAATTGAATCAGAAATAAAAGGTTGCACTTTTAATTTTTGCACGGTTAATGCTGGATTTTTTTACCTGGAAGCCCAGATGGGGGATCTTGAGCAAAGGGGTCAATGAATGGGAAAACTTTCTGTCCTGGATCAGAGCTCGGAGTTGTTACTCCTGGCACGTAGAACATCAGCGGCACTCGTGTGGCTACGTTAAAGTTGCTGTATTTCGCCCACTCGCCATGTTCACCCAGCGACCAGCCTAAATGAAATCAACAACCATGAGGAGAGACAGCATTGAGAGCAGTCCTGTGGATCCATCCAGGGGAAAAAGAAGAAGAAGAATCAAGAATTGAGTATAATAACTTGATTAGGATCGATCACAACGATATCAAAGAACAGCCAAGCTTTTAAAAGCTCCAAAACTCTTCAGTCAGTCTTAGAACAAAGTAGGAGATGATATTGGAAAGAGACTGGCCGAACTGAGGAGTCAAGCAAGGAATTAGTCTGGAAACATTACGTAGGCATAAGAGGGCAAGTCCCACCCCTCTTGAATGCCATTAAACTTTATCTAGTCCTTCCCAGGTGCAAACTGCCAATCTGGGAAGATTCCTGTGAAATAGGCATTAAGCAATAAAGTTGCTATCTTATACTCTACACGTGTGTTTTGCTTGTTCACACCTGATAGGTACAGAAAGAGCAAACATGGTGTGTCTGATGCTACAGCCATCACTTTAGCTGCCTCAATAAAGATTTTAAATGATATTTGTAGACTGAATGCAAGCACAAAAGACACCGTCTCCGTCTTACGCGTGAGCAAGTCTCGACGCAGCAGTGACGCAGCAAAGCAGATCTAACTAATACAGATTTGTAGAACTCTCTCTTTCCCTATCTGGACTTCCCCTCCTTGTTCAGCCAGCTGGGGATTATGAGTGCTGTAGTCCTGATTAGTACGATTCCTCCCCACGTATTTAATAATTTAATAATTTCATCTCTAGAGCTCTTGGCAGGGTGTAACCAAGGCTTCTGGGAGGCAGTACGGCCTAGGATTCCACATAACTCAGGGTTTCCCAAACGGGGCAACTTTTAAGATGAATGGACTTCAACTCCCAGAATTCCCCAGCCTGCTGGGGAGTTGATGTTCGTGAGTCTTAAAGGTATCAAGGTTGGGAAACCCCGACATAACTCATTGCAATGGATAGCCCATTGTGTACGAGCTGGTTCATGGAGCAGGCTGATCTCGACGCAAGAGCTAAAATTCCTTACATTCAAGGATCTTTTCCAGAAAACGAAGCTGTGGAATTTGCAACTGTCTCCAAGCCACACGGACATCTTACCATGATCTGCGGTGAAAACCACCATCGTGTTGTGAGACAGCTCTGCCTCATCCAGGGCATTCAGCAACTTCCCCACCAGCGTATCGATGTAGGAGATGGAGGCAAAATAACTCTGACGAATCTTCCGCTACAAAACGGTTTGCAAAGGGGAGGAAAGTGAGTAGTAGCCTGCTACGCTGTCAATTCAAGGACTGGAAGGTGTGTTTTTTTTTTTTTTAGGAAGCAGATTCATTTACAACGTGCCTGTCTGCCCAAATTAAGCAAAGCAATGTCGTTAAAGTGAGTTTTGCCCCATTTTACAACCTTTCTTGCCACCCCTTGTTAAGTGAGTGGCCCGGTTGTTAAGTGGATTTGGCATCCCTATTGACTTTGCTTGTGGCAAGAAGCGATCAGGTGACCCCGGGACATTGCAACCGTCATAGATACATGCCAGTTGCCAAATTTTGATCATGTGATTATGGGGACCCTGCAACCGACATAAATTCACGCCGGTTGCCAAACGTCCGAACTGTGATCACGTGACCATGGGGACGCTGCAACAGTCATAGGTACATGTCAGTTGCCAAGCGTCCAAATTGTGATCGCGTGACCCTGGGGACGCTGCCACGATCGTTCAGTGTGAAAAACAGTCATAAGTTCCTTTTTTTCAGTGCCGTTGTAACTTTGAATGGTCACTAAATGAACTGTTGTAAGTCGAGGACTGCCTGTAAGAGAGAAACAGGAGACCGGCCACCCACCTCCCTATCCCATCCATTTCCCTCTGATGGAAATGTGACAGAACAGCCTTCACCAACTCTACCTGGAAGTGTTCCGGAATGGGCCCGTAAGGGAAACTGAGGTTCAAGGCTGCCACATCCTCTCTCCGCCGCAGGTCCATCCAGGGATTGTAGGCCACGGAAGGAAGTCCTTTAGGAACGGCTGGATTGGGAGCCAAGGTGACGTTTTCCAAGGGATATAATTTGAGAAATTTCTAGAGAGAAGAGATTAGATTTGCTTTGCTTTCTAATGAATCTCTATCCTTCAGGCTGGGCTCAGTTACTTCTGCAATAAATAAATATTTTCCTAGCACGAAATATTTTCTTACAGCTACTTCTTTTAACTAACCCTCCCGCTTAGGCAACTCCACCAGTGGAAGTGTTATTCTACTCATGAAACCTCACCCAATTTACATTTTTTTCCCCCAGTTGTTGATGACTCTATGGAACACAACGCTCGGAAGGACTGGATATTGGGGAGACATTTAGCCAGCCATAAAAATACAGGAAAGCCTCTATGATGTATACGTTGCATCGGTGTTTCGCACTTTTGCGTATTGAAGATTGTGGGAGTTGAAGTCCACACATCTTTTAAGTTGCCACGGGTGAGAAACCCTGGTTTAGATAATCAACCAGCCAAGTCCTTTTGACTTCTTCAACGCCAACCTCTTCTTTCTTTTCAAGACCCTTCTAGGAGCGATCTTTTTGAAGACCCACCTAGGAGAAATGTCACTTTTGCTCCCCTGCAGGGAAACCTCCTTACCCGAGGGTATCTGAATGGGATGTGGGGTTTATGATAGCCGACAGCCAGAAAAAAGGTCCTCTCGATTCTCGTCAGAGTCTTCAACAAACGGATGGCCTCCTCGGTGCTCTGGATATCCGGCAAAGTAGCCTCGGGCATCTTGGCCACATCCACAGGACAGATCAAGTTGGCGTGAAGCTTTCCATCTTTCCCTTTGCAAACCTGGAAGGCAACCGGCAACCGTCATCAAGAAATCTGGGTTGTTGGGCCAGAGCAAACTCAACAAGGCGAGAGAAAAGCAGTAAGAGGCAGGAGAGAGCAATTGCTACCCCCTCTCTACTACTCCTTACTCCAGCGGCGAAGGAATTGTCACCACTTCCTCAAATCGGCTGAGGAAAAGTCAACACTCAAGGTTGGCCCAGCGACATGTTAAGAAAAAAAAAAGACTTCGCCGTCCTCTCTTTTGATGATCTGTATTTAGAGTCCATCATATTATTATTTTATTATTTTATTCTTATTCTTATCTTTACTGCTTTTACATGGCGTTCTTGGATCCGTGTCAGCTGCCTTGAGTCACCGTGTTGCGAGTGGGCAGCAATGTAAGTTTTCCAGATAAATAAAAAATTAAATTAAATTAAATTAAAAAATTTAAAAAAATAAAATTAAAAAAATAAATAATAATAATAAATAATAAAATAAAATAAAATAATATAAAATAAAATTAGATTAAATTATTAAAATAATAAAATAAAATAAAATTAAATTAAATTAAATTTAAAATAAAATGAAATGAAATGAAATGAAATGAAATGAAATAAAATAATAAAATAAAATAATAAAATAAAATAAAATAAATAATATAATAAATAAAATAATAAAATAAAATAAAATAAAATAAAATAAAATAAAGTAAAATAAAATAAAATAAATAAAATAAATAAAATAAATAAAATAAATAAAATAAATAAAATAAATAATAAAATAAAATAAAATAAAATAAAATAAAATAAAATAAAATAAATAAAATAAACATACAGGTCATCCTCAACTTGCAACATTTGGTCATTTAGTGACCATTCAAAGTTACAACGCCCCTGATAAAAGGGACTTAGGACCGTTTTTCACACTTACGACCGCTGATCGTGTGATCCAAATTCCGACGCTTGGCAACTGACTCGTATTTATGACGGCCGCAGCGTCCCGGGGGAGGGGTCCTGTGATCTCCTTTTGCGACCTTCCGACAAGCGAAGTCAACGGGGGAAGCCCGATTCACTTAACAACCGTTTTACTAACTTAAACAGCGGCAGTGATTCGCTAAATGACTGCGGCAAGAAAGGTGGTAAAATGGAGCAAACCTCGCTGAACAAATGTCTCCCTTAGCCACAGAAATTGTGGTCATTAAGTCAAGGACGACCCGTATGATCAGTGACCGCTGACTTGTCAACAACCGCCGTGCCCGTCTACCTTCGTGTTTTCGTATTTTTCGGAAGACGGATGAAAAGCCGGGATAGACCAACTGTACGGATAATCGTCACTCTGGTTTGAGGAGATGCCTGAGAAACGGAAAGCCGAAGCAGAGATTGGCCCCGATCCTTGGATCTGGATAGCGAACGCTTTCCTACGGAACCCACCCACCCACCCCCAGGTGGGAAGCTCACCTGGGTGGAAAATCTTCCCAACGGACAGGGTGATGTACCCATTCTCCTTGAAGTACTGCGGCAACGTGGTGTAGTTCCCTGCGTGTGTTCGCCAGTACGAATTAAAGTCGTACAGCCGGGTGGAGTCGGGTCTACGGCCTGTGAGAAAGGAGACTCTGCTTGGGGCGCAGACAGCTTGCTGGAGGCAAAAAAAGACACACACACACACAAATACAGAGAGAGAGATGGAGGGAGGGAGGCAGGAAGGGAGGGAGGGGGAGAGAGAGAAAGAGAGATGGAAGGAGGGAGAGAGAGAGGGAGAGAGAGAGATGGAAGGAGGGAGAGAGAGGGAGGGGAGAGAGAGATGGAGGGTGGAAGGGAGGGAGGGGGAGAGAGAGGGACGGAGGGAGGGAGAGAGAGAGAGGTGGAAGGAGGGAGAGAGAGAGAGAGAGGGATGGAGATAGAGAGAAATGGAGGGTAGGAGGGAGGGGGAGAGAGAGAGTGACGGAGGGAAGGAGAAAAAAGAGATGGAAGGAGGGAGAGAGAGAGAGGAGGGAGGGAGGAAAACCTGATTTGTGATGTTACTCAGATAGCAGAGAAAACCAAAAATTAAATAAACAATGAAGATGACATCAATTACCTGGGCAAAAGCATTCTGGAACACCACACTTTTAGAGGCCAGCTGATCGATGTTGGGGGATCTCACTAGGGGGTCCCCATAAGACCCCAGGGCAGGGCGCAAGTCGTCCGCAATCACAAAGAGAACATTTAAGCCTCCGTGCTGAAAATGACGGACAGGCCTCTGAGCACCAGCGGCAGATCCTAATCGGGGGAAGAAGGAACGTGGTGGTGGAAGTGCAAAGCAGCTCATTTTAGCCCGTTAACTCTCTTCAACAAAAAAAAGGTAGCAGTGGTTTAGTACCATACACTGAATGCTTTCAAAGATTAATTCCCTAAACCTCAGGAAGTGTAAACGTTTATGAACGGCAAAAACAAACCACATACTTCGAAGGAGACAATGCACAGAGTTAATCAGATTTGATTTTGATATCCTAACCATCTCACCTAATTGCCCTATGGTGAGGAAAGGAAAGGAAAGGAAAGGAAAGGAAAGGAAAGGAAAGGAAAGGAAAGGAAAGGAAAGGAAAGGAAAGGAAGACTACTGAGAAGACAAGAGACGCTACAATTCCCCAAAATCTTCACTTCTGCTTTAGAGACATTGCAAGAGCATTTAACACAGGGAAGTTTTAGCAGTTTCTGTACATTTCCTAGTTTAAATGAACAGTGGTTTTATCATGTTATTATGAATCATCTCCACATTTTTAAGCACTCTTGTGGGAGGGGAGAGAATTTCATAAACACATTTATTAAAAGTGTAACGCAATGGAAGACCGTTGGAAAAAAAAACTCTGAAGGTCCAGTGGCTTTCCAACGCTGAAGTGGAACAACAAAAAAAGATTAATTTGGTTTTAGTAGCTGATAAAAAAAGAGTTATTTAGCTGCGGTTGGGAATAGCTGCACACAACCACCCACAGAGGTTAAATTGTTAGTCTACTTCTGGATTCAGGAGGACTTGGGTTCAAGGCCCACTTAACCACAAAGCAAATGAACTGAATTTGGATCTGCCACTTATACCTCCTCAACCCCCAACCACCTTGTGTTGTGTACAGATAAAACACAATAAAAGAAAGTATCTGATGGATTTTCAAAATGTCAACAGAAGAGAATCTCTGGAGCTCAGGGTTGAACTGTGGGGTCCTTGGTGCTCCCTGAGCTTGGTGGTTTTCTTGCAGACGTTTCATGACCCAACTAGGTAACATCATCAGTGCAAGAAGGGAGTGGGGCTTGCAGCATGGAGGAGGAGGAGGAGGAGGAGGAGGAGGAGGACTATAGGGTCCTTGGGGGTCTCTGAGCTTGGTTGTTTTCTTGCAGACCTTTCATGACCCAACTAGGTAACATCATCAGTGTCAATGCGTTTGGGGTTTGCTCTCTGTTTAAGACTAGAACACATCCTCTCAATAGCCAGAATCCAGATAAGCAGGGATTAACCCCAAACAATCAAGCAGAAAACAATCCCCTAATCAAGGAACTACCAGGAAGAACAGTCGTATCTCCACCTACACTGGCAAAACCAGCTACTGTAAAATCTGTAAAATCCCACCCTTAACCGCACTGATGTTGTGACCTACTCGGGCCATGAAACGTCTGCAAGAAAACCTCTAAGCTCGGAACGCAAGGAGGACCCCGCTTTCAAAATAAAGATGGGGCGATCCGATCGAGGCAATACTCTGAATTAAAGGCACGAAGCAAACCGCCTGGAAACTGAACGATCCCCCAGGGTCGTTCTTCATCATCACGAGTCGGAAGGGACCCCGGGAGGTCATCTAGTCCAACCCGCTGCTCCAGCAGGAGACCCTGGCCTAGGCCATTTCAGACAAAGGGACGTCCAGTCTCTTCCCGCCCAGGTGGGTCCTAAATGCTGGGCTTCCCCAACAGCCTCCCCTGAAAGCCTGAAGTCAAACACCGGTTTGGACTTTCGGAGTCAAAGGACCTCAAAACAATAAGGCTAAACGGATTCTTTCCAATTGATGGGAAACACACACACACACACACACCGGACACACCCCTTCTTAATTTTGCCCAGGAGGCTCCAGGGAGACCCAGGTCGAAGCTTTCTTACCCCCCCTCTCCCTCCCCGGGGCAAATTCCATCTTCCACCCCGAGACTCCCGTTTGCAGACAGGGGGGTTCCCCGAGGGTCGTCTGAACCTCCTGCCCGGGGTCTCCGCCTCGCTCACGCCCGTCTCCCGAGGATGCACCGACTTTCCTCCTCCACCCCCACCCCGAGGCTGGCCGGGAGCCTCACCTGCAGCCCTCGGGGAGCCCAGCCAGACGGCGAGCAGGAGACGGAGCGAAGCCGCTTGCAGGAGCCTGTCCGGCGCCATGGCCGCGCCGGGGAAGGTCTGTCGCCGGCCAGCCAGGCTCCCGAGCCGTCTCCGGAGGAGGAGGAAGCGGCGGCGGGCAGGGCTTCTTCCCAAGCGCCACCCCGACCGCGGGGCGGCGGAGATTCCAGGGCGCGCCGAGCTGCTTTGCGGAGGCGCTAATGCGCGCCGAGCTGGCTTTTGCAGCCCTTCGTGGGAATTGCGTCCTGAGCAAAACGCGTGTCGGGTTTTGCCTTCCGCTCTTTTGGCGACCCTAGACCTGCATTAGAAGAGAATCCGAATCAAAATAGAGCTGGAAGGGACCTGGGAGGTCTTCTAGTCCAGCCCCTTGCCCAAGCAGGAGATCTTATATACCAGTTCAGACAAGTGGCTGTCCAGTCTCTTCTTAAACAGCTCCAGTGATGGAGCGCCCACAACTTCTGGAGGCAAGTCGTTCCACTGGTTCATTGTTTCTCACTGTTAGGAAGTTTCTTTTTAATCCCACGATGTTCCTTCTTTTTGGCAGACCTCTAAGTCTCTGCCCACCTTTCCCCAAATTGGAGCAAAGGCTGGCTTCGTTCTACCACTGTGGGGTCCTTGATGCTCTCTAAGCTTGGTGGTTTTCTTGTAGACGTTTCATGACCCATCTAGGTAACACGATCAATGTTGCAGCTGATGAAGAACTGATGATGTTATCTAGTTGGGACGTGAAATGTCTGCAAAAAAAAATGCCAAGCTCAGAGAGCACCCAGGGCCCAGAGTTGTTCTCCTCCTCCTCCTCCTCCTCTCTGCAAACCCCACTCCCTTCTAACACTGATAACGTTACCCAGTTTGGTAATGAAACGTTTGCAAGCTCAGAGAGCACCAACAAGTTCAACCCTGAGATTCTCTTCTATCAATCTTTCTACCAGTTGATCACCAGATGGCACTCATCCCCCAAGAACCAGCCCTGCCCAGCAGTTGTGACTCACAAGTGTTGGCATTTGATGGATTCCATGCATTTGCCCCTTAAATCAACAGCATACAAAGCAATGCTGATATATATAAAACTGTCATGTGGCAAACAAATAATAACAGTGAATTTAAAAGGCAGATAAAATGGACAGGTTTGCATATCAGAGAAAAGTCAGCGAACAAATGCAATCACTCACTCGAACAAGACGAAGTCAGGGTCTTCCCCTCCGGGGCACCCACGTTGTCTGGATCTGATTATTTCATTTCAGTGTTACATTTATATCCTTTTCATTGCATTGAATTCAACGCATATCAGTGCTCTTTCCTTTAATTTCTGTGCCTCCCCTCTGCAATAAATCAAGTGCATTCATCCATTGCTGCCCCCACATAAATAGCAACCCTCCAGACACGTATTTGGCCACTGTCAGAATCCGCCCTCGCACAAAATTGAGCCGCCCTTGAAGAGACTTCCGCCCGGCACGCCCATAAGAGGGCACGGCTTCGCTGCGTCACTACACGTCCCTCTTCTAGCGTCAGGGGGCGGAGCGCGAAGGCGCGGAAGGAAAGACTCGATGCCGAGAGGCCGGGGCGGGGCCCGCTTCTGAGGTCCGCGCGTGCGCGGCCCGGTCTCGGCGCAGCCGCAGTGAGACCCGGCCGCGGAATCGAGGGGACGCGGCGGAGCTGCGGCGGGGAGCCCGGTTTCTTCGCGGGAGGCTTCGGGCTGGAGCCGCCATGTGGCCGTGGTGACCGAGCGGCGGGAGCGGCGAGGCCGGGCGAAGCGCCATGAACCTGAGGGGCCTGTTTCAAGATTTCAATCCGAGGTGAGGGCAGGCCGGAAATGGGCGGGGCCTGGCGGAAGGGGCGGGGCCAGCGAGAGGGAGCCGGGAGCCCTTGGAAGGGGGGGGGCGGGGGTGGGTGGGAAGCCGACCTTGCAGTGCAAGCCAGTATTTGGGGCTGGGGTCGAAAAATCTAGCCCTATGGGATAGGGCTGGATTATAATCCCCATAAGGCACAGCCAGTATTTGGGGGTGGGGGAAAGATATCCATCCCTTTGAGGTAGGGCTGGATTATAATCCCCATAAGCCACAGCCAGTATTTGGGGGTGGGGGAAAGAGATCCATCCCTTTGGGGTAGGTCTGGATTATAATCCCCATAAGCCACAGCCAATATTTGGGGGTGGGGGAAAGAGATCCATCCCTTTGGGGTAGGTCTGGATTATAATCCCCATAAGGCACAGCCAGTATTTGGGGGTGGGGGAAAGAGATCCATCCCTTTGAGGTAGGTTTGGATTATAATCCCCATAAGGCACAGCCAATATTTGGGGGTGGGGGAAAGAGATCCATCCCTTTGAGGTAGGTCTGGATTATAATCCCCATAAGGCACAGCCACTATTTGGAGGTGAGGGAAAGAGATCCATCCCTTTGGGGTAGGTCTGGATTATAATCCCCATAAGCCACAGCCAATATTTGGAGGTGGGGGAAAGAGATCCATCCCTTTGGGGTAGGTCTGGATTATAATCCCCATAAGCCACAGCCAATATTTGGGGGTGGGGGAAAGAGATCCATCCCTTTGAGATAGGTCTGGATACGTTTTTTAAGTATTGGGGGGAATCTGTTCTAACAAGGAAAAGTTGATTCTTACCTATGGAATATAGAGTACGGCTATAGCACCAGGAAAGTCATCTAAAAATAATACCCTGGGTTTAAAAATTAGTTTCTGACTGGTGTCAGACGAGTAGCACCCACCAATTTTGATGTGGGTCACGCTGAAAGGATTTGGGAGAATCTGAAACGTCGAGAGGGGTGCAGACTGTCTTTTGACAGAGTAAAACTAGTTTCAGCAAGCATTTGTAGAGCTTCACACCAAGTCCCTGGGCTGGAGGAAACTATGTGAATAAAACAACAGCCCCATTAAAGAGGAAGGAGCTTTCCGAATGGATTGTTTCCCCTTTTTAGTTTCTCACATGGAAGAGCATTTCCGCTTAAGCCCTTCAGAAGGAAGAAAAACATTCCTACTTTTCTCACAAAAGGGATATGGTAACAACGTCGACTTCCTTTTTTCTCTTTCCACCCTGCACATCGTGGTGGATTCCATCCTTCTTCATTTTCACTCCTTAGAGTAATCCCTTCCCTCTGCAGCCTTCTGAAGCTGGGAACAGGGTGTTCTATCCAGGCTTCTTTTTATAGAACTAAATCACTGAATACAAACTGAGCCTTACGAGCTTGTTTGGCCCTTTGAAACAATGGGGGGAAGTTTCCCAGTCATGTCACTGCTGTTGCTCTGGGGGAGCCAAACAAGGCAGAGGGGAGCCCGTCAAGGCAAAATTGGAACGCTTTTACCCAGTCTGGAAGCAGAACATCCCGATTCAGTCACAGTTTTGTTCCCTACAGTATCAACCTTGTAAACTCTCAAACATCCTCTTTCCGCTATGTGTTCAAAATGGACAGTAAATATGTATTTATAACTAAAGGTATGTATGTACGTGTGCACTTTGGAGAGCAGGCAACAGAATTTCATTTTTTGCGGTGTGCCCACAGTAGTAAAAATGACGATAAAGGTTATCTTAGTCACTCATTGGCCCCGTATTTCAAGATTCATTGCTCTGTAGTGGGAAGATTTTCTTCTTGTGCTTTCCAAGATGGCTCAGAAGGGCCGAGAGAATCCTTGCTCTACTACGATCTTACGTCCATGGGATTTCTTTAGCTACTAGAGAGAGCGTCGTTCTTGCTGTGGCAGTGCCCTGATGCAAATAATTCACCCTCCTCACAATACAGCAGGTTGGGAAATAAAGTAGAATGCTATCCGTATGGATCCCCTATATAGGTTGTCCTTGACTTACAGCCGTTTGTTTAGTGAACATTCAAAGTTAAAAGGGACTTATGGCCGGGTTTTTTTTCACACTTAACAACCATTGCAGCATCAAAAGATCAAACGATGCTGGCACGGTTGGACATGATCCGAATTCAGAGGCTGGGCAACCGAGTCATACAAGGGTTGCAGTGTCCTGGAGTCACGTGATCGCATCTGTTACGAACACCTGACAAGCCAAGTCAACGGGGAGGCCAGGTTCACTTAACGACCGGGTTAACTAAGCTGCAGTGATTCACTTAACAGCTGTGGCAAGAAAGGTCCGTAAAAGGGGGCAAAATTCGCTGAACAAGTGTCTCGCTTAGCAACAGAAATGTCAGGCTCGATTGCGGTCATAAGCCGAGGACTACCTGTATTTTTATTTATTAAACTTCTACGTTTCACCCCCCCCCCAATCTCACCTGGAGGCCACTTTTACAACCAATAAAAGCAACAATCCTTTCTTCCTCCCTTCCTCCCTCCCTTATTTCCTTCCTTCCTCTCTCCCACCCATCTATTTTCCTTCCTTCCTTTCTCTCTCCCACCCATCTATTTTCCTTCCTTCCTTCCTTCCTTCCTTCCTTCCTTCCTTCCTTCCTTCCTTCCTCTCTCCCACCCATCTATTTTCCTTCCTTCCTTCCTCTCTCCCACCCATCTATTTTCCTTCCTTCCTTCCTTCCTTCCTTCCTTCCTTCCTTCCTTCCTTCCTTCCTTCCTTCCTTCCTTCCTTCCCTTCCTCTCTCCAGCGCTGTTGTTTCAGCTGACGATACATCTGTGGCACTCCCCAGAAATTAACCAGTCTGCCTTTATTGCACTTGAAGAACATCACCAGGTTCACCCATTTATCATCCAGACATTAAGCCGTCCAAAAACATCCCCTTATTGGGCTGGTATGAAACTACAGTGGATAAAAGAACTAAGAGATGGACAATAGCTTGAAAAATCGCTTCCCTATAATCGTAACTGGCAGGCTCGGAGAGCAAACCTGCGCCAAAAAAATCTCATCAGCCGAGCTTACAAACATTTCCGATCGTTTCGAATCACTTCGCTGCCGTGTTGTCGCCCTTGCAGCCCTCTTGGCTCTTGTTTTTAGGAACATCTGTAATTGCCGCTGAATCGTAGCTGCCTGCCTCGGCTTCCTAACTCATAATCTTCCTTCCTTTGTGTTGACTGAATAATGACAGTCTGAAGGCAGCTGCTGTTGTGTTACTCAGCTTCCTGGTGGGAGGCCCGGGAAGGAAGCCTCTTGCATTCCCTGTTAATGAATTTTTTCTTTTCTTTTTTTCAAACGGAGAGGAGGGCAAACACTGCATCAAAGGAGATTGTGTCTGTGTGGTTTTACCCCTCGGGGTCTTGTGTAGCATCCCACACAGTCCCATTTGTGGAGCTAGCAGGTACGTTTCGGTGTCCCGTGGAACAGTGGCTGCCCTACTTACCACCACAATTGAGCCCAAAATTTCCATTGCTAAGTCAGACATTGGTTAAGAGAGTTTCAGCCCCCGTTTTACGACCTTCGTTCCCACGGTTGCTAAGTGAATCGCTGCCGTTCTTAAACTAGTCACACGGTTCTTAAGCGAATCTAGCTTCCCCGTTGAGGTTGCTTGCCAGAAGGTCGCGAAAAGTGATCACATGACCCCTCCAGGACACTGCAACCGTCATAAGTATGAGTCGGTTGCCAAGCATCCGAATTTTGATCACGTCGTCATGGAGCTGCAGCAACGGTTGCAAGTGTGAAAAACAGTAGTAAGTGCAGTTGTAACTTTAATAATAATAATAATAATAATAATAATAATAATAATAAAGTTGGAAGGGACCTTGGAGGTCATCAAGTCCAACCCCCTGCTCAGGCAGGAAACCTTATACCATTTCAGACAAATGGCTGTCCAGTCTCTTCTTAAAAACTTCCAGTGTTGGAGCATTCACCGCTTCTGGAGGCAGGTTGTTCCACTGGTTAATTGTTTTCACTGTCAGGAAATTTCTCCTTAGTTCTAGGTTGCTTCTCTCCTTGATTAGTTTCCATCCGTTGCTTCTTGTCCTGCCTTCAGGCGCTTTGGAAAATAGCTTGACTTTGAACGGTCACTAAATGAACTATCTTAACTATGTATTCAGTTGGATCTTAAGAAATTGGAAAGTATCTGAAACTTCTCTAGTATCCAGAATTCCATTGAGGATTTGTAGGATCGGACGCTTAGGCTGATTTTGCTCAGCTGTCAGGCCAAATAATATTCTGTTTTTGGTTTGTTTGTTTTTTCAAATATAACCAATATAATTCAGATATATTTCTGGAGAACCGAATGGGCTGTGGATAATCGGAGCAGAAAGGAAACCTTCTGAAGTCCTCATGGAAAAATGGTGGGGGAGTCGACAGTCCTGAAAAAGCTTCTGCTTTGATTTTTATTGCGGTGTATTGCAATACTTCACAGCTGTCATTGGGGAAGATGAAACAGCTTAGGGTGGATGAGGTGTTGCCGTATGCAATTACAAAGAGCTGGATGTCAGGATCACTGCGATGAGACAGCTGTTCTTTTTGTTTTATAAGGCGCTAGTCCCATACGTGTGGGGTCCTGTCCATCGCTAGTATCAGGCTCAATCTCAGCATACGTGAATAACATCCTTGTTCTCAGGAAACAGCACTGTACATGTTATCTAAAGAGCTTTGTGGCCCAGTAGGAACTTACTTGGTTTAGTTTAAAATAGTGTTTCTCAACCTTGGTGTCTTTAATGATGTCTGGACTTCAACTCCCAGAATTCCCCAGCCAGCTATGTAATTCTGGGAGTTGAAGTCCAGATATCTTAAGTAGCTAAGGTTGAGAAACACTGGTTTAAAACAATATATCTTTGGCATCGGTTAACTGGGAAATTAAGATTGTGATTTCAAAGCACACTGGAAGCTGCTGAAAGGGATTTAAAATTAAGAAGTTTCAGTGTGTTATTTGGAATCTTCGCTGTCTCCAGTTCACCTCTTCTTAATGACTTAGGTGGGGGTTTTTTTCTTTGTTGAAATACAAACTACACACAACGATTCTGAAGGCGATAAATGTCAGAAATTGATCTTCTCTTCCCTCTTGTTTTGTTTTTTGTTCTCCTTCCATAGCAAATTTCTTATTTATGCCTGCCTGCTGCTGTTCTCAATTTTGCTGTCTCTCCGGCTGGATAACAAGATCGAGTGGAGCTACTGGGCAGTCTTTGCTCCGATATGGCTGTGGAAATTAATGGTTATTGTGGGGGCCTCCGTGGGGACTGGAGTATGGGCCCGCAACCCACAATATCGGTAAGAGTGACCCGTGCTTGCTTTGCAAATGTATTGTCTTGAGTCTTTTTTGCAAATCTTCTTTTGAAGATGCACACAGGGCCCATGATGAACAAATGTCAGGAAACATTTGGGGAAACGTGTAGTATGCGTGAGCTAACAGAACTTAAATTGTGCTCTTTAGAGCAGAAGGGGAGACGTGTGTGGAGTTCAAAGCCATGCTAATTGCCGTCGGCATCCACCTTCTTCTGCTGATGTTTGAAGTTCTGGTCTGCGATGGAATCGAGCGAGGGACCCGTTTCTGGTTGCTGGTCTTCATGCCGCTCTTCTTCGTGTCTCCGGTCTCGGTGGCTGCTTGCGTGTGGGGCTTCCGGCATGACAGATCTCTGGAGGTGAGGACGGTCCACGTTAGAAAACGGAGGAGTGAGGAGTGAATCATAATTCAAATTTTAGTTAAGTTGTGGACGGTTCTTTTTCTTTTTTTGTAGATGTAACATGATTGATTGGCATTGCGTGCCTTTGGGACAGGGTGACACCTTTAGAAGTACTGGACTATAGGTGGGGTGGAATGCAGTCTGGATTCCCAGGAAGGAGGGGCTGTTTCCCAGAAGGTGGAGAGGCAGCTTGGAAAATTTGATCAGCAGAAGGAGGGTTACAACAGCTCCTCCGTACCTCATCCCTGAGTATATCAGTACTTATGCAGATAGTTGCTTTAGTCTGGCAAGATTCTGTCTCTAGGTGAAGAACAATAAAGTAAACTACTCTTAAGGAACTCCATGTGCCGTTCCTGGGAGCCCAACAATAAGTTTTATAATTCAGAATATTTATTGTGTGTGTGTGTGTGAGAGAGAGAGAGGTTCCCCTCAATTAAAGAGAGAGCAGACTTTTATTCGGCTGGAGTATTCTGCATTAAGTTGCAAGGTACTTTGTAACTTGTAGCTCTGCTGGTTGCAGCAAAACCCATTTGACTTTTTGATTTTCTTCGCTCCTAGCTGGAAATCCTGTGCTCCGTCAATATACTCCAGTTCATATTTATTGCCCTCCGATTGGACGAAATCATCAAGTGGCCATGGCTTGTACGTAAACCGTGATTATACATCATTCTCTTTTCCGAGTGTCAGGGTGGTTAGGTCGCTAGCAGCCGGCACACCAAAATAAGGACTCTATAGATTTTTGAGACGATGGCGTGTAGTTGCAGAATCGAGAATCGGCATCATCACCTGAAGAAGTTAAGCAGCGTAAGATCTCATTAGGACTTGAATGATAACTCCTCTAGGAAAATCCAGCCTGTAGGTGGGACTGGAGGTAAAATTGTAGGAAGCGTTTTAGGGAATGTTTAAGTTAAAAAAAAAAGAAAGAAAGAATTCTTTGTAGCTCAGGGTTGAACTGTGGGGTCCTTGGTGCTCTGAGCTTGGTTGTTATCTTGCAGATGTTTCATGACCCAGCTGGGTAACATCATCAGTGCTAGAAGAAAGTGGGTGTGTGGAGGAGGAGGAGGAGAACTGTGGAGTCCTTGGTGCTCTCTGAGCTTGCTTGTTTTCTTGCAGACGTTTCACGGCCCAACCTATGTAATAACATCAGTGCTAAAAGGAACCCCACATAAATATTTCAAAACATTCGTACTCATTGCTAGAGCCTGGATTTTCGAACATTTGATGCGTAGAATGGAAATGAATAGTTCTTTTGAGTGACAGGTGACTCTCTTTCTCTCTCTCTCCCCTCCCTCCCTCCCTCCCCCCCCGTTTTAATTTCTAGGTTGTTTGTGTCCCTCTGTGGATCCTGATGTCCTTTCTCTGTTTGGTTGTGCTGTATTATATTGTCTGGTCAGTCTTGTTCTTACGCTCGATGGACGTGATTGCAGAACAAAGAAGAACACACATTACTATGGCAATCAGTTGGATGACAATCGTGGTTCCGTTGCTCACCTTTGAAGTAGGTGAACCATTTATTTTTTTCTTTTTAATCTTCTGAGATAGGAGGATTGTTCACGGCCCCTTTTTCTCAAAAGCTGCCCAGTTATACCTACGGCTGCAAATAGGATTAACATGGCAGAAAGGGGGGGGGGGGGAGCCTGCTCTGCGTGTAGTGAAAGTCTTTAGAAACCAAATATCGCCATACTACTTGTGTGTGCGTCAAGGGAGCCCGTGAATTATGACTTTATTTGCCGTGGTCGTTAAGCGAACACGGCAGTTTTTGAAGCGAACCGATAGTCTGGTGTAATTTTGCCGAAAACAAAAGTCAGTGCCAGTTTTCAGCAAAACCATTGTAAAAATGGGATTACGTGACTACTGTGAGACTCTGCAAACAGTTATAAATGCAGCAGCGTTGCCTAATAATAATAATAATAATAATAAAGTTGGAAGGGACCTTGGAGGTCATCGAGTCCAACCCCCTGCTC
Source organism: Azemiops feae (assembly GCA_023970755.1). Classification (NCBI taxonomy): domain Eukaryota; kingdom Metazoa; phylum Chordata; class Lepidosauria; order Squamata; family Viperidae; genus Azemiops; species Azemiops feae. Next base: position 591,261 of record JALGBA010003994.1, on the reverse strand, counting down.
AGGCAGGAAACCCTATACCATTTCGGACAAATGGCTGTCCAGTCTCTTCTTAAAAACTTCCAGTGTTGGGGGAGGGAGGGAGGGAGGGAGGGAGGGAGGAAGGAAGGAAAGGGAGGTCAATAATCGAGTCCAACCCCCTGCTCAGGCAGGAAACCCTATACCATTTCGGACAAATGGCTGTCCAGTCTTCTTCTTAAGGGAAGGTCATCTCCAACCCCCTCCAGTCGGACAATTGGAGCATTCACTGCTTCTGGAGGCAGGTTGTTCCAGGTTGAAATTTCTTCCACTGGTTAATTGTTCTTTGAAGAACACTGTCAGGAAGTCCTTCTTTCTCCTCTTAGTTCTAGGTTGCTTTTCCTTGACTAGTTTTCATCCATTACTTCTTGTCCTGCCCTCAGGCGCTTTGGAGAATAGGAAGGCCTAGAGCCGGAAGGGTGGACATCTGACTGGGGGGGGGGGGGGCGCTCAACACTCAGAACTTTGGATCTGGGGTTTAAGTCCCTTTTTTTCCCCGGTAAGTTGTAGCTTCAAACAATCCCTAAGCAACCAGTCATAAGCCAAGGACTAGCTAAAGGAGGGTTTGATGCTAGCTAGGCTTCTGCTCCTTCCCGAAACTGAAGCTGTCCGTTTTATCTCTCTAGATCCTGCTGGTGCACAGACTGGATGGGCATAACTCCTTCTCCTACATACCCGTGTTTGTTCCGCTGTGGCTTTCGCTGATAACTTTGATGGCCACCACGTTTGGCCAGAAAGGGGGCAATCACTGTAAGTATCTGACCGCACAGCTCTTGTTTCCTTCTTCCAACTCTGATTCAAGTGCAGAGAAAGGGGGGAAAATAAAGGAGAATATTTGTAGCTCCGGGTTGAACTCTGGAAGATCCTTGGTGCTCTCTGAGCTTGCTGGTTTTCTTGCAGACGTTTCATGACCCACCTGGGTAACATCATCAGTGCTAGAAAAGGGAGTGGGGTTTGCGGAGAGGAGGAGGAATAATGTGGGGTCCTTGGTGCTGTCTGAATTTGATGGTTATCTTGCAGACGTTTCATGACCCACCTAGGTAACATCATCAGTGCGAGTAAGGGGTGGGGTTTGCTCTCCGTTTATATTCTAGTGCCTTGCCCTGTCAGTAAACAGCCCAGCCAAAGGACCTCCAAGACCATCCCCACCAACACTGACAGGGCCAGCCACTAGAGCAGGGGTGTCAAAACTTGCCACGTCACGTGACGTGTCATGACATATCACAACTTTTTCCCCATTGCCGGGGCTGGGCTGGGCGCGGTTTCGGCATGACGCAGCTGGCCCACGGGCCGGCAGTTTGTGAGACACCCCTGCACTAGAATATAAACTCAGAGCAAAGCCCACCCCTTTCCAGCACTGATGGTTTTACCTAGCCGGGTCATGAAACAGCTGCAAGACAACAAGCCAAGCTCAGAGACCACCCGGGACCCCCTCAAAGGGGGGAGGGGCGGGACACCTCATAATGGGATGGGTGAGTGACTGCCACCAACTTTCCTTTGCGCAGGGTGGTTCGGCGTTCGCAAAGACTTCTGCCAGTTCCTGCTCGAGATCTTCCCGTTCCTGAGAGAGTACGGCAACATTTCGTACGATTTGCATTACGAAGACAACGAGGAAACGGAAGAAACTCCGATTCCGGAAGCTCCCAAAATTGCTCCGATGTTTCGCAAAAAAGCCGGGGTGGTCATTACGCAGAGTCCCGGGAAGTACGTCATACCGCCGCCCAAACTAAATATCGACACGCCGGATTAAAAACAAACTCTGAAAGGACAGGTGTCTCCATGTGATAATCACCACTGGGTATCCGTGTGGCCAATCCTTCTTATTATTCTTCTTATTTTTTTTTCCCAATTCATGCCTTTCTCTTACTTTGTTGATGGCTAAGGATTGAGGCCTCGGCGGCTGGCACCGTGGATTTGCATTCGTGTCATTTCCTTGAGAAGTGTCCGTCTTGGGTGCAAAACATCGCCCCAGTAAAAAGCAGGAAGAAAGCAGTAACTCTGGCAGGATTCAGCGATGGAAACGGTCGAGTCTGCCTTCACAGAACGACAGACTTTGATTTGAGTTCAGTTCTCAGCGTCAAAGTCATAGTTTGCCACTGGTCATCCAGCTTCACAGTCCCCCACCCCAGCCTGAGTCTTCCTGTCCACAGTTCCCCCTGGACAAAGGCCCACGAAGGGCTCTGCGCTCACACCATCCTGCGGTGGATGGGTGTGTGTTTTGGAGAAACCAAAACGGAGGTTTCTGATGTATGAAACTTCCTCCTTGGTGGACGTCATGTTCCCCCTGTACATAGTATTTATATGAACTTTTGGCAGTGTAATATATTGGGGGTGGGGAGGGGGGCAAACACGAGTCTGTACATTATAAATATGTAAAAGTATTTTTTAAAAGGCTGTACGAAATGTGTCGTCACTGGTGCGTGGGTTGCCGCGTGTTCCTCTCGGCTTCTATTTCGGTTGAAGTACCTTAGACCAAGCTCTTCACACGTTTCGATTTTTCCCCCTTGAACCATGAATCTTACTACTATTCGGACGCGGGGTCTTCGGTAGGGCTGTTGACACTTCCCATGCTGGATTGAATTGCCTTGGAAGAGGTATGTACATTTCCCTGTAAATAGCCCCAATCTTTGTACCATCTGCAGTGGGGCGGGGAGAGGAGAAAGAAGACTGCCAGATGTTCCCAAAAAAAAAAAAAATGTCCAACTTTTGTTAAAATTACATTTGGGCAAATCCTGATTTCTCACACCCTCGCTGTTCAATAAAGCATCCCCAAGTTTGCCGAGTGCTTTGTTTTTGTCTGAAGCTTACCCACCTGCAGGATTTCTGCAAGCATGTTTTCTTGGAAACTGTGAAAAATGTCACCGGGAGTGAGTTTGTAAGCGTGAGCGAACTCTTAACCTCCTCAAAATATCTGGGCTGGAAGGGTCAGCTAAGAGCTATTGAAGGAGGACTTTACTGGTGTGAGAGTTTGGTAGAATTTTTATCAGGATCAGAAACACAAATGTAATGTGAGAATCAGGAAGGACGTTGTGCGGCTGCTAGGAAAATGTCCCGTCACACCACAGGAGAATATACAAAAGAGGACAGAAAGAAAAGTAGTGATGAGAATTGGGAGACACTGCAAAAGACTACTATAACCTTAAAGGAAAAAAAAAACACTTATTTTGATGCAGCATCCATCAAGGAACCCTTAGCTTCTAGGTCAAGGGTGTCCAACCTTGGCAATTTAAGACTTGTGGACTTCAACTCCCAGAGTGCCCCAGCCAGCTGTGCTTAAAGTTGCATTCTGGGAGCTAAGAGTCCACAAGTCTTAAAATTTGCCACGGTTGGGCACCCCCGTTCTAGGTGGAAAATTGCCCTTTAGCGTTGAAAAGTATGTTTTGGATCCCCCCAAATCTTATTTCTGTATCAACCTGCACCTTCTGAGCAAATGCTAAGTAAAGTTGGCTTGGAGGTGAGATGCAGAATTCTCTTCTGGATTTCCTTTTCAGGGTCCACAGCTACGCAGGAGAATCTCTTTTAACAATGTAGGGTCTCTCTTCCCCTCGCCCCCAAATCCTTTTTTCTCCTTCAGTGCAGCTGCAAGTGAGCCTGTCTCTCTCTCTTCCTGCCATTATGATCTCGCCTGCTAGGAAACCAGCCTCCATTGTGTGAGGTCACACCCGTCCCAGATAAAAGCATTGTGATGTTCCAGAACTCTTTTCCTGAAGCTCCTGCTGGCTAGCCTCTTGCTTTTCCCATTTTTTTAATAGACCTGCCGGCACTTTTATCGGCATGGTTTGACCAATGGCCTAACATGGCAACCGCTGAAAGTTACCTGGGCGATCCCAGGGAACTGGACGCCGCTCTTCCCCCTCTGCAAGACCAGCCCGTCTCCGACGAAGATGAGACGGCCCCTCCTGCCGTTTCCCTCTCCTCCGCGCCCTTGCACGACAAAACGGCCGCCGGTGACTTCGCCCTGAGGTCCGTGATCGAAGAGGACGCCTTCCAAGCTCTGAGCGACGGTCCCTGGGCGAAGCGGCCCCGCCTGGCACTCTGCGAGGACGCCGCCGCTCTGGAGGACAACGATTTCCTCTCCCTCACTTTCCCGAAGAAGCTCTGGAAGATCGTGGAGAGCGAGCAATTTAAGTCCCTCTGGTGGGACGACGAGGGCCACTGCGTGGTGATCGACGAGGAGCTGTTCAAGAAGGAGGTGCTGGAACGCAAAGGGCCCCTGCGGATCTTCGAGACGGACTGCATGAAGAGCTTCATCCGCCAGCTGAACCTCTACGGCTTCAGCAAGATGAGGCAGAACTTCCAGCGGTCGGCCTCCCTCGTCGAGTTTTTAGCGGAAGAAAAGGCCGCCTACGCCTTTAGCAAGGTAAGGGCCCGGCTTTTGCAAAACCCAGTTAAACGGCGGTTCGACCTTGCTGTAGATCCACCACGGCGTGGACTCAGGCCATCCTTTTGCGAAACCGGCAATGGTGGTTCCACCCTCTTGCATCCACCACGCTGGGCCCACCACCGTCACCTTCCTTCCCCCACGGGTACAGAGTGCCGGTGGCTCCTGGCAAAAAGTTGTCGTAATTGGGAGTGGATGTGACTCAAAAAAAAACCCCAATCCCATACGTGGCATGAAATCAATTGACAAAGGAACGGGATGTTTCCTAGTCCTCTCCTGAGAACTATGCCAGTAAACAAAATATGTTTTATTGAAGGTGGGGAAGGTGCTAACTAAATATAGGCAGTCCTCCATTTACAACAGTTCATTTAGTGACCAAGTTACAACAACACTGAAAAAAGTGACTTATGACCGTTTTTCACACGCACGACCATTGCAGCATCTCCCCCCCCCCATGGTCACGTGATCAAAATTCAGACGCTTGGCAACTGACTTGTATTGATGACGGTTGCAATGTCCCCTTTTGCCTACCTTCTGACAAGCAACGTCAATGGGGAAGCTAGTTTCACTTAACAACCGTGTTACTGATTTACCAACTGCAGCGATTCGCTTAGCAACAGAAAGTTTGGGCTCAGCTGAGGTCGTAAGCTGAGGACTCCCTGTACAGGGTAGGTTTGTCACAGCCTGCTAGACGTCTTTGTTGTGGCTAAATTCACGCAAGATGGCTCAGTAGATTGTGTGAACCCAGACGTTTACAGCTTTTTCAAAGGCTAAGCGTCCTACGGTGCTGGATTACTGCAGCCTGTGAATCGTTACCATTAAGCCACTATAAAGATGGTTTGTTTCAGCAAAGCAAGAGCAGATACTTGAAGGAGCCAATTCTGCTAAGCCATTCAGATAACTGCTTGGTGCTAGTTTTGCTCTGTAGAAAAGCAATAAATTGGACAAGTGTATTTCAAGCAGACTCTTGTTGCAATTAGAGCTTGTAGAGCAAATATAAAAATAGTTATGTTTTATATTGCACCGCAGTGGTAGCGGTATAATCCATCTTCAGTATTCAATTTCCTGGTGCACAATTATTATTTTTGATACAGGACACTATATAGGGGCAGCATCAGGATAGGTGCCTCCTATCTTGGTTTTGACTATTTCATTTTTGAATTGGCTCATGTAGGCGAAATGCATAATTTTCCATCTAGCAGACAATTCAGTGGCTTTTAGCTGGTCCCCCAAGTCCTCCTCCATTCTGCAGGCAGCACTTGCCCTGTCTTTTAATATTATGAGCTGCTCTCCTAACGTTTGGGCAACACCACTAACTTTAGGCCCATGATATTCTCTGGGCTACAATATCCCCCCCCCCCCATATTCATGAAAAGGACTGTAAATGGACCATTATAAATCACGAAAAATTACACGCAAACCACTTTGCTCCATCTAGACCAGTGAGGACGAAACTTTTGTCATTCGGTGTCAAAAATTTGGAAAATGCCTGACGTGAATCTGCTGGCATGTCACTGCCCACCTTGCCCAGTGAACAAAAGAGAAACAATTCTTTCTGTATTCATTTATTTTTTAAAAAAAAAATGCAGTCCAATCGTGTGGTGCTATGTAGTATATAAAGAAACGTCGAATAATTACAAAAATGAAATATGAGTAAAATTCATTTATGGAGGGTCCAGAGGCTGAGCAGGAACCCGATCTTCTCATGGACTTCCAGAGAGCCTGGAGTGAGAACACAACCCATTCTCGTGTGGCCCCTACAGCCTCCGAAAAACATACAAGAACAGGGTGTGCCTTCGTGAATAGTTGTTGCACGCTAGCATGTCCTCCAAAACTTTGCAGTGCGTGTCACCTTGGACACGCATGTCATTGGTTGGCCATCACTGTTCTAGCTTCTCCATTTAAGAGGAACTGAATATGAATTATATCTTCCAAAAATATGTCCCGTTGAGCCGATGGTTACAATTTGTTTTTCACGAAACCTTAGAAACCTCAGTGTTGACGTGGATGCTTACCTGTCTTTAACTTCAGTGGCCACGAATTCTGAATTTACATACTCCTCTGAGTGCAGGACCAAAGTGATTACGTTGGGGATTGGAAAAAAAATGTCCTATATTCAGGGTCAGAGGTAAACATCGAGAAATGAGAAATGTCTCAGCTTTTGACTCCTCCTTAGAAGGTTAACCACTTCCCACTTTTTCCCCCCCATTCTAGCTCCAGTTCTACCACAACCCCAATTTCAAGAGAGGATGCCCTCACCTACTCGCGAGGTGCAAGCGAAGAGTTGGAATCAAAAACATGCCACCCGTGGCTTTCTCCCTAGAGGAAGACTTTGGCGAAATCTGCTTGAAGAGCAGATCCAGAAGCCCAGAAGGTCCCCCTTCTCTGGGATCCTCTTCCAGGGAAAATAGTTTCCTGACAACTTCTCCCAAGGACAAGATGCACAAATCTGCTCTCCGGAAGCCACCCGTGACCAAAGGCCTGGCCGGAACGGTAGGTCGTCTGAGAAGTGGGTTCGCTGCTTCTCCGAGCCCTTTGAGGTCTTCAGATCAGGGGTCACCTGAGGACACTGAGAACAAGATCAACCAGCTGGCTCCTTTCCACTTGCCCCAGCAGCCCAGCCATGCTCGAGTCAACACCCACGAGATCGATTCCACCACCACCACCTCGGCTACCTCTTTGTATCACGTCATCCCGCCCGTCCCCAACAGTCCCTTTGCGCCGATGATGGGGCTGCCCACCTTCCCAACCATGTATCCAGACTTATCAGCCATGCAAGCTCACTGGGCCAGCATCCTCCCTTTTTGCAACCCGTGGTTCTCCATGCCGATGATAGCGGCCGCTTCGGCCATCTCCATGTCCAGGTCTTCCCATCACCACCGAACTCCTTCGTACCACCATTGTCCCAACTGCAACTGTACGTCCAATCCTCCCTCCGCTTCCAAAGGGGCTGGACCCAAAACGGCAGAATATGCTGGGTACCATCGGTAAAAAAAAAAAAAAAAGGGACAGGAGAAGGCTGGAGACGTTTCGAATCTATTTAAAAATAAGGGAATTCAACCATGGCGTGGACTGAAGAATAAACTTTGTTCTTCCTGTCTGGTTTTCCTAGGTTAACTTCTTTGTATTTCTTTCATCATGGATAACACAGGAGGGGTGTTTCCCTCAAAGTTTTCCTTGCTAAATGTATAGATTGGGGAGAAATACCTAGGGAAGTGATTGCATTGATTTGGATTAATAGCTTCCCATTTCTGTTGCCACAGGGTTTTTTGTTTTTTTCTCTCTCAACAAAATGCATTTCAGAGTTCTTGGCCTCTGCAGGCAGTATTTTGAAGTTGGCCAATTGTGGTTAGGAACAATTTGATGTCAATAGCTCACGGGACATCCTAAGGGTTTTAAAAATCTGCAGAGGAGATCGTTTGACCGGTTAAAAATCTAGAGAATTGGTCATGGCACCAGAACTTGGAAAGGAAAGAAGAGTGAAGGATGCTTGCAAAGGTTGATTCTGGGAACAATATGAGACATGGTGTTATAGTGGGTGAATCACAATGACCTTGTGTTGGCGTTGTCATTGTCTTGGGGGGGTGGGGCGTTGCCCTCCCAATTCTCAAGGTAGGTATCCTAGAGAATAAAAGTCTGTTTCTCAATCTTGACCACTTGAAGATGCGTGGACTTCAACTCCCAGAATTCCCCATGGCTGGGGAATTCTGGGTGTTGAAATCCACGCATCTTCAAGGGGACAAGGTTGAGAAACACGAAAAGTTAACCACTTCCTAAGCTGTTACTACGAATCTGTTCAGTCTACTGAGTTCTCAGTTGGGTTTACGCAACGAGAAAACAATTACCAGAACAGATTTTGACCTTGATGCTTAAGGGAGAGTGATTGGTTGAAGAAAACATGGCTGAATTGTGAGATTTTTACTGTGTATCTAGATCTTGTTCGCATTTTCTAAAAGGTGTGGGGGGGAGGTTTTATTGAATCTGGCGAAGGACAAGACAATGGGAAGATAGGTAGTCAAAGGACCAACAGCGAATTCATCAATACATTTTAATTTGTTGCTATTGTGACCTTCCTGTACAATATTTATCAATTCTCAGCTTGGATCTGGGCTTAATCAAGTTTGAAGATCTGGTGAAGTCAAGAGGACAAGTTACGTTTGGCTGACGTATTGACTGATCTTTAATAATGCTCATCTTGTTTCTTCTGTTCAGTTTACTTGGTTTCTCTTTCTTTTTTTAATACAGCAAATTAATACTTTGAGTAGCCAGAAGCACACTTTACTCTAAATCTATTTAAATTGGCTAAAACATCTACATGATTCTGAGTTTGGTTTGCTTTCCCTAAAACACATTTCTTTTGATATTCATGGATATTGCAAATTTGAACTTTATTCCTTTAATAAAAATGCTAGACAAAAATTAACATCAAGAACTGCAGGCTGTAAGCTAAGAAGAGTCTAGTATTGTAATCCTAGCAAATATTTAGTTTGGATGGGAAATCACCTTTTGACAGTTTATTTATAAACTCTGGGGTGGTTCCCACATTCTTCAATTAACATTTGTCTCCTTAAAGAGATTTCAACTATTTTCATAATTTTCATCCACGTATTAACAAAGCAGGAGTTCATTTTATCAACAGCCTCAGATTTGTTACCCAAATCTGTTTTACTCAACGTGGTGCCACAAAGTTCAGTAACGTTAAATTTGGGCAAAAAGAATCTTGTAGTAAGATGGTACGCTGACGATTTGAGATCTAAAATGTGAATAATGAGATGCTTCAAAGCAGATCACCTCATTTATGCAACGAGAATGTAGGTTACTGGATAATGTATGCACGGAGGAAGAGAAAAATATGTTTTAAAATAAAAAATAAATAAATCAGTGCTTTTAATTAAATGAACTTCAGCTTTATGCCATCTAAGACTTTTTTTTTTTTTCAGAATTCCCTGGATACTGTATTTATCCCACAGCCAATGATAAGGAGTGACACAGCAGTCCTAAATGCACCGTTAAACTTATTGTGATCTAAATTGAGAACAATGGTTCTGTTAAATCCTTCACAAGTAGGATAGCAAGGAAAAAAGACAAATTATCCTATTTACATTTGAATTGCTTAAGTTGCTGAAACCACCTTTCTAACTCACCGATTTGAGAGCTGCAGAGCCCTGTAATTTAAGGCACTGGGGGAATATTTTAAAATTGTAGATTCAGACTAATTTGTTCAGACTTGAAAAATTCCCTTGACGCTGCCAAATTCTCCCATTACTTTCAAGTGTTTACATAGACACTATAGAAGCACATATTAAAAATAGGGCATGAAACTGCACAGAGAGAGAGAGAAAGATGTTTAAATGCCTAGCATTTTGAGGAATGGGGTTCCATTAGATAGATAAATAGTACACAATCAGCATTAATGCCATAAGTTTTGGAGGCTCCGTTGCTTGTCTTAATGTATGGGGGGGGGGGGAAGTGACTCTTCCATCCTAAGCATACCCAGGACCAGTGTTGGAGAACTTGAGGTCCTACAAACGTGTCTGAAAGACTTCCCAGATGACGTAGCCTGTAGGAATGCGAAGATTTGGGAGGTCAACAATTCTGGAAGGCCACAAATTTCTCCTCCTTGGGTGTGATTTGGTTTGTAGGCTTCTCTGGCAAGGGAGATGGGAGCAGGGAGGGATCATGAGAAATAGTCCTCAACTTACAACTGTAATTGTGGTCGTGTGACTGCAAAACAGTCATAAATGCGATTGTCAAGAGCCCAAAATGTGGTTATGTGACTGTGGGGTGGGCAACCACCAGAACGTCAGAATTGGATCGTAAGTACCTTTTGGAGCGGATCCATCGTAACTTTGCTAAGTGATTGGTCTTAAGGACCATTCAATTTGGCCAGGAGAATTCCTGTAGTCCTATTGCCCGCTAATGATTTGAAGTCTAAAAATGTGAATAATGAAATGCTTTCAAAGCAGATCACCTCATTTATGCGACGAGAATGTAGGTTACTGGATAATGTATGCGCGGAGGAAGAGAAAAACATGTTTTAAATTTTTTTTAAAAGTCAGTGCTTCTAATAAAATGAACTTCAGCTTGATGGCATCCAATAATAACACCTTTGGAAAAGTGCAGAATTCCCTGGAGACTGAATTTATCCCAAGTCCCAACGATGAGGAATCGTACAGCAGTTCTGAACACAAAGAGTTAAAATTTGTGGAAGAACGAAGAAATACCACCAGAAGAAGGAATGATCAAAAAAATATTGGACTGTGAGGAAATGGACAGACTTACTTTTAAGGTTGAAAGAAAAAGAAGAAACGGAATATTTTCAAACTTGGGACCTATTTTATCAATGGTTAGAGAAAAGATTTAGGGATTAGGAATTTAATTTGTATTAGTGAATAAGATACTCGGACAACACGCTTTTGTTGAATAATTATTATTGAACTCCTGTTAAAAAATAATAATAAAAAAAAGAGTTAAAATTTGCCGTGATCGAAACGAGAACAGTTGTTCGTTCAATCCCATCACGAGCAGGAAAGCAAGTCCTAAGGGAAAAAGTTCAACCGGATTCAACGGAAGGGAATCAGATGATCTGGGATATCCACCTCCCAGATGTCCTTGTGTCCTCGTGCAGGAATGGATCTCCGCAGCCATCTGGGGTTGGAAATCACCGTCAAGTATTTTCCTTCAAGACCCCGGAGAAGGGCTTTGTTTTCCAACAAGAAAATGTCTTCGGGAGGCAAATGGTCAGCGCACTTAAAAGTCTCTCCGACGTCAATAAGACCTATAGTGGAAGACCCAAACCCATGATTTATTTATTTTTTCCCAAAGAAAATTATTTCTTTTTCCTCTTTGACAAACATATATATATATTTTCTTTTAACGACCCTGCAATCCCTTGCATTGTGTGTGTGTGTGTGGAGTCAGGGTGACTGGAGCTGAGCGTTTGCTGGCCGAATGCCCTTCCTGATGCCTACATGGAGTTCACAGCAGATAATTTTCTCTCTGCGCCCCGAGAGAGAGAAATTTCTGCCTTGACCTAGGATCGCCTCTTTGTGAGGTGACTCTTTTGACAAAACATAGAACACGTAGAAAAACGTCTTTGCGACAAAGCTGTGGCCAGGTTCATACGTTGTGTTCCATCGTGGTTTGCTAGTAAGTTCTTAGGTTAGTCTGTGGTTCAGTGGACACAAAAATAAAATAGCCCAAATCTTGCAAGTTTACCCAGCCTTATAGGCTTTGGGGTATACATGAGGTCTTGTGAGATTTGGGTACTTTCCTTGACAAGCCTGTAAAATTTCAGGGGAGGGGAAATACCAAAACTTGGTAACATTTAGTGTTTTTTAGGAGATTTGGGCCAAAATACTCCAGCCAGCCCTTTAGTGTGGGTGGACTTCAACTCCCAGAATTCTGGGAGCTGAACTCCACCCATCTTAAAAGTGACAAGGCTGACAAACATTGATCTATGGTGTTAAGTCAACCAAACTTTTGCAGACCAGCAACAATGCTGGGTTTAGAAATATAAAAAGTCACCAACCCTGGTTTGCAAGACCCAAGAGCTGGGCTCCTGCAAAGTCCTAGGCCAAGAACCAAACAAACCATGTTGGATCACCCCGTAACAGCGTGAAGCTGGCTGCCAGCCCTGCTTGGCTGAAGAGACAGGTCTCCGTTGGACGTACCAGCGATAACCCCTCGGCCAAACTTCTCCCCCTCCGCTAACAAATCTTGAATCTGAGCCGAAGTCCAACCGAGTCTGTTCAAGAGGAGGTCTCTCCAGCTGTCATCTTCCCAGTCTCTAAACGCGATGTGGACGGCCACCGTCCCACCCTGGTGGTTTGCCAGCACCGGGCGCCAACGGCTCTCGACGGTTTTGACGTCGTTCAAAACCAGCCCGGCGTAAGGTTGTCGGAAGGAGAGGCAGGCAAACGTCATTTTCCTGCAGGGTGATTCTCTCCTGGATCCTATCCTCTCTGTGCCAAAAAAGAATAAAATCAGAATTAAGTAGAGATACTTTTTTAACTCGCGACGACAAGGGAGGCCACCATTTCCTTTGCTAAGCATGTGAGTCGCACCCCATTTTTATGATTTTTTTTGGCTACGGCTCTTAAGCAAATCACAGTGGTGGTTAAGGGAAGCACAGGGTGGTTAAGGGAGTCCAGCTCTCCTCCCCTTTATTGGCTTTATTGGAAGCCGGCTAGGAAAGTCGCAAATGACGATCACATGACCCCGGGATGCTGCAACCGTCATAAGTACATGCCAGTTGCAAAGTGTCCGGACTTTAATCAAGTGAGCCTTGGGAAGATGCGACACGTCGTAAGGGTGAGGATTGGTTGTAAGTCACTTTTTTCAATGCCCAGTTGTAACTTCGACCAGTCCTCCTCCTCTTCCATCTCCTCCTCCTCCTCCTCTTCCTCCTCCTCCTCTTCCTCCCCCTCCTCCTCTTTACAAGCTGCAAATAGGAACTTTGCAAGGTCCGCAGGACTTTCAATGCTTCAATAGGCAAAAATGCAATTTTGGGGCAGAGAAAGGGCGAGATTTTGCACGGTTGTGTTTTGCAAAGAAAGAGGATCGAAGGCCAAGGCGAAGCTTTGCAACAACCCTTCCCGCGTGATTTGGATCAAGGACCCTCCCTGGGGGGCTTGGAGAGGGCCGGGCCTGGTTTGCAATCTCCCCACCCAGAGGCAGTCTACCTTGGAAAGAAGCGAGCAGAGGCCCTCCCGTCTCCCCGTCCTGCTGGCGGGCTCGGCGGCGATCCGGCTGCAAAAGCCAACTACAACTCCCAGAAGCCCTTGCGCCGCAGGACGGCGACGAGGCAGGCCGGGAGTTGCAGTCCGGAAGCTCCCCCGCCAGTTCCCCCAGCCTGGTTTAAAGCGGCCAGGCGCGCCTTCGCGGAGCGTCCTACGCCAGACCCATCTTCTCCAGGTAGAGGAGGATGGGACTTGTCGTCCAAGGGAGGGAGGCACGCAAGCAGGCTGAGGAAACAGAAGGGGCCCTCCCCTTCCTCCTCCTCCTCCTCCTCCTCCTCCCAGCAATGTGCATATGGAAGGGAAGGCAAACATAACGCCAGCCCTTTGAGGTAGACCATGTTGAGAAAAAAAAAAGGTTTGGAAATGCTTTGTGTCCGTCCCCCCCCCCCGCAAAAAGCTTTTTTTTTTTAATTTTAAAAAAGGAGAAACACGTTTTCCAATTGACATTTACATATATTTATTTATATTATGCCATGATTGTTACAAATAACTAAAAGCAGCAAACGTATCTACTACTACTCCCTCCTCCTATTTTCCCCGCCACAACAACCCTGTGAGGGGAGTTGGGCTGAGAGAGAACGACTAGCTCCAGGTCACCCAGGCAGAACTAGAACTTACTGCCTGCCGCTGTCTAGCCAGGCGCCTTAATTTATTCATTGGCAGCTCCCGTTATGCCACACAGATCTGATGGCGCAGATTTTGCCCAGTTCCTCCTTTGCACCTCCAGATACCCTACCCTAGAGACTTAACCCAGCTCCCTGCCTATAATTTATTTTTATTATCTTATTTATCCATCATACGTACAGAGCCGCCCACCTCACAAATGGATGAGGTTACCTAGCTGGGCGGTGAAACGTCTGCAATCAAACAGCCAAGCTCAGAGAGCATCAAGAAGTCCCTAAAAGAAAGATATATTCAATTGAACTAAATATACCTGCTAGTGACACCGCTTTAAATATGGCCGGCTCTCTTTTACATAACATGCAGAAGAACATGCGTGCACTACGTGTTGCACGCCCACGTATGTCTTTCCCAGTGCTGATCTTTGCCACACTCCCTCTCTGAATGAATTAGGTTGGACGGTAAGGGGCAGGAAGCACTGCCTAGCAAGGGGAGTAATCTAATAGTATTTTGGAGCAAACGATGCGCTTTGGGGGGGGAGGATAGATAATGTTCTGTTTTGGGGTTACAGGGTTTTTTTTCTCCCTCTTCCCCCCCCCCCATGTCTTGAGACAGGAAACCTATTTATTTCCAGCACTGACCACACTTCTCTAGTTCCTGAGGGCATAAGGGTAAAATATCTTACTTCACATGCCCAAGAAAGCCTTCTTTTAAATACCAGCAGATGTTTTGTCAATAAGTAGAGGGGCTTTGTTACAGCCATGTCCTTCTTTTTGTGGCTAGAATTGGTTAAAACACCTCCTTCTGAAAAGGATCACGTGACATTGGGGATGCTGAGACGGCCTTCAATGCGAAGAACAGTCGTAATTCTCTTTTTTTCAGCGCTGTTGCATCTTCAAATGGTCAGTAAATAGTTGTAAGTTGTGAGCACTATTTGTACTAATCCTAGGGGTGACATGATAGCTGTGTTCCAATATTTGAGGGGCTGCCAAAAAGAAGAGGGGGGGTCAACCTATTCTCCAAAGCACCTGAAGGCAGGACCAGAAACAACGGATGGAAAACTAAACAAGGAGAGAAGCAACCTGGAATCAAGGAGAAATTTCCTGACAGTGAGAACAATTAACCAGTGGAACGGCTTGCCTCCAGAAGTTGCTCCAACACTGGAAGGTTTTAAGAAGAGATTGGACAGCCATTTGTCTGAAATGGTATAGGTCCTCCTGCTCAAGCAAGGGGTTGGACTAGAAGACCTCCAAGGTCCCTTCCAACTACATTATTCTGTTATTCTGTACAGACCAATGGGACAGAATCGTCTTACCAAGTTGAAACCGGTATTCTGCGTTGAAAGTTGATTTTTTTTTTTCAAATCAAGGAGTAGCTAATGTAGTAGTATCGGCTTTTCTGAGTGCTTATAGAGTTGAATGGTTCTGGACCACTTTTTTTCTTTTTCTTCTTCCTTTTAACTAGCTAATCCACAGGATCTTTTCATTCAGCATTTTGGCTTGCAAATGAGTTCGAACTCTGACTATTTGTATTTTAGAAATAAAAGCCTTGCCGGAGGATTGGGGTTTTTTTGTTTGTTTGTTTGTTTGTTTGTTTTTAAACTTTTTCATAGGAATAAAACTTGTCTTGCCCTCAGGCTGCGTGTGGCTCTAAGCCACACTGTGGTACCCAGTTCTGTGAAAACGAAGGAGGAATAATTTCTCTCGCTCCTGCAGAATTCCAAGCAAATTATTACAGCTTTTGAGGCTGTTAGCAATATATTTAGACTGAAGCAGCGGCGAGGAAACTACCCCGAAAACAAACTCTGTGTGTGTTTTTACTTACATTCAACTAAGTGAGCGATTAAAAGTGAAACAGTGAAATAAATTGAGCTTGGCAACCAACCAAATACTAAAATATGCCTCAGGCAGCCACAGCGAAAGATTTTATGATTTTCTTTTTCTCTCTGTTCCCCCCTCCCCTTCTTTTCTTTCCTTTTTTTATTTTGCTCTTTTCAATATCCTTTCCAAAAGAGGGGGGGGGGAACTTTTGACATTATCAGGGGATCAGTTGTAAATCCCCTGATCGATGTGAAGATCCTTATTTTGAGCAGCCTAATTGCTCTCGGATCACTTATGGATAGAAGCAATGGTGTTTGCACTTGCTTTGAGGATGGGGATAATTGTATTTTTATCAATTGCTTTTCAGAAAGGGGAAAGATTTGATTGGTTTTATGCCAGCAAGTCAGGGTCAACCATTTAGATTATTTTTTTTCCAGGACAATCTCCACTAGCTTGGTCCTTCAGGTCTTCCAAGGGCACCCCCATCACCACTCTAATGGAGACCATCCACCTTGTCTCCTCCTCCTCCTCCTCCTCCTCCTCCTCCTCCTCCTTAACAAACTAGTGGGCTGATCTGGAACTTTACGCTGGGCATAACACTAAACTCTCCATCTGCCCAGCCATGTCACACATACACCTTTCTCTGCTGTTTGGGAAGATTTCTGTTGATGATTTGCCAAAAGGTTCACCAACTTTGATAGCTGAAGAGCTGCTTGTCAGTGCGAAAGAGACAGAGCTGGCAGGGTGAACTTTTTACCTTTCCTCCGTGCAAAAGACCCGCGGAGACTTGGTGAGCGCATGAAACTGTACACAGCAGGACGCGTCTGTCGAGAGAGGATAGGCTTGATGTATCCTTGAAAACCCTGTGGAGCATGAACAGAATGCAGGTTTCCAGGAAAACCTCCGTGCAAAACTGCAGAGCAAACGCCACGAATGGGATCCGGAGGCTGAAAACTCTTTGCTTTAGAGAGGTAAAGATGCTTTGAAATATTTAGGAGGAAACTTCTTAAGTCGAGAGTCCGTGGTGCTCTGCTTCTTTGTTTAAGCCCTTGGATTTGACAACTTTGAGACCCCTGGACTTCGACTCCCATAATTCCCCAGCCGGCATGGTTGACTTCCCTCTGTTGACCTGGCTTGTCAGAAGCCGGCTGGGAAGGTCGTAATCAGCAACCATGTGACCCCAGGATACTGCAACCCTCGTAAATAGATGCTGGTTGCCAAGCACCCAAATTTTAATCACGTGACCCTGGGGATGCTGAGACGGTTGTTAGGATGAGGGTGGAGGTTCGTTCTCCGAGCTTGTGGGTTGGTTTCCGAACGTTTCGTTACCAGGCTAGGTAACATCTTCAGTGGAGTTTAGGGGGTGCCGATGTCGGTGTTCTTATAAGTGCTTCAGGTGTCAGTGTGTCAAGTGAGGGGCTTGTAATGGGTCAGGTGTGAGTCCTCAGTGAGGGTCTTGTGATGGTCTTGTGATAGGGAGGTTATATTAGGTCAGGGTCATTGGGAGGTGCACTGCTGGTGGGAAGATGGGGGCTTGTGCGGGATGGCTGAAGGCCGGTGTCTCTGGTCAGCTGTGTGGTTGATTTGGATTCTGAGGGGTTTGTAGGCTGGTTGTAGGTCGATGTGTCTGTGGATGGAATTGCGGTTGTTAGGACAAGGGCTGGTCCTAAATCCCCTCTTTCAGTACCGTTGTAACTTTGAACCGTGGCTAAACGAATGGGTGTCATTCAAGGACTACTTCTATAGCAACATATTCACCTAATATAGATACATATGAGCAAAAGGTAGGCATAAAAACCAATACAATAAAACAACATAATAACATTAGTGGCAATCACCAAGATTAGCCCTAATCTTCCATTGTAGCTGGGAATCTTCAGGAGCTAATAGGATTAACTTACTCCCCATTGTATCTATTTGTATTAAACAGATAAACTTGTACTTGAAAAAGAAGAAGGGGGGGGGGAAATATCTGCGGTGTGTTTGAGAATAGTGAAATAAAGCACTTGGCAGAACTTAGAGGATCATTTGTCTTGACTGGAGTGGCCAAAAATGCAGATATAAAACAGAAAGAACTTTGAACATCCCATTGGGGAAACCATCTTGACTTTACAGATAGTCCTCAAGTTGCAACGGTTTGTTCAGGGACCGTTCAAAGTTACAATAGCACCGAAAAACATGCCTTACGACCGTTTTTCACACTTATGACCATTGCACATATGGGAATGTGATCAAAATTGAAACGCTGACTCATATTTATGACGGTCGCAGCGTCCTGGGAGTCACGTGTTCCCCTTTTGCGACCTCCTGACGAGCAAAGTCAATGCAGAAGCCAGATTCGCTTAACGACCATGTTACTAACTTAACAACTGCGGTGATTCATTTAACAACCGGGGCAAGGAAGGTCGTAAAATGGGGCAAAACTCGCTTAACAACTTCTTGCTTAGCAACAAAAAAATCTGGGCTCAATTGTAGTCGTAATTCGAGGGCTACGTGTATTGACACATCCTGAAGAAATGTGTCAATCTTGGGGTCTAAGCTTGCAAACAATGCCTGCTCATTAATCTGCTTGCAAGAAGGAGCTGGACCAAACAAAGATGACCTTAAAACGGGAGTCTCCAGACTTGGCAACTTGAAGACTGGTGGGCTTCAGCTCCCAGAATTCCCCAGCTGGCTGAGGAATTCTGGGAGTTGAAGCCCACCACTCTTAAAAGTTGCTAGTGTGGAGGCCCCTACCTCAGAAGAATGCAGACATTGACATCAGGAGGGGCAAACACAAAAGACACGTGATGGTGTCCAATTGGAAATTCAGCAGTACTCATAATGCTGTTCCACAAATGTGCTTTAGTCTGAGTGTCCAAGAATATACGGCCGCTGAATCAAATAAAAGTTTTATTGGTTTTGGTTTGAAAGGGCAAGGCTAATGATGTTTGACAAATCCATTTATGATGGAAGGAACGTTACTGAATAGACACAAATAAACAATTTCAATTTGTACTCCGTTGCTCCACATTGTTCAGGAGCCAAGAACATTTTATGGAGAGATTGTATTTTTAGCCGGGTTGGCTGGATCTTATTTTAGCAACGTTATTAATTCTATTTATCATATTGTATTGGGGGGGGGGGGGAAGCATTGTTCTCGTGTCATGAGACCTGCATACAATATATGTGCAGGAATTAGAATGTCGGATGATCTTGAAGATGTCCTTCAACATCGGGGAAGGTGGGGAAGTTTTCTGTCGTGGTGTTGGACATCCAAGCTGAAGGTCATTGTATTTCTCGGGGTTGATGGAATGGGAAAAGTCCCTGAATCCCTTTTGGTTACAAAAATAATTCTGTAATCACTTAGGCTAATCAAACTCTTTCTACGTCAACTATCTTACAAGATGGTCTTTAAGATAGGTTGCTGGTCAACCTATAACCTACACAGACGTTCTTTCAAAAAAGAGAGCATAAAAGGCTGGTGACAGTCAGTGTCCATTTGGGTATCAAAATGGAATTTCTGAATAAGTTTGAACCTATAAAAGTTCTGTTCCTTTTACTTGATATCTATAACTATCTATCTATCTATCTATCTATCTATCTTATCTATCTATCTATCTATCTATCTATCTATCTATCTATCTATCTATCATCTATCTATCTATCTATACATCTATCTATCTATCATCTATCATCTATCTATCTATCTATCATCTATCTATCTATCATCTATCTATCTATCTATCTATACATCTATCTATCTATCATCTATCATCTATCTATCTATCTATCTATCTATCCATATCTATCCATATCTATCTCTATATCATCTATCTATCTATCTATCTATCATCTATCTATCTATCATCTATCTATCTATCTATCTATCTATCTATCTATCTATCTATCTATCTATCTATCTATCTATCTATCTATCTATCTATCTATCTATCTATCTATCTATCTATCTATCTATCTATCTATCTATCTGCAAATCTTAAGTTCCTGAAAAAAAGGCAGAATATGTTGTACATAGTATGTTTAGGTGTGTGTCATGTATGTGTTTCACTTTGAGAGCGGGCAACTAAATTTCATTTTTGATGTGTGCCGTTGTGCCCACAGTAAAAAAATGACAATAAAGGTTATCTTATCTATCTTACCTAATACAAATCTAACAACTGGTTAACAAACCTGATTTTTCTTTGCACCTTTCTTTGCATCTATAAAGCTTCGATTCTATTAACTTCATCTCTGTGATGGTGCCCTTAATCAACAAAGGGAAATAATAGCTTTACAGCTTTCCCTTCTCTAAGCAATGGTTTGTCTGTTAGTGTGTGTGTGTGTGTTTTGGTGTTTGTTTTGATATATACCACAACATTAGACCAACTGCATTCTTTCAGCGAGCACCTTTTTTCATTTTTCCTACTCCAATATTGGAACGTTAAAGGATCGGTGGATATTTTTCCCCTTTAGCCCGAACTAACAACTTACTCAGGTGTCACACTGTTTAGTCCCAGCTTTCAAAAAATAAATAAATAAATAAATAAAATAGAAAAGCACAACTCAGAAAGGAAGGAACAGCAATCTCGTCAGCAAGCGAGTAGCAAGTAAATCTGCTTAGGGCAAGATCCCCTGAGGAGCCCTTTTTCCCTCCTCTAAAGTATTTATTTTTCTCCATCTGTAAATATTCTGAAAACAGGGATTAAAAAGAAAAGAGGACTGTGGCGATCCAACCTTTTCCTCTTGTCTCTCAGTGGTTAAAGCTTTTCCGCCCCGACAGTGAAAAATGTCTGCCTTCCACTTTGTTCAGTGAGGCATTTATTTTTCCTAGCCTGCGACTCTATAATGACAACCTGCTGTGACAGGGTGTGTAATGCATACTTTTGTGTGTGATAACCATGGAGAGCTCAGATTTGTAATCATGGGGATCTGTTTACCAAGGCAGAGAAGAGGGGCAGAAAAGAGTTATGGGGCCGGTCTCAGGTTGGCTGGCTTGTAGGACATTCTTTCAAAGAGGGCTTGAGGGTTTCATTAGAATTAGAATAACAGGGTTGGAAGGGACCTTATAGGTCATCTAGTCCAACCCCCCCGCCCAAGCAGGAGTTACAGAGGTTTATAGTTTTATATATATATATATATATATATATTCAATAACACAGTCCTCGATCTCCGGGAGAAATATAAACCAGCTGTTTATTGTTAAAAAGTTTAAAACAATAATAACAACTATTTACAATATTAAAACAACTTAGCTTTCGCTGGTCCCCTGCCAGCGTCCTCAGAGTAAAGTTTTGGGGTGGAAATTTTACTCTGAGGACGCTGGCAGGGGACCAGCGAAAGCTAAGTTGTTTTAATATTGTAAATAGTTGTTATTATTGTTTTAAACTTTTTAACAATAAACAGCTGGTTTATATTTCTCCCGGAGATCGAGGACTGTGTTAAAACCCAACAGTTGACATTTTCAGAAAGGGTTTTGTTCTGGACCAACCAGTAGCTAAGAACTGTATGTTAGGATGTTTAGCATTTATAGGGTTAAGCGCTGTTTCCTTAAGAAATGGCTTGTGGGTAATGTAGTTTCAGCAGTCAGTTTATCTAGTCAGTGGGAGGAGTTCAAAGGTTTATGACTGTACTTCCTGGCTCTGTGCCATTGTTTGATTCTCTTCACATTGGGACCCAGCCTCATGGCTCGGACACAGCAACTATTCAACATGTGATTTACATACAGGACAGGAGGACATCACTGTCTTTCAACCTAATGATATGGATCCAGATTAATATTGCAGACATATTTCATCTTAATCATGAGTTGTTGAATATCCCTGTGAATAAAGTATTCTTCTTTGATCTGTTCATTCGAGTAAATACTACCTGTCTACACGGAAGTAAGGCACACACGGCCGTGGAAACAGGATAGGTTTGCTTTTGTGGAGTGACCCACGCAAAAACACCCGCACGCACAAAGGGCCGATCTCTAACTATTAGGCACTTCCTTAAAAGCGGTTGGAAGACCCCTTGAGATGGTCTTCACAACTACCTATTTTGGAAAGCGCCCGGATCGAAAGTTTAGGGCGTAATTTTAATAAGTTTACGTGCTTATGAAATGCGTAATAAAAGTTACAAAGTTTGAGGCTGCGGTTTTATTTTGCGTTTTACTTCCCCTTTCTTTCCCCTTCCCCCCCCATCTTTATTTTCATTTGTATTTTATATTATGAAAATCTTTAATAAAAAAAAATTATTTTAAAAAAAGTTTAGGTTGTGCCCCCAAGCTGGTTCAGGATCTGGAGCAACCAAAATCCGTTGAGAAAGATACAGATTTGAATGGACCTCTAGGTTGCAATTGTTTGCCAAGAATGAAAACTCATAATTTCATTTCAGCAAATGCAGCGGTTCGACTACAATCACTGCCTACTGGCTGCAGTCACAAAAAGAGAGAAGTGTTATCAGGATATCAATGCCATTAAGTTCCATACAGACCTAAAAAGATCCCATATGCTTTGACAAGAAGATAGGACAAGATTAAATTCTTTCATCCTGGGGCTTAATCTGGCTGGTCACATTATTGGGTTTTTTTAAATATATATATATATATATATACAGTATATATATCTTTGATCGTCTTGTTCCATATCTGTACCAGATCTCAAGGCAAGGTTTTAAAAAAAATCGTTAACACTGAAATAGAGTGTGTGTGTGTCCTTTGCAAAGCAACATACAAATAAAATAGAATTCATCCATAATTAAAATCGCACCGGTTTAAACATGTATTACATTTGCATACTTCCTGCTACAGCTTGTAAGCGTCTACAATATTAGGATATACAAATGCCAATACTGTTAACCAACACTTTTCTTTACAAATGTTAAAAGCAATGGAATTCTTTTCTATTCTAATGACAAATTCTTCAAGGACAAGGAAGTCCAATAAACACAGCCTTCTCTCTCTCAGTTGCAATGAGTCAATCTACTACTAGGAGAATCCTGACAGTTTAGTAGATGTTTATCCTATTTTTGAGCTGGGGCCAGATGTTATCAAGGCATTTGGAGAAAGGGGTTCACCTTCATGTCAGATACATTTTTTATAGTCAACACCCCCATCTGGGCACCTTCCAGATGTGGTTCTTACTCTGGAGATCTTCCAAATATAGAATATAGAATAATAGGGTTGGAAAGGATCTTGGAGGTCTTCTAGTCCAACCCCCTGTTCAAGCAGGAGGCCCTATACCATTCCAGACAAATGGCTGTCCAATAGCTTCTTGAAAACTTCCAGTGATGGAGCACCCACAACTTCTGAAGGCAAGCTATTCCACTAGTTGATTGTTCTCACTGACAGGAAATTTCTCCTTAGTTCTAGGTTGCTTCTCTCCTTGATTTGTTTCCGTCCGTTACTTCTTGTCCTGCCTTTGGGTGCTTTGGAGAATAGCTTGACTCCCTCTTCTTTGTGACAGCCCCTCAAGTATTGGAAGACTGCTATCATCTCTCCCCCAGTCCTTCTCTTTGTTAGACTAGACATGCCTAGTTCCTGCAATTGTTCATTGTATGGTTTAACCTCCTGATCCTTTATCATCTTTGTTGCTCTTCTCTGCACCCTTCCTAGGCTCTCCACATCTTTTTTGTATTATGGTGACCAGAACTGGACACAGTATTCCAAGATTGGTCTCACCAGAGCAGTATAAAGCAGTACTATATTTCAAAGATTACAATTCCTTGTTCTTGGTGAGACAAAAAAACCCCCAAAAACCTTTATTATCCATGGTGATCTTCTCTCTGTCTCTAAGAAGTCTGGAATATATTGTCAGCGTTGTCAATGGACAAAAGTATTCTTATGCAAGTAGGAAACAAGATATTTTTGCAGTTCCCTTGCAGGTAGTTTGGCTGTGTCTTGTAATAACCACTCATAGTAACCAGATTCTCAAGCTCCCAAGAAACTTTGTGTTACTGTATCCTCAAAGGAACTCCTCCTCAGGGGCAAGATGGAATATATTAAAACTGCGGCATAGGATGCAATCATTTTTATGTATTGGGAATTTTGGTTGAAATATATATTTAATCGTAACTACATGATATAGAGAGCCACATACAAAACTTATTTTTTTTAAAGGTTATTGTATGTCTGTTTCTCTTCATCTTAGTTTATAGGGAGGGCTGTTAACCCGGAGGAAATGTCACTACTTATTCAACTAGCCTTTAATTGATTTTACTTTTAGACACAAGCAAAGAAAAGGCAGATTGTAGGTGGTTTATTTTAAGTTGCACAAAAAGACTAAGGCGATGTAATCCAAAGCGTGCTTCTAAAAAAAACCAGCCACATTTTGGTCAACCGCTTTTAAATCTGGGTTGTGTTTTTGTGAACCGAATACCTCTTTGATCGTTCCGTGCAGAATATGTAATTGTTTTTTAGAAATGGTATATGGACTCTCCCAAATCATGAAAATATTTAGCTAAATGGATAGATGAACAAATGTAAACCAGTTTTGCCTTGCAATAGTGTGTATCTTATTGACCTGAATTCAATAGAATAAGGCCTATTGAATTCAATATAATATACCTCTGAATTGTTAAGCTTAAAGTGTTAATTCTGTTTTATAGTAATATAATTTGCTAATGAAAATCAAATCTATGCTACATGGCAAAAACTGCTCATTATTTCCACATGTTGCTGTTAAAGGTTGATAGTAAGTGAGGTTCTTAAATATATTTTGGAAAACCTGTGGTGCTGCTAATTTTCAAGGAGGTCACTCAAATTTAAGAAGATGTCCATCCAATACTAGAAGAGATTACGAAATGAAGCCGGGATGGAGAAGGAACTACATTTTATGGAAAACTATTGCCTCTACCAAGATTTAATGAAGGTTACAAACTTGAATGACTTCATAAGATTGAATACATTGATGAAGATGTGGCTACCATTGGTTGTGGTCCTAAAATATTAATTCTTCTGTTAGAGACAGTAAATCTTTCAGTACCACTTGCCAGGAGCCCAAATAGAAGATGGTTGCACATGTTCTTCTTGGGGACTTCCTGTGATCGTTTGGTTGACCATCATTGAAGAAAGACAATGGGTTTGATAAGTCTTGAATCTGAGGCGTCTTGTATTTTTTATCCGGATCATGTCACTCGCATTTATCCAAGAAACAGAAGTGATAGACACCATGGATGGTGGCATTCAGTTTCAAGATAATGCTGCTCCTTCAAAGACCCATATAGGTATCTAGGATGATTGCACTAATGATGTTCATATTAACCTGGTAGTGAAACATCTGCAGGAAAACAACTAAGCTCAGAGACCACCAAAAAGCCAACATCTGGACCAATTTATATCTCCTGAATGAAGGGGAAGCTAAAAATTTAGCTCCATCAATAAACAGGATTGCATAACGTAAGCTGAGATTTAGGGTTCCTTGTGGAAGACTGAGATGGACTTGCAGTGGCACCTTCTTCTCTCTGCTTAGTTTGTTTTCCCCTTTTTTTCATCTTTTCGTTCCTCTAAATTCCTGTACATTCTCTTCCTCCTTTCCCAGCTGAGCTGAACATCGAATATAAGAGAGAGACGTTTAGAACGCAGGTCTGCCACAGACATAATAAACATGAATTTGCCTCTTTTTGAATCTCTTCAGTGCAACCCTCACATTCCTGGAGATGCAAAATGTGTTTGCTCACAAACATGTCGCATCGTTGGAAGGCCTGCTGAATTATTGACAGCTTAATGTTAGCGTTAGTCACGAAAGCTTTCAAAAGAAGGCACAAAACAGTAATCTTCCCACCTCGTGCGTACATTTTCTCGTTTTGGTTTTAAAAACAGTTATGGTTTTTTCCCTGGGCATCTTGTTTGGAGATGGATGTATTTAAGGTTGCAAATTTGACTACTGAAAATGAATTGGCCTTCAAGTAGGGTTGGCAAAGGTTGAACAGCTGCGATGGGTCAACCTTTCAATAGTTGAGTTTTGATTCACTGTTTCGCTGCTACTTGGAGTAGCAGCTGGTGTATGGACATAATAAGGTGGACGATGATGGTTAAAATGGTGGACGAGAGCACTGGGTAGATTTTAAGCCTGTCTCCTCGCTGTTAAGAGACCATGCCACCGTCTTGGTTTATATGGAGCAGAAAAACCAATATTGATCTCCTGGGGACATGTGTATCTGCTTAGCTGAGGGTCTGGCTTTTTGAAGTTGGCAAGGAAGAGAGTTGTTGGCGATGATCTGTGAAAATCCCATTTTAGCAAAAGGAGGAACAAGAAGCCAATGAAAGCAAGAGGTTAGCATTTCATGCCACTCAAAACCCCCCCAATTGTTTGATTTTCCTTTTCCCTATTCCTGGAATTGTAGCCTCTGGCAATAAATCATGGGGCTATTTTTTGTTAAGTACATAGCGTCTCTTTTTCACTTTCCTGGCCTTCAAATAGCAGGCCGGTATTTCTTTCTCACGGACATTAGGAAATATAAGGCTACACGATTTGCAATTTGCTCAGGATCCGCCAAAGGATCCCAGAATTGAGGAGAAATCAGAGGAGGAGAGAGAAAGAAAAAGAACCTGATTTACATCAGGGTTTCCTGCAAAATCCCATCATTGATTAAGTACCATATTGGTATAAGCATTAGCATTCACCCGGATTTCAGATTTGAGCTGGCAGATCCTCCACTTTTCCTATATGCTCAGCAGGACAACTGACTCTATTCTATTCTATTCTATTCTATTCTATTCTATTCTATTCTATTCTATTCTATTCTATTCTATTCTATTCTATTCTACTCCATTCCATTCCCTATTTTCTATTCTATTCTATTCTATTCTATTCTATTCTATTCTATTCTATTCTATTCTATTCTATTCTATTCTATTCTATTCTATTCCATTCCATTCCATTCCATTCCATTCCCTATTTTCTATTCTATTCTATTCTATTCTATTCTATTCTATTCTATTCTATTCTATTCTATTCTATTCTATTCTATTCTATTCTACTCCATTCCATTCCATTCCCTATTTTCTATTCTATTCTATTCTATTCTATTCTATTCTATTCTATTCTATTCTATTCTATTCTATTCTATTCTATTCTATTCTATTCTATTCTATTTCTCCATTCCATTCCATTCCCTATTTTCTATTCTATTCTATTCTATTCTATTCTATTCTACTCCATTCCATTCCATTCCCTATTTTCTATTCTATTCTATTCTATTCTATTCTATTCTACTCCTATTCCATTCCTATTCCATACTCCATTCCATTCCCTATCTATTCTATTCTATCTACTATTCCTATTCCTATTCTATTCTATTCTATTCTATTCTATTCTATTCTATTCTATTCTAATTCTATTCTACTTCTATTCTATTCTATTCTATTCTATTCTATTCTATTCTTTGCCAGTCCTGCAGTTAAAGTCTCAAACCGTTAGATGGTGCCATTCTGTAGCTGTACATTTGGGTTGGAATTTAAGCCTAGAGGTGTCCTATCTGGCCCGTCCTTCAACTGCTCAGCTTCTTCTCCTACCTTCATGAGAAGCTGCTCAGCTCCACTCCTTCAGCACCATCTTCACATTACTGGAAACATTCCAAGTGAACTAAGAATGTGAAACACACAGCTTCCTTTTCAGTGACAACAAATGTAAGATAACAACTATGGACCTGTTTGCAAGACCTACACATTCCTTTGCATCCCGGCTTTAATGTATAGCACTGTATAAAGAAATCAATATGTTGGTTTCCAGATGTTGGGCAAATACATTTGTTATATGAAAGGAAGAATCATAGAGAACCAACATGAAGAACCATAGGGAACTATAGAGAACCCAAAAGAGTGGTGAGGACGTTAGGCTAAGACTGATCTTATTGGGTCAATCCTACTTGTAGGTGGGTTAATACAACGCGTTATAAATGTCCGACATAAAACAGCTTTGCAAAAATGAACCTTGGTTAATTCCCACTTAGCTTCTTCACTCTGAAGACCTCAATTGTACACCAGCCAGGATATCGTTCCCAAAGAAGTAGATTTGTCCTTCTCCTCCTCCAAAAGTAATAAGCATGAATACAAACATTCTCTGTGTGCATCTTACTCTTTTGTGGTGGTGGTTGTTTTTACTTTTTGTGACCTACATTATTTTACTCATATTAATGCACACGGTCTCTGTCGCCACCTTCCATCCCTCCACCTGTCCTTCCTTATTTGCTTCCTTCTGCTTATCCCCGCAGATGTAGTAAAAACCACAACTCCTGAATTCTCAGCTACAATTGGTTATTGGGGCTGGGATACTGAAAGTGGGCTGTACACAGTGATGGGATTCATCCACAGTTCGCACCAGTTCGCCAGAACCGGTAGCTAATTTTTTGTTGCCCAGGCCCAGAATGGACTTCCGGAAGCGGCATCCACGCAGAGAACCGGTTGTTCACCTGTTTGAATCCCACCACTGGCTAATACACCTGGGACTATCTCTTATTTTCTGACCGGATCACCTCTTCAGATTCTCTTCCTGCTTCTCGGAAGTCCCTGAGGTCTGTTTTGCTCTGAGTGAAGTGATGGAAAGAAGAGCTAAAGAGACCAGTCAAAGCTGGACCCGTTCGGTCGCTCGAACGGCTCAGAAATTGAGTCTTAACCATCTCAGCTTGAATCACTTCCAATTCATTTAGATTCAGATAATGGTCCGGCTTCTACGTTGGGTAAAACTCTAAATCCAGCAGGGTGTTCTTAGCCTGGTAAGACTCCTATCGTTGTTGTTGCCATTCTCAGCCTAACTCAACAGGCTGAGGAGTCGAGTGTTTGTATGCAGCTATTATCTTGAGGAACGTTTCATTGTGAGACAGCTGTCTCTCCCTGTCAGGCTCGGCCTGCGTGATACAAGAGCTTAGCATCTGCTTGGCTCTCAGGACATCCAGAGAATGAAGATTGAGACTGGAATGGCATTGAGGCTGACACTGTCTATCCCTGGAGCGGATGCTGGCTTGCAGGCAGCGGGGTTTGGACCCCTGTTTTCCTATCTTTCTTTCTTAACATACAGCTTCTTGCTTTGGGGGGGGGGAATTGATCACACATCTGGATGTCTTTTGCAGACCCGGTGGGGCATCCTTAAGAACAGAGATGGCTTTCTCTCAGCAATTTAGTATTCACTGACATATTATGCTCTCTCCACCCTCTTGATTGCGCCTTATAAATTATATGAGTTAGGGGCCCCTTTTTCCCACCTGTTGTGTAGCTCTTTGTGGGATGTATTGTTAAGATGCTTGTTTTGCTTCTGAGGACACTTGGTTAACCTTTGGACAACCTGTGGCAAATCCTGGAGGGCCATCTCTTGTCGTTGAGACAGATTGAAAGGTGGATTTGGAGAAAGGTCATTAAGTTTATATCAAATTATTAAAGCTGGACTAAAGTTTTATCCGGATTGGTGTGTTCCCAGGCTAAAAGGATATTTCAGCTATCTTTAGGGATGATGAAATGAAGAGATGCAACCAGAGGTTTGGGGAAAGAGACTATATAGAACATAGAATCATGGGCTTGAAGGGATCTTTGAGGTCTTCTAGTCCAACCCTTGCTCAAGCAGGAAACCCTACACTGAGTTGTGGTGGCGCAGTGGTTAGAATGCAGTATTGTAGGCTAACTCACTGCCAGGGGTTCATTCCTGACCGGCTCAAGGTTGACTCAGCCTTCCATCCTTCCGAGGTTGGTAAAACGAGGACCCAGATTGTTGGGGAAGCAATATGCCGACTCTGTAAACCACTTAGAGAGGGCTGTAAAGCACTATTGCTAACTCTGTCCATTGCCAGGAGTTCGATCCTGACTGGTTCAAGGTTGACTCAGCCTTCCATCCTTCCGAGGTTGATAAAATGAGGACCCAGATTGTTGGGGCAAGATGCTGACTCTGTAAACCGCTTAGAGAGGGCTGTGAAGCACCGTGAAGAGGTATATAAGTCTAAGTGCTACTGCTATTGCTAACTCTGCCCACTGCCTGGAGTTCGATCCTGACCGGCTCAAGGTTGACTCAGCCTTCCATCCTTCCAAAGTCAGTAAAATGAGGACCCAGATTGTCTGAGGCAATATGCTGACTGTGTAAACTACTTAGAGAGGGCTGTAAAGCACTATGGAGTGGTATATAAGTCTGCTTATTGCTATTGCAGACAAATGGCTGTCCGATCTCTTCTTGAAAACCTCCAGTGATGGAGACATGGACAGCAGCTAGCCCAGGGCCTTGTCCAACCTGCCTGTCATCCAGTATAAAAACCAGGATTCCCAACTGAGGCCAGAATTTCTTTTGCTAAGCAAGATGGACATTAAGGGAGTCGTGCCTGATTTTACAACCTTTCCCCCCCCCCTATGGGTTTTAAGCGAATCCCTGCCGTTGTTCAGTGAATCAAGTGGTCATTAAGCAAATCTGGTTTCCCCCGTTGACTTTGCCGGTCAGAAGCCAGCCGGGAAGGTCACAAACGGGGATCACGTGATCCCAGGCGCCCCCATTCTGATCACATGACCAGGGGGATGCTGCGACGGTCGTAAATGGGAGGACCAGTTGTAAGTCTTTTTTCCCAGGGCTGTTGTAATACTGAATGATAAGTAAACAGGTTGTAAGTCATTTATAAGGTAATTATAATTATATAATATATCTATAAGTATATATTATATAATTATAATACAATGTAACCTGTAGTGAATTTCCCTTTTAAACCCCTTTTTGGGGCTTAGTGTTTTCATAAGGGAGCTGGTACTAAGCATATTCATTTACAATTTTCGCCTGCACTCTAAATACAAATGTGTCGCAGTTATGTACACATTCAGAATAGTAAATATCCCCCCCATTTCCTATAAGTGTTCAAAGCAGCCAACTGCAAGAATCACATAATACAATATAATATAAACTCCAGACTCTTCACATTGGAGATAATGAGATTTATTATAAAGCTAGACACGCAGCTAAGGAATTGGCTGATTATGCTGAATAAATGGGCCCATTTCGGAGCGCCTGGATTTCCATATGACTTGCTAATAAGAATCCTGCTTTTTCAAGGCTTTTCGAGCGGCTCAAGCGAGTTAGGCTGATTTTTGTGGGTGGAGTTCAAAAGGGGAGCCTCTTTTTAGCATCCAAAATCTTGGTTAATATTCTGAGTGATCAGAGGGGGGTTAAGAAATGGTTGGGGTGAGGGGTCACCTTGGGAAAGGATTGGAAATTGATGGTGGTTAAACTTCCAGCCCAGCAACCTGGTCATTATGGAAGATTCTTAGAAGTAACATGACCTTACATTTCCTGATTACAGCTTCTTCTTTTTTCTTTTCTTCCTCCCTCTCTCTCTCTCTCCCTCTCTCTTTTCCTCATCCATCCTTCCTTCCCTCCCTCTCTCATCCTTCCTTCTTTTCTTCCTTCCTTCCTTCCTTCCTCCCTCCCTCCCTCCTTCACTCCCTCACCCTCCCTCCTTCCTCCCTCCCTCCCTCCCTCCTTCCTTCCTTCCTTCCTTCCTTCCTTCCTCCCTCCCTCCTCCTCCTTCCTTCCTTCCTTCCTTCTTCCTCCCTCCCTCCCCCCTCCTCCCTCCCCTCCCTCCCTCCCTCCCCTTCCTTCTTCCTTCCTTCCTTCCTTCCTTCCTTCCTCCTCCTCCTCCCTCCTTCCTTCCCTTCCTTCCTCCCTCCTTCCTTCCTTCCTTCTTTCCTTCCTCCCTCCCTCCCTCCCTCCCTCCTTCCTTCCTCCCTCCCTCCCTCCCTCTCTTCCCTGCCACTTTGTTTTGGCATGCAGATTCTTCTTCATCCCTCAGGATAGCTGAACAACTGAGGTCAATTATTTTTTGGACTCTGCCACTTGCAGAGCAATTAGTCGCCCATATTAATAATACAAGCAAGCACTTGTATTATTGTGGAAAAGAGAGTCTCCTTTGTAAATAAATTCGCTGGATATTCACCCGCTTTTCCAGAGTTCTCACTTGAGGCGCAAATGACCAGGCTCAAGTTATTATACAGGCTGTGAAGGGCCTAGCTCTCTTAATGAGTCCATAATGCTGGGGACGTAAAGAGAAGAGCAGAAGAGGATGACAAACATTAAGGTGCTTTTATTGGGTACTCCATAGGAAGACTTCAAGTAGCAGGTTGGGGACAAATCATCCTGGAGAACATCTATTTGGTCATAAGGGCACATAAATAGTCCCCCCAAATGGTTTTGCCCATGGCTGTTGGCTTTTGGTGGTCTGGTCCTCCAGCTTCACACACCACTTGCAAAACGTAAAGGAGAAACAGATAACATTTAACCTTACAGTAAGGATTAGAGGTAGGAGAAGAGGAGGCAGAGTTAAACAGGTCATTAGCCTAGCATCATTAGTCCACAAGTCTTAAACGTTGTCAGGTTTGGAGACCCCCTGTTTTATAGGAAACCTTTGCTAGCATTCCTGGCATGCCATGGTCCAGCCACCTTATCTACTTAATTAATTTCAAAATTATTAGTCAGCTTGTCGTTTCAGGACTCAGAAACCACATACGGTTAAAATTCAAACCATTATAAAGCATAATCATCCATCCATTAAAAAGGTGGATTGAAAGCAGCAGAGGCATAAACCTGGCTCGTAAAATTAGCCAAACCCCACATTGTGACAGGTGTGCTGAATTTCCTAAGAACAGCTAAATTAAACAGGCTCTGGTTTTTTTTACGACTCTAGGAAGAGCCACATATGCCATTTATTTATCACGCAGCACTGAAAGTTAGAAAAGTATGTTATTAAATGAAAACTTCTATGGGTGAAATCCATAAACTAACGGAGGATTCGAACTAAGCCTTGGTGGGCTTAATTATTTCTCCAGTCCTGCTTGTTGACATTTTCATCTTTTCCATCAAAATAACAATTCTGTTTATTGCTTACTCTGACTGAATCCTTGTTGTCTGTCGTGTCCTATTTTTAAACAAGGTTTAATTACTGTTTTGTGCAAGAACTTCCAAGCATAACTCGACACAGGACGTCCTCATTTAGCAATCGCTCACAGTTAGGACAATGATGAAGGGGAAAAAAAGTAACTTGGTTAGCAGCCCTCGCAGTTCAGAAGTGAAGAAGCTTCTTGGATGAGAACCGAAAAGTCTTCAAGGAAAATACAAAGAAAATTCAGTTGGAAAAAACACCTGCGGTACAAGCGTGACCTGGATGACTGAGAATCTCCATAGATATTCCAAATTGGCTGAATAGGCAGCTGTCAATCAAAAGTATTCCACCTTCTCTTCTCTGATGGCCTATGGTGGTAATTTCATAGGACCAACACAGACGAGGCTAAGAGGTCAACTGGTACCCTGAAGCTTCAGTTACAAGATTAACCTGCATTCCAGACCAGTGGTGGGATTCAAATATGTGAACAACCGGTTCTCTGCGTGGATGCCGCTTCTGGAAGTCCATTCTGGGCCTGGGCCACAAAAAATTAGCTACCAGTTCTGCCGAAATGGTGCGAACCGGCTGAATCCCACCACTGCTCCAGACCCATGGACCTCAGAGGCCAGACGGACCTATCCGTCAGGCCATTGGTGTTGTTCTACTTCCTCAGGATGCTGGCCACCTAGAACATCTGCTGTTCTTAATAATAATAATAATAATAAAGTTGGAAGGGACCTTGGAGGTCATCGAGTCCAACCCCCTGCTCAGGCAGGAAACCCTATACCATTTCGGACATGTGGCTGTCCAGTCTCTTCTTAAAAACTTCCAGTGTTGGAGCATTCACCGCTTCTGGAGGCAGGTTGTTCCACTGGTTAATTGTTCTAACTGTCAGGAAGTTTCTCCTCAGTTCCAGGTTGCTTCTCTCCTTGACTAGTTTCCATCCATTACTTCTTGTCCTGCCCTCAGGCGCCTTGGAGAATAGCTTGACTCCCTCTTCTTTGTGGCAACCCCTGAGATATTGGAATACTGCTATCATGTCACCCCTAGTCCTTCTTTTCATTAAACTAGACATACCCAATTCCAGCAAACGTTCCTGATATGTTTTAGCCTCCAGTCCCCTAATCATCTTTGTTGCCCTTCTCTGCACTCTTTCTAGAGTCTCAACATCTTTTTTACATCGTGGTGACCAAAACTGGATGCAGTATTCCAAGTGTGGCCTTACCAAGGCATTGTAGAGTGGTATTAATACTTCGCGTGATCTTGATTCTATCCCTCTGTTAATGCAGCCCAGCACTGTGTTGGCTTCTTCTCCAGAGAGATGTCACATTTCGGTGATAATTGCCTCTTCTCAGCTGGAGAACCCCGACCAGCATTCAAGCTTGCCTGTTGCCTTTGGCCACACCAACATACCCACTTCCACAGACCAGGGAGTTGGGGGCGACATGCTCTGTCCTCACCAAGCACATGCCAGAAACGCCCCATTGCATACACGCTTCACCCACACGCTCCTGTTGCAACCCCACGATCAAAAAAAAAAAGAGAGAGAGAGAGCTGATAGGAAACCGAGACGATGTGCTTTTCTCACCACTGGACGTTTTCCCACTCCAGTTTTGCAGGTTTGAAGGGTAAATGATTGTATATTATTTTCTCACCGAGGAAAAGAACATGCTTTTTAAAAAAAATTCACTTCTCTCGGTGTCTGGTAATGATACCACACAGTGCGCCTACCCTGACCTCAAGCAGAGCAGACAGATAGGTTGCCCGCTGCCAGGGGCAAGGAAGCCTACTAGCACCGCATGTGCTCTTCAGACATTGATTACATATTGCCGCCTCTTTAGCGTTAAGTAGGCAGCCCTTCTAACCCGTAGAAGGAACCATAATGGTTAACTACATTGCAGGGAAGGACCGTTATTGAAAGACCATGGAGAGTTTTCTGCAGTGGCTGAGCAGACACAAGGTCTTTTGGGAAGATCCTAGCGTGTCAAAACGTAGGAATTTCTGGATAAGGAAGCGGAAGTTTAAGAAATCTGGGGAATGGACTTCCCGTTGATTTCAACAAAGGAAAGTTCGGGATCTTGGAATGGATATTTACACACGGGCACCCAGTGGAAGTGAGCGGAGAGGAGAAATGGAGAAGATGCCATGAGATGTGCTGTAACTGAGATCTTCTCCTACCATCACTAGAATAATCTCTAAAAGGACAGATAAATAAAACATCTTCAAATATCTTAATAATAATAATAATAAAGTTGGAAGGGACCTTGGAGGTCATCAAGTCCAACCCCCTGCTCAGGCAGGTAACCCTATACCATTTCGGACAAATGGCTGTCCAGTTTCTTCTTTAAAACTTCCAGTGTTGGAGCATTCACCGCTTCTGGAGGCAGGTTGTTCCACTGGTTAATTGTTCTAACTGTCAGGAGGTTTCTCCTTAGTTCTAGGTTGCTTCTCTCCTTGACTAGTTTCCATCCATTACTTCTTGTCCTGCCCTCAGGCGCCTTGGAGAATAGCTTGACTCCCTCTTCTTTGGGGCAACCCCTGAGATGTTGGAACACTGCTATCATGTCCCCCCTCGTCCTTCTCTTCGTTAAACTAGACATACCCAATTCCATCAACCTTTCCTTATATGTTATATATCTTCATAGTGTTTCTCAATCTTGGCAACTGTAAGATGTGTGAACTTCAACTCTCAGAGTTTCCCAGTCATCTTAAAGTTACTAAGCTTGAGAAATGCTACTTTAAACCTTTTTTCCTTCCTTCCTTCCTTCCTTCCTTCCTTCCTTCCTTCCTTCCTTCCTTCCTTCCTTCCTTCCTTCCTTCCTTCCTTCCTTCCTTCCTTCCTTCCTTCCTTCCTTCCTTCCTTCCTTCTAGGCAACAATAATCTCGGGTTATATTCCAAATTACTATGTAAATCCTGGACTTTTGTTCTTCACAAGGATGTCTTACTCCTGGTAATCTGAAGAACTAATTCATATTTTTTCAGTCTATACTTTACGAGAGACAGGAATAAAAGCATCAGGGTTTTGTTTTGGTTTTTAGTTAGAGTGGCATTGGTCATTTCTTGTGAATTTTGATTTGCTCCCTTTTATTTTTTTCCCCCCATTTGTAGACAAAATAGGCATACGCAGAGACACACTTTTTTTCTCAAAAGAAGAGCTTTTTTCCTCACTTCGAAAAATCTCAGTCCCTGGAAATGACCGTTCGTGTATATTAATAGTAATAACGTGTGTGTGGAAACACCTATTGAAATCTTGTTCCACAGGCGTAAATGTTATTTGTAGGATACTTGCAAAGCATCTGTCCTGTGGTTATTTTAGGATTGTCAGGATAGCAAGCTTAAAGAGGCAGGAAAGTAGAGGTTTACAAATTAGCTTTTTCTAAGTGAGACTTGAACAGGTTTCGACTATTTATTTATCCTCCTCTTATGCTTCACATTAAACAATAACTATCCAACATCTCTGAGGGCTGGATAGCATATAAATTTGAAGAAGAAGAATAACATTTTAGAATTCAACCAGAGAAGAATGTCCCACACAACAACCCTAGAAGGTGCGATTGTCAATAAGAAAGACAAAAAAAGTCTGGATAGTGGACATCGCAGCACATGGAGAGAGCAGAAGAGAAAGAGAAAGAGCTGGAGAAAATTATAAAACACAAAGACCTGCAAATAGAAGGAGGACAACTGTGGCCAAAGAAAGCAAAAATAAGACCAATAGTAACAGGTGCTTTGGGTGCAAATGGAGAACCCTTTAAACACCATCGGCGTTAACAAAAAATCACCATCAATCAATTGCAAAAGGTAGCGTTACTCAGCACGGCGTACATCCTACACAAGACCTTTAACACCACCAGACAACAACATCTGCCTATCCCAAATCCTTGGGAAGGACTTGCCAAATACAATCTAAACATCGGGCTGACTTTGCAACCAACCATAATAATATGGCACATTTTGAAAAAAACATTGGTAGACAGCCTCCGTGAGATGACATGTGCTCTGTTCTTTAGCGCAGCGGCCCCCAAACTTTTGGGCACCAGGAATGTGTCAGCAATTTAATTGAATAAAAGACTTTTAGTCATATCCACTGTGTTGGACAAGACTATAATTTCCAGCCAAGTTTCAAGATGTCCTTCTTCGTATCTCTGCACGGCGTCCATAGACCGCTTAACAAATGTCTCACTTTGCAACCGAAACGTTGAGCTCAGTTGTGGCCGTACGTCAAGGGCTACCTGTATGCACTTACTCTGCTAACGTAAAATGGGAAGGAGGATGTAACAGCGTCATCTTCATAACCTGCAATAGCTATTAGTTGGGACAATGATAAAACATCTCTTGTGGTCGAAAGAGAGTATAAGGTTGACTAAAGAATGGGCATGTTAAACTTGGAATGCAACCAAGGGAAGGCTTGTGGCCTTCCAGAAGATCATCAGCTGACTAGACCAAAGACAGAAGGGTTAGAAGGAGACTAGTCCTCCTAAAGTCTTGCTTTAATTTGAAGCTACCTTAAAACCCAAAATTGACTTCCTTTTCCTGTATCTGGGGGATTCCACCCACTTTTGTTTTTTTAAATCTAGCTTCGGACTGGTAGCTGACCACTGTTGGAAAGATATCTGGATTATAGGGAATCTTTGTCCAGTCCAATGCCTGGTAGACTACATGAATAACAGAATTAACAGATCCTTTAGATCAGAGGTCCCCAACCTTTTGGGCATCATTACGTGGGGAGAGGTTTTTCCGCGGACTGGAGGGGGTGTGGTTTCGTGTACTGCCTGCATCCCGCGGATGGGACTTTGCTTGTTTGCTCAGACCGGTTTCTGGCATGCCGCGGCCCGGTGCTGGTCCACGGACCGGGGGTTGGGGACCCCTGCTTTAGAGGGCAAATGCATGATTCACCAGTTTAAGAAGAAGACAGTCCCCTCGTTCCTCTGTAACTACATCGAAGCCTCAATATGTCCAAGCCGCTCTTGACCTCAGCGATAGGCGCCTGCATCACATTCGCAACCCCTGTTCGCTCTTGCTTTCTTTTAGTTTATGAGGCATCGCAAGGATGAAGGGCTGCTTGTTCCAAAACATGGGATAATAAAGCTGGGAAGTAATTTGTTCTCAGCCGTATCTGTGCGCTTGGGGGCAAAACGCAAGCCGACATCTTTGGCTGCCCTAAAACGCAGAGTAATGCCAGACAGCACTTAACAAGCAAAATCGATATGCACGGGGAAAAAGGCAAGTTTTATCAGCAGCAGCTAAAATGGAGGACAAGGATCGGAGATGAGGCGGAGAGATGCAGGCCCCCATCCCCGTGGAAGGGTGCCATCTCAAGGCACGCACCCACCTCCCCCACCCCGCCCCAAGTGAAATTAATTATTATTCAAGTCTCAAAATAATCTGCCTGAAGACTTGGCGGAGAGGATGGGGCGAAACACTAGAGGAGGGAATCAAAGGCAGACCACTGCCGAAGAAAATCCACCCAAACAAGATCAAAGGCGTCGGAAAGGTTAGCCTACCTGCAAGTCGCATTTTTAATTCTGCTTAAAATTGGTTTAAGGCAGCATTCCAGAGAAATGATCTGTGCATAATTAAAGGTACAGCCTGAATTGTTTGGGCATCTTTGCCTGTGGCAGATCCTGGTATGAAAACTCTTTGCCTTTTGAGGAGGAGAGAGATTTCCAGCGGGTTTTTAAGGTGCCTACGTTTGGGAAGTAAAAGGCTGAATCCAGGAGGGCCTGTTTTTCCATACATGTGAAATATATGTACATATTAAAATGCACATAAAGGATGTAAAACACACACACACATGATTCTCTTGTCACATGGACTTCAGAACCAGGCGGCGTGCCAGACCAGAGGTCCAGACTATGCAGGAAAGCCTCAGAGAAAACCCTATATATGGTGGCCGGGTGTCAGATCTAAGAGCTTCATACCCTGAACGGCACAATCAAATAGCCGGCATTGTGTACAGGAACATCTGTACGGTGTATGGGCTAGAACCCCACCCCCGCAAGTCCAGATGGGATTCCACCGAGGGGTGTGGAGAATAAGAGGATTAAGATTCTATGGGACTTCCAGATGGAGACAGACAGATGCTGGCCAATCAACCAGACATCATGGTAGTTGACAAGAAGCAGAAGCCAATGGTGGGGATAGATGTAGCCGTGCCAAGTGACAGCAACGTCAGGAAGAAGGAGGGTGAGAAGCTGAAGGAGGAACTGGAGAAAATGTGGAGAGTCAAGGCCAAAGTGGTCCCTGAGGTGATGGGAGCATCTGGGGTTGTGACCCCTAAGCTGGAAGAGGGGCTCCAACAGATCCCAGGAACAACATTGCAAAAGAAACCCCAGCATTCTTTCGGCTGATTGTCAAATTTTCCCATCTACAACTGAATTTCTTTCTTTCTTTCTTTCTTTCTTTCTTTCTTTCTTTCTTTCTTTCTTTCTTTCTTTCTTTCTTTCTTTCTTTCTTTCTTTCTTTCTTTCTTTCTTTCTTTCTTTCTTTCTTTCTTTCTCTCTCTCTCTCTCTCTCTCTCTCTCTCTCTCTTCCTTCCTTCCTTCCTTCCTTCCTTCCTTCCTTCCTTCCTTCCTTCTCTGCAGTTGGAGAGTTGGAAGTCTCTATCGGTATGTACTCCTTCCTTGTTTGCATTACTCTCTCTTTGTGCCCAGAGGAACACAATCAAATCTCTCCTGTCCACCCAAGCACCAGAGCTACTACAGATGTGAGTGAATGGCTTTTAATCTCAGGTGGAGCCCTTTTGGGGGTCCTCAGTTTATGCCTGTTCCTGGTAGGTGTCATTTATGGATGAGGTGGGCCGTCAGCTACAAGAGGGGATGTTAGTTTATCGGATGCCAGCTCTCTTTTCCTGCACTGCATCTGTCAACTACCCGTACTCTGGGCTCGGTGAGACAAACATATCGGATTGTCATTCTTCTGCTTAGCCCACATTGATCTTTCGGCATGGTTAATGGGGACCATGTATCTTTTCTCACTGTTGTGTCTCCCTTCTCTAACCAGTTTGATCCGAGCAATTCATATCTGGCCTGAGTTGCAGTTAACATTCGGCATGATTTTTCATCCGTTGTGGCTTTTGTTTACTGATGCCGGGCAAATGCTGTTGCTTTGTATTTCCTGCTAGCTGATCATATGTAAAGATAGGATGGCTGTTGACCTCATTTTAAAAGCTCTCTAGTGGAAGAGACTGAAAAAGCTGATAATAAGCCGGCCCCATTATTCATTATGAATGGCAAAGGGCAGCGCCCTTATTTTCATGAATTTTACATCGAAATCAGCAACAATGATATTATCTCGCTTTGATTCCAGAGGCGAATTCGTTTGGCGATTCCGAAACGAAGGGGTTTCTTTATCCTTCTCGCCCTCAAGTTTGCTCACCAAACAATTAAAGGATTGTGGGGTCTTTGGTGCTCTCTGAGCTTGGTGGTTTTCTTGCAGATGTTTCATTACCCAACTAGGTAATGTTATCAGTGCTAGAAGGGAGTGGAGTTTGCAGGGAGAGAGAGAAGGAGGAGGAGGAGACTGTGGGGGATCCATGGTGCTCTCTGAGCTGGGTTGTTTTCCTGCAGATGTTTCATGACCCAACTAGGTAACATCATCAGTGCTAGAAGAAAGAGGGGTGTGGGGGGGGGAGGAGGAGGAAAATAATAACTGGGGTCCTTGGTGCTCTCTGAGCTGGGTTGTTTTACGACAAGCGAAGTCAATGGGGAAACCAGACTCACTTCACAACCAGGATACTAACTTATCGACCGCAGCGATCCGTTTAACAACTGCAGAAAGAAAAGTCGTAAAACAGGGCAGAACTCGCTTAACAACAAAAATTTGGGGATCGATTGCGGTCCGTTAAGTCAAGGACTACCTGTCAATCTTTTTTTGAATCGATTTGAAGTTACAACTCGTCCTTCTTCCAGGATCATCTCCCTGAAAGCGGGATTTGTGTGGACTTCTCCTCTCCTCTTGAAATATGGACGCAGGATGGATGCTCTCGTGAATTCACAGTAGGAATTTTAGCTCTCTGCCACTCCCCCGTCAGTGTGCATACCATAATAGTCTCTTGACTGCTGGGCTGTTGCCATCTGTTGGATGGCAAACAGCCCACTCTCCCAGCTTTATTTTTTTTTTCTTTCCTCCTAATGTTTAGAATGTCCTCCAGACCATTTGGAGAAGTCATTTTTAAATAAAAAGCAGAAAAATGCCGAGAAAAGAGAAGGGAATGTAAAATTATTCTCAGTAATGTGTAATGTTTCACTTATGCTGAGTTGAGAAATCAAGAAATGGAGAGTGTCTTTTTCCCCTGTGCTGAAAAAAAAATATAGGTTAATTATTCGTGTTTGTGGGCCGGTCTTTGTCTTCTGTGGCTCAGCACAGGGTGATCTCCAAAATATTTAGCATCATCCCGAATCCATAGGTTTCCAGAGGACACACATTTTGTGATTTATGGTCTGTGGTGTACATGAATGTATTTAGGAGCCTAATTTGTCTCAAGGAACGTGCATCAAAAAGCATGTTTTTTTTACCAGGTTTGACTAAGCTATGGATAGCTTCTTAATATAGCCACCAGATTAAATCTCGTTGGGTTCCATCAACAGAATCTGTCAGTACAATATGCTTCCATTATTCAGAGTTTATTATTCTCTCCTATAGATAAGAATCTAAAAGACACTTTTGGATATTTGAACTTCTCGGTTAAAATGGCTAGCCATTTTTCTGGTCTTACTCATTTTAAAAAAAAAAAACTTTAATTTTTGTTTTTGGGGAATTTATTTTCCTCTCCACATCTTGACCATGTTTGATCGTGGCTGTGGAATTAAACTGAGGTTTAATCTTAACTATAGCATTTTTTATTTTCTTCTCCTTGTAACCATCCAAGACAGGATTCAGGATTCATGTTCTCAAAGGACCACGTAACCTGAAGCATACAGGTGGATCTGAAAAATTGTACAGAGCTCATATAGCACAGGCTGTCAGGAATCTGCATAAAAGTAGCGCCTCTAAAATCTCACACAAGTTAAGATCTGATCCAAAAAACGTACCTTGGCTAATTCAGGAAGAGCATGGTGGTAGCCAAGGTGTATTCGAGGTTTTACATAAAGAATAAAACCCCATGAAATTTGGGCTTCGGGGACTGTAAGCCATAAATTAATTTCCAGAAGTATGTCCAAACCTCTTCTAAACTCCTAACGCATTTCTTTAGCACCACACTAGAGACTAGATAAAGGAGATGACAGCTCATGACAAAACAGAATGGATGCATTTTATAATACCCATTTTTGTCCAGAAGACAATTGGGCTAACTTTAGATGGGTGCTTATTTTTCATCATCACAGCTTGCTTTTTTTTTTTTTACCCAACTGCTTTACATGGCAAGTATTTTTTGGGGGAATGCATGTTCACATGGAGTATTGTTGACCATAAAAGGAGAGAAAAAATGACTAAAAACTAGAATTCACTTTGACCCAGTAAGTAAAACACCAAGAGTCCTTCCATAGAAGGTTACTCCCCTGGTTTGATCTTGATCCCTTGTTCCCATGACATCAGAAATGATGGAGACCTAAACTGGTTGACATTTCGGCTCAGCTGCAATTGCATACACACGCGCACACACACACACACACTTTTCTTTTTGATAACAGTTGTGTTCACTGTTTCATTGGAGGGTTGTCTTCTGATCTGAGTCCTTCTCCTGCTGACTTGAGTTTCGGGTCCTGTAAGGAATAAATTGGCATGGTGGCTTTCCAGCACTTTTCTTCAAGTGACGATGAGCAGATAGAGGGGTAGCTGCTGCAGCCTATTTAACGTCACTGCATCATCGTATAGTGATTTTTCCCCTCACGGTCTTTGCCTTTCCGATTAAAAGAAATGAAGGGGATGACAGATCGCCTTCTAACTCTTTCTGAGGACTAGAAAAGGAAGTCAGCGTGGGGCGCAAAAGCTCCAACTTCAGCATGGTGAATGTGAATTCAGATGAAACACGAATCCAAAATGCAACTAGTTAATGAACTGTGTTTAGGAGGTGATCCGGCTGAACCGGAGGGAGGGGTCAAATGTGCTATAAGTCATGAGTCCCTTTGCACCCACAAGAGACCTCAGTCCAGCCCACCTTGAATGCCCCTTTTATCCCTCAATCATTTCCCTTCACTGCCAGTTGGCCAGATTCTTGTAGAGAGCTTAAGCTTGCAATAAATCTTTATGCTCATTTGAACTGCCTGATTCTCCTGATTTCCCCAGCCCTTGACACTGTCTTTTTAAAAAATAAAAAAAACAAAACACCTGACTCGCTATTATGCAAGAACCGAGGCTATTTCAATATCATTTATTTAAATTATTTATATTCCCTTTTTCTGAGCACCAATAATCCTGGCTGACAGACACAAGTAGGCTTTCAAGTCACTTATCAAGCATTCAGAGTTATAATGAACTTCCTAAGGGCCACTTACAACCAAGTTCCTCAGAGGATATACTGTCTTCCCCGGTCTGAGTTCCAGGATGTGTGTGCTTTTTCACAGAGGAGGGAAATATTTCCATTTTGCCACAACTTTGCACGGATGTTTGACGATTGATGTTTAAACTGGGTTTTCGTCATCTGTTGCCTCCACTGTGGCACAACATCTGGATGCGCTCATGTGTACAGGCTGAGCACGTGGCCTTCAAGAGAATCCTTAGATCTTCAGCAGGGGGAGAGGAACTTTCCCACGTCACCTTCCAGGGCTGAGACAGGATGGATTCTTCTTATTGATCAAAGACAGTTTGCAACGTCTCAAGGAGTCGGAAGTTAGAAATGGATAGAACTGGGGCTTGGTGACTGGAATCTTTTCACCGCTTGTCTTTTCTGTCAACTGAGTTCTAACGGCAAAATGGCCCTGGCTGCGTGGTATTCTTAGAACTCAAGAAGGAAAGATTAAACGTTTCTTTTAAAGCCTGTCACTGGCGGAAGAACTGTTTACGAAGGGATTCACTTAGCTGAAGAAACCTCGTCGTGCAAGTAAAGCCGTAAATGTGATTGGTTGTTCTTTTAAGCAAAGAACTAAGAGAAGTTTGGTTGTTTGGATACACCTGCAGGTTGGGTTTAAGAATATGCTGTGTATTAGGGCCCCGTTCCTCCACTCTGCAACCCCTCAACACCCTCCCCCACCGCCTCCCTTCTTCTGATGATATTCCCTACAGTAGTTGGGTCATGAAACCTAGGCCAAGCTCAGAGCGCTCCACGGAACCCACAAACCTTGGACTTCCAATCCCTTGCCTATCGCTTCCCTTGCTCTAACCATCCTTAGTTACAATTTGCATGGCTGCAAGTCCTTCTGAGAGAGGGGAGGGAGGGGGGCAGGCCACCAGCATGCTCGAACAAAGCTGACACGATGGCCCACGTTAGGGAAAAACCATCCAGTCTCTCGGCCCTCGCGATTTATCATCCATTAGCCTAGTTTCGCTCAGCGGCGACGGTGGGTAGCGATGCCTGAGGACTTCAGGAATCCATCAAGCCCTCC
This sequence comes from Azemiops feae, assembly GCA_023970755.1. Classification (NCBI taxonomy): domain Eukaryota; kingdom Metazoa; phylum Chordata; class Lepidosauria; order Squamata; family Viperidae; genus Azemiops; species Azemiops feae. Next base: position 547,405 of record JALGBA010003994.1, on the reverse strand, counting down.
CCTTGATGATCCGGGCCATAAATCGAGCGTAGCTGTGTCTGAAATCATTTTCTGCCCAAGCTAATACAGGTGTTTCATCCTTGTGTCGTATCGGGGGGGGGATGCGCATTACTTTGCAACCCGTGACTTTCTGCGTGCTGGATTGTCTCCCTCTGTTTCCCTTTCTGTGCCAAGATGGCAAAGCGTAATCTAAGCCGTCTGTTGCGTTCTCTAGAAGCCCCTTAAGTGGAGAAATCGATCAGGCCAGAGTAAGGATTGTATTATCAGATGGAGAAGGGTGCTGTTGGGCTGGCGATGTCTTACTAGGGGTATCATCCACCAACATGGATTAGAAGCGGAAATAAAAAGCTTTTAGCTCTCCTTTGTCCACCCCTTCCTCTCCTTTCTTTCCCGCCTTCCACAAATAACTAGAAGGTTGTCTAGTTTCATGTCTTCTCTCCTTAATGTATATTTTCACCTTGGGGAATAGCTGCCTGTTATTGATTTAGCTAGGAAAAATATAACCCGGAATATATTAAACATGGTCGGTCCTATCTGAACTGGCAGTGCGTGTAAATTTCTAGCTTTTTAGCAGAGGAAGCAGGCCGTAACTGCCTTCGGTTTTCATCTTTACCGATAGATTTCTTTAAAAAGGAAGACATTGTTAGATGACTATTGATTTCTCCCTGCGCACAGTTGTACCCGTGACGTGCCTTGTTCCAGCTTTTATGAGAAGGCTGTTAATGGAGGTGCAGGAGGGAGAGTCCAACGTCTGTGGCCAAATGTTGGGCTTTTACTTCCTCCCCACCCACTTTTTAATTAAATCACTTTCAGCTTTACTTGCTCGCTGCCATTTTCCTGTGAAAGGCAACTGCGCAAGCCAGTGGTCACTTCAAATGAATATATATATATATATATAGGGGTTGGCTTGATAAGGTAAAAGATGGACGGAGGACAGGCAGACGGATGGATGGATGGATGGATGGGTGTGTGGGTGGATGGATAGATAGAGATGAGAGAGAGAGAGATGATGGATGGATGGATGGATGATTAGATAGATAGATGATAGATAGATAGACAGACAGACAGACAGACAGACAGACAGACAGAGACAGACAATAGAGAGAGACAGATGGAGAGAGAGAGAGGCAGGCAGGCATAAGATAGATAAAGAGAGAGAAGAGAGAGACAGATGGAGAGAGAGATAATGGATGGATAAATAGAGATGCTGTGGATAGATAGACAGACAGACAGACAGACAGACAAACAGACAATAGAGAGAGACAGATGGAGAGAGAGGCAGGCAGGCATAAGACAGAGAGAGAGAAGAGAGAGACAGATGGAGAGAGAGATAATGGATGGATAGAGATGCTGTGGATAGATAGATAGATAGATAGATAGATAGATAGATAGATAGATAGATAGATAGATAGATAGATAGATAGATAGATAGATAGATAGATAGATAGATAGATGAAGAGAGAGGCAGGCAGGTAGAAAGAGAGAGAGAGAGAGAAAGACAGAACAGAGATAGACGGAGAGAGAGAGATAATGGATGGATGGATAAATAGAGATGATAGACAGACTGACATATACAGTAACAGCTTTTCAATATAGATCTTATTGGCATTAATTGTAAGAAAGGAAAAGCATGTTCAGATAATAGAAAGAAGTGAGGGTGCAAGGAGAAGTAGAGCTTTGAAGCTTGATAAGAAAGACTGGAGTCAGATGGTGGAGACCTGGAGCTGAGTGGACTTGATGGGTCAACTTCAGAAGCTGAGCCGGGAACTTTGTAACCTCAAGGCTACTACATAAACCAACTGATGTTGCTCCTGCCGGGGTCCTGGAAGTCTCTCCTTTCCTTAATTTCCAGCTATTCTTTGCTACGGAAGAGACCACGGCCACGTTAAGAGAATAGCACGGTGTGTTCTTAATCATCTCACACATGCAAAGGCCTCCGGCACCCACTGTTTATTTTTGTCATGTAACTGTCACCTGCGTTAGTCATAGAAACCAAAAGAAGCTGGCTTCTTTTCCCCCAGTCTTGAATCATCAGTTATTAATATTGCTATCTGAAAGTTTATTAGCACCATTAGGTGGGTTAAACTGAAGAAAGGGCAGGCCTCAAGTCCGTACGCTTTAAAAGGGCTGCAGGTTGATTTTAGCATCAAGAATTCTTTTGACACAAGATTGGGGTGTTGTTGTTTTTTCTTTTCTTTTTTTTGTGTGCCTTGAGAGTTGAGTTCGTTAAGTCTCCAAAATAGGATTCCTAAAGAGGAGAGATTTGGGTCCCATCTGGAAAGCCCAAAAGCTGTGGGGAAAACCAGGCTGGAGATGTTAAATAAAACCCAAGACAACAGAAACAAGAATCCTGGTTCCGCAAATATCCTACTGTTTCTAAACCTGCTCTGAAGCCCTCTTATCAACCCTCAAACCAAATTACACAACTTTTCTCTTTTCGTTTTGTCCAACCTTTCAAGATGTTTACAACGTAGTTAACAATAGCATAACCTGAAAACAAACCCACGGGATTTATTTCTTCCAGATACATGTTAATTTGGAAAGAAGCTCCAGAAAGTATCCATAGCCCTTCAGGTAGGCGATAACTTTTTTTATTATTATTAAGTACAGGTAGTCCTCAACGTTCAAGCATTTGTTTAGTGACCATTGGAAGTCACAACGGCACTGCAAACAGTGACTTATGACCATTTTTCACACTTAACAAATATTGCAGCACCCCAGTGTTCACGCGATGATCAGAATTCGGACACCCGGCAACTGGTTCATATTTGTGACGGTTGCAGGTGTCCCGGGATCATGTGATCCCCTTTTGCGACCTTGTGATATGCCAAGGCAATGGGGAAGCCAGATTCATTTAACGACCGTGTTACTGACTTAACAACTGCAGTGATTCACTTAAAAATAAGGAACAGTTGCTGGAATTGGGTGTGTCTACTCTAGTCTAATGAAGAGAAGGACGAGGGGTGACATGATAGCTGCCTTCCAGTATTTGAGGGGCTGCCCTAAAGAAGAGGCAGTCAAGCTATTCTCCAAAGCACCTGAAGACAAAAGAAGAAGCAACAGATGGAAACTAATCAAGGAGAAAAGCAACTTAGAACTAAGGAGAAATTTCCTGACAGTGAGGACAATTAACCAGTGGAACTCCTTGCCTCCAGAAGTTGTGAATGCTCCATTGCTGGAAGTCTTTAAGAAGAGACTGGACAGCCATTTGTCTGAAATGATATATAGGGTTTCCTGCCTGAGCAGGGGGTTGGACTAGATGACCTCCAAGGTACCTTCCAACTTTTATTATTATTATTATTATTATTGTTGTTGTTGTTGTTGTTGTTGTTGTTGTTGTTGTTTTGTTGTTGTTAAAATGGGGCAAAACTCCTTTTACAACTCTCTCATGTAGCAACTGTGGTCATACAATGAGGACTACCAAAAACGTGTGTCGTTAATATGGAGGCATGTCGATAGGACAGCAAAGAAACACTTTGGTGCAACAAAGCTTTGTTCCTGAAGATTTCATGGCAAAAGCCCAATTCTTCAAAGGCCTTTCCTGATAAGCTAAAATGCGCCTGCCGCTTTACTGTGAAATCGGCAATGATCCTTGATGCTATTTATGATGGCTTATCTGTCAGCGGAGATTATTTTTAAAAAGCACCGTTTCTCTTCTGTCTCTGATTTTTAGCAGAAGATGTTTTTCCACACCTGTTTTCAGGTAATTGACTCTGAATTCTTACTTGTAAAGGATCTCTGTGTGACTTTCTTCCTGAACCTTTGATTCATTTTGTCCAAATGAAAGTAAAGATTGTACTGACGTTCTAGAAATATGTCACAAATCCGATGAATGGCGGTGACCTCTCCTGCTTCATCTCTAGTTCAGGTGTGTTGTTGTGGATTCTTTTGTCAATTCTGTCGGTTCATTATACTAAAACATCTTGTTAAAATGTCTTTATCTTGGGGAGGTAGACACGCGCAATCAACGTTCAGCCTTCCTTCTCCTGGTACAGGGGTAGGCCACCTCGGCTCTTTGATGACTGGTGGACTTCAACTCCCAGAATTCCTGAGCCAGCCATGCTGAGGGGAAAGGGAGAGGTTTCCAAGCTGAGCCATGCTGGCTCAGGAATTCTGGGAGTTGAAGTCCACGAGTCATAAAAGAGCCAAGGTTGCCTACCCCTGTCCTGGTAGCTTCACTATGTGGTCCTCGCTGAGACGTAGGATGACACGTAGCTTCCTATCTACCCTGCAAACAATTTTCATTTGTTCTAATTCAGGAAAATGAGCATGTTGTAAGCAGTTAGGTTGTGCTGAACACACTGTTGTAGTCATCAACTGATGGAAAGAGGTCACCCTTGCAAAAGTGGAAGCGTGATCATCTCATCCATGGAGCAATCATTGACTTTCATATTCAACCACACAGCAAGTTTAGAACATTGACAGAAGGATAGTTGCAATTCAAAGTCTGGCACCTTACCCAGGAAGAAATAACTTGAGTTTATACAAAAAGCAAGGAAACTTAGCTGTGGACTATTGGGAAGCTAGGACTGGGCTTCTGATTTCTGAACCAAGGAGGAAAAAATTAGGAGTAAAGTCCAACCGAGAGTGTTTGCACTGTACACTACCCTTTCTGCATGTTCAAAGGTAAGTCATTGATAGTTGTCTACCTTTGCTTTCCTGTTTAATGTAAAAGTCAATGTATCTAACCACAATAGTCTTTAATTGCTAAACTGTCTTCCCTCTATGAATGTTACAACTACTCCCTCATGATAGATTTCCTGCTAGAGGTGTAACCTTTGTTCCATCAGTCAATGGCCTTTGATTCACAAACTCTATGTCTCCATTAACTGCAACATTCTCAGGGACGCTGATAATGGATATGTTTACACCTCTCCCCATTGGAAGGGGGATGTAGGGTGAAAGTGTTAGAATAACACTCAGCTCCATTGGCATTCATACTTCTCAAAGGCTAAGTTCCCGGCATTATAAAGAGTCCTCTTTTGAGACATGGATATGCAATTTGGTCTAGTGGTTAAAGCTCCAGGCTAGAAACCAGGAGACGGTGAGTTCTAGTTCCATCCTAGGCATAAAAACTGGCTGGGTGGCTTTAGGCCAATCACTAGGAGATGGTGAGTTCTAGTCCCGCCTCAGGCATGAAAGCCTATTGGGTGACTTTGGGCCAATCACTAGGAGATGGTGAGTTCTAGTCCCACCTCAGGCATGAAAGCCTATTGGGTGACTTTGGGCCAATCACCAGGAGATGGTGAGTTCTAGTCCTGCCTTAGGCATGGAAGCCAACTGGGTGACTTTGAGCCAGCAACTCTCCCTCAACCTAACCCACCTCACAGGCTTGTTGCAGTTGTGGGGAAAATAGGAAGAGGGAGGAATACTAGGTATGTTCTCCACCTTGAGTTATTTATAAAAATAATAAAGGCAGGATAAAAAAAAAAAATCAAAAAAAAAAAATATGCCCAGGTTCCAATATGTCGCTTGCCAGCTTTAATAGAACTGTCATTGGATCCTCTCCAGCTGTTGGTCTGCTCCCAGGTGTGTTTCCCCCATGCTTGTAAGTGGGAAAATTTCTCCCAGCCTCTGTTCTTTTGCTTTGTACAAGTCATTAGAGAATCTTGGAAATTAGAACATTGTTCGTAATGATAGTTTCCATTTTCAGCCTGTAGTGAGGCAAATTGTCTTGGTCCCCTTGCAGCCTACACATTGACGCAGCAGTCTCTCTTTTTCTCTCTCTCTCTCTCTCTCCCCCTCTTTCTCTTTTTGCCTTTTTAAGTTCTAATTCTGATGTGTCACATCGAAGTAAAGCCCTAAAAATAATCCACACAATGCATGCAAACATGACGGAAAAGGAGAGACACAAACACCAGGCTAACTTTGTTACACAACAGGAAAAAAAAAATAGAGAGAGGCTTCCTATGGCCCCAGCTGACAAAGCAGAGGAAGAATCCTAGAAGATATTATAGACGGATAATCCTCACTTAACGATCGATCGCTTAACCCAGGGGTAGGCAACCTTGGCTCTTTTATGACTCGTGGACTTCAACTCCCAGAATTCCTGAGCCAGCCATGCTGAGGGGAAAGGGAGAGGTTTCCATGCTGAGCCATGCTGGCTCAGGAATTCTGGGAGTTGAAGTCCACGAGTCATAAAAGAGCCAAGGTTGCCTACCCCTGGCTTAACCATTCGAAGTTAGGATGGGCTGAAAAAAAGTTATCCTCAAAAGTTACAACGGCCACACCCTTCTGCAGTCACGGCATCCTAGTTCAGACAGTTGGCAACCAGCTCACATTGACAACCAGTTGCCGCATCCCAAGGTCACGTGATCCTGATTGGCGACATATTTTGCCAGTTTCCAGTGTCTTTTTTTTTTCCCAGCGAAAAACACGCGTTCAAAAAAATGGATTCTTTTAACAACTACGTGGCTTGCTTAACAAGCACAGTGACTTGCTTTACGACCGCTGCAAAAGCCATCATAAAATCAAGTCAGGTCACATCGTGACCCGGTGGATGATTGCAATGACTTACGACCAAAATTCTGGGCTCCATTGTGGTAATTAAGTGAGGACTATCTGGACACGGGTTTCGGGAGGTGGGGACCAGACTTAACACTACTTTTGCTGTGGTTCCACCTATTTCTCTTATTTTTCGAATACAGTCCATGCACACCATCAATGAATGGCCCTCAATGCAGCCGGTCCTGAAGGTCAGGGATTGCACAATACAGGGGATGTTATTGTAGGGGAAGGAATGGCAGAGTCTGGGGCTGGAGTTAAAAGAGGGATCAGCCTAGAATCCCTACATAGCCATAAGTGGACTAAATCCCATCGTCTTGAATGCTGTAGACCCTGAACATGAGTTGAGAAGCTTCCTGTGCTTAAGCTTTTAGCAATAAATCAGTTTAATTAGACATTCATGTGTTGACCTGGTCTTTTGCCCCAACAATTATACAATCAACGGCAGGCTTAATATGGAGTCTAGAGTAATTTTATGGCTTTACAGTCTATTTGGAACTGTACCTGAAAAGAAATCCCAAACCAGAATAATATGGGGATAGGGAAGCTGTCTTTCAGAACTTGTGGGTGCCCAGTCCCTGGAGGTTTTTAAGAAGAGATTGGACAACTATTTGTCTGAATGAAATGGTATAGGGTCTCCTGCTTTGAGCTAATATGACAAAATGGATGCCCTCGGTCTTCTCCAGTTGTTTCTGCCTGATGTTTAGGGAGTTGCAACTGGCAAGTCCATTTAAGGAGAAGGGAAAGTATGAGTTTGGTCTGCAAAATTGACCAGAAATGCAGAAAAAGCTCTCTCTTTTTCCCCTTCTTGCTTTGCTTTCACTCTCCTCTTTTGATCTCAATCATCTTCCACTTGTTTGTCTATAATTATGTAGAAAAGAGGGATCTGGAAAGATTGCAGAGAGTGCCCCCCCTCCCCCTTCCTCTGGAGCTCAACCAATAAGCCGGTGGAAACACAATCCAGCTTCAAAAGATTCTACAAAGCAAAAGATGACATATGTTGCCAAAGTATTCCCACCTACTCATTTCAGGCATGAAAATATTTCGGAAGCCAGGATCAGCTTCAGGTTGGGAAACTTAATTTTATTTTGCTGGAGAAGAGAAGGCACCATGAGCTCAATATGTTAGGTCAATATGGCAATAAGTGCTCTGGAGCTGAAGAAATAACCAATAACGCCAGTATCCAATTCCTGAAAATAGGATCTCCACTTTTCTCAGATGAACTGAATTTTAATCCATTGGTTGCAACAGGAATTGCCCAAGTCTGATGTTTTGGACTGAGAGAGAGGGACTGGCCAAAATGATTCATTTGGCTTTCATGCCTAAGACAGGACTAAAACTCACCGTCTCCTGGTGATTGGCCCAAAGTCACCAATTGGCTTTCGTGCCTAAGGTGGGACTAGAACTCCCAGTCTCCTGGTGATTGGCCCAAAGTCACCCAGCTGGCTTTCATGCCTAAGGTGGGACTAGAACTCCCAGTCTCCTGGTGATTGGCCCAAAGTCACCCAGCTGGCTTTCAGGCCTAAAGCAGAACTAGAACTCACCATCTCCTGATTTTCTAGCCTAATGTCTCAACCATTAGACCAAACTGGTCTAGTTATTATGCGACATCAAATCATTGTGCGGTCTTAGCAACCACACAGACATTGTGGCCGGTCTCCAGGGTTACCTAGATATTCTGCAGATACATTATAGCCAAGTTTGTTATTAGATGGATTTTCTTAATTACATTTGGGAATTCTACTTCTGCTTTCAAGCTGTAAATTAATGTTTGATACCCTTGTGTTCTGTATGAAAATGTAGAAAAAAGGGGAAAAAAACAGTATAATTGGATTACAATATGAAAATAAAAATTAGGTTACCTTCGCTGCAAACTTTGTCATGGTAAGGGGACATCCATCCATCTACCTACCTACCTACCTACCTACCTACCTATCTATTTATCTATCTATCTATCTATCTATCTATCTATCTATCTATCTATCTATCTATCTATCTATCCATCCATCCATCCATCCATCCATCCATCCATCCATCCATCCATCCATCAACACTGTAGATAGAAAGATAGATAGATAGACAGATCTATCTATCTACCTACCTACCTACCTACCTTCCTACCTACCTATCTATCTACCTACCTACCTACCTATCTACCTACCTATCCATCCATCCATCCATCCATCCATCCATCCATCTATCGACACTGTAGATAGAAAGATAGAAAGATAGATAGATAGACAGATCTATCTATCTATCTATCTATCTATCTATCTATCTATCTATCTATCTATCTATCTATCTATCTATCTATCTATCTATCTATCACATTTATATGCCATCCTTTTTGCAGTTTGAGGTGACCTTTTGTGAGTGTCCAGTTTGCTGAGGACTGGTAGCATTGTAGTAAATTTGCTTGCCCCTTTCTGCTAGGTAAAAAAACCTGTACTCGCCTTTTGATTTATCCATACCAATAAGTTTAAGGACGATTATGTGGTTCTATTTACTGGCAAGGGAACAGAAGCCTTGAGGCTTCTGTAGTTTAGGAACAAACCTGTGTCTTGTTGCTAACCATCATCCACCTTCCTGAGAAACGTTTAACCCAGCAGCGAGACTTCAAGCACATCAATAAATAGCAGAGAATGGTAATGTTTGAAGGGTTTCATTTAGTCCACTCTGAGAAACTCGGGGTCTGGGTCTACTTGTAGGTTTTTGTGGTGGGTGAAAGGAAGAATCCTTCGTAATGAGCAAAATCCTTTTTTCTTCTTCTTTTTCCCCCCAAAAAAGATAAAAAGTGTATTTGCCTTAGATCTCAGAAGAGAGAAGGCAGCTGCCAGTTTTTCTTAGTCAACAGCCAAGTCACGGCAGATTTAGAGTATGTTTTTTGTTGCATATTTGTCACTGTACCATCTTGGAAAAAGATGATGTGGAAGGTATTTTTACAGCCTGGACAAATATTCGTGCTGTTCGAACCAGCCTGTTTTCTTGTAGATTCTTTAAAGAAAAAGAAAAAAAAAAAAGAAATCTGTGCAAATGGCAAGGCAGACGGTTATCTGTAGCATCTCCGTAGACCCTCCTCACCCCAATTTCCCTGAGAGAGGAGGCCCATATTTTGTCAAGATGAAAACGTGGGAGGCTGCTCCTTGCAGAGCGTGTTATGGCGCAGAGTCTCATCCGGGCCCTTCCATCTACCCTAATCCGTTGGCTTCCAAATAAGCAACATGAAATCCGAGAAGAAAAATATACTTGGAATTTTGCTTTAGTGTACTGCTTTCTGGCATGCTTCCCTACACCATTTGTAAAGGCTGAGGAATGTGTCCATAAAAACAGAAACTCGAGGGTGTCGTAGCTAAGGCCCATTACAAGCTTCCAAGAGAAAAAGAAGAAGTAAAAGAAAAAAGAAAAGAAAACAAATTCAAGAAAAAAATAATAAGAAGAGAGCAGTGCTGATCAGATCAGGGTATCAAGAGAAGACAATAGGGTTGAACTGTGGGGTCCTTGGTGCTCTCTGGGGTTGGTGGTTTTCTTCCAGAAGCTTCATTACCCACCTTGGCAAGATCACCAGTGCTACTGATGTTACCTAGTAAGGTAATGAAATGTCTGCAAGAAAATAACCAAGATCAGAGAGCGCTAAGGACCCCACAGATCAGGGTATGCGTATAATAAAAGGATCAAACCAATCTCAAAACCCGGACACAATAATAATAAGAAAAGATCTGAGATCTATTTTGATAGACCTGCTTAAAGAAAGAGAGAAAGATTGTTTATTACGGTCATGGACCAACCAAGATTTTAAAAAATAAATAAAACAAATCATTTAAAGTGGACAATACTGTACAGCAATAAGATAAAACACGCCGGCATTAGCCAACGTTAAGGCAAAATTTTGCAATATTTAGGGAAGCTGATCTGCTGCTACGGTATCGGAGAATAAATTTTTTTTTTTTTAACTTCTAGTCTTTCTTTGGGCAACAAACAGCTCAAGAAGATAGGAAGTAAGCAGGTTTTCTTTAAAGATGGTTCTGTAGGGCATGTTGACAAAATGGATCGAGTTGGATGAGAATATGTACAGTACATAATCACATTTCAATGGGCCAGCTTCTCAGGCATGGAAGATGTAGAGAAGAGAGGAAGGGAGTTCAGGAACCCTTGTCCCTAGCTGCCGGAAAAGAGACCTCATGAGTTGATCATGAAATTCATGGGTTGTAAGTTGACTTGTGTGTAGCTGAACACCACACACACATTACAAAATGCTGGCAAAGAAAGAGGGGTGGTCTTGGAAGAACAAGAAAGGGACACTGTCTGTAGAATCAGCACTTTTATGCCCATGCAAATTGTACAGCTCATTTTACACAACTGAACTAGGAGTTTGCCCCATTGTCAACTTCCATGGAGAACCCAACATCGTGCCGAGATACAATAATCAGATGCTTCAGCCTGAAAGAAGTTTAATGCCTTCATTTCAGTCAACCAGCTTGCATTCCAAAAGATTCTGCCCGTTGAACTGTGGTTCTTGACCTCTTGTGCAAAAGCAATTGTTGCTCTTGAGCCAATAGAAGTTCATCATTTCCCTATAAAGAAGTTTCAGATCCCAATATCTTCAAGTCAGGCTGAGAAAGATCTTCCAAGTCTCTTTGATCAACCACTCTAAACAACATGGATCTTGTAGCACCAACCATCTGACTCAGCCTCTCGATCTAAATATTCAGTCTGACTGCCGGCAACTAAAAGTTAATACAATTGAGCCAAAGTTGAAAGCTATTGCTAATTGTCTAGAAAGAGAAGGGTTGAGTTGAATTGAATTGACCAAAAGCTTCTCTAAATGTGGTAGGATCCCAACATCTTGGCTACTTTTTCGAGCTTATTTTCCACCGTGCCTGTATCTCTTATGGCAGAGGCAGTTGAAGCCACTAGAGCAGGGAGCTATCTCCAAGACTTCATGGTATAATTAGCAGCTGTCCTGGTTTCTCCCATGGAATTTTGGAATTACATTTCTCTAATTAATCCTCTAATTAGGAAAAGGACCTTCCCAAGCTAACGTCTTCCACACATGCTGAGCAACAGAATTCTCGTTCAACATCCAGAGATACTTCAAAGCAGGTCCTATGCACTTGACCAGCCCCCTTGCAAGGGTATATAGGTATATCGGGATTCTAGATGGTGAGAAATTGATATGTGTGTTAGAGACAACCGTTGTGTTCCCTTACAGGTCAAAGTCTCTTTCAAGCAGTCAGGCTTGTGTTTAGCTAGTGAGTCCTGACTAATTTTCCCAGGCTCTTATCTGTGATGTTCCAGTCCAGAGGTGATATTTGTTTAAGAGAAAATTACACAGAGGGGATTTAAATATCATCCTGGCGAAAATCCGTCAAAGCAGCCAGGGAGACTGTTCCCTTTGCTCTTAATACATTTGCACTAGAAGTACAGGTATTGTCACAAATCTGGCACTTCATTCACCAAGCAAAAATTGTTGCACAACACCAAGGCAATGGTTGTCCTGTCTCTCCTGGGAAATGACATTTATAATTTAATATATGTGGGACAAGCAAGCTCGGGATATTGAAGCCAGCAGCATCTGCTGCCAAATTCAGCTTTGATCACAACCTTCCTTGAAAGCCAACATAAGAATCGTGGAATCATAGGACTGGAAGGGACCTTGGAGGTCTTCTAGTCCAACCCGTCCAAGATCACGTCCTCTATACCACTTTACAATGCCTTGGTAACCCGTCCAAGATCACGTCCTCTATACCACTTTACAATGCCTTGGTAAGGCCACACTTGGAATACTTCATCCAGTTTTGGTCACCACGATGTAAAAAAGATGTTGAGACTCTAGAAAGAGTGCAGAGAAGGGCAACAAAGATGATTAGGGGACTGGAGGCTAAAGCATATCAGGAACGTTTGCTGGAATTGGGTATGTCTAGTTTAATGAAGAGAAGGACGAGGGGGGACATGATAGCAGTATTCCAATATCTCAGGGTTGCCACAAAGAAGAGGGAGTCAAGCTATTCTCCAAGGCGCCTGAGGCAGGACAAGAAGTAATGGATGGGAAACTAGTCAAGGAGAGAAGCAACCTGGAACTGAGGAGAAACTTCCTGACAGTTAGAACAATTAACCAGTGGAACAACCTGCCTCCAGAAGCGGTGAATGCTCCAACACTGGAAGTTTTTAAGAAGAGACTGGACAGCCATTTGTCCGAAATGGTATAGGGTTTCCTGCCTGAGCAGGGGGTTGGACTCGATGACCTCCAAGGTCCCTTCCAACTTTATTATTATTATTATTATTATAACCCCCTACTCAAGGCAGGAATCTTTATTCCATCCCAAACAAATTGTCAGAACCCTTCTATGCAGAAATGCCAAACCCCCTAATACATTTCAGTTCCCATACACCTAGAAGTGATTTAAGATTGGGATCGTTTCCAGGGAATAAACCTGTAAAACCAACGTAATCTGTTGACTTAGAACTGGGTTTAATAAGGTCATTCCTAGGCTTCTGTGTACAGGTAATGAGAGGGGCAAATAATATCCATGCACTTGTAACATCAGGCAAGTGATGCATCTTCCTGACTTCTGATGTCATGCTGCTTATTGCATAATTGCAACGTTTGTGCAGTCCTAAGAAAATACACCTGTCATTTGATGTCATTGTGGCTTGTAACAGATAGTTGCATCCCAGCACCTGGGCTTCAAATAACATGCTTGATATTTCCTAAGAGTTGAATGATGCATATTTTTCAACACGTGGCTTAGCCACCAATATGTGGATAGTCCTTTTCGGTGATAGAGTCAAAATCAGAGTTTTATCAATTCTGTAGCAATCTGTTATGGTCCTGCCCTAGCTGTCATTTACGATTGTCCTTCTTTGAACCGTCCTCTAGCTATTTCTTGTCTGCAAAAGCAATTGTTCCAAATCTCTTCTGTTTTGCTAGAAACCATTCCCCCCTCCCCTTATATCGCATTATTTATTTGAAGGAAATGATGGCAGTTCAAAACAAATCCGTAGACTGGCCTACTTTAACTTGACGTGCTCCAGAATTGAAAGGGTAAGACTTCCAGAGGGCTCAGCCCGCACAGGGAACAAATTCTTGGAATGCTAGAAGACTAATTTTTAGGTATGTGGTGGTTTCTGAGCTGGAGAAAGCGGCTCTAGAACTGGTTTGCGCTTTGCACGAGCCGCTGTGTAAAATTTGGCCACGCTCCCTGAATCCGCTCGGCCATTTCGCAAGACGTGTTAAAATGTTTTCTTTGTAGACTTTCTTGTAAAGCTTTCCAACACATGTTTTTTTTTTCCCTCCCCCAGGTGTGGCTTTCGATGTACATTTGACATCGTGCCTTTGCTTTTTATAATGTTACCACTCAAGTCATGATGCAATTGCATTGTTCAAGTTAAACAAACATCTCCCTTATAAATCCTGATTGATCTGAAATGGCAGGGACGTCCAATCTCAACAAGCCGCATGCCAGGAAATGATTTAAATTCATTAACCCGTTTCTGATGTACTGAGAAGAGGCACAATACAGCTAGTGGGAAAGCTCTCACTTCGGCAAGGTTTAGACAGGGGAAGAGCCCAGGACCCCAAGATGATAGGATAAATCACACGAGACAACAAAAATATAGCTCAAGTAGACCTGAATTCAGTCCTTCCAAATATGTTTCTGATATGAAACATATTTGGAAGGACTGAATTCAGGTCTACTTGAGCCATATTTTTGTTGTTTCGTGTGATTTATCCTTAGCTCTGATCCTGGAGAACTACATCAGCCATCATAGGGTTCATTGTATTTGCCTTATTATGGCTTTTGATCATGGAGTAACTCTATCTGTCTGGTTGCTAGGAGTCAACAATGACTCAGTGGCATGTTATCACGTCATCAATGACTTTTGAATTCATCCTTCCCTGTTTTGCTTAACCTGTGGTTCCGTTTTGGCATCAATGTGCCTTGCAAGGTGGGAGGTTAAAAAAAAAGACAAACTGGTAACCCCAAGAGACCATAAAATGGGAAGGCTGTAAAAACGAAGCATGTTAACGTGACCTGTGATGTCCTTGATGCTCTCTGCGTTGGTAGTTTTCTTGCAGATGTTTCATTACCCAACTAGGTAACATCATCAGTGCTAGAAGGGAGTGTGGGTTCTAGCACTGATGATGTTACCTAGATGGGTCATGAAACGTCTGGAAGAAAACAACCCAGCTCAGAGAGCACCAAGGACTCCACAATCCTCCTCCTCCTCCTCCTCCTCCTCCTCCTCCTCCTCCTCTCTCCACACACCCCTCTCCCTTTTAGCACTGATGATGTTACCTAGATGGGTCATGAAACATCTGGAAGAAAACAACCAAGCTCAGAGAGCACCAAGGGCCCCACAGTTCAACCCTGAGTTACAAAGATTCTCTTCTATTGTTAACATGACCTTCAAACATTAAAACATCTTTGGAGGCATTTTGGGGGGGGCACTCCATGGGCTGTCAAGTAAGTGCACACACATCTGTTTTATTCGATGGCCATGGAGATTCTCAGTCATCCAGATCACGGTTGTCCCAACGGTGCTTTCAAAAAGGCAACTGGACTTTTCTCCATTTTTCTTGAAGACATTTCCCTTCTCATCCAAGAAGCTTCTTCAGCTCTAACTAGCGGAGAATGGGAAGGATTTACACTGTTTGCGGTCAGCCAGTCACCATGACTCTGGTAGTCCCTAGTATTTATTATCCTTTCTCTGAACTGAGAAGATTCCTAAAACACATTTCCAAGACTCCTGCTTCACTGGAATTCTCTTTGAATATCTCTTTGAATTAAGCAAGACCAGAAAACCATAACTTGCTGACAACCAAACTCAACAGCGACTTTCTTTCTTCTGTTCTTCTTCTTCAATCCTTCGTTTTTAGCCTGTCACTAATGTCTACTTTCTTGATGGAAAATTGAAATGGATAATCTATGTTCTAAAGACACTGTCGTGGATTTGCTGAGCAATTCTCTGTGATCTAACAAAAAGAATGGAACGAGCCCTTATTAGTATTATCTGGAATAGTCCAGAATAGACTCTTTCTTCTTCTTCTTCTGCCATATCCATTATCGGA
Source organism: Azemiops feae (assembly GCA_023970755.1). Taxonomy (NCBI): domain Eukaryota; kingdom Metazoa; phylum Chordata; class Lepidosauria; order Squamata; family Viperidae; genus Azemiops; species Azemiops feae. Next base: position 531,831 of record JALGBA010003994.1, on the reverse strand, counting down.
CGTTGGCGATCCTATTTTTATCAGCAGCCGCACGAAAAAGTGCTGCTGAGTTTTGTCCAAACCAGTCCCTTAGATTTTGAAGCCATGATGTTCTTCTTCTGCCTGGACCTCGTTTGCCTTCAATCTTTCCTTGGAGGATTAAATGGAGTATGCCGTATTTTTCTGGGTGTCGCGTCACATGTCCGAAATATTCTAACTTTCGTTTTTTAATTGTTTTGATGATTTCCCTTGGCTTTCCCAGGTGGCTTAAAACCTCCTCATTTCTGATCTTGTCAACCCAGCTTCTACGTAACAGCCGCCTGTAAATCCACATTTCAAATGCTTCTAGTCTCTTCAGGTGGCCTTCTGTCAGAGACCAACTCTCTGCTCCATAGAGCAGGATAGAAAAAACATAGCATCTGACAAGCCTGATTTTCAGTCTTAGGCTTATGTCGTGACTGCAGAAGACCTTTTTCATTTTGAAGAATGCTGTTCGAGCTTTCTCTATCCTGGTCTTTACCTCAGTGGTCATGTCCCAGCTTTCATGTAAATTAGAACTGAGGTGCGTGATCCTTTCAACTTTTTCTAGTGGTGTTCCTTCTGAATTTGCTGGTGGTAAGTTAACGGGTTGTTTGCTGAGTTAACGGGTAAGTTAACGGGTTGTTTAGACTCTTTACCTAGGTGGAAGTAGGCTTAGAGTAAGGCCCTCTGAACTACCCTCCTTTTGTTGAGTATTAATTCCCTAGTGTGGTTTGAAAAGCACTTTTATTCCCTCCAGCCTCCCTACTTCCCCTTTTGGCTAGCTTTAAGGCGCTCTGATCTTTTAAATGTAGGAAGAGATTAATAAAAGATGATTTAAGCAACATGATCTGAGTTTTCTTGACTGATTGTGTGAGGCAATGGAAAGTTTTCATTCTTGGTGCTGACAACTTTGAAACTACTTAAAGGGCTGAAGCAACATAGTTTTGGGGGAGTAGCTGAATTCGGGTATCTTATTCCAAAGTGTTTATCTGTGAGGTTTTCTCCCCTTCTGCTAGACAAAATGCTTTGTGTCAATACACCCAAAATAAAAAGAATTCTTAAATGCCCCGGAATCCTAGTTGTTTTTCCTCCCATTAAAGCATTATTCGGAATAACAGAGTTGGAAGAGACCTTGGAGGTCTTCTACTCCACCTCCTTGCTCAAGCTAGAAACCCTACACTATTTCAAACAAATGGTTGTCCAGTCTCTTTTTGAAAGCCTCCACTGATGGAGCACCCACAACTTCTGGAGGCAGGTTGTTCCACTGGTTAACTGTTCTAATTGTCAGGAAATTCCTCCTTAGTTCCAGGTTGCTTCTCTCCTTGATTAGTTTCCATCCGTTGCTTCTTGTCCTGCCTTCAGGCGCTTTGGAGGATAGGTTGACCCACTCTTCTTTGTATCAGCCCCTTAGATATTGAAACACTGCTATCATATCACATTCAATTAATTGTCTGGATTAGCCACTGAACCGATCCCCGAACACAAGCCCATTTCGGTCCACGGGCTTCCTCTCAGTGGCAGATCGAAATCCATCCAGAAATATTTTCCCCCTTCACTTTGATGGAAAATAGATCGTGTTCAAATGTTGCTTCAAGAAAGAAGAGGGCAGGCGGGCGAAATTTGCATTGGCCGTCGAGTCCGTGCCTCTGCTAGAGTTAAAAGATGCCCTTGGGAGAGTGTTGTGTGTGTGTGTGTATCCTATCACTGCACGAGTGTCACTTCAGTTGACTGCAGTCTCTGGCTGAAGACTATCTCAGATAAATCCCAGGAGATCCGAGGGCACGGTTTTTCCATGCTGTGGGCAAACGAGGGAGGCTGAAATAGGAAGGAGTGAAACACTCGGATCCTTGCCTGTCTACAGCAAGAAACACCAGATATTATTCAAAAACAATCTAAAAACGTTCTCTGGAACCCCTGAAACCTCCCTCTCAAAGGGAGAGAGAGCTGATCAGGAACTGGAGAAGAGTTTTCTGCACAATCGGACAAAACAGGCAAATCTCCAGCCTCCCGGACTGGATTTTGATACAGGATTGACGTTCTCTGTTCTCAAGACCAAATTGCCACGTTCTCTGGCTGGGTGGTTGTATTTCAGAGATATGCCCACGCCATCGGCAACTCTTTCACTGCCTCAATCAGTAGTCACATATTTGAAACGTGATTTCAACTCATTTTGACGGGAAAACGGCAGGTAGATTGAAACAGAAGGCCAGGCCCCTGTAAATCCATCTCTCCAAGAAACCTAAAAATAAGCACTTTTTTTTTGTTGTTCCTAAATTCATCGGTTTGATCTGTTCTCTAACCAGGTTAATACATTGTGTTAAGCCCCGGTTTGCTTAATTGCAGCTTACTGGATACAGGTAGTCCTTGACTTACAACATTTCATTTAGTGACCTGTTCAAAGTTACACTGAAAAACTGACCCATTTTTCACACGTACACCACTGTAGCATCTCCATGGTTACGTGATCAAAATTCAGACACTTGGCAACTGACTCATATTTATGACGGTGGCCGTGTCCCAGGGTCCTGTGATCCCCTTTTGCGACCTTCTGACAAGCAACGTCAATGGGGAAGCCAGATTCATTTAACGACCGTGTTAGTAACTGGACAATGCACTGGTTCATTTAACAACTGGCACAAAAGCTTTGTAAAATGGGGCCGAAATTCACTTAACGAATCTTTCACTTGGCAACAAACGTTTTGGGCATAATTCAAGGACTAACTGTATGCCACGATGAGATGGCCACGATCCTAAGGAAATTTGCAATCTTTGCTGCTAAGAGCACTACAGGTCCCAGGTTTGTTGTCTCTTTGGGACTTTTGGTCAGTTTCAAAATTACTCGAGCCGTTGCATCTTCTTACAAGGACTTTGTAAAGACGGAGTGAACTCTGTTGAAGTTTCCTTAATATGTTCAGAAAATGCTTTGGGGGGGGCATTTCTATAACAGCTGCAAAGACAGCAAGGCAAGGACTTGAAAGTAGCTTAGGTGAGAGACATAGCCATAATGAGAAACAATTAAAATGAACTACGGTGAGCATTCTTGATTAAAGCTGGCTTGTTTCCCTGGTGGTGGATGAGATTTTGAAAAGGTGTCAGCTAAGCATCTGCACGGTGGAAGAAAGAAATCTGAAGTCCCCCGTATGAGGCAACCTAAAGATATTCTATCTCTTTCAATGACGTTGCTTTTAAAAAAAAGGAACAGGCACACAAACCTGTTGTCCTTAGCGTTTACGAAACTTCGAGCACGCAAAAATCTCTCGGTCTCTGCCCAGTTCGAATGAGGAATCATTGTTGATAGGAGATGAGATCGCTTTGGAAAGCAAACACGTTTCAATGGGATCCTGACAATGGAGAAAGAAATGGGAGTTTTCCCATTTGCATGGCCATATAATTTGTGTGTGTTTTTTCCGTGCCCACTTCAAATGGACCGGGGGGGGGGGCGAGGAGGGGCTGAAAAAAAATGCATGGCTTGTCCTGTGCGAGAAAGCATCCATTTAGAAAGATGGTGTTGATTCTAAAGTGACAGCAAGTGTCTCTTTCGTTGATTACTTAATTGGCCTGGGTTCCACCCAATGCTACTCTGCTTTGTCAGTTTCAAGTATTTGCTGCATTTGCTGGAGGTCTCCTTGTTTGCTAAACAAGCAAGAGGCAAGCGACAACAAGGCACTCATGGTGACAAGTGAAGTCCCTTCTCTCGTCTCTTTTATCCTTCTAAACTTCTTTCTTTACTTCCTTCTTCCTCCTTCCTTCTTCCTCTTTCCTTCCTTCCTTCTCTCTCTTCTCCCCTCTCCTCTCCTCTCCTCTCCTCTCCTCTCCTCTCCTCTCCTCTTCTCTTCTCTTCTCTCCTCTCCTCTCCTCTCCTCTTTCCTTTCTTCCTTCTCTTCTCTTCTCTTCTCTTCTCTTCTTCTCTTCTCTTTTCTTCTCTCCTCTCCTCTCCTCTCCTCTCCTCTTCTCTCCCTTCCTTCCTTCCTTCCTTCCTTCCTTCCTTCCTTCCTTCCGTGGTCAATTACAAGAAGATTTTTCTTAAGTATGAATAGAACAAGCTACTTCCTCTTCTAGGAAAAAGGGGAGGGGGGGAGGGAGAGAACGCCAGCAGGACGGAATTGATGATTCTGCACAAATCCCCCGCTGATCACCACTGCAGACTGCTGAGTCACTGATATTGTTTCTTGCTGATCTGTTTTTGCTGCAACCTGCTTGAAAAACGTGGCTAAGGTTTAGCGAGGGAAGGGTGATATCACACAGCCTCCATCCTCCCCCTTTTCTCCAAACTCCTGACCATTATGACGCTGTTGAGATTTAAAATTTCCTTTTTTTTCACCCAGGGCACTTCGTGCTTAGCTACCTTCCTTCTCACTGACTGCTGGGGAGAGTTTTATTGATTGAAATAACTCTGGGACGTAGAGACAAGTACCAATACAAGAGAATATTTGTATGGATCTGTGGGGTCCTTGGGGTTCTCTTGAGCTTGATGGTTTTCTTGCAGACGTTTCATTACCCAACTAGGTAACATCATCAGTGCCAGAAGGGAGTGGGCTTTGTTCTTTTGGTGAAGAAGGAGCAGAGGGAGGCAGAACAGAGACGAGGGTAAGGAGGGTGTCACAATATAAGTAGGAAGTGTTATTTTCTTATTCTTACCCATTGGTATGGCCTTTCTCGACCTGGTGCCCTCAACACACGGGGGGGGGGCTGTATTTCCATCGGCTTGATTGGCTGGAAATTTTGGGACTTCTTCTCAACATAGTGGGAGAACATCAGGTTATGTAACAGAGGCAATGTGTTAGGCAATGTATGCTCATCCTAGATATGTCCCTTGGGACAGGAGGGAATTATGTATGAGTCACGGTGCAGATTGGCTGAGCTGATTGCTGCAGCAAGAAGGAGCCATGAAGTCATGAGACCAAGATAGAATGTAGGTTGCTTAGATAAGTGGTTTATCGTCAGCTCAGGCCCAGAAAGAAGCCAGGTAAAATTAAGATAAGAGTCAGAATAACAGAGTTGAAAGGGATGTTTGAGGTCTTCTAGTCCAACCCCCAATTAAGCAGGAGACCCTATACCGTTTCAGACAAATGGTTGTCCTATCTCTTCTTAAAAACCTCCAGTGTTGGAGCATCCACAGCTTCTGGAGGCAGGTCGTTCCACTGGTTAATTGTTCTCACTGTCAGGAAATTTCCCCTTCGTTCTAGGTTGGTTCTCTCCTTGGTTAATTTCCATCCATCGCTTCTTGTCCTGCCTTCAGATGCTTTGGAGAAGAGATTGACTCCCTCTCCTTTGTGGCAGCCCCTCAAATATTGGAAGACTGCTATCATGTCACCCCGAGTCCTTCTTTTCATTAAACTGGACGTTCCCAATTCCCGCAACCGTTCATCATCCGGTGGTTTGCTTCCATCCACGCAGGAGGTTAAGGATCGGGAAGCAAGCAGCTCATAAAGGAAGTGCAGAGGAAAAAGACCCCAGCAGAGGATGTGAGCGTGAGAAGAGAGCCAAACCAGGTTAGAGAAGTGAAGCCACGCTAGACAAGATATTTCCCCCCACCCCCCGAGGGATGGTTTAGACAGGAAAAAGAAGCAAGCCCAGAAACATTTCATCTTGGAAAGAAGAAAAGCCTTGCCGGAGAACCTACGGTGAGCTTAAAGATTGTCCTTTTCACCATGTGTTATTCCATATGAATTACCAAAATAGGATAAGAAAAGCTGTCTTGCAAAGCGAGGGGCAAATTCTCACTCTCTCTCTCTCTCTTTCCAGCATGCTTCGCTTCGCTTTTTAACTTGGTTCTGGGGAGGGGGGAGGAGAGTTCTTCTCCCTCTCTCTGTACCAAGGAGTAGGAGAAGGTAGATGAAAGTTACAGATATGGGGTCTCTTGGGTGTGCAGAAAGGTGTAAAAGAGGAGTCAGGAGCATTTATTGTCCGTCCTCATTATACAGTACAAGGGTATGTCTATCTTTGGAGTCCTTGGTGCTCTCTGAGCTTGCTGCCTTGCTGGCAGACGTTTCATTACCTGACTAGGTTAGGTCATCAGTGCTGGTTAGTGTGGGGTTTGTTCCCTGTTGATATAGAGTAGCTTGCCCGGACAGTGCTGGTAGTTTTGTTCCTTGATTAGAGTATTGTTAGAGCATTATCCTCTACTTAATTGTTCGTCTGCTTATCTGGCTATTGGCTATCAGAAAGGATGTGTTCTGATCTTAAACAGAGAGCAAACTGTAGCCCCATCAGCCCTGATGAGGTTACCTAGTCAGGCAATGAAATGTTCATAAGCAAACAACCAAGCTGAGAGATTAGTTCAACCCTCAGCTGCAGATATTCTCTTGCATTCGTACATATGATAAAGCCAACATGCACGATTATTTGTGGGCCAAGACAACACTCCAAGGCTAACGTAGGCCAGGAACAAAATTAAATTTTGTTTCATTTACGTGGTCCTTCGAGATAGAGAAGGCTACAATTATACCCCAATCGTGGATTTTCGTAATTTCTTCCTTCTATCTTCCTCAAGAATTGCAGAAGCCTTGATAGATCCTTGGGAGATATCTCCAAGACTTTTTGAAGCCAAGCACAACTTGGGACTTGAAGGCTTGCCTCTCCACAATCGACTCGTTTAGAATGTACAGTATAGCTATGTTACAAAAAAAAACCAGTTCAGTATTGAGCATTGAATTAGATAAGAATCCGTGGAAGTAGCACATCTTTTTTGCCCTTTCCGTGGTTCCCACGTCAATCAACGGGGAAGGACATTGCTCCAAACCGTTGGAAGAAACTTCACGATCGTCCCTTCTCCAGTCAACATGGAAAGTTCTTCAGGAGAGCAGGAGGAAGAATATCTGACAAAGTCAAGACAGAGACAAGAAGGATTGCGCACATATGGCCACTATAAAATATGGCGAGAATCGCCACTCAGTTAAAGAGTGTTAAGCCCATAATGAAGAGCCACAATGTCTCCACGCTAGTTGAAATCCGGAAGGATACCCTGTTCAGCCAGTGTTTGGATGCTAGCAGATGAGAAGAGAAGCTGGACTCCCGAGAGGAACCGTAAGAACGTTCTGGCATTTGTGTCTTCCCTCATCTGTCTTTTTAGTCTCTTTGTTTCCTAGAATCGCCACCCAAGCAAGCAATCAACCCTACCGGAGAAGTTGTTGACGCTGCTCCTGAAGTAGCAAAGTTCTAATTAATACTTCCCCCTGCTATCATTAAAAAGGCTTCCATGTCAGCCATCTCTGGATCATCATCCTTATCAGAAGCGGGGGAGGGAAAATGCAAATGTGTTGTTATTTATAATACATACAGTCAGATGCATTTGTAGAATAATTACATCTGCTAGCTAACTTGACCTTAGTCAAGTCAGTTAGCATGAAAAATCAAAACAGCACCAGACTGGTTTAAAGGGAGGGGGGGGGAGAGAGAGAATTAAATTTTAATCTAAATGTTAATTTTTAAAATGGATGTGCAGTTAGGAACTACTCTAACAAACATTTCCACTGCAGAGTATCACTATTCTGGTCTAGATCTGTATTTTAGAGCTTCTAGTATTTAGTTTACCGGCTAGGGGACCAATCAGGAAAACATATCTGTGTGGTCGACATCGATAGCATGCAATTCACCAAAAAAATATAGTATTTATCCTATAGAAAATGTCTTCATTGCTGTCCATTTTTATTGCTGGTCCAGTGTACCATGCTGTTGGGAAACTGTTACCAGTTAATGAACTTTTACAAAGCATTTTATAGAAACCCTATGAATTGGATTTGATCTTGTTTACGCAGTTGTTCCATAAAGACACACCTCAGAATTAACTCCTGGGCTAACAAACTATAATCTAATGTTCTCCCAACAGATGCCCTCCAGAAATAGACTCTTGACTCTGACCTGTACCACCACTCAAATTAGAATCATAGCATCCTAGAATCGTAGGACCGTATGGGACCTTAGAGGTTTTCTAGTCCAACCTCCTGCCCCTGATCAATATGGCAGCACTCGGGTTGAGTGTATTTCTAAAATTAATTTTCTAAAATCATAGGTGGAATTGTAATTGCCTTCACAATGTCTCTTCATATTTGGAGGCTGTAATTTGTACATTTGGTTAATGATGTTTTGTATTAGATGCTCGGTGTGAAAGTATGGATTTTCAATCAAAAAATAATAATAAGGAAGCGCTAGCCATAGTTTATTTTTCGTTAGCATCTTTGACACCATGAAATCAGTAGGAGTGAAAGAAGAAGAAAGAAAGAATCTCTGGTGGGTTTCCTTCACGTCCAAATATAGTGTGCCATAAGCCTCATAATCATAGCCAGTATGTAGCAAGCACATTCAACATTGGGAAAACTGGCGAATAGGAAGCTTGCAGTGTGTAGGCTTCCCACATCTGGGAAAGCTGGTTTGTAAAAAGCAATTGGGTTGCGTTCACATCCTGTAATTTATCCAACTCATAAATTAGGACAGAAGAGCTGAAGAAGCTGAAGCTGAACTTGAAGAAGCTTCTTGGATGAGAAGTGAAATGTTTTCAAGAAGCAAAAAAAACTCAAGAAAGTCCAGCTGCCTGTTGGAAAAGCACCTTTGGGGCAACCGTTCTCAACCATTGAGAATCTCCATAGACCTTGAACTTCTTCTCTTTTCTGTTCCCTTGTCTCGTTCACCTCCAGGGGTCTTCATGGGGCAGCTCACAAGAGCTCGTCCTGAGATGATTCCTCCATCTCAAGTGTTCTTCCCAATTTGGGTTGAGACGAAGGAGATCCAGGAGAACCTTAGCGTTGTGAGCTGAACCAGACCACACCAGATTATGCAGCCTGTGCTGGATAATTGTTAAATGGGACAAGAGGGCCGGAAAGTGCTTACTTTTCTGTTTGACCCCCTCCTGCCTCCCTGTTGGTTGTAGGATTTTGCCGTCTTATCGAAAGCAAAATAAGCTAAGTACGTCTCAGAGAGACATGAATGCAATCACCTTGGCAATCTAATTAATAGATTCCACTCTTCGTCCTTTATAATCAGAGCATGGACTAGGTAACTATCAAGCTGGGGGGGGAAATAAGTTCTATCTTCTAAGTAGGGTGGGGTTTTGTGGGGGTTGTCATTTTTGTGCGAGATAATTCGCACAAGCATGTGCTTATTATCTGGTGGGTGACTTAATAAGGTCATTACGGATTACATGTTATCGGAGAGACTGTTAGTAAGGAAGGAGTAGAGGAGCTTTGATAGCAGTGTTCCAGTATTGGGGGCTGCCACAAAGAAGAGGGGGGGTCAACCTATTCTCCAAAACACCTGAAGTCAGGACAAGAAGCAACGGATGGAAACTCATCAAGGAGAGAAACAATCTGGCGTTAAGGAGAAAATTCCTGACAGTGAGAACAATTCATCAGTGGAACAACTTGCCTCCAGAAGCTGTGGATGCTCCAACAGGAGTTTCTAAGAAGAGATTGGACAGCTATTGGTCGGAAATGGTATAGACTCTCCTGCTCCAGCAGATGACCTCCAACGTCTCTTCCAACTCTGTGTTCTTGCAAGCACCCGCTGCTTAGTCCAAAGTATCCTTCACATCCTCTGCACCATTCAGTCCAAGAAGAATCCAGATTGGTTGGCAACATCATGGTTGAAATACAAGCCACATAAAGCCATTACTCTACACACAACAAGCAGAGTGCCTTAAGCTTCCTTTCACCCTTCACCAGAATGTTCTCGTAAGAAGCGCATCGTGTTGATTTTGGTCAAATGAAATTAAAAAAAAGAAAAACCCGCCTTTGTGGCAAATGTAGATGTGCCCAATGAATTATGTAAAAGTGTTGCAACATGCCCAGCAGTGGTGTGGCTGTTTTGACGGGCTGCAGTTGTTTTCCTGAGCTTGGCAGGTCAGTCCGTCTGCTTTCCAACCGTGTGTGTGTGTGTGTGTGTGTGAGAGAGAGAGAGAGAGAGAGAGAGAGAGAGAGAGAGAAACACAAATTAACTGCAGAACTGGATGAAGCCGTGCATTGGTGCATCGTTGTCAGCCAAATATAAAATAAATGTGTCGTTGTAGTAAAGGATAGACATTTCTTTCTCACAAGACTCAGGACTGTTCACCCAGAGATGAGTCATAACTTTTCAGCGGACCATCAAAACAAGTTGTTCAGCGTTGTGAGCCAACAGCATTCTAGCCAGGCCAGAGAGACTTTGTTCTGGTTGGGTCATTGCTGGTGCATTTGGCCCAGTGTGGTTTTTTTGTTTTTAACAGTGCACACAATTTTCCTTTCCTTGAAAATCCATGAAGCCCCAATAATAAATTCTCCACAGCACCTGAGGGCAATTTTTGAATCAAACATGGCCGTAGGTGGGGATTAACTGTTTATAACTTTGCCTATAACTCCAATCCAGAACCTTTCAGAAATTTCAGGGATGGGGGGGGGGGGAAGTCGGCAACATTTTCTGAAGAAGAATAACAACTGCTAAACCTTCTATGAGTGCTGTCTGCCTGTCCAGATCCCTCGATAATGTTTATTCTTTTGCTTTGCACGGAATTTAAATGTATATACGGGGCCTTTTTAAATACCCCATTATAGCGTGTGCCAACACATTCAGGCTTAATACTGTGGCTGATAAAGAAACTACAATCATATTTGCAGAGTCTGATGTCTCCACGGAGGCAATCAAGCAAATCTCTTGAGAAAATATAAGTCCCATATCAGATTATGTTGTGAAAGGGCTGAAACTGGTAAGCTGAACTCAATTAGAGCCCCCATTCGCTCTGGGTGTGTGCGTGTGTGTGTGTGTGTTAGTCAGAAGGAGCCGGTCCAGCTTTAGATCACACAATTGTTTCCTTAAGCCCATAAATATAAGAAACATTAAAATGTAAGGAAAAGGTCATTCGGTGCAAAACACACTTGTGCTAGAAACAGAAACTTTGGATTATCATTAGAAGGGATTTAGCCACACAACCAGCTAATAACACACATTAGGGACTTGTATGGCGATGCCAGGGAGAGGGCCAAGGGCTGATTAAATTGGACTGAGAAATGTTTGAACGTCTGAATACATCACCGGTTGATGTCGATGGTTCAGTTCCTACCTAATTCTGTAGCCCGATCGGACTTTGAGAAATCTTTGCTATTTAAGAAAAGTTGCGGACTTGTTCTCTACCGGCCAAGATCAAAATCCTGCACCAGTTTTTCCTTTGTGGAAATGAACCCTGAACTTTGAAGAAGCAGGATAGAAAGAGTTTCAATGTGCTGAAGCTTCGGTGTTGGACAGCAACCGGTTGTAGGGACTTGAGGGTAGTGTTGAAGCTGGGCCCGTGGAAGATCTGGAGATCATCTGGAGAAGGTCTGTCGGTGTGGTTGTAAGGTTAGAATTAATGGCACATAAATGTCCAGGAAGATTCTCAGTCATCCAGCTCATGGTTGTCCCAAAGGTGCTTTTTTCAAAAGGCAACTTGACTTCGTTTTTCCTTGAACAGCTTTTACTTCTCACCCAAGAAGCTTCTTCAGTTCTTGAGTCCAGTTGCCTTTTGAAAAAGAACTTCTGGGTTAATGGCAGATAATTAGTCAATTTATCTTAAAGTTGCATATGCGTGTGTGTGTTTGTATCCTTAATTTTGTATTGGCAACAATCCATGAGTTTAATCCAGTTGAGACCAGCAAAATCACCCAGTAGGGTTTTCAAACTTGACTCAATCTTATAATAATAATAATAAAGTTGGAAGGGACCTTGGAGGTCATCGAGTCCAACCCCCTGCTCAGGCAGGAAACCCTATACCATTTTGGACAAATGGCTGTCCAGTCTCTTCTTAAAAACTTCCAGTGTTGGAGCATTCACCGCTTCTGGAGGCAGGTTGTTCCACTGGTTAATTGTTCTAAAATCTAATGTCTTAAACATTACATCCTGCTACTCTCAGCTCCAGTATCTTTCTACACAAATAGTGTGGGTAAGTCTCAATTACAGAAGGGCTGGGGAATATGAAAAAAGATAATTTCGCATCCACCACAACCACCCTCCGTTGCAACAAATTAGCAACATTTTGCACTTCTGTCCGGTTCTTTTTATGAGTGTAAAGAGTTTAAGCGGGGAGAGAGAGAAATTCGCAGTACGTAGATTAATTAGACAGTTCCTTTATTAAAAAAAAATATACATGGGAAAATGAGTTGGAGAATATAATATAAAACACAGCAGGCTTTGACTTTCTGCCTGAAAGCAGTTTTTAAAAAATAATAATTAAGACAGAAAGGAACAGCACATGATATTCGGCGCATAAATCAGAGACATTAAAGGCAAATATTTGCGAGAAGATTATGATGAACTGAGAGTTAGCTATAAAAATGGACTTGAGATGTTAATTTAGCTGAACGTGAGCACTAATCACTCATTCGGCCTGCATCTTACTCCATGGCTGTGCATAATACCAGTGAGAGGTGATTGCATTATAACAACCTTTTTTCTTTCTCCAACACAGAACTGGAAAACTTCTGGAACTTATCTCCAAATTCTCTTCCACGCCTCTAAGCCCCATCACATGTTTATTAGAAGAAGCGTTAAAGAGCTGTATGGAATATAATAAATTCATCTGGGCTCGGGGGATGGATCAAAAGAAGAAAAATGGTATATTGAGGGAATATACTAGGAAGGCCACCGATCGCAGAGAAGGTGACCTGGAAGAGGAAAGGACTTTGCATTTGGGAGAGTAGCAATAAACAGGGAAAGAAACCCTCAGCTTGAGTGCCAGAAGGGAGAAGGACCTACCTTCTCTTCGAGGACTCATTAAAGGAAGTGTTTTGTCCCTTGCTGCCCCCATTTTATGCCAGTTGAAGCTTCTGGATAGTCTTCAAGGGAAGCCCCATGTAGAGGACATTACAACAGTCTGTTCAGGAGGTGACCAGGGTGTGAATTAACGGTGATCAGGGCCTCATGATCCATGAATGGGTGCAACTGACCCACAACACAAAGGGTGCCAAAGCCCTGCTAGCCACAACTGTCGCATGCTCTTTGAGAAGAAGTTGTGTGTCCAGGAGGACCTCTAGATTGCACACCAGATCTCTTTGGGGCAGGGAGATCCCATTCAAAATATCAAAGATGGTGAAGTCTCTTCCACAAGGCCCTGAAACCAAAGCTACTAAGTTTGTTGTGACAATAATCTTCCCAGAATTCCCTTGATCACTCTAGGTTGCTCTTCCAAAAGACACTTTTCAAAAAAAAGGAGCTAATCTTCATGAATCCTGATCACTACACACACATACAGAGGCATATAAATTTAACTTCCCTTTTTTTGAAGGGATTCAGTCAAGGAAGCGTTCTGTCTTCTCCCATGCTTAGCCAGTGAGACACAGTCAAAATGTTGGGATAATAAATGATAGAAAAGGCATAACGTGGGAAAGGATTTGGTTACAGATTCCAGGCAGCTACTAACCCATGCCAGTATTTAAATCAACAAAAAGAGTTTGAAATGTCAGTCAGGAACTTAGTCCATTATCTAAGACACTTTAAACACCATGTTGCTTTGCTCCCCCTCACCCTGATCTGGAGAAAAAGTCCAAGGTAAATCCAGAAAGTGGGAGTCAACTCTATTTATTTACTTATTAAGAAAATTTATATGTATGCCCAACTCATTCATGGTGACTGATGACTCCAGGCGGCTTATAAAAATAAAACCCCAAATACAAGATCCAATGAACCCTAACCTCCCTGACAATCGACAATCAAATCAACTACTTGATGGGTGCCATATCACACTGGGATCCCCAGGCCCAAGGGCAAAACCATGTCTTCAAGACACCTTTCAAAAGAGCGCCAAGGTGAGGGCCAATCTTATCTCCACCTAAGGCAGGGTTAGAACTCATCATAGAACATAGAATAACAGAGTTGGAGGGAACCTTGGAGGTCTTCTAGTACAACCCCTTTCTTGATCAGGAGAACCTATACCATCCTGGTCAAATGGTTGTCCAACCTCTTCTTGAAAACCTCCAGTGATGAAGCACCCACAACTTCTGGAGGCAAGTCGTTCCACTGATGAATTGTTCTCACTGTCAGGAAGTTTCTCCTTAGTTCTAGGTTGCTTCTCTCCTTGATTAGTTTCCATCCTTTGCTTCTTGTCCTGCCCTCTGGTGCTTTGGAGAATAAGTCTGACCCCCTCTTTTTTGTGGGAGGCCCTCAAGTATTGGAAGACTGCTATCATATCTCCCCTAATCCTTCTCTAGATATACCTCATCTCTTGGTTTCTCGCCTGGGGCCTTCACCATCACACCAAACTGGTTCTTGGGAAGCTACTGTCAATCTCTCTTCTCTTTTATTTGGAAAAGATTTTAATTGTTTAGGAAAAACATGAACTGAGTTAAATAGTTAAATAGGAACTGGTCACTCCTGCCAAACGTATTAGTCCTCTCTTGAGGACTAAATTTCATTTTTTATGTGTGCCATTGTGCCCACAATATAAAAATGACAATAAAGGTTATCTATCTTGAAATGAAAGAGCTGGTCAATAAGCTTTCCCCTGTGCTGACAGGAGACTAGAATTTGGATTCGTAATTAGTATGCATCTTCCTCTAGCAGCGATGATTTCATCTATTTGTGCTTGATCATTCTGAGCTCCCTGCAAACGTCCACCTCTTTATCATCCACCGTATGCTTAAAAGAAATAAAACCCACATTTATTTATTTTTTTGCCATATGGAATCCTGGGCATTTTAGCAACCATGGATGACAAACAAAGGCTTCATTAGCAGCCAATTAATGTCTCCCTTTGTGCAGAAGACAGCAAAAAGGGAAATAAAGGGGTCAGCTCTACAGTCGGCCTCCCCCTGAGATTCTCCATGGCTTCAGAACTCCTGAGACGCTAAGTAAGTCAGACACTTAAAAATGTCTCCGGGACATGGAAGCACAGTTCACTGAGAAGTCACTGACTGTTTCCATGGTGGTGGCTCACGGAATTACAGAAGCCGACATGGGCATGTCACAATCAAGACTCTGCTCCACTTTCTGTGTCCAACGACATTTTTCTATTTGCAATCAGTAGGAGAATAAGAAGGGAGAACGAGGTTAGCGTTTAAACGTGCTTTTCCCTTTCGTGATGTATTTTAAACATTCAGATCGCCTCGCTACAAAAAAACACCCCCCAAAAAACGAGGCAAGCTGCTTGCAATCTGCCAAATCTGGAGCAGCTTTGGAAGAGTTAGGGTTTTCAGCCCAAAGGGGGGAGGCGGAATCCAGCTCTTGTGTCCTAGCCTGGCATTGATCTACTGATGAAGTAGCTATGAACCGACACGTTGGATTTGACCACGCTCAAAGGAAACCATGGCTTGTTTGGGTTCAGATGGCGGGTTGGGAAGAGGTTTTGAAGGCGTTGTCTCTAGAACAGGTAGCCTTTGGCTGATGAGCACCAGAATTCCCGTTGCTAAGCAGAGGGATTTTATGATCTTTTTTGCCAGGGTTATTAAGCTGATCCCTGCAACTGTTAAGTGAATCACATGGTCAGTAAGTGGATCTCCCCCATTGACTTTATTTGTCAAAAGCCAGCTGAGGAGGCTGTGAATGGTGATCACATGACCCTGGGACACTGCAATGGTCCTAAATACATCACCCTTGCCAAGGGCTTGAATGTGGATCACAGTGAGCCTGTGGATTCTGCAACAGTCTTAAGTGTGAGGTCCTTGTCTCTTTGGTAAGGGGGGGGGCTGCTTTGTTTCTCTCTTCCCATATTTGATGTTTAAGAGGATTTAGAAGAAGGAAGGTGGAAAGAAAATGCGTAGAGGGACCTACGGTGGGTCTCAACTGGAGATTAGGAAAATCCAATAATCTATGGACGTCAGTGGAAAATTCTAGAGCAAGTGTCTTCTTTCTCTCCTAAAGTTCATAATCAGCTGTGTGGGAAAAGTGTTTAACAATAACAGTATAATGAATTACAGCAGTAGATTTTTTTTTTTTTCCCTGAACGGGATTTTATCAAGAGATTTACAGAAAACGCTAACTGATCCTTCAGGCTTTGAAAACTTGGCATTTGGTTTCTTGCTTGTGTTCAAAAGCAATTTAGGGAATATTACCATTGGTTAAGAAAGAAGCCTCCAGAGCAGTCATATGTGAAGACTCACTGGGACTTGCTTATTTGCCAAGAGATCTCTTGCAGTAAAAAATATATTATAAATCTTAAATAAGTCTCCAAATGGTGAAGAGGAAGAGAAAAAAAATAATTATCAAGATAATGTGTAAAATCCTTAAAGCATTGAGCGATTGGCAGTCTTTGAAGAGAATTCCTTTACCTATATTGCGATAACCCTGAAGGATATTTAGTTCACTTGGAACAGCAAATTCTGATTGAGGCAGAATCCTAAAAATATCCCTAGGTTATCGCACCATGTCATAAAATTATAGCGTGTTTCAAGACAAACAATAATAGCAAGAATACGTATTGCTGTAGATAGTTCTCCAGAAGACCTTCCTTCCAACCATAGACCCTAACCAATTTTTATTCAATCTAACAGCCATTAGAGTCACACCCACAGTAAGATAATAATTTCTGGTTGGATTCAGTGGTTTATGATCTATAATGTTCCCAGATATTCTGGCTGACAGATTTTACCCTGCCATAAAATTATATGTTTGATCTGGGTTTAAGGCATTGGGTGATTTTGGGTTTGTAATCTGGGCTTATGGCTTGCTACATTGCATGAATCCAGGCACTGTGTCCGTTTATTTTAACCATGGCTTTAGCTATGATTGGTTCAGTGCCGAAACACATCAGAGCCAGCTTTGCATGTCAGCAAAGAAACCGCGGTTTGTTTGGCTAACTCCTCTTTTCTTGGATAGGGGATCCTGGGAGTTGAAGTCTACAGGTCTTAAAGTTGCCAAGGTTGGACACCCTTGGTTTAAACTATATTCAGGGGGTATGTACGATCTGCAAAGGTATGGAGGCCTTGCTTACAGAATGTTTTATTTGTATTTATTTATTTGTTAAATTTGTGTGCTGCCCACTTCATCTATGTTGCTTTATGTGGGGAAAAGCACCTGATTTCTAATATCTTCCCCCTTAGGCTGTGAAGGCAGGGCCCACATTTTTCTGTTTCCATCCCAGAAGATCTAAAGATCCCCAGAAACAGCTCCGCCTGCATTTATTTCTGAAATGTTAATGTATCATAGAAGTTCATGCTTTTGTTTATGCCAAATCACATATGGCCAAGAGGTGAAACGTTGGCTAATTGCAAATTCTGATGTGTCCTATAAAACTCGGAGAGGAGGTCACTTTGAATAAAACTTGTAATATTTTTTCAGGTGGTGCCTTCCATTGCGTTCTGTGTAAACAGTTGATATTAAACCAAAGCAGATGTCCTCTTTTCCTAAGTATTTTTGCAAACTCCAGTGCAAACAAGCAAATTGAGCCAACTCTTGTTATTAAAAAGAGAGATCCCTACCCTGGATCTAGGGTGTTTAGAAGTACTAAAACGACGAAATTTTCCGTCTTACCCTTCTTTCAGGAGTCCAGATCTTCCTAGAACTAAGATGCTATCAAACGAGTAAATGTTTCCTAAATCTGTTGCTTGGTAACACATCATACTAATGTGGTACGTATATTTATTTGTGGCTATTGTGTCTAAATCTGATCATAAGTCAATCATGACTCGAATATCCATGTTTTACTGCACTCAAGGTCACAATCAACTAAATGTGTCTTCCCCCGGCACATGGATACTTATACAGATAATCCTTGACTTACAATCATAATAGAGCTCAGAATTACATTTCTAAGTTGTGGCGGTCATTAAGCAGTCACTAAGTGTTAAGTGTTTCAACACATGGAGCTATAATGGTCTAATGCAGGGGTAGGCAACCTTGGCTCTTTTATCACTCGTGGACTTCAACTCCCAGAATTCCTGAGCCAGCCATGCTGAGGGGAAAGGGAGAGGTTTCCAAGCTGAGCCATGCCGGCTCAGGAATTCTGGGAGTTGAAGTCCACGAGTCATAAAGCGGCCTAGGCCTAGGCCAGAGGTAGGCAACCTTGGCTCTTTTATGACTCGTGGACTTCAACTCCCAGAATTCCTGAGCCAGCATGGCTCAGCTTGGAAACCTCTCCCTTTCCCCTCAGCATAGCTGGCTCAGGAATTCTGGGAGTTGAAGTCCACGAGTCATAAAAGAGCCAAGGTTGCCTACCCCGGGTCTAATGGCTACCAAACTGAGGTATGTTCATCTGTTGTGAGAACTTTCAAGAAATGCTCTCTTAGCTGGAGCCAGGGATGGTGTGGGTTTGGTTCTTTTCACTACAGAGCATCATCAAAGGATTAAGGATTGATTCTGAGGACCGATGAAGACAAATTGGATTCCCTCTTTATTCTCCTCCTGTTCTGTTCTTAGCACAGAATACTGTACTCCCTTCAATTTGATAAATGATCATTTTGGAGTTCCTGCTACTAGTCAAGATCTTTAGGGATGGGGTTTCGGTCTCAGAGATGCGCTTTCTCAAAATGATCTCTTTCAACGGCCGTACTGATCAGGAATTTTCAAAGGTACCATCAAGTGGGAAAACGTGAACCTAGGAGATTCAGTCTAGAGCAGGGGTCTCCAAACTTGGCATCTTTTAAGACATGTGGACTTCAGCTCCCAGAATTCCTCACCTATGTTGGCTGGGGAATTCTGGGAGTTGAAGTCCACAGGTCTTAAAGTTGCCAAGTTTGGAGACCTTTGGTCTAGAGCAGGGGTCTTCAAACTTGGCCCTTTTATGACTTGTGGACTTCAACTCCCAGAATTCCTCAGCCAGAGTGCCTGGCTGAGGAATTCTGGGAGTTGGAGTCCACAAGTCATAAAAGGGCCACGTTTGAAAAACCCTGGTCTAGAGGAAGACAATCACATTCAAAAGGAAGTGGCAATGTTTGTTTGTGTGAAGGACTAACGTCTACTGTGTCCTTCCTTCAAAGAAAACAGTGGTGAGGAATTGTGGCTTTTCAGAGCGGTTGATGGACTACAACTCTGTCAATCTGCCAGCTCAGATTGTTAATTAGTTCCCCAACCTCTGGAGAACCATAGGGCCTCATCACCTCTGCCTTCTTGCCATAAATCACCAGCTTTGATCTCGCTAATTATAACACCAGAATCTTCACAGCATACCCAAATATCTCTACTTGGGTTGGAAACTTGGGGGGGGGAAATAGTGCATTTGCATGCACAAAATCTTAATAGTGCTTAACACTGGTGGTTAGTTCGGACAGCGTTCCAAAGTAGATCAAATGGAGGAACTTAAAAAAAAAAAAATCAAGTATTGCAGCACAGAGTCGTGTTTTAAAGTCTGATTAACACTAGAAGTCTTGGTGGCCGTTCTTTATTGTCAGCATAAGCGCTAGGCTGTTTGGTGAAAGTATAAAAAACATTTGTGACTATTTCCTAAGATCTTCTGCAATGTTTTCTCTCTCTTCTTGATATATTTTCCTGTTGTTAGACAGTGAGTTTGCTTTACCTTTTTCCTTCATGGCTCTAAAATTTCAAGCATCCCAGATGTGGTGCTTCACTAGACTTGAATAGGCCCCTGACAGAGGTGTAAAACATCACCATTCATAAAGCGTTGTACAAAGGGACAGGTTGCAGAAAACCCCGTTTCCCTTCCTTTCCCAAATTGTTTGAGGGGATTTATTCTTCGGTTTGACAACCTAGCTTTTTATACCAGTGTTCTTAAAATACCTTGTGTTTGTTAAGAGTGCCCAAATACATCTTATGCATCTCATTTTGCAAACCAGCCCAGTTCAGAACATTTAGCTCCTATGGCAGAGTAGCCCCCAGTGGGTTATAAATCACAGCTGGAATGTTGTGATTTGTTTCATTTCCTCCTCTTTATGTGTATGTGCGGCACTTCTGATCCTTATCATTCTTCCTTTCCCACCCCCTGAAGTAGTTATTTCTAGTCCTAAAAAAGAGTTCTGGATTCCCCTCTTGGATCAACCGCGGCTGGCTAAAAAGACACAATGCACCAAAAGGAGAACTGCATCAAATCAACCGTATCATGGTTTAATCCAGCCGGTACTCTTCTAAAATATTTTAGGAACCCCAAAATTACCTTACATTTAATGGTGGACCATCCCAGGTCTTTAGGGAATTAGATTTTGCAATCCTAGTTTTCCCTTTGATAAGCGGGGTGTGTGTGTGTGTGTGTTGGTTTATTTTTCCCCCCAATTCAAAATAGGAAGAACGAACAAGAGAGGACAATGCACTTGAATTTCAGCTTAGCAGTTTTGCAAAGTCAACTTGATCCGCCGACTTTCTTCCACGGAGTTTACAAAAGGGTTGCTCAGAAGAGGAAGTTTACAAACTATCCCATTCAGGGGGTTGTTTGTATAGTGGCATTCTTGATCTTTTCAATCCTGGGGATCTGTTTTCCTCCAACTTATGTTACTGGCAGTTGCCAGGAATTCCACAAAACAAACCAGCCTCACTTTAAAAAAACAACATCAGACATCAGATAGTAAACATTTCTGCCCTTCTGACAAAGTGGTTTCTCCTGGTCACTCAAAACTATGTTCTCATAACAGAACACCACAAATATGTGCGTATTTGTGATTGCATGTGTGTGCGCTTATTTCTTCCACCACCGGTGGATTTCTCAAACTCTTTTAGAAAATGGATAGGAGTCCTTTAGATCAGAATATAATACAGACGATCCTCGAACGGCCACAATTGGCAACTACGTCGTTAAATGAAACAGTCACTAAGTGAAACTGCTTATGATCTTACTTCAGCTTCCCTTTGCTTTGCAGACCAGCCGAGGGTCATAAAGGTGAGGACTGGCTCTAAAGATTCTTTTGCATCATCGTTGTACTTCTGAAGAGCCGTTAAACGAGGCAGTCACTAAACGGGGCCGTCGCTAAATGAGGACTATTCCCTTTTGTTGCCTTTGTATGCATGAAATATGGGGTGGTTTGTAAACAAAACTCGTTTTTATCTTAATGCAATCGTATTAAAAGGGTTGGTCTGACAAAAGATCTGAGAAAATTACCTCAGGTGATGCAGGATAAACGAAGGTCCCGTTTGCTGAGGCTTAAGGCCGAGGCTCCCATCCTTTCATTCTTTCCACAATTGCTCTCCCTTCTCTCTCTCTCTTTTTTTTTGTTGTTCAACTCCCCTTAAAGCTATTTATTTTATAGCCTCGGAGACAGAGTATCTTGGGAGATGAAGCTGCCAAATGCTTCTATATTAAATGCCCATCTCCTCAGCGGATCTGGAGTGCTGCTCCCTTTGACTCCTCGAAAATTGAAATTTCTCCTCGTCTCCGTGGTGGGGCAGGCTGAAAGCTTTGACTTGGTGGGGATGAAGAGTAGCCATTATACTTGACAATTCCTGATTAGGAAGGAATTTCACTCCCTACCCAGGGATTTGGAAGAACTCAGAGTGGATCTTTTGCTTTTTATCTGCACCATTCACCCGCTACATTCCGCTCAGAAACTCTGTGTGAAAATGTCCAAGACATGCTTGAATGGGTTATTTTTTCTCTCTCTCTCCCTGTCTCTTGTTTCATTTAGAAAATATATATAAAAAAAAAACATATCTGGCAAAGAAGAGCCATCCCGCTCTTTAATCATCTCTCCTCTCAATGGCAAACTCAGTACAATAGCTTGGCACCAAAAACATAAATTTAAATTACCCAGGTAATTCACCAGGATGGAAAATATTCGATTCGCTCCCATCTTAGTGTTTATTCATAATTTTTTACATATGCTCACATGCACCATCCCATATATAGGTAATCCTCGACTTACAACCGTGGCTTATGACCATTTCACATACTTATCGCGACCATTGCAGGATCCCCTTGATCATGTGATTCACATTCAGATGGGAAATGGTAGTATATACGAAAAGGATTTGAATGAGGGATCTTTCCACGTGGTTTTGACAATTCTGCCCACTCCAGAAATGTCCCTCCCACTGTGAGCTTCCCCTGAATAATCACTGGATAATTTGAATGACTCAGATTTAGTTTTTGACACTTAAAAGAGTTTTGTTGACTGTGTTTTATTCCCGCAGTCTCTTTCCCTCTCTCTGTGTGCCACTGAAACAAACTCCCCCTTTTTTTTTGAGCGCTAATTTAAACATTTCATCTGCCAGGGCTGGTTTTTCTTCTTCTTCTTCTTCTTCTTCTTTTTTTTTTTACTTTGCTGGCGTTTCTAAATTGGCTCATTTTGTCTGCATTGCAAATGTTTATCTTCCATAAATTAATGTAGGGTCAGGATTAATTAGGATGAAAAATGTGAGGAGCTGAGACCGTTGTAGCACACGTTGGAACAATAAATAACCAATTGCAAGCATCATTTTTCTGCATTATCACTGGGGTGCGAAATCCTGCTTGGTGGAAATCTCAGATTGTACGTAGCTTCTCTGTCTCTTGTTTTGTCCCTCTTCTGACGGGGTTTTCACCCGTTGCTCTTTGACTGAATGTCTTACTTTGGGTGGCGGAAGGACAGGACTATTTTGTGACGGGAGGAAATAAACCAGGTTCTACCGTCACTGTCTCCTGTCTCACACCTGTAGTCCCCCACCGACAACCATTCATTTAGCACCTGCTCAAAATTACAACAGTACTGAAAATGGTGATTTATGACTCTCCTCGCACCGAAGACCGTTGAAGCATCATCTTAGTCATGTGATCAAAATTCAGGAACTTGGCAGCTGGTGATGTTACCTAGTTTGAGTATTGAAACATCTGTAAGAAACAACCAAGCTCAGAAAGCACCCAGGACCCCACAGTTCTCTTCCTCCTCTTCCTCTTCCTCCTCTTCCTCCTCTTCCTCCTCCTCCTCCTCCCCTCGTCCTCCTCCTCTTCCTCTTCCTCTTCCTCCTCCCCACTAGGATTGATGATGTTACCTAGTTTGAGTATTGAAACATCTGCAAGAAACAACCAAGCTCAGAAAGCACCAAGGACCCCACAGTTCTCTTCCTCCTCCTCCTCCTCCTCCTCCCTTCTAGCACTGATGATGTTACCTTGTTTGAGTAATGAAACATCTGCAAGAAACAACCAAGCTCGGAAAGCACCAAGCACCTCTTGGTTGGCAATTGGCATAGATTTATGGGAGTGGAAGTCAATCTAATCTAATCTAATCTAATCTCTATTGGACAAAACTCTTGTTAGAGACCAAATCTTGGATGGTTTGAAGCAGCTGAAGAAGACCCAAGGGTTTCCCCACTCCACCCATCCCTGAATCAGTGCAAAAAAAAATAAAATGTTGCTGTCGCTAGGATCTCTCATTTCGAAAAAGTGTGCCCCAAATACCAGAAACGTGTCTGCCCCATTTCTTGGTCAACAAGGTTGAAGTGAAAGATGTGATCATCCAATAACTCCTAGTGAGTTTGTTTGCTCTAAACTTATATTTTGGTCTCCTAATCTAACACCATCAAACACCTTGAATGTTAACCGTTATACGGATAATAGAGCAAAGATCACCCTGGCTATTTAATTTTAGAAGCTCCAAAGGTACTTCATTCGAGTTTCCTTTGGCTCCCAGGAGAAGGCTGTTAAAATACTTAAATAATGGAGCAAAAATAGGCAATGTTCATCCTTCTGGTCCTATTTGACTAACTGCCTCTTAATTAAGTGATTAACTAAATGTGCAGCTTAACCTAGTCCAACTAACCCATTTCCTAAGGTGAAATATTCTCCTCTTCTTTATTCTGCATCCGTGTGCCAAGTCATAAGCGATTATCCTTTCGGCTGTGAATTCAGGGATTTTTTAATCAAATGCTTCTGGAGCACAAGGTTAGGGAAACTTATCTTCTTTTTCATATTCTCTCTCTCTCTCTCTCTCTCTCTCTCTCTCTCTCTCTCTCTCTCTCTCTCTTTCTCTCTCTCTCTTTAAAGTCTGCCTTGCCTCCCTTCGCAGGAAGGATACCCCTCTGAAAGCCACAGATTATTCTTTCATGTTCTACTTGTGAGCAGAGTTAGAAAACATACAGCATATTTTGTTCATTGGGAGGACTTCTTGTTGACCTCTGCTGTGTATTTATACAAGAGATCCCTGGAGGATTCTCCTCTTACTTCCCTGCACAAGCATTTTTAGAGCGGAGCAGAAAAATCCTGCTGATGGAGCTAGGGACTCACGAAGCCCTTTAAAGCAACAACAACAAACAAACAAAAAAATGGCATTAGCATCTGTAAGTCGCCCCGAAATAAAGGCAAAAAGACAGTAGTTGCCTTCTCTGATTGCAAGAAACGTTACAAATGAAAAACACAGTTTTTTTCCGAAAATTGCTGGGGCCCTCGACCCGGCAATCAATTTACTCCCTTTTCAATGCAGAATTTGACAAGGATGATTTGTTTATGCTGTCGCATAAATCACTCTGAGTAAATTAGGCCTGCCAAAGTTACTTTTTCAGCACAAGACCGTCTGCTGCGTTTTCCCTACACCTGTGCCTTGCAGGGAGCTGTTGGAAAGAGTTTGGGAATCCTAACGAGAGTGTGATCCTCGCGGCGATGAAATAACTCCGTCACTGAGCGAGACGTCCCACATTCTCTTTTCTTCATGCAAACCCCCCCCCCAAAAAAAAACAGCGTGGACCTGGTGCCAGAGTTAGGGGAGAAGCACAAAGATCCTTTAGCCCTTCAGATGTTGCTGCACCACAAATTCCTACATTTTGGAAGTTATTAAAGATGGAGCAAAGATGTGAGGTGGGTTGGGCTGGGAGAGAGGGACTGGCCCAAAGTCGCCCATCTAGATTTCATGCCTAAGGCAGGACTAGAACTCACCGTCTCCTGGTGATTGGCCCAAAGTCACCCAATTGGCTTTCATGCCTAAGGCAGGACTAGAACTCACCATCTCCTGGTGATTGGCCCAAAGTCACCCAATTGGCTTTCATGCCTAAGGCAGGACTAGAACTCACCATCTCCTGGTGATTGGCCCAAAGTTGCCTATCTGGATTTCATGCCTAAGGCAGGACTAGAACTCACCGTCTCCTGGTGATTGGCCCAAAGTCACCCATCTGGATTTCATGCCTAAGGCAGGACTAGAACTCACCGTCTCCTGGTGATTGGCCCAAAGTCACCCAATTGGCTTTCATGCCTAAGGCAGGACTAGAACTCACCATCCCCTGGTTTCAGGGCCTTCACCACTACACCGCTACACCACACTGGCTCTTTTGTCTGCCCAGTTTTTTATTATTTTTATGGCAGTTATACCGTGAATATTTTAATTGGTGGGTCACCGAGAGTCTTCGATCGCAACAGGATAAAAAAGCGAAAAAGAAATTTTGGAAACGGGTCTGGCTGCTGGGAATTGTAGTTCAGCAATTGGGAAGCCTCAGCTTTGGGACTCTTCGTGCCTACGGAGGCCGGAGTCTCAGGTGGCGGCTAGCAGCCCAGCCAATGATGGATTCTTTCTCCCCTTCCTTTGCCATCCAAGGTTACAGTCTGTCCTTTCGGCCACCCTCCCTGGAATGAGGCATTAAATAAAGTGAGGCTTTCCTGCCCAGCGTTGAATCTGGAGGTCAACCGGCAGCCCCGGCGCCTGATTTCAGAAACCTACAAAACGATCAGGGCAGGATGGAGAGCTGCTGCCTTCTCTTCTCCATCGAGGGTGGGAATCGCAGAGGCGGCTAAAATTTATTTATTTGTTAAATCCATATGCTATCCCTCTCTCCCCCCCATCTCGCTAGAATGTAATCTGACCCCAGGATTAACTCGGATCAGGTGCACGGGTTCCCTTAGCGAGCGCGAGATTCACTTAGCCACCGCAGCGATCCGCACGGAAAAGTTCGTCAAATTGGGCCCGGCTTGCTTGATGACTGCCTTGCTTAACGACAAAAAAGGGTGGCCTCAATTAGGGTTGTTAGTCTTGGACTCCCTGTGCTTTAGTGGGTGGATAAAAATAGATTGCCAGTACACAAAGACCGTTTGGTTCAGGCTCAGTGAATGGGGTGACCTGATCAAGCAGATCCAAGTCAACTTCAAGCACTAACTCAAAAGAAGAAATAATGCTAGGGAGGGCTCCAAACACAGCCTCTTGCTTCGTCTCTCTCTCTCCCCCCCTCCCAGGCTTTCATTTGCTGCATTCCAATCCACCCCTCCTACCTCTACCTATTTTCTTCCTTCCTTCCTTCCTCCCTCCCTCCTTCCCTTCCTCTCCCTTTCTCCTTCCTTCCTTCCTAATACTTTCACCTTCCTTCCTAATCCTTTCTCCTTCCTTCCTTTCTCCCTCCCTCCCTTCCTTCCTTCCTTCCTCCCTTTCATCCTTCCTCCCTCCCCCCCTCTCCCTTCCTTCCTTCCTTCTTTTCTTTCTTCCTAATCCTTTCTCCTTCCTAACCCTTTCTCCTTCCTTCCTTCCTTCCTCCCTCCCTCTCTCCCTCCCTCCCTCCCTCCCTCTCCATTTCTTCCTTCCTTCCTTCTTTTCTTTCTTCCTAATCCTTTCTCCTTCCTTCCTTCCTCCCTCCCTCCCTCTCCCTTCCTTCCTTCTTTTCTTTCTTCCTAATCCTTTCTTCCTTTCTCCTTCCTTGCTTGCTTCCTCCCTCCAATGGATGGCATTCAGCACTTAAGAGACCTTCATGATGGAGTTCATTTGATCAAAGCAGGCCCCAATTTATGGCTCCTGCTCCCCGGAGCCTATTTACTTTGCTAGGATTATGATTTGCTGTTGTAATATTGGAATGTCAACAGAGAAGCCAACGAAAAAGGGATTTGATGGATGGTATGCTGGGCCTCTTGAAGAGCATCACTTTATCAACTTCACTGAGGATCTTCTCTGACCCCCCCGTCCTCCCTAGTCAAAGGGATCATTTTGAAGTCAGGGACACAGTGCAAACAAAAGATTTTTTATTGCCGTTGTTGGTTAATATTGACCCTTAAATGCATTTTTGGTCATTAAACCCACAGTAAAATTCTGAGTTGAAATAGCTTGTTATTCACACTATATTTCCTTTTACCCTTGAGACCCAAAATATTTGCATACATTCTTTTACAGTCAAACACTGGAAAGAATGAAACAGAAACATCTTAAAAATAATTCGGAAGCGATGGCCAGGCGCTGAATAAAGCAATGGATTGGATGCCTGGAAAGGAGCAATTTTGATCTATAAGGCTAATTATTGTCCGTTTCCAATCGCAGGCGGGGGGGGGGACACCAATTGTGCCAGTTCGCAAAATTGCAAAAAGTTCAGATCCGTCGTATCTATTGGTGAAAAGTGAGAAAGTCATCATTTTATTTATTCAATAAGTTTACCTGGCCGCCCAAGCTCATACCTAGATATCACTGGGCGACTTACAACATTTTAAAAACCCACAGCATAATAAAAAACCCACACTCCACCTGCCATGGCAGCAACAACACAATCACACCTATCTCCATTCAGGATCTGCAGGCCCCGCTGGCAAAACCCACATTTTCAGAGCCTTACAGAAATTCAACAAGGGGAGGGGGGGCAACCATGCCTCAGGAGAATGACATTGCATAAAGAAGGAGCCACCACCGATAAGGCCTTTTTTGTGATACTATCAAAAGTATATCCTTAATTAACGGGGCCCATAACATACCCTGCCTTCTCAACCTAGCGGACTGGGTGGATGTAATAGGGATTTTTAAGAATAGTAATAGGAATAATTCCAGACAGTGTGCTGCATTTTATGAGCAGTCCCTATTTATAGAACCACTCTGCAAATCCTTTCTCATCCTAGATAACAAATACCTGGCTTCTGAGATTCAGTTACCATCTGTCCCTTATTTTGATGGTGGTGAAGTCTTCTTCCATGTTGTTTTTCCTTCAACGATGCGGGAGTTGATTCTCAGAATCATCAGTGCATTAACAAAGGTTTTCAAGGATGGACTCACACAGGTCCTAAGGTGGCCGTTACTATCTTAGGGTTAATAATCCTGCCTGAAGGCCTCATTATTATTAACACTCCATGCCAAACGCGTACCAAATAAACACCCAGGAAATCTTAATAGCCTCAACCAACGCCAGGAAATAACTCAGCTAAGTAACTCGTTCGCAAAAGAAACGTCCCACTATTGCTTAGAAAAACTGAACTCTTTGGCGTGATAAAAAATCAGCTCTCCTGATTTGGCTGCTGGGGAATTTGGAAAATTGCCACCTGGTCCATCTATTGAGTGAAGTTGGAGGAGGTTGGCTTAGGACAGAGAAATGCAAAAGTGCAAAGGGAGCCTGGAACGAATACGTTCGTGTGGTGATGCGTAAATGATCTAGAAATGACTGTGAGCGGTTTTAATCTTCCTGGGGACTGATGAGAGAGCAGCATATAAAATGTTGTGGGAACTGATTCTCAGACGTATCAGTGCGCCGGCCCAGTTCTTGAGAAGAGTTCAGA
This sequence comes from Azemiops feae, assembly GCA_023970755.1. NCBI lineage: Eukaryota > Metazoa > Chordata > Lepidosauria > Squamata > Viperidae > Azemiops > Azemiops feae. The sequence continues at coordinate 503,612 of JALGBA010003994.1, read as the reverse complement.
GCAGTTTGGAGACAAATGCCTATGGAGATCCTCCATCCTCCAGGTCATGGTTGTCCCAAAGGCACTTTTCAAAAGGCAACTGGACTTTCTTTGTTTTTTCTTGAAAACATTTCGCTTCTCGTCCAAAAACTTCCTTCAGCTCTGGAGCTGAACTGAAGAAGCTTCTTGAACGAGAAGCGAAACTTTTTCAAGAAAAATAAAATAAAGGGAGTCCAGATGCCTTTTTGAAAAGCATCTTCGGGGCCTGGAGACCAAGCAGATCTGGGTTGTCCAGATCCATCAGAATGGGAGATGATGCTTGAAGCAATCTTCTCCTCCGTGTAGGTTTGCGGAGACTCAGTGAACAGATTTTGCTCAGTGAACGGCTCCTAGTGTGTGACTAATCCACCTCCTCGCAGAGATTTCACACTTTATTCCAACTGGATTCTTCTGTTCCATATCAAACAACAACAGCCAGTGCTCATAATTCACCCCGGTTTTCTGAAGTGGTGAGAAAAGCAACTGATTCAATAAACATGTTCCTTTTATCGATGGCACGATGTCCAAATGTCCGATTTCACGACGACAACTGACTTCAGCGCTATCTACATATCCGTGTGTGTGTGCATGTGTGTGTGTGTCTGTGCCAATTCTACCGAAATGTCACAATGTAAAGCAAGTGAGTATAATTTTAGCCCAAACCCCATTCTTTTGCACTTGCCCAGCCACCTAGCATCCGTTACCAATAAATATTGACCCGAATGGTTGTTGGCAGCCACTCACTGCCAAAGGGTTCCTCCCAATCACTGCCAGGTGTGGAATTAATTTATCCCGTGGACCCGCCCACAGAGACGCTGCCGATTGAATTTAAATTAAGATTTATTCTAAACGGGCCCCTGCCAGTCATAACAAAACAGTGACAAATTAGCTTATTCCACAGTTGACGTATCATATGGAATTAACATAAGCTTGCAAACCTGCCCGAAGTGAAATTTTCAAAGGTCACGGATTTAACATCGCACCTTGCTTATAAACACACACACACATCGTCTTACAGGTAAGGGGAATTCAACCACTTGGTATATTTTATTATAAGAGAGTTTGTTATATACGGCACTGGACAGACTGGTAAGGAGAATATTTATACAAATCTCCCTGCTTGGGGAATCAGAGCCTTTTCCTCAAGGAGAAGCTTTTTCAAGGTGTGAAGCTCTTAACGTGTTTGGAAGTTGCCTGAATTGTGTTGCGCTGGCAAATTTTGACGAGCTCGTCGCCGAAGCAGATTTAGTGAGAATGCAAAACTTGCCATTTTCATTTTTGAAAAGCGCAACTTATCATTCGGGGAGCAAAGCTTAGCCTGGAAAGGTTTAGGAATGAAAATCTAAAAATAAAATATCCTCGATTTGTTCATTGGACTGTATATTTATTCGATTGGCAGATTGCCCCTGCATTGGCTTACTTATTTGAGTTGGGTTTATACGCTTCTCTCTATCTAATTGTTTGGGGATAATTTATAGACATAATGCCATACGTTTGTTTATTTAAACCATCTTCCTTCCTTATGGCCAGCTGGGTGTTGCATAATTAAAATTCCATCCAGTACAGCGGAAACAGGACAGCCATTCGATAAGATCCTAATAAGAGAACTTAAAAGAGGTTACAGGTATCCCGAAACAGATCAATCCATTTCAATGCTACTTAAAGAACAGAAAAGCTACTCAATTTGGCTTAGGGGGCTCGGGGAAAAGATTGGAAGACTTTTAAACCTTTCTTATGTAATCCAGATTTAGGGCAAACAGGGGGGAAAAAGCATGCAATTTCCTGCTTTTGGCCTCAAAAATGCCTCTTCCTTCAACACCAATGGGTCAGTTGGGGTTGAATCTCCTCTAGCTTCAAACCTTGATTTCCTCTGCCTCCCTCTTCCAGTTTCCCAACCTTGCTGTAGGCATTGCTTGGTCCTTCTGTGAGGAGAGACAGAGCAAAAATGAGTTTTTAAGACTTGCAGGAGGAACCAACTCCATCTCTTTCATTTTAGGGAAGGAGTCATGGAAAAGCAGAGACATCACCCTGCCAACAAAAGTACGTATAGTCAAGGCCATGGTTTTCCCAGTTGCAATGTATGGCTGTGAAAGTTGGACCATAAGAAAGGCTGAGCGCCAAAGAATTGAGGCCTTTGAACTATGGTGCTGGAGAAGACTCCTGCGAGTCCCTTGGACTGCAAGGCGATCAAACCGGTCAGTCCTAGAGGAGATCAACCCTGACTGCTCCTTAGAAGGCCAGATCCTGAAGTTGAAACTCAAGTACTTTGGCCCACCTAATGAAAGGAAGGACTCACTGGAGAAGAGCCTAATGCTGGGAAAGATTGAGGGCAATAGAAGAAGGGGACGACAGAGAATGAGGTGCTGGATGGAGTCACTGAAGCAGTAGGCGTGAGCTTAAATGGACTCCAGAAGATGGTAGAGGACAGGAAGGCCTGGAGGAACATTGTCCATGGGGTCGCGATGGGTCGGACATGACTTCGCAACTAACAACAACAACAACAACAATGGAATCGTTTGAGGAGGCTCCTTCAACGACACAGTAACGTTCTCCTTCCGACTCTGTGTTCTTCTCTATGATTTCTGTCAGCTGGAAGACTCTGACTGAGGTAAAAGATGCGCTAATCTGGAGTGTTTGGGGGTTATTTCGGTTAGGCCTTGGTGGAGCTGGCAAGGCTGACCCTGCCCCCTCCTCATAAATCCCAGTAACATTGCCCTAAAGTTCTGTTCGAGTGTAAATAACACCAGGAATGAAGGGCTGGAGACACAAAAATGGAGGTAAACGTGGCCATTCTGCCTTATCTGACCTGACTTGACCTTACTAAGATTGAGACTACGGTACAGCACAGCGAGATAAAAGTGATGAGGTACGTGATTTATATCAGTTGTGCTACTAATGAAGTCAGCTGCTCTCTCCAAGTTTTCTTTTGCCATTTTTCTTCTCCTGCCTGGCTCAGCTTTTCAACGGTTCCCCCAGTTCTACAAGGAGAAGGCTGCGGACGAATCTGCCAGCAACGTCTCCATGAAATGTCCATTTTGCTAAGAAGAAAACGCAGTATAAGGAAGATTTCCAAGATACGTGCGTCCCTGTGGGATTATCTCTGCCACCTCCCTGGCTTCCCACACTTGAGTGAAATCCTAAGGGGAGACTCTGGGAAGGGACTGTCCCCACTGACCTATTTTCAGGAAATGGAAATGGCAAAATGAATGAGAAACAAGAACAGCAGCAAACTCCAGGATGTTTTGCAATAAACAAATAAGCTCAAAAAATCAGCACACATTTAAAGCAGCTAAGAGTTAAGACAACTCAGCCACATTTTATTGCAAGAGGGGGAAAACGGTTTGGGGAAATGAGTGGGGGGGGGGGGTAAGGACAGAATGGCACTGGCTGTAAGGGGCCAATGGGGTATAGCTAGAAAGTTAAGGGTCCCTTGTTTGTCTGTCCTTCTGCCTCCTCTTTGGTCAAGATTACTAGATTGTTTCCTCCTTTTTTCCCATGCCTGTAGCTCATGTTGTTTGACTTTCCTCCTAGTAGGATGTAGTTAGCCAGGGTTAGGGTTAGCTGTAAATAAATCTATGTTCTAAGTAGGGAACCGTCCTTGCTCAGCTGAGAAATCCAGCAGGAGATTAACGCAGAGATTTTTTTTTAAAAATGTGCCTCTTCCATTTGGGGACGAAGCAAAATTACAGAACGGCCGAACTGCATATTCCCCCCTCCCCCCCGTACATTAAGATGTCCTGCATATATAAAAATGGAGTGACTTTTTTTTCATTTTGCACATCTACAAGATGGAATAATTCAGCCTAGCTCCTTTTGCTGCTGTGGGATGCAGACGTAGGATGCTTAAAAGAGCTTCTTTTTAATTAAAAAAAAGAATGCTAAATAAATGTAAAGGTTTTTTTTTTTTTTAAGATAAATCAGTTTTCTGTCCTTGCCTGCCGTGTGTGCCTAATATCAACACAGAACCGTGATTGCTCTTGTAATGCCTAGCAAGTGATTATTTTGGAGTTATATATATTTCCCACCTCAATCTCTTAATATCGTTGTTTTTGTATCAGGAACTCACAGAGATGGCAAAATTGACCTGTTTGATTAGGGACAAAACCACAAGTACTTTTTTAAAAGGCTGGAAAACTTTTGTGGACTGATTGCTGGAAATGGATAAAAATAAACTGCTGATTTGGGGGGGGTTGGTGATTAAAAAGCCTGAATATGGGAAGGAGGGAACTGTCTAATGTCGTTTTAAAGAGAGAGAAATGATAGAAGTTTGTTTGTAACTGCTATAAAAAAAAACACCAGAAACTGTTTCTTTAACTTTCCCTCCCCACTTTCTCTCTTTCTGGCAATTTTTCTTCCATCTTTTACATTTTTCTTTTACACCCTTGTTCTTGTTTATCTTTTAATTATCTCAAATAGTTTCAGTCAAAAAGAAACTTTATAGAAAAGGGAACGGATTCCCAAAAATAAGCCGGGGGCGCCCCCGCTTGCCAGGGGCGTAGCGACGACCAAGTGAAGTCACTCAACGAGGAATCTGGAAATCCCAAATTTGGGGGTGATGGCAGAACTGGAGGGTTGAATAAGCAAAAAAAAAGCCCATTGTTCCACATCTTGATCTTGAATTTTAGCATCCAGCAGTGCCCAGAGATCCATGGGGCAGTTTTGGTGGTCATTGAGGTCAACAGCTGAGATTGCCCTCTGCTCTTTGTGGTAGCCAATGCCCCAAATGACTTGAGCTGTGTCTTTAAACCCGGTGCTGTTCTTTGTGTTTGCTGTTGTAAGGCAGCCTAATCATAAATTTCACTCCCTGGAAGAATCCTAATTTGTATGCACCGCAACCCGTAGAGTAAAAATCAATTCAGATTGCAATGACTCTTGTCAGGCCTTGTTAAAGTGTATCAAAATTGCTGCGTGAAGACAATAAATAATCCAGAGGACATTATTTGGGGTGGGGTGGCGGGGCTGGGGGACACAAACAGGATCATTAGGATTAAAAATCCAGCTGTGGATTTGGGGCCAGGGACCACCGTGAACAATGAAGGGCTATTGTGTCATGGAAGGCAGTAGGGAGGTTCCGAGCAACGTGTCTATGGAGCTCCTCAGCCATCATGGTGGTCCCAAAGCTGCTTTCTCAAAAGGCAACTGAACTTTGCGTTTCCTTGAAGATGTTCTGAGCAGTGTTGATCCAGGAGCCATTGCTGACCTTGAGCTGGGATTGGCTTGGCCTTGGCCTGGATTTTAATTTACCGGCCATTTTCAAAAGTAGCATCTCCTGTCTAATGGCCATCTAGATAGGTGCATGCATCTTTGGGTACAGGAGGGGTGTCTCATGGTCTTTTTTTTCTGGGATGGTTTTTGGACTTTCCACATTAATACTAGACCAACAATCAAGAAGTAAACAATACAACAATCGTGGAACTACCAAGTCAGACAAGGAAGCGAACAGTAAACAACAGCCTAATCAAGGAACTACCAAGAACTCTACCAGCAGCCACTTGCATATGAGCAAGGAGCAAACTGACTCCCTTCTAGCACTGATGATGTTACTTAGTTGGATAATGAAACACCTGCAAGAAAACTACCAAGTTCAGAGAGTACCAAGGACCCCACAGTCCTCTTCCTCCTCCCCCCTTCCTCCATCCCCACCACCATGCAAACCCTACTCCCTTCTAGCACTGATGATGTTACCTACTTGGGTCATAAAACATCTGCAAGAAAACCACCAAGCTCAGAGAGCACCAAGGACCCCACACTTCCCAGTCCCACCTACAAACCTATTCCTTAGGATCCCCTGTCCACCTGCTCACAACCTCCCGCCGAACCTGCTTAGCTCTCAGACTCAACCACGTTCCAAGACTAGGTGCTGCCATCCCCCAAGATTAATTACGGTTGAATTAATTTAATTCCGCCAGCTTCAGCCAACATCCCCTCTGCACTTAACCGTTCCCCCCACTCCTGTGACAAGGTACAGTTTCACACAGGGGCTGCAGCCAGAGGGGAGGGGGGGTAAGTCAGGAAAGGAGATGATGGTGCTCCACGAAGCCCATTATCCAGAGAGACCGCAATTAAGTACTACAGGAATCCGCCGTGAACGAGCCCAGCTTACTACTGTATATCAGAATGTAAATACAAGTCTGGGCATTAATAAAACAATAAGCGGAATGAATAATTTACCGAGGCTTGCCTTTTAAAGAGAAAAAGACCAAGATTACCATTCCGTTTGGGCTGCATTTTTTTTCCCCTCCTTCTACCTCCAGCCATGCTCCACAGAATGGCAGGCTCACCTGGCCCTCCCCTCGCCATAGCCAATTAACACGTTTCCCAAACCGAATTTAGGTGCTCCTCCTTGCCTCCCTGCCTCCCTCCTTCCTTCCTAATGAGGTTTTCCCCTCCCTGCTGTCTTGATACAAAGCTTTATACAGTATGAGTGTATTCATATGGTGCTTGAGTGTGTTATCTGACCTTGATTGGTGTTTTGGGAGCCAGTTAAATAGATTACATAGAGGTTACCTTGACAACTGCCTTTGCTGATTTAGCAACACAGTTCGGTCCTGGGCGCAAGCCTCTCACGGTGGAATTCCACTGACTTCGTATTAATCATTAACACGATCTTCTGCAGAGATTCTGCCGAACTGGCAAACGAGGGTTGCAATTTTTATATTTATTTTTTTCAGCAGGAGGAGGAGGAGGAGGAGGAGGGTAAATACTACACATCCTCCAATGCTTTACAAAAATCCTGAAAAGTTCATTTATCGACTTAAAAATGGAGGTGCTCTTTTGTTGTTGTTGTTGTGTCTTCTCAATCACCAACCTGCTTTTGAAAGGAAATCAGAATGATCAACCAGAAGTGTAAAGATGTTCTTGACATTAAGGTTTTCTTTTCAGGTCCGCCATGAGCTCTTTTCAGGTTGTGTGACAAAGGGACACAACCGCAGGTAGGCCCAGGAGCAGAGACCCACTGAGATTTTTGCTTACACGTCAAGCAAAGTTTAGAGCAAAGATCAGGAGGTTGCAGTCCTTAAGCGCATCCATTTTCCACCTGAGTAGAGCAGCTGAGACACTGAAGCCCTCTTCTGCCAGCTCTGTCCAGATGTTGTGGACACCTGCTTCCACAATTGTCAGTCAAGTCAGCATGCTAACTAAGAATTCTGGGATCCGTAGTCACAACTTCTCAAAGGATATCCCAGAGAGATAAGTTTCCAGTGGAGAAAAAATGAGAGGAACAGAAGGACCAGGTGAGGAGAGTTGTTCCCCACCTGATATCTTGAAGAAGCTAGCAGAGCTGTTGACCTACGTGGAAGAGACATCAGATAGCTGGAGATTGGCCAGTGACACAAATTACAACAGAAGCTGCCAATTCATCACTTGTCACCAGACATTCTGCTCTCAAGTGAGCTAGTTTTCCAGACTTAAGAGTATCGGGGAAGAGGGATACAGAGGGAGAGATGTTGTCCTCTCAGGCTTTTAGAATTCTAACAAGACAATTATTCCCTATTTTAGAACAGCAAGAGTTCAAATGCACGTTAATCATTACTCAACGAACTTATGGGGACCACCTATGTTTCCAGAGGTTGCAATGTTGCAATGGGCCGCAGAATTCCAGCTCCGGAACCAGAGTTAAACACCGTGTACAGAAGCAACGGGTAATACCACGATATTCGCCTTGGTGACTGAAGACTCTGCTCAGCAGATCCAGCAGTTGTGTTTGCTTAGAGAGTGATTTATCTCACTTCCCTCTTGGTTAGCAGAGAGTTCTCCTTCTGGGTCAAGGTTGAACACCGTGCAGTGCAGACAAGCCAAGTTGGCACTTTGATATTCTACATAACGGCCAGGCCCAAGGATAAACAAACAAGTCAATTTTTTTTAGTGCTTCAGAATAGGATTTATTGGCATTTGGGGAGGGTAATAATCTTCCCGAGAACAAAGGAAGAGGACAGCTGAGAAAGAAAGAAAAAAAGGAAGCACAGCAAAAGAGAAATTGGCAAGTCTTCCGTTCGTGCGAATGAGCACCCAGGCATACTAGCTGGGATTTTTGAAAAGGGTTTTTTCCGATGCTTTGGCTGGAAAATAAAGACCACTGAGAAGAGACGTTAGAGCGATGCATTCCTTCCTAATGTTATTTTTAGAGGCTCTAGGAATCAGCTCTGCGGTCTCCCTTTACGCTTTTTCACCTTTAAGTTGGCACCTGGAGGATGCCCACCTTGTCTCACTCGCCGGAACTGATGGGTTCAAAATAATCCTTTCCCTGGTTGGTGACGTGATTAGGTGCTGTCAAATCAGGGTTGACTCTTAGCGACCCCATATAGGAAGTCCTCGGCTTACAACCATTCATTTAGTGACTGTTCCAAGTGGGGGGAAAAAACACCACTTATGAAAGTCACAGCATCCCACGGTCATATGCACAAAATGTGTGCACTTGGCAATTTGGCATGTATTTAGGACAAGTGCAGTATCCGGGGGGGGAGGGGCACTAGATCTCCATCTGCAATCTTCCCAGTTGGCTTTCAATAAGCAATGAGGGAAGCTGGATTTGCTTAATGACTGTGTGATTTACAGCCAGGGCGATGTACTTAATAACTGTGGCAAAAAAGGTAATTGAATCGTGATAGAACTGACTTAACAACTACTCTGCTTAGCAATGGAATTGCTGGTCCCGAATGTCCCAAATTCTGCCCACATCCTGGAGTCTGATCCTGACGGGGCTCAAGGTTGACTCAGCCTTCCATCCTTCTGAGGTTGATAAAATGAGGACCTGGATTGTTGGAGGCAAGAGGCTGACATTGTGAACTGCCCAAAGAATGCTGTAAAGTCTAAGTCTATGTAAGTCTAAATGCTGTTGCTGTAGCTAAATGTGGCTGTAAGTTGACGACCTCTTAAAGATAGATTTTCTCCAGGACAATCTGTCCTTAACCTGATCCTTCAAGTCTTCCAGTGGTCTTCCACTACCATTACAACTGAGTCATCCACCTTGGTGTTCGTTGGTCATCCTCTTCTCTTTCTTTCCAACTTTCCCAGCATTAGAAACTTCTCCAGAAAGCTAGGTCTTTCACTGGTCATCAAGGCTGTCTCCAAAAGTAGGTAGGAAATAAGCACAATGAGTACCCAGATCCACGTCAAGCCAGGAAGACAAGGATTAGTGGCCCACATTCAGGGGACAGGAGATACACGGGGTCATTCCCCACACTTGCTGTTAGAATGATAGACAGTATTCTCTACAGAAGGGATCACAGGATCCATGTCAGGAGGAAGCTGATGTATCTCCAAAGCTGGTTTGGGATTCAAAACATGTTTGTAAGCAAATATTACCCCATCAGTTGTTTTGACAATTGGATAAAGCCTTGAAGGACACATTTGTGTAACTCATAGCTTCAGGAGCAAATGCCCCACTTTTCAAACCAGCCATCAGCTACATGAAACTCAGAAAGCCAAAATGTCCATTCGTGGAACTTCAAGTTACAGATCTGAATTTCACGAGAGTTCCCAGTTATTTTAGATCCTGTACCAAACCCGGATGACCGAGAAGCTTGAAGACCATCCCATGTTTTCTTTCTGAACTATGATGTCCTATGCTGTATTAATGGAGTAAACTATGCAGGTTTGTCCAAATACAGGAACGATTGCAGGAGTAGGCCTTTTGGGGGGGGGGGGTCACAAAATTTGGTCGTGTGCCTTTGCAAGTCACAATCTTTCGCTAATTCTTATTATTTGACATGTCAGCGATCCGGATAAATATCATGGCGATATTTTCATGGAGAGACCCTTTTCCTTCCCCCACTGTATTTATTTCCTTCCTTTGTTTTCTCAACGTGACCTTTTAGGTAGAATAAACATGTTTTGATGGGAATGTTGCCGTAGTAGGCGTACAATGATCTTTGGCCCTTGGTATAGTGTGTACTGCATAACCTTTGGGGAAAGTGTTGCCCAAAGTAATCCATCATGAGTCAGCCTTCCGGATTTAATGGCTGTGACTCTCCGGCAAGCATGCAGTTAAAGGTGCTTCAGCAATGTTGGGTTCACTAGAGACCATATTCTGGTTTCTGGGGAAGGGGAAGTGAAATATCTCAGAGGAGTAGCCGAGAGAGGCATTTCACACGACAGTGTGAGAAAGCAATATGAAACAATCACGTTCCATCAAAATAATTATTCCCCAACAGATCCAGGCAAGATTCCTTGGGCATCTAAGCCAGCAGCGTAGAGGGCATAAAGAGCGGGAACTCAAAGGACAGGCACCTCTACAATAAAGGTAGATCTACACCTACAGAGCCTTGTTTTCTTAGTGGTCTACTTTATAGGGCTGACAAGCATGAAGGAGACTGTAGCCATCTTGATCTAGGTCAGGGGTAGGCAACCTTGGCTCTTTTATGACTCGTGGACTTCAACTCCCAGAATTCCTGAGCCAGCATGGCTCAGCTTGGAAACTCCCTTTCCCCTCAGCATGGCTGGCTCAGGAATTCTGGGAGTTGAAGTCCACGAGTCATAAAAGAGCCAAGGTTGCCTACCCCTGATCTAGGTGATGTGGGAGGACGTAGTTCTGAGTTACAGGAGAGAGGGTATTTTCCCCCCCAAGGAGCAAAGAGGCAAATCAGCTTAGAATCTTTCGTATGCAGGAAGAGAGCCAAGGCAGACTCTCCCTAAGGGGGTATATCTAATAATTAGGTAGATTTGTGCTTTAGTCTGGCAAGATTCCTGTCTATAGGTGAGCAACAATAAAGAAAGTGCTCTGAATGTCTATGCAGATTCAATCATCCAGGTCACGGTTGTCTCAAAGCTGCTTTTTCCAAAAGGGAATTGGCCTTTCTTGTTTTGTTTTTTTCTTTGAAAATGTTTCGCTTCTCATCCCAGAAGCTTCTCCAGTTCCGATGCTTTCAGTCCTGAATGCCATCTTGAGAACGGAAGAAGATTCTTGAATGAGAAACAAAACATTTTCAAAGAAAGAAAAACCCCCAAGAAATCCAGTTGCTTTTTGGAAAAAGCACCTTTGGGAAAGCTATTCTGAAATAACTCCTTGTGTTGTTCTGAATTCCTTGTGCCTTGATTCCATGGCGGACTTTTTTTTATTGTCCCTCTTCTTCTCCTAGTACAGCCAAACAATCCCGTGACTTTCAAAGCATCTCTGTAGTCTTTGTCTAGGACTGGTGCGCTTTTGTTTGAAGAAAGTGTTACATGGGTCCTAGTTTGAAGAATAAATTATCTTTTAATAGCAAGTTCTTCCTGCCCAGCATTGGTCAATATGCAACTTCAAGGCTATAGAAATCTCAAAGTTCATCCAGAGCCAACAATTGCTCTGAATTGTAATGTTTAATGTGACAGAAGAGTATCATGAAAGACACAGGGAGCGGCTATGCTACCTGTATGGACGTTCCAACTTAAATGAATGTGACCTTGAGTGACAGGCTGCTCAAAGACCAAGGATGATCCTTGGTCCGGGAGAAAGTTGTGCATCTTTCTCCAAGGAGAACCCTTGATCTTCTACATCATTTAAACATCTGCTGCTCTCCGATAAGCTCGGGACTTGGACATATCACAATACGGAAGAGAAAGGGACCGGTTGTAACAGCAGCTGAGAACAGCAGAGAGAAGAAGGGAGAAGAGAAAGGAGGAAACACCAAAATTAGATGGTTCTGATCTACTCCATAATAAGTTTGTAATTATTCTAAACGCTTTTCCTATAGAATAAATAGAGCCTCTTTCCCTTGACATATTGGAAAGCAGGTTGCGTTGCTTACAGGCTACACTTTTTGGCAGATTTTCAGCACAACATTTTGGAAGCATCTAAGAACGTGTCTTCAATCTTCTCCAGCTTGTCAGCAGAATAGAAACATCATCCAGTGCCTGGACATTTTGAGGATCAATCCCCAATGCTCCTAGATGATCCACATCATTCTTGACTACCAAGAAGCAAGTATGCTATGGACTGTTGCAATACGGCCTTCACCATATCTAATTTTATGAACACTCCTTCTCCCTATTTCAGTGACTATATCCTGAACATCTCTGCAGAGCCAAGAAAAAATTAGAAACAGTCTCTCCCCTCTCTCTCTCTCTCTTCTGACTAGCAGCTGTCAGGAATTCTGAATCGCAGAAGCAAATCTAGGGCTAAAAAAAAAATATCCGCATTTTCCCATGAAATCTTGTTCTCTTCGGTGGGTTGTCCATAGTATTCGTGCTCCGGTATAAAACAGCCACCGTCTCTCCTGTAAACCCTGCGTAAGCTGCCAATCTGATTACGTTTTTATGACTTTGCGTTCTTATTCAGCATGATTTATTCTCAAATTAGGAAGTAGGCAGTTCTCAGGAGAACGAGAGATGTCCTTTGACCTCCGTTTGTCTTGTGTGAATTCTAGAAAGCAACTGTAGGTTTCTGTGAAATCTTTAATTATCTGGAGCTGGCTGGTTCCATAATCTGGAGATGATAGGTAGCTTCCTCCCAAAGAGACCACTTGATTCACTCTTTTCTCCGCCGATTCACAAACATTGTTTACTGGGCATCCATTCAAAACACGCCGCTATTTCTTATCCACCCACAAAACTGCAGAGGTGGGTCTGTACTTGCTGCAGCTGTGATCTAACCAGCTTTGTTTTCTTTAAAATAATGCTTGTTTAAACCATTACTCACTCCCACTCAGCTGCTCTCGCAGTTCCTACTATCCCAGGGCAATGCCAGAAGTTTTAGTCTTCTGCAACTGAGCACCACGAGGCTGCCCCAACTTCTTCTAAGACCACATACATGTGTAACCTCAACAACATGTTAAATGCATAATTGCTCCATCACGTTTGTCTTTATTAAACCAATTGCATTCTGGGTGTTAATTCCCTAAGTTGCTGGCTGCCAAGTTGTGCTTCTTATGCTCCCTTTTGCCAAATCTATCCCTCCTTAAAGGCTCAATCTTCTTTATCTTAATGTCCCCCCGCGGTTTCATAAGCCTGCTAGTTTACCTGTCTTTTGGTTCCTGAAGCTTTATTAATCTTGCTTTTCGAAGCAGTTTGCATGAAGGATCCACCGCAAGACTTAACAGACCCACGTTCATCATGTTGGAGAAGATTCCTGAGAATATCATGGATGGCCAAGAAAACAAATCAAGGGATCTTGAAACAAATCAGTGCAAAGTTTTCACTCAAGGCATTAATGATCAGTATGTCTCTGAGAGGAAGGTATATTTGTTTGATTTCCTAGTCCTCGACCCTCTGATCATTTCATCCTTCGCAGCGACCTCTTTGTCCAGAGCAGTGACAGGATAGCCATGTTCCAATATCTCAGGGGCTGCCACAAAGAAGCGAGGCCAATCCATTCTCCAAAGCAGGACAAGAAGCAACGGATGGAAACTAATCAAGGAGAGAAACAGCCTAGAACTAAGGAGAAATTTCCTGAGAACAACTGACCAGTGGAACGACTTGCCTCCAGAAGTTGTGGGTGCTCCAACACTGGAGGTTTTTAAGAAGAGACTGGACAGCCCTTTGTCTGGAATGGTAGAGGGTCTCCTGCTTTAGCAGGGGGTTGGACTAGAAGACCTCCAGGGTCCCTTCCAATTCTGTTATTCTATTAGCATACTAAAAAGCAGAGACATCACCCTGCCAACAAAAGTGCGTATAGTCAAGGCCATGGTTTTCCCAGTTGCAATGTATGGCTGTGAAAGTTGGACCATAAGAAAGGCTGAACGCAAAAGAATGGAGGCCTTTGAACTCTGGTGCTGGAGAAGACTCCTGTGAGTCCCTTGGACTGTAAGGCGACCAAACCGGTCAGTCCTAGAGGAGATCCACCCTGACTGCTCTTTAGAAGGCCAGATCCTGACGTTGAAACTCAAGTACTTTGGCCACCGAATGAGAAGGAAGGACTCACTGGAGAAGAGCCTAATGCTGGGAAAGATGGAGGGCAATAGAAGAAGGGGACAACGGAGAATGAGGTGGCTGGATGGAGTCACTGAAGCAGTAGGCATGAGCTTCAATGGACTCCAGAAGATGGTAGAGGACAGGAAGGCCTGGAGGAACGTTGTCCATGGGGTCGCGATGGGTCGGACACGACTTTGCAACTAACAACAACAACAACTTTGAGTAATTCCACAAGCTCATGCACACCATTTAGACCATTCCAGAGTCTGCTAGTGAGATCCTACATGTCCCTTGCTTGCCTCATTTAGGGCAGAACCTCACCAACTAAAGTCACAGACCAGTTCCAGATTGGCTATACAAACTTGTAAGTAACGTGGGGAGGGGGGGATGGAGGGGAGGGAATTAATAAGTAGAAAAGAAATAGTATCATTCATAGTGAAAAATATTCTTTTCCTTTCCCAGGAGGCATTGATGGTTGTGTAAGGTGTGGAGCCGTGCACTGGGAAATTAAAAAATGCAAATTAAAGAAATGCAAATGTCGAACCAGAGCAAAAAGCACTTGCTATGTTGCTCAAAGAGCTGTCTCAAAGAGCAGCAAATTAAAGATTGCTATGTAATCACATTTTATATCTCGCCTAAAGAAAGCAAATAACCTTCTCTCTAAATGGACTGCCGGAACCATCCATCTGCTTTTGATACTGGGGGCCAATTACTGGTGAATAACTAATATTGGGCTTCATAGTCCTAACCAGAATAATTATATATATATATATATATATATATATTAGCCTCCCCTCTTCAATCACGTTAGCTCCTTAGCTCCTGACAATTTGCAGGGATACACCGAGGACATGAATATTTTCATTTAAAAGGCTAAGTTGCTTGATGCACACATTATGGCCTAATGATTTAGGAGAAGTTCTCCTGCTTTCTGCATTGGGAGCTTTTGAAAGCTTTCTGCCACTAAAAGCAATAATGGCCCTGGCCCTCATTAAAACGGTGGCAACCGGAGGTGCAGTGCAATCATTGGAGGATCTGAAGTTAATCTTTTAGCATCTCCTCTGCCCTCCAGCTACAGAGAAGGATATCAATTAAGTAATCCCCCGGAATTTTTTTTTAAAAAAAAAAGATCTCAGAAATTTTTGAAAGTGGTCACTTAAACCACAGGATCCATTCTCCGGTTCACGAATCCAATTTCAAACGTCCTCAACAATTGTTAATTGTTAGAACAATTAATCAGCGGAACAACCTGCCTCCAGAAGCTGTGAATGCTCCAACGCTGGAAGTTTTTAAGAAGAGACTGGACAGCCATTTGTCCGAAATGGTATAGGGTTTCCTGCCTGAGCAGGGGGTTGGACTAGAAGACCTCCAAGGTCCCTTCCAACTTTATTGTTGTTATTGTTGTTGTTGTTGTTGTTATTATTATTATTATTATTATTATTATTACTATTTTGTAATATGACGAAGCCCATTTCTTGCATCTGGGATCTTTCTCGTTCCTTCCGTCCAGAAAACTCCTGTCGTAATCCTCAACTTATGATCACAACTGGGACGAGGGTTTGTTGTTAAGCAAGGCGGTTCTTAACTGAGTCACACTGGATTCTGTAACTTTTTACCATGGTTGTTAAGTAAATCACAGCCATTAAGTGAGTCATGTAGTCATAAAGTGAATCCAGATTCCTCCATTGATTTTGCTTTTTATCAGAAGCCATCTGGGAAGATTGAAAATGGGGGGGGGGGATCAGGTGACTTTGAGACACTGCAACCATCGTAAATCCAGGCTAATTGCCAAGCACCCAAATTTTGACCGTGCGACCGTGGGGATGCTGCGACAGTCGTAAGTGTGAGGACCAGTCATAAATCGTTTTTTTCACTCCCGTTATGAACAGTCACTAAACGAACGGATGTAAGAGCTAATACGAGGGCTGCTTGTATGAATGGCTTGACTAACAGCTATATCAACCGCCAGAAGGGAATGGGGCTGGCATCCAAGAAAGGCAGATTTTTTTTATTTGTCTGTCACCAAAATCATCTTCTCCTTTGGGGGGAGAAAAAAAAACATCAAAAGCAATTTATTTCCCATCACGTTGAAGGAGTTTGATAGAAAGCAAGAGAGGTTTACTGGCCTGTCGCTACTTTATTCTCTTCAAGGACCATAATAACAGGATCTGCTTGGATCTTCCGCCTCGAGTTGAAAACGATCCCTTCTGAGAGATCTACTAACGTGACCAGAAAATATAATTTCTCACATCCACGTTTTAATTAAAAGAAAAGAAAACAGCCCCACTGTGGCTCCCTTAGAAGTTTACAGTCCACTCTTTATTTTAATTAATCAGCCCAAGCCGATAAATCAACAAAGAGGGCCTAAAAACTGTGGGCAAGTCTGGCAGATTAAAAGAACCGAACTAGGAAACTTAGCAAAATAGATAGCCAATAAAAACAGCATTTAAACCGTTCCCCGAATGCCCATATGGATGAGCGATGCTAATCGTCTCCAAAGAAGAGGAAAAAAAAAAGAACAATTGGCTGTATGGGTTAGCAAAATGGTAAAAACAGGCCCTTTGGATCTGTATTTGCCATTCTTTAACTTGGAGCTGAGAAAGAGAGAGAGAGAGACAGATCCCTGACTGACATCTGACATCTTTGGAGTCCATGACTTATCAGCAATAAACGGAAGGTGCACGGCGCTCTTTGTCCGTTGGTTTATTTGCATTCTGCTTTTATGGTTTTTACAAATCACACAAGACAGGGAACATATCCAACACGTTTTTCCTCTTCCTGTTTTCCCCACTTCAACAACCCTGTGAGGTGGGTTGGGCTGAGAGAGACAGACTAGCCCAAGCCAGCTTCCATACCAAAAGCAGGACTAGAACTCACAGTCTCCTGGTGATTGGCCCAAAATCACCCAGCTGGCTTTCATGGCTAAGACGGGACTAGAACTCACAGTCTCCTGTTGAATGGCTCCAAATCACCCAGCTGGCTTTCATGGCTAAGATAGAACTAGAACTCACAGTCTCCTGGTGATTGGCCCCAAATCACCCAGCTGGCTGTCATGGCTAAGACGGGACTAGAACTCACAGTCTCCTGTTGAATGGCCCAAAATCACCCAGCTGGCTTTCATGGCTAAGACGGGACTAGAACTCACAGTCTCCTGTTGAATGGCCCAAAATCACCCAGCTGGCTTTCATGGCTAAGACGGGACTAGAACTCACAGTCTCCCGCTTTCTAGCTGGCTCTCAATTTAATAGCAAACCATTGGTTCCCTTAATGACCGCAGTGTTTGCTTTAACCACAAAAATCAGGCCGTAAAATCAGGTCAGTGACATAACCAACCCATTTTACCACCATTACAACTTACGACCATGGTGGGCAGGCTCCATTACAGTCGTAAGTCAAGGACCACCTGCAGTGGACATGTTCCTCAGTGGTTGGTGAGAGAGCCTCAAAGGGAGAGGAACCTACCAGCCAGTTTGCCCATCTGATGCACTCAGGAGTGAGTGGGAAGAGCTAGTAAAGGCAGGATAGGCACTGGTTATGGGGCCAGTTTGAGCCACGGGGGGGAAAAGATGGGACGGCTGTGGTCCCTCCTGGCTACTTTCCCGGCCCAGTGATAACTTTCACAACCAAGATCCTTCCATTCTGGAAAACAAGTAGACCCAGATACAGTACCTGCTGAGACCCTCTCCATTCTTCCACTTGAGGAATTAAAATGTGTGCAGCTTGACTCCGTGTTGAGAAAACAAGGAAGAGATCTGAAATTGTGCGTGTAACCTCTCGTGTTGGCAAAGAGTTCCGTCTTCCTCAATTCCTCAGAAGCGTAGATCTTTTTCTTGCCTTGGATGAGCTTGAGGACCTCCCGCGTTTTCATTAAGGGGGCTCATCAAATTTCCTATCAGTATTCTCGACAGCTCTTTGTCCTCCTGTTTAGGTAGAACTGGAGTCTAAGTTCCCTTTGACATTTTAATAACTAAATGGGGGAGGCCACTTGCATTTTTAATGATACCCCACTAATCTCTTTTCCTCCCTTTCTCTCTCCCTCTCTCTCCCTCTGATGTACACGCTGCAGACTTGAAACCGATCCAAATTGTTTTCCCTCAGAAGCTCCCTACATCATTCCATTCCTCTGAACTTCAAACACTTATCATTAAAACACACACAATTGTAGTCACTTGCAAGCACGCCAGCTTCACCAGCAAAGCGGACTTCATTCACACTTTTAAAGGCTGGGGTCGGGGGGGGGGATTCAGTGGGGCCACAAAGCGAAGGGGTTGATGCGTTCCTTAAACAGGACGTGTCTTTTCTTAAGGCTAAACCAGGGTATGTGCAGAAGAGGGGTGTCTATTTTATCCACTTAGAAACAACAGTGCATTCGTATTCCTTTTCTGTGGCAGTTCTGCTGCAAGTCACCTGTCTACATTTTGGAGAAAGAGGAGTTAGTGTTTGAAAAGGGGGAGGGGAAGGGAAGGGAGGGAGGGAGGGAGGGAGAAAGGAAGGAAGGTAGAGAGGGAAGGAGGGAGATGGGAGAAGGAAGGAAGGAAGGGGGGGAGGGAGGGAAGAGAGGAGAGGAGAGGAGAGGAGAGGAGAGGAGAGGAGAGGAGAGGCAATTATATTTTTTTCAAAAAACTGTTCCAGAAATTGGGAAATTGGAAAGATGAACTTGTAACAACTTGTTACTCGTCAACCAATGACGTACATAACATCTTTCTATACCTCAACACTGAATAAATCTAGGTTTGTTGATGAAAAGCAACAGCAACTTTGCAGACGTATAAACGGTCTTCCCTTTTAGTTTTTGATTTAGATTTATTTTAGGTTTTTATTTAGATTTGTTTTTGGTTGTAACTACAGTAATTTGCACTGGGGAAGCCCATGTGCTGTGCTGTGAACAGTGGTGATAAAATGAAGGGAGATTTCTATACAGGCTACTTTGAGCTCCTGGGGGAAAAAGTGAAGGAATATTTTTCTGAGATCTGTTCTTCAAATTTTCAAGTTTTCTTTTGCTCCTTTGGGGAAATGCACCGGCTTCAAAGCAGCCACTTTATTTTTAGGGGCTGAGCAGGACAAAAGGAGACTATCAAACTCCCTCTCCCCCCCAAAAAAGTATGACCATTTACCAATTTTAAAAATAATTAAGTAGAAGCTAAAAGAATTAAGGCTGTAATGTGTAACCTTCCTCCAATGTGGACTGAAATCTTTCCAAATATCAATTAATCGCTAATCTAACATGAATTTCTTCGAGGCTTCTAGTGCATTATTAATGGGCTGGTCACCCTGAGATGAAAGTAGAAAAGCAATTAAATCCTTTTTTCTGCCCTTGCAGATGTGGCTGACCTAGTGCATCAAAGTAAAAGAAGAATAAAAATGATAAAAAGATTTAAGAATTTTTTTTAAAAAAGAAGAATCTCATACGGAAGCAGAGATGCACCTTCTCTGGATCACGAGGCGGCTTTTAGATTTGCAACAGGTGTACAGAAATCCAAATATTATTATTTTTTTCCGTTCAATAATATATTTTGCCGATTTGGTTTTGGTGTCCCCTTCCTACGGGGAATCCCCGACTTACAACCATTCATTTAGCAGCGGTTTGAAATGACAACGGCACTGAAAAAAGTGAGGTATGAGCGTTTCTCACACAAAGGTTGGGACATCCCTGTGTCATGTGATCAAAATTCAGACGCTTGGAAACTGGCATGTACTTATGACCGTTGCAGGGTCCCGGGGGGAATCACCTGATCCCCTTTGGTGACCTTCTGACAGGCAAAGTCAGTAGGGAAGCTGGATTCATTTAGCGACCGTGTTACAAACTTAACAACTGCAGCGACTGACTTAATAACTCTGGCAAGGAAGGTTGTAAAATGGGGCAAAACTCAATAAATTTCACAACACAAATTTGGGGTTGAGTCGTGTTCATAACTTGAGGACTATCTGTATTTAGTGAGCAGTGCTTTGCTTCCCTGCTTCTTAAGGAGAAGATTATCCGATATCTCTTAAGAGAAATTGATCCGCTTGTAAAGTCAAAGAAGAATCTAACCTTGATGGTATTTTGCTATTTTTACGCGAAACGTTTAAATTATGTTCAAGGTTGTTGCTTGGGGGGGGTGGTGGTTTTTTTTGCTTGTGTTTTTTAACTCATCCACTGTATTGTCCTATATATGATGGGCGAGAAAAGTCTGACTTGATTAATATTTCAGAAAGCGAAGAAATCCTATTAAATCCATAGGGCGAAGCTATTTCAGTTCACAGCTAATTATGGCTCCACTCGAAAGTTTCAAAAACAAAGAAGAAGTTAGAGAAGAATTGACACAGCCTTAACTATAGTCCTGTGAATGGAGCTAGTGTGAAATTGTTTGGAAATAGTCCTCCCGAAAGAGAATCTTTCATGAAAAGAGATGCCAGCTGCTCCCTTTGGAAACGGTTATTTCACCGGCCTACAATAAAAATAGCTGTGGAAGAAATTCTACTACTCTTTGTCAAAAAAACAAAAAATAAATAAAAATCTTAAATCCTCACCAGTCCCGAAACCAGCATGGAGGGCAAAACTTTGGTTATTTTGTTGATATTAGTGTCATTAATTTTAATCATTTGTTTTTGCTTAAAACTTCATGATCAGGACATAATTCGTAAGTTATCACTGATGATGTTACCTAACTGGGTCATGAAAAGTCTGCAAGAAAGCCACCAAGCTCAGAGAGCACCAAGGACAGTTGTTGTTTTTCTCCTCCTCCTCCTCCTCCTCCTCCTCCGCCTCCCCTCCTCCTCCTCCACACACACCCCACTTTCTTCTAGCAAGGATGTTGTTACCCAGTTGGGTCATGAAACGTCTGCAAGAAAACAACCCAGCTCAGAGAGCACCAAGGACAGTCGTTGTCTTCCTCTTCCTCCTCCTCCTCCTCCTCCTCCTCCTCCTCCTCTCCACACACCCCACTTTCTTCTAGCAAGGATGTTGTTACCCAGCTGGGTCATGAAACGTCTGCAAGAAAACCACCCAGCTCAGAGAGCATTAATTGAACACTGCAGGTATTAATTTAGTAACACGGCTGTTAAATGAATCTGGCTTCCCCTTGACTTGGCTTGTCAGGAGGATCACCTAACTCCGTGACTCTGCGACCGTCGTAAGTATGAACCAGCTGCCAAGCATCTGAATTTTGATCGTGTGACCGCAGGGGATGCTGCTGCTGCAACGGCCGTAAGTGTGAAAAAAAGATCCTGGGTCACTTTTTTCAGTGCCGTTGTTAACTTCCAACGGTCACTAAATGAATGGCTGTAAGCTGACGACGACTTGGACCTCTTGGTTTTTGCACTCAGAACTGGGTGAAGCCACTGCGTAAGTAGTAACTTCCACTTAGAGGTTGTGATGGAGACCTCTGTGAATCTTTGGCGTCAATTCGAACTCACAATTCTGTTGTGCCAGTGAGTCGTTGTCCACTTAGTTTGCGGCTTGTCCCTTTGCTCTTCGCTTGGATGCCCCTTTGCACTCGCCGAATCTGAAATCTCTCTGTTTTGCACCGCCATTGAACCGCCATCGCCTCTGGATTCATTACCCACCACCCTTTTGGTGCGAAATATAAATCGTGGGCTGGGCATTAATTACGGCCTGACCCGAGGCCGTTCTCTAACATTCCCGTGTGGCTCTTCCGACAATCGTCCATCAACGTGCAGGGAAAAATCTCCTTTCTCCCACGACAATCTCCAACAGGAGCTGTGGAAATGTTTCAAAAGCAGTTATAGGACTGGCATTTAAAAGGTTTGATTGAAAAACCTTAACACCGCGGTGACAGAAGTGACCTTAAGCTCGGCAAAAGGCATCCCATCAAAAAAGGGAATTTGATTAAAAAAATATCACACGGAAGATCAGGCACCTGTTTTCTTTTTTTCCTTTTTCTTTCTTTCTTCAGCACCACCATCGGCCTGGACCTCGGCAAGAAAAGAGGTCCTGTTGCTAGATCATCTTGGAGCAAATCTTTCGTGATGTTTGTGTCACGGGCAATTTCTGCGCTGCTGACAGCTGTTTTGGAGGGTCCAGTCCACGGTCACATTCGCGTCCCCCTCTTGAATTCTTGTATCCTTGTTTCATTCACACACACACACACACACACCTGTGCGCACCTGGTTAAAGAATTGGAGAGAAGTGGTTTTGCTGCCTTTCAGAGGCTGAGACACTTGGGAGGATGAGAAAGAACGCACAATTACAGCTAGGAATCTAACTCATTATATCAGCTGGTTAACTGGCCAGCTCTTTAAACCTGACAATCTGTTATGGCAGCTGTCAATCAGTAGTGGCTGAACATATGTTCCGTTTGTTTGCTTTAGTTTTCTGAAAATTGATTATTTAGAAGACTGTCTTGTCCTGGGGGTGCAAATTACACGTTCACCATGTATTTATTTGACTTGCTGCATGATTAAGGGAGATCAACAGTTCTCTAGTTTTCCCCCATAGATTGATTGATTAATTGATTACATATCTAGATTTGGCGTCAGGTGGCCAAGGCCTCCTCTGACCTCATTTTATCCACATGACAATCCTGAAAACATTGTTTTCACTTTGTGTTGCTAAACCTTTAGAACATTTTACAATCTGTGTGCAAAAGAAAGTTTGGAAGGAAAATCTTCCAGGATGCACATCTGGAACTTTCTTTCTTTCTTTCTTTCTTTCTTTCTTTCTTTCTTTCTTTCTTTCTTTCTTTCTTTCTTTCTTTCTTTCTTTCTTTCTTTCTTTCTTTCTTTCTTTCTTTCTTTCTTTCTTTCTTTCTTTCTTTCTCTTTCTTTCTTTCTTCTTTCTTTCTTTCTTTCTTTCTTTCTTTCTTTCTTTCTTTCTTTCTTTATCTTTTTCCTCCCTTCCTCCCCCAAGGACATCCCAGTTCCTTTGGGGCAGAGTGAAAAACAATATTTTCCACAATACTCCAGGGCTGGGAAGCTGAAGAGAAAGCTGAAAATAATAAACAAGGACATCTGAAATGCAGTTGAGCAAATGAAAAACGGGGGTGGTGGTGGTGAGACCTCTATTCCTATAATAATTTAGACAGATCAGCCATCAATAAACTCATAGAAGTAACCGCCATCTACTTACCATTTAAAAAATACAAGCCAAAGTCAAGGAAGGATACCAACAGTCCTGAGTTATCCCTCTTTAAAGCCAACATCCAGACAAGTTATTAACTAGTTTGTTTCTGGTTTGTTTACCAACCAAGACTGGCAGAGCAAAGAACTAGATATGTCCAACCAGCAAACCTCACTCCTCCATCACTGATGATATTACCTAAGTCTTCCTGGCCTATTAATTTTACTCAGCCTACTGAGTTAATCTCTCTTCTCAAATCTCCTGGGCTCAGGAGCAAGCAGAACAAATGAGTTCCCAAATCCTACAGGGAAGAGACTGCTTGGGAAGGGACCAGCTGTTGTCCCCAGCTGGTTCATAAAGGTATAAACAAAGGTAGGAACGGCAGAGGGAGGCAGGGAGAGTGTTGACTTCATGATCAGGCTGTCATAAAGATGTCTGGGATTATCCAAGGTGACCAGCAGCTGTTAGGATGACATCTACTTAGAAGTAAACCCAACTGGGGTCAAGAAGTCTTCTTCTAGGTAAATGAAGGCGGGCTTACAGCTTGTTTCCTCTAGGATTATAATATTCCCAGAGCTACAGAAGGTTTCTGCGTCATTGTAGCCTGAAAGGTGTTCTCCTTCAATTTCCCAATACCTGAGCTAGAACAGCCAGTGTGAGAATTGTGGGAACTTTTATCCAATACACCTGGAAGAGGGCAGCTTGAGAAAAGCTGAAGAAGAAGGCAGGCAGAGTTCAAAAGCAACCTCCAGGGATGACTGGAAAAGGCTACCAGACTCTGTGCAGAAAATACTGGACTGGGAAGTCCATCTGCTGGCTCAAGGTATCTTCTCAGATGTTCTCATTATGTTTTAATGGAGGTCTTCAGCAAAACACACGTTTCGCACGCCAAAGATTGTCAAGGTTGAACTCCAGCCTGAAATTGCACAGCTCGTTTGGCAGCCAGGGACCACGGCCCTGAACGCCACGGTCCAAGGGTCCTTCTCAGTTGAAGCCAGCCTCCTCCACCCTTCTCTTCTCAGCAATGACCCAAACGCCTCGGTGGGAGCGGTAAATACCCTTTTGGGAATGGAACCGGCTGAACTCAGTGGCACATAACTCTCAAGTAAACATGGTCAAGGTAGCGTGGCCAAGCCTCCAAAACTCTTTAAACTCTTTCCGGAAGGTACGCCCGGCTGTTTAATAATACTTGAAACACTAATAATTTATTCAACTTGGATGGATGGAACATGGGTCCACACCTCACCCTTCCTCACTTGGTCATCCAAGTCATCTTGCAGCCAAACTAGTTAATAATAATAATAATAATAATAATAATAATAATAATAATAATAATAATAACAACAACAACAACAACAACAACAACAACAACAACAACAATGTTGGAAGGGACTTTGGAAGTCATCTAGTCCAACCCTCTGCTCAGGCAGAAAACCCTATACCATTTCAGACAAATGGTTGTCCAGTCTCTTCTTTAAAAACTTCCAGTGTTGGAGCATTCACAGCTTCTGGAGGCAGGTTGTTCCACTGGTTAATTGTTCTCACTGTTAGGAAATTTCTCCTTAGTTCCAGGTTGCTTCTCTCCTTGATTAGTTTCCATCCGTTGCTTCTTGTCCTACCTTCAGGTGCTTTGGAGAATAGCTTGACTCCCTCTTCTTCAGGGTAACTCCTGAGATACTGGAAGACTGCTATCATGTCCCCCCTCGTCCTTCTCTTCATTAAACTAGACAGACCTAATTCCAGCAACCGTTCCTTATATGTTTTAGCCTCCAGTCCCCTAATCATCTTTGTTGCTCTTAGTTGTGGATCATGGATTATCATGCATCTTGAGTTAATGTTCCCCTGAAAAGGAAGATGGATTCTCTGGTCTACAGGTAGCCTTTGACTTAACAGTCCTAATTGAACCCAAACTTTCTGTTGCTAAGCAAGAGAGTTAAATGGGTTTTGCCCCATTTTATGACTTTTCTGGACACAGCTGCTAAATGAACCACTGCCGTTGTGAGGTGAATCTGGCTTCCCCATTGGCTTTGCTTCTCGAAAGATCCCAAAAGGGGATCACGTGATCCCAGCACACTGCAATGGTCATAAATACGAGCCAGTTGCCAAGCTTCTGGATTTTGATCCCGTGACCATGGAAGTGCTATGAGGGTCGTAAGTGTGAAAAACGGGGTCATGGCTCACATTTTTCCCCCCAGCGCTGTTGTGTCTTCAGACAGTCACTGAACGAAAGGACTGCCTGTGTTTAAACGAATGGTAATTATAATTCTTCCTCTGATAGGAAGTCCCTCAAGCCACCAGCGGCTGGAGAAACAGAAGCTGCCCCTTCTGATTTTCCTGCTCAGTTACAGTAGCTGCACCCTATGGGGTTCTCCTGACTTGATCTACCGGATCAGAGAGAACCCTTTTGATTTTCCAGTGGAAATACTTTTTATTCCGAGCCGGCGTCCTTCTGAGAGATTTAATCTGCATCGTTCACTCGGCTTCCTCTGCTGCATTCAAATCGTGGCCCCGATGAATGCATTTAACAGATATTTCCTCTGTGGGAGTGCACACACTGTGGAAGATTAACAGGGAGGATTTCTAATGTTTCCCTTCCTGCCCAACCGCCCTGCTTTATTCCTCTCCCCGGCTCCACCCAACAGAGATGCTTGGCATCCATCAACTCAATGCCTTGGTAAGGCCACACTTGGAATACTGCATCCAGTTTTGGTCACCACGATGTAAAAAAGATGTTGAGACTCTAGAAAGAGTGCAGAGAAGGGCAACAAAGATGATTAGGGGACTGGAGGCTAAAGCATATCAAGAACGTTTGCTGGAATTGGGTATGTCTAGTTTAATGAAAAGAAGGACTAGGGGTGACATGATAGCAGTATTCCAATATCTCAGGGGCTGCCACAAAGAAGAGGGAGTCAAGCTATTCTCCAAGGCGCCTGAGGGCAGGACAAGAAGTAATGGATGGAAACTAGTCAAGGAAAGAAGCAATCTGGAACTGAGGAGAAACTTCCTGACAGTTAGAACAATTAACCAGTGGAACAACCTGCCTCCAGAAGTGGTGAATGCTCCAACACTGGAAGTTTTAAAGAAGAGACTGGACAGCCATTTGTCTGAAATGGTATAGGGTTTCCTGCCTGAGCAGGGGGTTGGACTCGATGACCTCCAAGGTCCCTTCCAACTTTATTATTATTATTATTATTATTATAACTCAAAGGGATCAAGGTGTCCCCTTCTGCCAGCTCCCTACTCTATAAACAGACACAGGCACACACACACACACAATGGCAAAACTTCAGTTTATTCTTTTAAAACCCTCAGCCGTAGAGAAAGCAAAGAATAGAACAGAAAGGAAATCTAGAATAAACAGGAGGGGGGGGAAGCTATTCTGGGCCCAGCAGCAGGGATTCAGAATACAGAATGGCAGAGTTGGAAGGGACCTTAGAGGCCTTCTAGTCCATCCCTTTGACCAAGCAAGGGGACCCTTCAAAAAAAACAACAACAAGGTGGTCATTCATTACCTTTGGTCCAGCAAAGCGGTTGACGACAGATTCAGTTTAATTAAGATTAAGTTCCAGTGTCCACATCTGGAGCAATGCAAGCAACCAAAATAAGGCAATGATTACAATTAGGAGGGATTTCTCCCCCCCTTCCCCCCCCCTCCCCACCAGAAAGGATACAGAGCAAAGCTAGGAAATGCAAGAAGCCAATCTATATTTAGATTTAGGAAAATGAGATCACAGGGAGATATTTTGGGTACCGAATCTCAACATTATCTTGCAGGCCTTCAAAGCCACTGGATGGGGTTGGCATTTGCACCCAGAGATGCTCTGAAATCAATCTCTCCATTCATTGCCCGAACATCTGCTGAGCTTGCAAATGAATCCAACTTTGTCCGGCCCTTTCACAGAGCCCTGTTTTTGCCAAACAAATTATTTCTCTCTTTCCTTGCTGGAGAGATGCGGTGAACCCAGCTTCCTTGGAACTCAAGCTGAGTTCTGTTCCTTCCCTCTGACCTCAGTGTCTGTGAACGTGGTGCCACCAACTGCCTCCTTGCCCCATTGAGCAGCCCTTCAGGGTGTTGTGGGAGGAGGAGACAGACTTGGAGACTGGGAATCCACAGCACCTAAGCAGGTGAAGCTGCTGAAACCTGGGGCAGGATGGAGAAGGGAACTGATGGGTGTTAGGGACACCGTGAAAGGGGGGAGCCCCAAAAGCTTGAGGTGTATTTCAGTACCGCTGAACTGCAAGGAAGTCACAAGACGTGGAGATCATATTCTTACGCATATTTTCTCCTCCTTCTTCTTCACCTTCTCCTCCTCCTCCTTCCTCTTCTTCTTCTTCCTCCTCTTCCTCCTCCTCCTCCTCTTCCTCCTCCCTAGCCCTTGGAAATGTAGAACTTCACTGGCATTTCAAGACAAAATCATTTCCTTTCTTTCTTTCTTTGTTAGCTTTGCATTCCATCAAACTAAGCGGCAAACTAAGCAGCCAGCCCTGGCCCCCAGTAACCAACCCACCTGGGGCTAACTAGCTTCTTGACCCACATACCTGGGCAAATAGGTTAGGACCATTTCTCAAAAGGCCAACAGGCTCTTGGCTCAGATCTTAATCCAGGCAAAAAGACCCTGTGCCCCTCCCATCTCAAGCATGCCAAGATATAGATAGATCTTTTTCTTCTACACATCTGCTTGAATTCTCACTCCAAGATAGGATCTGCCTTTCCCTCCCCCCTCTTCCCCCAGGTTGTTCTATTTCTATTGTGGCTTTTGTGAAATGTGAACATAGCCTCTTCTTCAGCTGATGCCAAAGTGGTTCTCGTGACACGGCCAACTGATTCAATGCAAGGTGCGTGAGAATCAAAGAAGAGCAGTTGATTTTTGAGATATTACTTCTTCTTTTTTTTGGGACTGGTGGGGAGCTAGCTCCAAGCCCCTTCCTGGAATACACAATAGGGACTTGTGGAAGACTGAAAGCATAAATTTTATTAGCACCCCCTTCCCTGCAGCCGGAGCAGCCGGAATAATCTCCCTTGGTCAGCCGACTGGCCTTCCAAGCGGGTCAAGGCAATTAGCGATATAACGAACGACAGGTTTTATTTAAAAGGGGCTCTAATTAAAGTTTTGATACAAGGCCCCTGCAAACCAAACAATCTGTCTTTGAGGGATGCGTATTATCCAGAAATTGATTTTTAACTTAAGCTCTAATTTATAGGCTGTCCCCTTCAATAAGCGTGATTCCTTGGGAGATATTAAAATCTCTTTGCCCCAGATAATTTAGCCCCCCTGTTTCACTAGGGGGGAAAGATGCTTAAAACAAAGCAGATGAGACTCCTTACCTAAGGATTCCAACAGGCACGTCGGTCCAGGGTTTTCTTTCATTTTGGGGCAGGAATACGGTACCTAACCTGGATCTGTGCATGAAATCCTTGGCAGATTTCCTTGTGCCTGGAGTTGGATATGCAAAATTAACCTCATGGATCTATAAAAACTGGGGCCTTTCTTTTTCTCATGGTGACGAACTCAGTAACCCTTCTAAGAACAATCAGGATGTGCTTTCTTGCAAATATTCAAACTGTGTGCGAAATAAGCGGTCAGTGTTCACTTGCATATACCATCTTAAATAAGCACGAATTACTTAATTTAATTTGGGGTCTAAGAACTGCGCACTGGTCCTTGCGTTAGCAAAGTCAAACATTTATCTACCGATTCGGGTCCCCCAAAATCTCAATAAAAAAGGGAAGTTAGCCACGAATAAAAATGAAACATGAACTCGTGAAATGAACAATACAAGAATTGCGTGGAGAGGAAAAGCACTGGCAAAAAAAAAAAAAATTAAAAATTCACAGCGCCACGAATAAACAGTTATGAATATTTGCAGAAATCAATGTTGAATATTCTTCACAGCTCACTTGTCCTTTAGGAGAAAAATAGGTCAGTTCAATAGGATTTCACTGGATCGTGGCTGGAAGGAGGAGAGAGACACGGAGAGACAAAACGATGCCGCATAAAACCTGAAGGGCAAATTGTAGGAGTTTCTAGGAATGAAATAGTAAGCTGTCATTTCCAAAGAGATGTCAAAGAGGGCTCTCTCTCTCCCAGATCCAGGAGGTCGGCGTAAGTTGTGGTTTGCCGCACTGATTAAAACCGGGAGCTGAGTGCTAATAATGTCTTAGCAAAGGGCAAATGACTCTGGTCTTTTTCCCAGGGACATCACAACCCATAACTTGATTTAGAAGTCCAGAGGCTTTGCAAAACACCTAACCAGCACTGAGATAAAGTGGGGGAAGGAGGTGGATAATTAAAATAGGAGGGAGGGAGGGCAGGAGGGAGGGAGGGCGGAAGGAAGGAAAGGGAGAGAGGGAGGGAGGGAGGGAGAAAGGGAGGAAATGGAGGGAGGGAGGAAGGAAATGGAGGGAGGGGAGGAGGAAGGAAGGAAGGAAATAGAGGGAGGGAGGAAAGATGGAAGGAAGGAAGGAAGGAAGGAAGGAAGGAAGGAAGGAAGGAAGGAAGGAAGGAAATGGAGGGAGGGAGAGGAAAGATGGAAGGATTGATGGAAGGAAGGAAGGAAGGAAGGAAGGAAGGAAATGGAGGGAGGGAGAGGAAAGAAGGAAGGAAGGAAGGAAATGGAGGGAGGAAAGACGGAAGGAAGGAAGGAAGGAAGGAAGGAAGGAAGGAAGGAAGGAAGGAAGATATGTTTTTCATACATGATTGCTACATATACGAGGCGTATCATGACCGTGTCGTTCGTTCCCCGTGTGCTGTGGTTCCCCAACCAGAATTCACCCACAGAATTTTCCTTCTGTGCTCAAACATGAAACTTTGGCTGCCCTACACAATGTCGAGAGCGTTACGCAAGAGGATCGATGAAGCAGCCTGTGTGTTGGCCAGTCGGTCCTAATGGAAGTTTGCTACGATCGCCTTGCAAGTTATTTTACACGTGGCATTAATAATTAACTTCGCTCTGGACATCATCCAGGGCAGAGTAAAGTGCATTTAAGTGCCATTGATTTCTTTGGGATCCCTTTCCACTCGCCACTTCCCCTGCCCTTTTCCGGAAGTTGGTTGCCTGGGCTGGGAGGGGAAAACGAGGGGAAGAAATGGACGTGTTTCTCTTTTCCTTGCTCCAAATTCCTGAACCTACTGAGCAATTACCGTCAGTTTTCCCGGGCTGTGATTCATGTGGCTGCAGTGCTGTTTCTTTGCCGTCCTGGATTTAGCAACCACCAAATAAACACTAGGCAAAGTGAAAACAGACAGCACAACTTGTTCACCCACAAACTGTCCAGGTTGCCAAATGTCAGAAGGGCAGCTCACCCGCCGAGCCAGAGTTTTGACTTAAGTCTGATTAAGGATCAGATTCTGGGGAACCAAAGATAATTTCACAGAGGAAGAATGGGGGAAACGGAGATAGTTTTATTTCGGGGTTGCAATTTTGCTTCCCTTGGGTGTCCCTGTGAAGACATTCAATAGAAGAATATCTTTTTTTTCTTCTTCTGCAAATGTTCACACCGAGGAGGAGGAGGGGGATTCGAATTCAGACCACAGTACAAAGCCTTCGCCCCAATTTAAATTCTTCCTGTAACTCAGAGAAGGTTTTATCCCCATAACAGCCTGGCGAGGTAGGCAGAGAAAAACTGGGTCAGCAGGGTAGGCGTTAAAAAAGGCGTTCCACCAATTTACACTTAGTCTTTGAGTTACAACCATTATGGAGCCTGCCCAACACAGTTATAACTCGTGACCGTCCTAAATTGGGTCTGCCATGTGACCAACTCAAGTTCATGACCTTTTTTGTTGCCGTTGTTAAGCAAATCAATGGTTTACCGTGGGCCGGTTTTGCGGAAAAGTAGAATTTTGCTGGTTTTCTACAGAACGGTCATGGAAAAAAGCAGTCGCGTTCCTGCAGGATGTTGCAAACAGCCATAATTCAACCTGGTTACTCAGTGCCCAAAGTGTGATCATGTGACTGCAGGAGGGGGCAGCTGTCATAACTTTGAATATAGGTTGTAAGTATCGCCCCCCCCCGGGAGGTTTTTTTCGTAACTTTGAACAGTCTGCCAAGCAACTGGTCGCTAAGTCCAGAACTGCCTGTACTGTACTTTAATTCTTCCGGCGCGGCCCTTTGTCGTTCGGTGCAAATGAAAGAATCCCCGCCGATTCGATCGTAAGCTGCTCAAACTAGATTATGCTTTTCGATTCGGTGCTTTTAAAGGCGAGGTGTGTGGCCATTTTGAAAAAAAAAAGCACACTTTTTAAAAAATTGTTTCATTATTACCCATAGAGGAAGCAGGCCGACAATAGCCAGGAGACTTTAAATCTCTGGAAATGTTTGGAAAGCTAGAAATCATTTAGAAAACATTTTTTATGAGCCCATCTCTCTTGGAAAGGGGGTGGGAAAAAAGGTCAAATGACAAGATTTCCCCGGCTTCCTGGAATTCTTGCATTTTTTCACTGTGAGAACATGGTATGTGCGCCTGTGCTGTCTCAGTTTGTGTGTGTGTGTGTGTGTGTGTGTGTTTCAAAGCTTTCTGCTGGATGCTTCCTCTCTGACATGATCCCGGGAGAATGCCTCAAGCATGAGCTAAAATAATTCACCCAGCACCTTAGAATAGAATAGAGCTGGAAGGGACCTTGGAGGTCTTCTAGTCCAGCCCCCTGCTCAAGCAGGAGAACCTATACCATTTCATACAAATGGTTGTCCAATCTCTTCTTAAAAAACTTCCAGTGCTGGAGATCCACAGCTTCTGGAGGCAGGTTGTTCCTATAACGGCTGCAGTACCCCGGGCTCCACTGGACACAATGCAATCTCTTGGAAAGGTAATTAAATACTCTTATTTGAGCATAAATGATGCATCTCAGGCTGCTTTGTATCTGCAGCAGCACACAAGGACTTTTGTTGCGCTGATAGGATTAGAGTTGGTCTCGTCCCCCCCTGAATGCAGTTTAAAAGGGGGAAACACAATTGCAACGGTTGTGAATAAGAGGAAGCCAGAAGCTTTATCTAATTGGGAGACACTTGCAAAATGATTGTTTTGGGTTGTTCTGCATTTTCTAAAAACAGAGGGGACCACATCTTCAACATCTTGCATTGCTAATAAAAAAAAAATAACATTGGCCTTTGCAGGTGCCACAATTACTCTAGGTTGAGTGCATGCAATAGACCAAACAACACATTAAAAATAGCAATATTAGTTGTTGGGTTTTTTTCCCCATAAAAGAATATAGCAACGGGATCCTCATTTAAGCACCAAAGCAGAAACCTCACAAATCAGAACCATTCGGAACAGTCTATGGATATTCTCAGCCCCCCAGGTCCTGGTTGTCCCAAAGGTGCTTTTTCAGGAGGCAACTGGACTTTCTTGTTTTTCTTTGAAGATGTTTCGCTTCTCATCCAAGAAGCTTCTTCGGCTCTGACTGGATGGTGGGGGATGGAAGGAATATAAACACCCAGTCAGAGCTGAAGAAGCTTCTTGGATGAGAAGCGAAACGTCTTCAAAGAGAAAAAAGAAAAGTCCAGTTGCCTCCTGAAAAAGCACTTCGGGGACCTTCGGAACAGCCATTTTAAAAAAGCAAAACAACTTTTTTAAAATAACAGATCTAATGATTTCAAAGACTTTTATTTCCCCTCACCCATCGAAAAGAGGAACGGAAGGGGACAGCTAAGCCCCCAAAGTAGGAAATCCCAGACCCAGGTGCCCTTGAGAAGGTCCTTCCTTGCACAGTTCCAAAGCTGACCTCGGATATTTGAGGGACATAGAACAGACATTCTCCTAAAGTTTTTGGCTGGTATCTGAGATACAGTATTGATCTGCTTTTGAGACTGAAGGGGAAAAACCAGCCGTTTAAATTGAGCCTTAAGCGTCAGCTGGGTGCCAACGAAGAGCTGGAAACAATAATATCCAACCGACTTCCTGGTTGTGTAAATAACCAGTAACAACCAAAACCCTGGCTGTGGTTTTGTTCCGCCTGCGGTCTTTCGGCTTAGCCAATTGAACACAGCCAGTTCATTGCAGTTTATGAAATCAGTGGAAGAGAACAGATGTAGGTTAAAACTGAATTGTGGAATCCTTGGTAGCTCTCTGAGCTGGCTTGCTGGCTTGCAAACCTTTCATTACCCAGCTAGATCACATCATCAGTTCTTCTTACCAGCATTGATGATGTTACCTAGTTGGATAATGAAACATCTCTAAGCCAGCCACGAAGCTCAGAGAGCACCTAGGATTCCCCTGTTTATGAAATAAACCATGCTTTAGCATAATGGGTGAACCAGACATAAAAGGCTGCTTAGGGATCCCCTTATTTTGGGGGATATAAATGAAGGTGGACTAACTCTGAAAGAAGGATGGCTGGAGCAGCAACTAGCAGCCATGATACAGCAGCAGCCCAGGAGTTGCAACCGAGCGCCGATCAAAGATCCCAGCAAGCTAATCTAACTGACGGGCTTTCATCGTGTCCCTGGCAATTAAATCACAGGTAACAAAACTTGCTTTGAAGAAATTGCTGCGTATTGTTTTCAAAATGGCTTTCTTCCAGCTAAGATAACATTCCATCCGAATGACGAAAGCAGCATACCAAGATGCTGCCGCAGTATATTGCTGTTTGCTTCCCGCAGGGGACTGACTGACCCTGAGCTCGGCCAAATTTGCATGTTTAGGTCACGTGCTCAACTTTGTGGGAGCAAAGGTGGGTGGGTGGGTGGGTGCGCAGAATAGAATGAACCTGTCCTAGACTGTTTCCGTTTCCGTTTATTGTTAAATTTTATTTTATTTTTTTTATAAATGACTCGGGTGTGTGTGTGAATATATCTAACACTCTTTCCTCTTTCTATTTTCCCCATAACCAGCCCTGCAAGGTGGGTTGGGTTGAGTGAGCGATAGGCCCAAAGTCCCCCAGCCAGTTTTCATGCTTAAAGCAGGACTAGACGTCATTTTCTCCTGGTGATTGGCCTAAATTCTCCCGGCCATCTTTCATGCCTAAGGCAGGACTAGAATTCACTGTCTCCTGGTGATTGGCCCAAAGTCATCCAGCTGGCTTTCATGTCTAAGGTGGGACTAGAACTCACACTCTCCTGAATTCTAGCCTGATGCCTTAAGCCAGGGGTCTTCAAACTTGGCCCTTTGATGACTTGTGGACTTCAACTCCCAGAGTTCCTCAGCCAGGCACGCTGGCTGAGGAATTCTGGGAGTTGAAGTCCACAAGTCATGAAGGGGCCATAGTTCCCTCATGCTGGCTCAGGAATTCTGGGAGTTGAAGTCCACGAGTCATGAAGGAGCCAAGTTTGAAGACCCCTGCCTTAACCCATCTCTCTCCTCTCCCCCCACTCTCCCTCCCTCTTCCCCCTCTCCCTCCTCTCTGTCCCTTTCTCCCCCCTCTCCCTCTCTCTCCCCCTTTCTCTCCCTCCCTCCCTCCCCACTGCCAGATGATGATGGTGGTATCCATTCAGCTGTGTCTGACTCTTGGCGATTCTAGCAATCCCGTATACAGGGCTAAGCAGAGACGTCCAGGGCTAAAGGTTCTGCTCTGTTCAACCTGAGCAAAGTAAATGTTTGTAACCTTGTTTGGGGTGTGAGAATTTGCTACTTGAACAGTGCATGGAAAACCCTCAGCCATGCCTCGTATGTGAAAGATGCAACGGGGAGTATGAATGTTAAAAAAAAAATGTTTTGGCAGGGTCTAAGTGAAGCCCAGCCAATCCTGGCTGATCCCAAAGGTTAAGCAGGGTTGATCTGGGTTAATTCCTGAATGGGAAACTTTGAGAACCTCCGAAAGGCAGGAAGAAACTTGAATGGAGAGTCCAGAAGCAAATACTTTTGTATCCTCAAGGAAACCACACAGAGATGTCCATGAAATCTCCAAAAGCTCCATTTGACCCAAGGGAGAGTTTACTTCTTAATGGGGAGAGATTAAAATGAGTGGAAATCGTTTGGTTGGCGTCCTTTTTCCCTTTAGTCTACAGCTCTCCACTCACGCACGGACTGCTTAAACGCTGATAGTACTGCTCAAAAATAGTTTTTAACGAAAAATCTTCACGCCAAAAGAGGAGGGTGACAATATTATCCTTAAAACCACAGCTTGAGCTCCAGCGGTGCAGACTTTCCAGAAAACGGATCACTTTGGGAGAGAGGACACGAAGGATTTCAACACCGTTATGGCACCGGTCCCCGGTAAAGAATCGGAGCAACTGGAGCTGCCTTTTTCGAACTGGTGAGAAGAATCATTTATTTATTATTATATAATTACTTACAGCACTGACGCTAACCTAGTTTGGGTAATGAAACATCTGCAAGGAAACAAGCAAGCTCAGAGAGCACCAAGGACCCTTTATATAATTATTTGTTGATTTAGAGGACTTAAGATTAATAGACAGACAGCCTGGCGACTGAGTTGACACCCAGCATTCAACCCGAACTCGCTGTTCACAGACGGTCAACTGACCCCGCACACTAACACTGTAGAGTTGTGTGCCTGCTACTATGGCCGTGGTAGCCCATCACAGCGAAGGTTGGTCTCACTGGTGTTCTGGCCCTTGAACCCTTTGCCAGTCCTTTGGCCTTGAGAGTTGATCTTCTCCAACCCAGCACAACGAGCTCAAGGTTTGCAACCCCCCAAAAGCCCCAGATCCAGGTAGGCCACGGCCCATGTGCCACAGCATCCCAGGGACAGTTCCTCTTTCTTCTATGAGGCTGTCAGGCAGACATCCACCAGGGAGGGAGCCATACCTAGGAAATTACAACCGGACAGGGGTCAAACTCTTGGTTTGCTTGTCAACCTCCTTGGGCAAGGATTATGGGAGCTGGAGTCCCAGGGAGCTGTCCAGCCGGTCCAGGATGGGATCCTCTCCTCCCCGGGGCCGCAGCCCAGGCTTCCTGGAGTTGCAGGCACCGCGCAGCCCGCAGGGGACGCCCTTCCCCTTCCGCTCTCGGCGCCCCCGGGCTGCGTCCAGGAAAAGGTCCGGTTCTCCAGCGAGGAGGCGGCCGGATCCAGAGGGAGGCGAGAGGCCAGGCTGGCGCAGCCGGTCCGAGGAGTTCGCCCGGGTCCGCCCGGGCTGGCCGTGAGTAAGCCAGTGAGTCGGTGCTCGCCGGCCGCTTCTCCGCCCAGCCCCATCGCGTCGAGCAGGAGGAGGGGGGGGGGTCGCGGGCTGGCTCGCTCTCGCCCGGCTGCGCGGACTTGGCGCCGGGATCCTCCGATCAGGATCGCGGCGCGGCGCAGCCCGGGAGTTGCGCGGAGGAGGAGGAGGAGGAGGAGGAAAAGGTGGGAGGTGGGTCACGGGCTGGCTCGCTCTCGCCCCGGCTGCGCGGACTTTGCGCCGAGATCCTCCTAAAGATCCTTCGCTCAGGATGGCGGGAGTTGCGCGGAGCAGGAGGAGGAGGAGGAGGAGGAGAGGAGGTGGGGAGGGAAACCAGGTGCAGCGTCCGACCTCCGCCAGCAACCGGCCGCTCCTCTTTGGCCCAGCCGGCCGGTCGGCGGGGCGCAGCGTCGCCTTTAAGGCGGGCGGGCGGGGGGGGCGGGGGCGCGGGCAGGGCAGGGGGCGGGGGCGCGGGCCCCTCCCCGCCCGCTGACGTCGCCCAATGGGCTGCCGCGCCGCTCGCCCACTCCGCCCCCCCCGCGGCCAGGAAACGGGGGCCGGCGGGGAGCGCCGCGCGCCGAGCCAGACAGCGGCTCATTAGCCAAGCCGCCGCCGGGATGAACTTGTCGGGGACCTGAGGCCGGAGCCAGGGAGGGCCACGCCGGAGCCGGAGCCGGGAAGGAGGCAGGCAGGCAAGGCAAGGCAGGCAGGCAGGCAAGCGCCTCGCGCCCCCCTCGCCCCTCCGCCCGCCCGCCCGCCCGCCGCGCTTCCAAGTGGATGTCAAGCGCTGGGCGAGCGCCGCTCCAAGATGCTCCTAGTTTCCCCGCGGGTAGAAGCACCACGCATGGAGCCGCACCTCACGGTGAGCGCGGGAGGGAGGGCGGGCGGGCGGGCGGGGGGGTCGCGACGGCCGCTCTGCCTTCTCTCGTCCCGGAGTTTCATTGTATCTTCGCAAGGCAGGCGCCACTCCGGGGAGGAGGAGGAGGAGAACCGGGGGGGGGGGCTCGGCCAGCGGTCTCCACGGCCTTCCTTCCTTCCTTCCTTCCTTCCTCTCTCTCTTTTCCTTCCGCCCTCCCTCCCTCTCTTCCTTTCTCCTTCCTTCCTTCCTCTCTCTCTTTTCCTTCCTTCCGCCCTCCCTCCCTTCCTTTCTCCTTCCTTCCTTCCTCTCTCTCTTTTCCTTCCTTCCGCCCTCCCTCCCTCTCTTCCTTTCTCCTTCCTTCCTTCCTCTCTCTGTCTCTCTCCCCCTTTTCCTCCCTCCCTTCCCTTCCCTCCTGCCCGGGGGAGGGGGCTCTCTGGCTGCCCGGCTGCCGGCGGGCTGCTTCTTCGCTCCGGGCCGCGGCCTCGGAGACGAGAGGTGAAGCCACCGGGCGGCTTCTCGGAAAGCAGGCTCGTTCCGGAGCGGCGGGCGGGCGGGGGAAGGGCAGGGCCGGCGGAGGCAGACAAAGTGTCGCTGTCTCGGCGGCGGGGCCGGTTGGGGAGCAGCGGCAGCAGCAGCAGCAGCTGCCGGCGGCGGCGGAGGAGGCGACCAAGCGGGGGAGACGCGCTGCTGACTCGCTCGTCCTCGCCCCCCCTCCCCACGCCCCCCCCTCCCCACGCAGGAACGGGGGTGACACCCCCCCCGCATTCCCCCCCCCCGCTGGGCACCCGGAGCAGAGACGGTGGGCTCGACCTCCCCCCCTTCCCCGCAATTCTGGACCCCCCCCCTCTCTTCAGCCTGTCACGAAGCTGCGTGGGAGGGGGGGGCGAGGGGGCGGAGGGGGGGGCAGAGATGCGAAGGCGGCTCTCAATTAATTGTGCGCGGGGCTTTGAAACGCCGAGCCCGATGGGTTCGGGGGTCCCCTTTGGACCGAGCCGGGGAGTGGGGGGGTCCCGCAGCCGCCTCCCCGCGAAGTAGGGGGGGGGAAGCCCGATTGCCTTTATTCCGGATGAAAGGCCGGCTGCGCAGAAGGGGCTTAACGGGAAGAGAAAAAAAAAGGGGGGGGTCGGTAGAAGTCGCGCGCCGGGCCGAGACTTTTTACCGGGAGGCTTTTTGCAGCCAAAGGAGCCGAATAAAGAAAAAAAAGAAAGAAAAAAGGAAATTTTTTTTAAAAAGGGATCGTTAAAGCTTCCTTCTGTGTGTGAGGATGCCCCTCCCCCCCTTTGGCTGCTTGTGAAATCTTGGTAGGTCTCTTATCTTTAAAAAGATTTTTTGCCCCCCCCCCCCCGTCCTCTCCCCACGGGATCAGGACCCATCCTGAAATCTCCAGGGGGCTGTTTCCCCTCCATCCTTTTCTAAAGGGGTGAAGAGATCTGAATCAGAAGCGCGTGCACACACACAAACACAAACACACACACACACCCCACTGCCATCCTGGCACACTGCTGTAAGGGGGTCCAGGTCTGTTGTCTTGTTTCTTCTGCTTGCCCATCTTCCA
Source organism: Azemiops feae (assembly GCA_023970755.1). Classification (NCBI taxonomy): domain Eukaryota; kingdom Metazoa; phylum Chordata; class Lepidosauria; order Squamata; family Viperidae; genus Azemiops; species Azemiops feae. The sequence goes on along the minus strand of JALGBA010003994.1, from coordinate 465,245 downwards.
CCTCCACGCGGGTGGTGGGGGTGGTGCGTGGGGGAGGGGGGGTGGTTTGAAAAAAAAATAAAATAAAAAATAAATAAATCAAACTTCCTTTACAACTGGATTGGAAACGAATCCAGCTTCTTCTCCCAAAGTTCCTGAGTTCTGACTCTGGCTGCTTTTTTTTTTTTTTTTTTTGGCCTTGTGGTGAATTTGTCCTCCTCCGTCTCTTTCCACCCGTGCTGACTCATTTCTTTAACAACCACCCCCCCCCTCAAAGTATTTTGATTTCTCAGCCAGTGATTAAGAGGTAAGGTTGAAGGAGCCACTTTGCAGAATTAACAAGGGCCGCGTTGTTGACTGGAGACTTCAGCTGTCTCTCTTGTTTAACCCACAGGAGGAGGAGGAGGAGGAGGCAGGCAGGCAGCCAGTCGGTGGCCCGCTTTGCTGGTTCTCCTCCTGATTGATTAATTGCAGGGGATCTCTCTTCTCTCTCTCCCCCCCCCCATGAATTTGCCACCCTGTCTGCAGACGACCCCTCCCCAATTGAGACTTTTGGAGAGGGGGAAGGGGGGGAACAGTGTCCTCTGGTTTGGGTGCCTTCCCCCCCCCCCCAGGCTGGTATCACACAGCCCTAGTTTTTGTTATCCGTGTGCTAAGGGGTTGTGTGTATTTATTTAGGGGTGGCTGTGTAACCAGGGTGATCAGGAGGAGAGTAATCCCAGAAGGAGGGAGGGGGGACACGAGAGGAGAAAGAGGATGACAGTTCCCCCCCCCTTCCCTCTTTTTCTTTTCAGAGTGCTCCTCCTGCCTGGAATAATACATTTTAAAAGCCGCTTTCTTTCAGATGCTCCTTCCTGCAGGCTGGAGTTAGGAGGAGGAGGGAGGGAGGGCACTGTGTGTGTCTCCATCCTGGCATTGGGACCGGGAGATTAATGGGTTGTGGGGAGGGGGGAGGTCTCTCCATTGCCAGCCTCCGCTTGTGGGTTTTCCCCTCTCAGCCAACTTGCAGAGGTGAGGTGAGGGGGGGGAGGGCTCCGACTCCTTCCCAATTCTCTCTCTTTTTTTTTTTTTTTACAATTGCAAAGAAAGGGAGCAAATTCTTTCCAGAGTAAGTCAATAGGGGTAGTCCTCCCAGTTACAGCCATTCGTTTAGTGACCGTTCAGCGTTACAACAGCACTGGGGAAAAAAAGGGCTTTGGGATTGTTTTTCACACCTACAGCCGTTGCTGCAGCATTCCCCAGGGTCACGCGGTCAAAAATCCGGCCCGCTGGGCAACTGGCTCATATTTATGACGGTGGCGGTGTCACGCGATCCCCTTTCCTGAGAAGCAAAGGCCACGGGGAAGGCAGAATCCCTTCACAGCCACGTCCCTGACTTAACCGCTGCAATGATTGGCTCGTGGCAAGAAAAGGGGGGGCAGACAATTGTCTTGCTTAGCCATGGAAATGCTGGACTCGATTGTCATAAGTTGAGGATTACCTGTAAATAACCTTCCCCACCCCCCCCTTACTCACCAGAGAGATATTGTAGCCCCGGACACGGGCCCACCCCAGTATATTAAGGGGAGGTGGGATCTTCTTGTCTGTGGGGTCTGCAAGCTTAGAAATTAGCAAAGGGCCTCTGTGCGGTAGAGTTGCTCAACTCACCTGTGTGTATTGGCAGGAGGGGGGGTGGTTTGGCTTACCTGTCCAATAACCTGTTCAGAAAGGTAGAGAAGGGCAGGTAGGTGTGTGTGGGTCCCAGCTGGCAGTCCCTCTGCCAGGTAGTTCTGGGTGTCAACAGAAAAGACCAAGTCAACATAGAAGTGATTCATTTTGGCACAAGTAAGAAGGGGGGATTTGTCCAAGGGACGGCTCGGATGCCGAGTCCTGGGATGCCAAAAACTAACCAAGCGTGTCACAGGGAAGGAAGGTGGCTGAGCCACTTCAACATCCTAGGCTAAACAAGCAGGTATCTTATTCCAAAGAATTAGAAGCTCCATAAGAGATGAAGGGCCTTCTTTTTGCTGGAGAGCAGTGTGTATCTCAACCTTGGCGACTCAAAGATGGGTGGACTTCAACTCCCAGAATTCCCCAGCCAACCTGAATTCTGGGAGCTGGAGTCTTAAACCGTCAAGGTTGAATTGAAACATCTTGGTTTACTTAGGGCAATCCGTGAAGCTCAACAGAGACTCTCCAGCCTGGTTTCTATTTCTTGATCCCCAAATATGGATTTTCTGTCGAGAGGATCATTAAAAATGAGGGCCTCTTCTAATATTGGCTGTTTTTAGACTGTCCTCCACCCACAAGATAATTCCTGTGAGTGGAGATGCAGCTGATCTGAACAGCTACTGCTCGGAAAATTGGCTTTTCCCCCCTCGTGAGGAAATATGTTGTTTTCCTATTATATAATTCTTTCATTTCTCTATATTTAGCTTTTTAATCTCTGATTAACTCCTCATGCATGTTAGTTTTGGAACTCCTTTAGATGTGGGAGAAACGGAACAGTCAAACCGTAGGCAGCCTACTGGAACAGGTTTGCAGGTTGAAATAGCTTCTTTGCAGGTTGAAATACTTTTTCAGTCTTTATATAAGTGACTACCTCAAATCTTGATACAAAAGAGAGGATAGGAAAGAAATGTAGGGTGTAAACTCACCACCCTTGATAAGTAACAAAGAGGGCGCATCATAAAGTTGCTGGATTTGGCCCCCAGAACTGAGTGAGAAGGTATGGTTGACTTTCCATGGAAAGTTAAGCCATTATAGGATTGGCCAAATGTTAGCTTAGAATGCTGGGTTAAACTAACTGTGGACCATGACTGGGGGCTGGAGGGGGAACCAGGGCTGTATGGAATGGGTGGATCCATTTATCAAGGAGGGAGTCTTCGAATTACGGCCACAATTAAGCCCAAAATTTCCGTTCTTAAGCGAGACAGCTGTTAAGTGAGTTTTGCCCCATTTTACGACCTTTCTTGTCGCAGTTAAGTGAATCACTGCAGTTAAGGTTGTTAAGCGAATCGGGCTTCCCCCAATGACTTTCCTCGTCAGAAGGTCACAAAAAGGGATCACATGACACACACACACACACCCCGGGACACAGCAACCGTCGTAAATACGAACCAGTTGCCCAGCATCCGAATTTTGATCCCATGACCACGGGGAGGCTGCAACGATTGCTAAGTGTGAGAACTGGTCATAAGTGACTTTTTTTCAATGTCGTCGTAGCTTCAACCCATCACTAAATGAAGCGTTTGTAAATCGAGGACTATCTGTAGTTTTCAAAGGAGTGTGTGATTTCTAGCGACAAGTTTAACTCTTCTGAGAAAAACTGATAAGAAAGATGAAGGCTGTGAAAGAATCTTACGATCAAATAATAAATGGGACCTGTCCAGGTTTTAGGATGGGTTCACCTGAGAAGGACATGATAAGCTTAAAGTTGGGAAAGAATTCTAAGAAAACTTCAGTACCTCCTTTATCTCTTGTATTCACTAACTTTGTAGGGTTTATATCCCTGGACAGATGACTGTAATAGTGATTTGATTTGATCCGATTCTTATTCAAGCAAGTTGATCCGGCATCTCCTTCAGAGATGTCTGGGATAGACAGTTCACCAAAGGCAAGATTCCTTGCTGGCAGTGGGTGGAGGCTTTCAAGAAGAGACTGGACTGCCATCGATCAGATATGGTGTAAGGTCTCCTGCTTGGGCAAAGGGTTGGACTAGATGACCTGCAAGGTCCCTTCCAACTCTTGTTATTCTATTAGTTGGTCTATTTGGTCCCATGCCACGTTAAGAGAGCTCATCATCTACCATTTAGAACAGGGGTCTTCAAACTTGGCCCTTTTATGACTTGTGGACTTCAACTCCCAGAATTCCTCAGCCTGGCTGAGGAATTCTGGGAGTTGAAGTCCACAAGTCATAAAAGGGCTAAGTTTGAAGACCCCTGATTTAAAAGAACCCTAGGATGACCCAGTGCTCATTAAGCTCTGAAAACAGAAGCGCTAGAAAGCTTGTTGAAGGATGTGTGGAAAGATCTCCGGCATCTTCAGCCCAGCTCTGTTTGGACGCTGGAATGAAAGTGCCAATCATTCTTGGGGGGTGCCCAGTTTGGAAAGGCAAGGGCTTACACACGAGTTTTGAGTTTGGACTTCCTCCAGCGACAGGAAGGGCTTGGGCTGGCAACCACGGTGTGCAAATGAGCGATTGGAAAAAGCTGGGTGGTGGAACGTTGCACCTCCAGAAGGCTGTGCTTGTCTTGTTCCTCAACGTAAAAAACCCGTGGGTGTTCAGAAGACCACGATGATACCTTTCCTGTTGATACCTTTCCTGTTGATCAGCTGAGCAGTTCTTCCCCCCAAAACATTCTTCAGCTCCAGAATCCCCCAAGGGTGGACTCGGAAGACAATTCCCAACCGCTTGTCTTTGGGGCTGTCTACTTTGGCTGCTTCTTACGCGGAAGCCTAGCTGGTTTAACCATGGTCTGGCTGACTAAACCACAGGGACAGCTTACTCAAGACCAATCAAAGTCAAAAGCCATGCTAGTTTTCCTGTGATGTCACCTTCAGCCTCCATGGGGAGATGAAGACAGTTTGCTTCAGCTGAAGGCCACCCGTTCTTCTCAAGAACTTGAGAGAGCGCTGGTTAGCTTACGCACCTGGGTGCAGCAAGTCTTCATAAATGTGACTCCACAATCCATCAAGTGCAAAACAGGGTCTCTCCCTTCACCCCTCCCCCCCTTTTTAAGTTTCTCCTCCTCTTTTTCTCTTTTTCTTTGTGCTTCTCTTCTGGAGCAAGATTATTGGAAAGGAAAGCTGCTGAACAGAGAGATGGAACATATGGTGCCTCCATAAGAGAGGCAACTAAAATGGTCTTGAATCTGGTGGAGTGACCAGCTGTTGGTTGCTAGCTAATCAGATCATCCCTTAAAGAAACAGTGCTCGCTCGCTCTTTCCCCCCCACCTTCTCCCCTCCCCCCCCCAGCTAGATGATTTCTCGTTTGCATACTAAAAAGATCCCCCCCCCCAGGAACAGGAAAGCAGTGACCTTGCCTCCTGCTTTGCATGCCTTTCTTCTGCTTTGCGCACCCTCCTCTCCCCCTGCCCCACCTCATCCCGCCCCAGATATTTGGGGGCAGAAGAGAGCAAAGGGTGGACGGTAATGGTAATGGATCCTCTGACGCAGAGGTCCCCAACCTTTGGGGCACCAGGGACCGGTTCCGCGGAGAGAGGTTTTTCCACGGACCAGAGGGTGTGTGTGGTTTTGTGTGCTGCCTGCATCCCGTGGATGGGGCTTTGCTTGTTTGTGCAGACCGGCTGCTGGCATGCTGTGGCCCGGTACCGGTCCACAGACCGGGGTTTGGGGACCCCTTCTCTGATGCTTTTAGGAGTCAAACGGGTAGGTTTTTCCACAGGGACAAAAGGCAAGGACGGGGTTTGCATCAAGGAAAAGGGAGGATTTTTTTGGAATACTTTATTGAATTGAATATTTTACTTGGCCAGGCTGAGGAATTCTGGGAGCTGAAGTCCACAAGTCTTAAAAGTGGTCAAGGTTGCAGACCCCTGGATTAGACACACAAGAAATTTGTGCACTTGGTGCACATGCAAAGCAACAGGGAGAATATACTACAGCCACACTGGGTTAATATACAGGTCGTCCTTGACTTATCACAGATTGTTTAGCGACCGTTTGATGGCACTGAAAAAAAGTTGACCTAGGATCATTTTTCACACTTAACAACCGTTGCAGCCTCCCCCGCGGTCACGGGATCCAACTTCAGATGCTTGGCAACCGGCTCGCATTCTGACAAGCAAAGTCGATGGGATTCACCACCCCGTTACTAACTTTAGCACCTGCAGCGATTCCCTTAACAACCGGGGCAAGGAAGGAAGGTGGTAAAATGGGACAAAACTCACTTAGCGACGGAAACGTTGGACTCCGTTGTGGTCGTACGTTGAGGACTACCTGTGCTTTAATATAATAGAGAGAGTTTGCATCAAGGAAAAGGAAGCTTTTGGTAGGCACCTTACAAGAAACACCTGTAATTTTGGCTCTTTGCACCGTCCAGTCGGTCGGTCTGTTCTCACTCACCCCCCTCCCCCTCATTGTGTAAGGATTATTTCAGCAATAATAAGTGAAGACAGCTGTTTCTTGTAGTTAGTCCTCCCAGTGCCCCAGAGGGGGGAGGAGGGGGGGGAGAGAGTTGCTACTCAGCAGCCTTGACTGCTCCAAGGTGCAAACCTTACTTTTAAAAGTGCAAATGCAAAAACCTTGCAATTAGCCCCTTGTCAATAGCAGAGATCGGCTTTTATCCAGCCATCTTGTCTGCCTGCCAAGCCACACACACACACACACACACACACACACACACAAACTCTCAAGAGGGTTAACCCAGGAAAACCAGGCTGGCTGGACCCGAGATGAAGCCAACTTCCTGGCGGTTTTGGCAGGGACCACCCCCACCGCCCCTCCTTTTCCCTCTCCATATGTTTGTAGGGAAATAACAGTGACTCCCTCTTTTGTGCGTGTGTGTGCGTGTGTGCGGGGGGGGGGGAATCAATTTAGAGAAAGACAGCTTCTGGGTTCAGAAGCAAGAGAGGAGCAGAAGTGACAAGGATATTCCATGCTAGGAAAACATGAGCAAAGGGCAATTCTGATGTTTTCCGCGCTGCTGACGTTGGTGGTGACACAGCTGTGTAGGCTTGCAGCCGGTCACAACGCTTTTTAAACTCAACCAGGAAGTTGTTTGATTGCTCAGGGTTGAAAAACAAGCATTAAAGCTCGCCTCTTCTGCCGCCCGAGGTGGCGGTAGGCATGAAGAACGGCAGAACTCCCAGCAATGTTGACATTTCCCCCCCCCCTTTTTTTTATTTATTTCAACTTTGGGAAAGGAAAATAAAGCACTCTTTTTTTTTTGACCTGATAGAAAAGAGAGAGAGAGAGAGAGAGATATTTTTCCTGCAAACCTGCTGTGGGAAGAAGAGAACTTTCAAACTACTTGAGTCATGGTGATCTGTGGAATGCAAGGAGGTCAACGTGATGCTTCTGTTCCACCTTCAGATGACCACACGGGTTCAACTGTTAAAATGACTAGTGCAGCTAAAAACAAGACACACAACCAATCGGGAATTTATGTGTCTTTTTAGGTTTTGGTCCTCCAGCCCTTCAGCATCCTCCAGTCGTTTGGGTCATGAGTTGCCCTCCCTTGGGCTTGGGAGAAAAAACACTCAACTAGGTATTAAGGTAGAGCTGTTGAAATCTAACCGGTGTCTGTACTCGGTGGACTTTTCCTAGACTAGCTTGTAATACCTTGTCCGTTCGTTTCAAGCTGGCATAATTGACATACTATTCCTTTACTAACCATTTGAAGGTACAATGGCATGGGAAAAACAGAGTCTTAGGAGCATTTTTCATACTTAACAGCCATTGCAGCATCCTCATATGGTCCTGGGGCCAAAATTCGGCGGGCAACATGGTTGCAATGTTCCCAATTCATGTGACCCCCTTTTGTTGACCCGACAAGCCAAGTCAATGGGAAGCCAGACTCGTTTGAACAACCATGTTACTAATTTAACAGCAGTGACTCCCTTAACGACTGTGGCGAGAAAGGTCATAAAACGGGGGCAAAGAGTCCCCTAACAACTCTCTTTGTTTAGCAACAGAAATGTTAGGCTGGAGTTGCCATGTCAAAGCCAGTTCCTTGAATTCTCAAAATAAACATGGAGATTCAAAGGTTGGGGTTCCCCGGCTTCAGGTCTTTGTCTCTCTTGGAGAAAACATCTGTGGTTTTCTGTTGCGAACCTCTGCAGATTCTGAATTCGTTTGTTTATCCTCTGGAGTGGAGAAATGCTGAATTTCCTTTGGCATCTTCTAGAGCAGAGCAGCACAGGCTGTTGGGAAACAGGTCTTTCTTGATTGGGATTGCAAAAGAGCAGGAGAGGAAGTCCATCTGCATTTAAAAAGAATCTCCCGATTCCGATCATGTTGCTGTTTCCTCTCCAGCTGCTATCGGAGAACTACGAATCTTGAAAAGTGTGCAAAGACCAGGGAAAAATTACCCATTCTTGGCTAACTCGTTGGTAGGTCAGATCTATGCAACAGTTCATTTACTGACCATTGGAAGTTACAGTGGCACTGAAAGAAGTGACTTAGGACCGGTTTTTACACTTAGGATCCTTGCAGCATCCCCGTGGTCACACGATCAAAATTCAGACACTTGGCCACTGAGTCACACTTAAGACGGTTGCAGTGTCCCTGGGGGGGGGGGTGTCACGTGATCCCTCTTGGCCACCTTCTGAAAAGCAAAGTCAATTGGGGGAAGCCAGATTCACTTAACAACCGTGTTGCTAACTTAACAACTGCAGTGTTACTGACTTAACAACCGTGTCAATGGGGCAAAACTCACTTAACGAAGGTTTCACTTAGCAACAGAAATTTTGAGCTCCGTTGTGGTTGCAAGTCAAGGACCAGCTGTACTGTGGTTAAGATCTATTCAAACAAGGCAGTGGTATTCTTGCAAAACAGTATTTCTCAAACATTAAAGATGTGCGGACTTCCAAGTCCCAGAATTCTACGCTATCTGAGGACTATGCTGTCTGGGGGATTCTGGGAGTTGCAGTCCACGGATCTGGAAAGTTGCCCAGACTGACCAGTTCTGTTCAAGAGATTTCTAGTTGGCCGCTGGTTTATTTAAGGAATGAATAATATCCTACTGCTAAGTTTTTCTTTCCTCTACCTTTCCATAAAGACCATTATTCCTTAATTAGTCATTAGCAATCATCGCTACCTGCTTTTCCAGAATAACCTGATACAGAAATAATAACAAATACATTTCAGATGAAAGGATTGGCTCGTCCAGGCTTCCAACTATTTTATATCAATATTGATTTTTATTTTTTCAAAAAAGCTTACATTAAAAGGAGCATGCTTTCCAGCCCCCAGGCTCTGGAGCAATTATTTTGGTGCCATAAATGTTGATATGGACATAATGGATGTTACTAAAAAAAAAAAATCTTATCCAAGCAAAAAACGCCACCCGGGTGTTTGTTGAAGCAGAGAGAATGCTGAGTCTGAATAGACGGTCCCATATGTCGACGGACGACGCCAAGTTGGTTACCGTAGTTCAGCACAATGCCACCCAATTCTCTTAATAATAATATACGCCAGTGCTATTGACAGATAACCAAGGCAGCGCCAGTCAGCTGTAAAAAAAAAAGGGGGGGGTCTCTTTCCTTCCCAGTGTTTTTATATGGTTCTTTAAAAACCTGTGGGGTCCACGTTGCTGGGAAATTCTTTGGAAACGTGCATCTTAAATTTAGAGGAGGCTGGCGAAGATATCTGATAGAATTCTGCAGCTGGCATCCAAACACCAAGTGGTTTGTCCATCTGTGGTGGAGAGAAGCAGGGCTGAATTAGGTAGAATCCTTGAGCTCTTCTTTTAAATGGGACAATGGTGTGTGTCTGTGGGTGCCAAAGTGTCTTTTTGGCAGTTGAGAGATAGAGGGGGTCCTGGCAACGTTTGAAAGAAGGTTGGTTTGGCGTCTACGTTGCCCTACACTGGATTGCGGTGGCTTTGTATCCTTCACAAAAGCTTATCCAGATACCTGAGGAGAGAGGGAGGGGGGAGGAGGAGGAGATCTTAGTTGAGAAAGTACCATTATCGGTGAGAAGAGAGCCTTGGGTGTCAGGGAAGTGGGAATCCAGAAGAATGATAGGTAGATGAAGGAAGAACTTGGCTTGAAATGAGAGGTTAAAATGACTCCCTGTTGCCATGTTTGGGTGAAGGAGAAGATGAGTGGAGGAGAGGGAGGAGGAGGAGGAGGAGGACTATGGGGTCCTTCGGGGTCTCTGAGCTTGGTGGTTTTCTTGCCGACCTTTCACGACCAAACTAGGGGGCATCATCAGTGGTAGAAGGGAATGAGGTTTGCTCTCCGTTTATATACAAACCCCTTCTAGCACTGAGGATGTTGCCTTGTTGGGCAATGAAACATTTGCAAGAAAACAGCCAAGACCCCTACAAATACCCTCTTCTGTTGGTACAATCTTATCTTATCAGTGGGTGATTGAATATGGCCATTTCTGACTTCTAGCTATCCTAGACAGAATGCAAAGGATACTCGGAGTTGCAGCCAGGAAATCTGGGAAAGGCTGCCGGATTCCCCCATACTCGCTCAAAGCAATGTCTGCATGTTTCCTTTCGAAAAGAAGGGACAAGAGTTTTCAGGTTTTCCCTTCCCCCCCCCCTTAAACCACCGTCTAGCCAGTGCTCATCTCAAATGTCAAAGATTTGTGGTTAACCCAAATGGAGACATGGTTTGGCTCAGTTCATTTGGCGAGAATTAGAAGGGGGATAGGAGTTGCTTTTCCAAAAGGCAACTGGAGTTTCTCGGGTTTTTTTTCCCTTGAAGACGTTTCGCCTCTCATCCAAGGAGCTTCTTCAGTTTTGAAGAAGCTTCTTGATTGAGAAGGCAAAACGTCTTCAAAGAGTGGGAGGAGGGGAAACTTAGCAAACAAACCAAGATTGTTTGAACCCTAACGTTAGTTTCTTTGCGCCTTTGCCCTGAAGCCTTTCAAGGTTTTTTTTCAGGTGAATTGCTTTAAAGATCTGCAGAAGTTCTCCACATTAAGAGAAACCCCATATGAAAATAATAGAAGGCACCTACCACGCATCTGCAATTTGAAGTTTAGCCAGTAGAATAAAAACAGTAGCAGGGACAGATAATTGAACCAGTTAAATTAGCAGCCATCCTCTCCTAGAGCAGCTCACTTAGCCAAGAAAGTCAAATCAACACTTTTAACCACCAGGGACGTGTTTACACAATCGGTTATCTTGGGTTAACGATGCTTGAACTTAACTTCGGCCTTCTAATCGGTGTACGTGTTTATGGGGTGAAGCTGAGGTGAAGATGAGCACTTCTCTTTTGCCAAGATCAGAGCCTCGACACGCTTTTCATCTCACCTGGGCTATTATAGTCCTGTAAACATTATCAGGAGGCTCTTTGCTCCGGTTGCAGAGCTGAGATTCTTTGCGAATGAGTGTAAATGATCCAGAAGGTTGGCAATTGAAATATCTTCTTTGAAAAAAACAAAAAGGTGGCCTCAGTATAGATACCGTATTTTCCCCAAAATAAGACCGGGTCTTCTATTAATTTTTTGCTCCAAAAGATGCGTTAAGGCTTATTTTTCAGTTAGGTCTTATTTTGGGGGAAATACAATACTAAATGTGTGTGTCTGTCTGTCTGACGATCTTAGCGGGCTTATTTTGGGGGGTAGGGCTTACATTACGAGCAAAAATCATGCTAGGGCTTATTTTCAGGGAAATACGGTAGTTGCAGTTGAACGGCATGAATGGGTTCTCCACTGAGCTTATTAAGCCATGATTTGGGGAGGCTGTGACTTGTTTTATTAAGCTATAATGAGCTAATGAGTGAGTGCACATATTGAGCTTAGCCATAAATAAACCAAATGCAGGATGGCTTAGCAAAAGAAGTTGGTACCCAAACAGTGGTCCAACTATCTTGTTACACCATGATTGCTTTTGTTTGGCTTTGCCTTGCTGTGTTCTGTGCACCAAGCCGGTTGTGATTCACCAACAAACCTCAATTAAGCAAGATATGGATTAGCATAATATGTGAACTTGGTAGCTATGTCCTTTGATATCCTGAGGTTCTTCAGAAGCATACATTGAATTCCATCTGCTTGATGACAGAGGAGATATTTTGATTAAGCAAGGTCATAGACCAAGTTCCGTGCCTACCAGCATCTCCAGAAACAAGCCTATAAAGTTCCCAATGATACTTGCAGACCAACTTTTCCTAATGAGATGGACCTCAGCTCCCATCATCCGTAGGAAAGTTTGCTGATGTATTTTGGAGGCAGCAATGGATAAAGATGGACAGAGCATTATTCACTGGTCATGATGGCTCAAGAATTCTAGGCATGGACCATTATGGACTATAAGGAGCTCTGAAGATCAAGAGGTGGTCTTGATCTGGCTTCACAACTCATATTGAGGTTTAATATGGGAAGGGGGTCAACTGCATGCACATGTTATGGTATGCCATAATGTTATTTTTCTTGTTTGGGGCTTAGCTATGGTATACTCAACTATCTGAAGTTATACAACAAATCATGGTTAATAAAATTGTGGCTTTGTGTTCTCCTGAGAACACGGGCATTGCTGTTTGGGCATGTCTACCATCATACACGTAGGGAAGTGCTCTGTTGCACACATAGGATGCTAAACCAGATTTTTTAAAAAAACCAAAATCTCCATTCGATATTATATAATGAAGGTTGTTGTTGTTAGTTGCAAAGTCGTGTCCAACCCATCGCGACCCCATGGACAATGTTCCTCCAGGCCTTCCTGTCCTCTACCATCTTCTGGAGTCCATTTAAGCTGACGCCTCCTGCTTCAGTGACTCCATCCAGCCACCTCATTCTCTGTTGTCCCCTTCTTCTATTGCCCTCCATCTTTCCCAGCATTAGGCTCTTCTCCAGTGAGTCCTTCTCATTAGGTGGCCAAAGTATTTGAATAATGAAGGTAAAGTCACTTAAAAATAAAACTTTTAAAAGTCCCCCAGGAACAAGAGATTTGGGCATTTAATCTAAATATATATAGCAACAGCAATATACAGCATTCTATAATTATACCAGTAGTTTTTCTGGTTTGACTTTTTCAGATTATAATATAGTTAAGTGCCTGCTCTTATCGGAGAATATAGTGAAGATGTCAGCATTTCAAAAGGAAGTTTGGAAGTATTTGTTAAAGGCTTAACATGTTTGGTTATTAGAAAGGACCCCAGCATTTTTTAAAAACAAAACAAAACAAAACAGGTGTCTCAAAAGAAGAAAGAAAAACACAATATACTGTTGAACTGAAGTTAGGCACTTTTTTGAAGTCAAGGTTGCCATGGTCTCTGGTCAAGTCAACTGAATCCACTTGAAAGCAGTTTTATTAAACGGTTCTTATTGGTTGCTCAATTTTAAGGTCATTCCTGATCTCTAGGGTACCCCAATCTCACCATCTGGGGTTTAAATCCAGGAGCCATGGAAGAGAACACACACATCTTTGTTTTAGACTTAGTGTCTTCTTCTTCTCCAGCGTCCAGAATGCATGAAGACCATCTCCTCCTCCTCCTCCCGCCTCCAGTGGGCATTTGCAGCTATGAGGTTTAGAAGCAAACTTATTGAAGAAGTAAATAAATAAAACAGCAAAGTTATTTAAGAGGTAAATGAATAAAACTGGAATGCTTGATAACTCTAGGCTAGGCCAACAAATCTCAGGGTAGTTAACTGCCAGCTGTTATGATGAAGGTGTCTTGAGGAGGTTACCAGCCATTTAAGGCTTGGGTCCTGCTTTGTTGCAATTTAGCTAGTGGAAAGGGTGGAGAGCCGACCACTTAAATGGATTTTTGATGTCTTCCCTTTATAGCTACATCCCAAGAGGTTGTCAGGATTGACCGAAATGCCTTGCAACCACCTCGGTGGCTTTGTGTTTCATAGCAAGTTTCACGGGCGGCTTTGTGACAAGGTTCTGGATTTACTAAGCCTCTTGTCTGTCAGGGATTAATTTAACCTCTAATTACTACATTTTCTTCACAGTTTGCTACACATGAGCATGTTCTAACAAAAGCCCAAGGAGATATGTAGTCTTATTTAGCGCTGGCTCTTGAAATTAATTTAGGGGCTTTAAAGCTGGATGCTAAAATATTTATGCTGAAAGTCAAATGTAAAATAAATACACACACATATATATATATATATATATGATTTTGTTCTCTAATGATGCTGGCGGGAGTTGGTTAAACAGTCTCTTCTTATCTTGTGGCCACAGGGCTGTTTATTTGTTTTCTTTTTTCCTTTTTTTTTTGCCCTCTTGAAGGGAAAAAAACTGTTCACTGTTTGTTTTCATCAGGTTAACAGTTCAGGGTGGCTATTTAAAGTTTATCACCATTGCTACATTCTTTTCTTTTCCTGCAACTGCTACACTTTTTTTTTCTTTTCCTGCAACTGCTACATTCTTTTCTTTTCCTGCAACTGCTACTTTTTTTTTCTTGCTAGACCTGGTGCTTCTTTCTGACTGGAGGATTTGCACATTTGCAAAGTGGGAGCCTTAAAATTAAAATTGGGCTTGCAAAGGATCGAAGCCCCACCGCTGAAGTCTGCTTGCCTTAGCAACCGTTGTCCCTCGTTTAACAACTGCAGCAAAATTCACTTAACAACTGTGGCAAGACAGGTCGTAAAATGGGGCAGAACTCACTTAGCAATTTTGGACTCAGTTGTCATAAGCAGTGATGGGATTCAATCAGTTCGCACCAGTTCGACAGAACCGGTAGCTAATTTTTTGTTGCCCAGGCCCAGAATGGACTTCCGGAAGCAGTTTTTCACATATTTGAATCCCACCACTAGTTAGTTGTAAGTCGACTACATGAGTTCTCGTTTGTGAACCACGGTTGGCTTAGCACGTTGTATAAACTCCGTCCATTGGACTGCCTCGCCGATTGTGGTTTATTTAAGAAACTAGCCTAAAACAAACCCGGGCTTTGAAGAACATGCCAGCAGGAGAATATGGCTTTTCTTCCCGACTGTATTATCTTAATATTCGAGAAACCAATGGAAGGGAGTGGTGAGCTGCTTATTCTTCCTTTAAAAAAAAAAAAAAACCAACTTGGGAATGTTTCCCGAAATTGCATTGCGCAACTGTCTCTCTTGCAGCGGAAAGCACAAGTGACAGATATATTTTCAGCTTTGTATTTCAGGGACTGGCTTTAAGGGGGGAAATTTGCCCCACGTGGTTAGGCTAAGCAGGTTTCCCCCCCCCCTCACTTCCCTATCCCTCTACTCAGCCCCTAAAAAGCAATCTTCCTATCCAGTTAGATAATTGTTTCCAAATAGTGGATCAGATACTCGTCTGGTGCAGCCTGCCTAAAGATTCCGAACAGATAGCGAATTTAATTCAATTTTGTTCTTTCCAGCTGCTGCTTCTCTTCCAGCGCTGGGTTTAAAACGCCGTTGTTTTCTTGGCAAAGCCCTGCATCCCTTGCAAAAACAAAAAAAAACCCCACAACTCTGTGCCCCTTCTGCAGTCAGAAATGCAGGCTGGATCCCGGCTGCTGAGGGTGTGTGACTCATCACAACGGAATTCTGTTTCTCCTTTGTCAAAGTGTAATTTAACTGCAAGAACAGCCACTGGGGGGGGGGGTTGGGGGGGTTTTTTCCCTCTCCTTTTTTTCCTTTTCTTCTTTGGAGAACTGGTTGGGATCTTTAATGGCATTTAGAGCCTGCTGGGTGGAGAGGGAGAAAAGCAAACACGGCGACTGGCCCTTAGTTTTTAGAGCAGGCTGCTCAGGACCGGTTCAGAGCTGAGGTCATCAGCATCCGGTTCGCTTCCACTGCCGAAGGGATTATTCAGAAGAGGGATCCTCAGTTAGAGGCCTGGGGGAGGCTCAGATGGGCATTAGGGGGTCATGAGAACCAGTTGGGGGGCACCCTGGCAAAAATGACAAGCACCCCAAAAAAAAAGTTACGGATTTGCAAAAAGGCTATCCGTGTCGGCCAGATCCAGCCAGATGTGTCAACTTTTCCAGGTAGACCAGACAGGAAACGGGACGAGGTGATCTAATTCTGCTTCTCGTTGCAAGGCTGCATTAATCGAATTTTGCAAGTCTGAAAGTACAGGGGGTCCTCGATTTACGCCCACAATTGAGTCTAAAACTTCTGTTGCTAAGTGAAGTTTTGCCCCACTTTACGACTTTTCTTGCCGCAGGTGCTGAGCGAGTTGTTCACTTAGTGACACGGTTGTTCAGTGAATCTGGCTTCCCCGTGGACTTTGCTCGTCAGAAGGTCGCAAAAAGGGGATCACACGACCCTGGGGACATTGCGACCGTCATAAATATGAGTCCGTTGTCAAGCATCCACCTCACGTGACCGCGGGGATGCTGCAACGGTCCTAAGAGTGAAAAGTGGTCGTAAGTCATTTTTTCAAGTGCCGTTGTAACTTCGAACGGTCACTAAGCGAACTGCTGTTGTTGAGGACTATTTGTAGAAGTCCCTCGCTGTCTTCTGCTGAAAATGTGATGTGGTCTCTTCTGAGTCTCTCTCTCCCCGAGTTTGTCAGCTGTAGGTGATGGCATCTCTTATCTGACCCATTGCTAAGCAGCCTCTACTTCCCCTTCACAAGGTCATTCCCCCAACCCATTAATTAAATGCCAGCTCCCCCGAGCTGGTGACCTTCCACAGCATGGAGCTTCAGCTAAGCGGCTGAAGTGCTGGAATTGGCTAATGTCTAGTTTCATGAAGAGAAGGATGAGGGGGGACATGATAGCAGCCTTCCAGTATCTCAGGGGCTGCCCCAAAGAAGAGGGAGTCAAGCTATTCTCCAAAGCGCCTGAAGGCAGGACAAGGAGCAACGGATGGAAACTAATCAAGAAGAGAAGCAATCTAAAACTAAGGAGAAATTTCCTATCAGTGAGAACAATTAACCAGTGGAACAACCTGCCTCTAGAAGTTGTGGGTGCTCCAACACTGGAAGTTTTTAAGAAGAGAGTGGACAGCCATTTGTCTGAAATGGTATAGGGTTTCCTGCCTGAGCAGGGGGTTGGACTAGATGACCTCCAAGGTCCCTTCCAACTTTATCATCATCATCATTATTATTATCTTTTATTCATTAAACATGAACCTCAGTCAACTGAACATTCAAATTGGCTGGCGCTGATGGTTGACACGGGTTGCTACCAGCATCCTAGGTGTCAACCAGGTACCTTCTTAAAATATAAGATGTTCCGAGTAGCGCAGTTTTTGTAACATTGCTGGAGTTATTGCAGGAAGCTGCAATTTCTTGATGTATTTTGCAAAGTTTTTGGACATATTATTATTATTATTATTATCATCATCATCATCATCATTATTATTATCATTATCATTATTATTATTACCACTGCACTCCCTTGGCTACAGCTGGATCCAAAAAGCACCTTGTCACCATGTTTTACGTATCCCAGGTAGTGCTCAACTTACAACCGTTCCTTTAGTGACCAAAGTTAAACGGCACGGGGAAAAAAAGACCGTTTTTCACGCTCACGGCTGTTGCAGCATCCCCATGATTAAAATTCAGACGCTTGGCCACGGACTCATATTTATGACGGTGGCAGGTGTCCCGGGGTCAAAGGATCCCCTTTTGCGACTTTCAATGGGGGAAGCTGGATTCACGGTTACTCAATAACTGCCGTGATTCGCTTAGCAAGAAAGGATGTAAAACGGAGCAAAGATGACTTAACAAATGTCTGGCTTGGCGATGGAAATTTGGGAGCTCCGTTGTCGTCATAAATGGAGGACCGCCTGTATATAAATTGCGGGTCTCCACAAAGGACGCCTCATTGGCATTTTCAAATCCACAGCCTGTCCTTTGGATTGCCGAGATCCTGGATAGAAAGAAAGACTCAGAGATACGAATTCCACCAGCTGTATTTTGAGGAGGGGGGGCAGCCTTTGCTGAAACCACCCTTTGCATTTTTTAAATCCTTCTGCTGCAACTTAATGGAGGGGGGGGAGAATGGCGTTTGCGTTTTCCTTCCCCAGAGAGGGGTGGGAAATCAATTCTCGTGAATGCAGCCCGAGTGTCGTGCCTTTATCACAGCTGCAAAAGGGAGTGGGTGCATTGTGTGCGTGTCATTTGTCCGTCATCCATCTAGAGAATCAGGAGCTTCGCTGCTCTTTCTGCTAAAGCAGGGGTCCCCAACCCCCGGGCCGCGGACCGGTACCGGGCCGCAGCATGCCAGCAACCGGGTCGCACAAACAAGCAAAGCCCCATCCATGGGATGCAGGCAGCACACAAAAGCACGCACTCTGCGTTCCGTGGAAAAACCTCTCTCCCCGGAACCGGTCCCTGGTGCCCAAAAGGTTGGGGACCTCTGTGCTAAAGGGTACCCAAACAGTCAAGCCTTCGAACCATCCTGACTTCAAAGTCCATCCATTCCTTCCTTGCCCTATTATGCCTACAGCCGCTGTAGGCGTAGTAGGGAGCTCTGCCTGGGTTTTCCACTTAGTTGGGTTGTGTTTTTTTTTTAACCTAGCACTCTAGAAAACCAGCCGGACAGGCGGGACTCGTCGGTGCGGTTCAGCTTGCCAGGGGTTGTTATTTGAAAGCGGAGTGCCGCAGAATAGCATCCAAAAACACGTGTCCGGGGTGACCTTGGCGGCATCCTTCCCATCCTTGCCAGGCCTGTCATTCGTTCTGAGCACCGGCTGACCCCGTCATCCGTGGCTTGGCTGGGTGCGTGAAGCAAATGAGGCTAATGCAGTGCACCACTTGCCACGCATCCCGAGCATGTTCTTCTCTCTCTCTCTGATCCAGAAGCTCAGGGGAGTCGCTTCACTCTGGGCCCATCTTGGCCCCGGACGGGACGGGACGGGATGGGGGGGGCTGCCAACCATCTCCCCTCCTCGGACCTTCAGCCAGCACAAAGAAAGAAAAAGACAGCTGGTGCGCAAAGCAGATTTTTTTCCTCTCTGTTGTTACAAAAATATACGTAGGTCCTTGACTTACGACCGCAATTTTGTCCGGCGTTTCTGTTCCGAAGCAAGAGAGTCGTTAAGTGAGTTTTGCCCCATTTTACCACCCGCCTTGCCACCGTTGTTCAGTGAATCACTGCAGTTGTTAAGTTAGTAACACGGTTATTACGTGACTCTGTCTTCCGCTCACCTTGCTCGGTCGCAAAAGGGGATCACATGTCCCCGGGACGTTGCAATGGTGGCAAGTGTGAAAAAGGGTCCTAGGTCCCTTTTCTCAGTGCAGTCGCTAAACAGACCGTTGTAAGTTGAGAACTACCCGTCATGGCTTTTTAAGGGGTGGGAAGTGGGGAAGGGTTGGCCTTCTGGAATTTGCTGGCTGGTTAGCCGGACGTCAAAGGGACCTAGATGGCATTCCTTTCAGGGAGGAAGAGCTTCTGAGGAAGCCCGTGTGGCCACCTGGGGTCAAACTCTGGAGAAAAGTCAGAGTGCTGAGGCTACAATTTAGAATTTATAGCCAACGTGATCGTTGGTCTTCCCCACGGAGAATCCTGGAATTCCAGACAAACACGTAGAGGCGCATCCTTCTTTCGCTGGAAAGACCTTCAGGGCTGGAGCTGCTGATGGGATCACGAGTCTCTCATTATGACGGGCAAAGGGGCAGAAGTGATGTGATGACATCACGTGGGTAGATGGGGCTTCAGGCTGTGTGAGGGCATCACGCGGGTAGGTGGGGCTTCAGGCTGTTTGTGTGATGACATCACACAAGTAGGGGCTTCAGGCTGTGTATGACATCAGGCAGGTAGGTGGGGCTTCAGGCTGTGTGATGACATCAGGCAGGTAGGTGGGGCTTCAGGCAGTTTGGGTGATGACATGTAGGTGGGGCTTCAGGTTGTGTGATGACATCACAGGTAGGTGGGGCTTCAGGCAGTTTGTGTGATGACATCACGCAGGTAGGCAGGGCTTCAGGCTGTCGGTGTTTCTTCCATGGATTCGGAGCTTCTCGGTCCACCTGATGTGTTTGGTTTCCCATTGGGAGGTTAGTAATAATAATAATAATAAAGTTGTAAGGGATCTTGGAGGTCATCTAGTCCAACCCCCTGCTCAGGCAGGAAACCCTATACCATTTCGGACAAATGGCTGTCCAGTCTCTTCTTAAAAACTTCCAGTGTTGGAGCATTCACCGCTTCTGGAGGCAGGTTGTTCCACTGGTCCGTCTAGTTGGTAGACGGTCGGCCTCATCTCTCCGGATTTTGGTCGTGCAGCCCCAGGAATTCCAAATCACAGGTTGCTTTGCCTTGAAAGAGTGTGCGCCGGTGACTTGGTGCACAGTTTTCTTTACAACAGTGTTAACAGGTGGTTTTCGTTGTTGTCTTCTGCCAGAATGAAAGGTTTCCTGCCTATGTTTCGGAGGCCAGCCCTGGTTGGCTAGGCGCTACCCTAATGAACCGCTAACTTTGCAAATGGTGCACGTCACGGCTTTCACTTGTCTATGTGGTCTTTGGGTCTAAGGCAGGAGAGTTAGTAGGGGACGATTCTCCTTGGATCAAAGACCACTTAACAGTGGTAATTAGTAAAATTCATTACTTAAAAGTAGTAATGAATTTTCAACCCCTTCTAAGCCTGTCCAGACCTTGTATTTTCTCAATGAAGAACATTGAATAATGAATAGCTGCTTCTCCTTCTCTTCCTCCCCCTCCCCCTCCTCCCCCTCCCCTCCCTCCCCCCCCCTCCCCCTCCTCTTTGGTTTCAAAACCAAGCAGTAGATGACAAGGCAGTACTCAAGCAATAAACATTCAGTTTGGGTCTGTGCTATCTTGCAGTTAGGAATTATTCTTGGTGATCTGGGGACTTGAAAACTGAAGAGTCAGGTGTGTCCAAACTTGACATGCTGGCTGGGGAATTCTGGGAGTTGAAGTTCTCGAGTCTTAAAAGTTGCCAAGTTTGGACAACCCTGCCTTAAATCTCTGTGTTTCCATATTTGGAATTGGGATGGATGGGAGACCTTAAAAATTGTGCTAGAGGGTGAAACTTTGAAAGAGGACTTTTTGAGAAAAAAACCACAGTGGCTATTATAAAGAAAAGAGCTGTTAACGTTGTTATTAATAGGAAAACAATTTGGAAGTGATTAAATAACTTTTATTATGAAGAGACGATCTAGAAGACTGAACTGATTATTTTCTGGCGGGCTTCGCCAGCAATCAATTCTTCTTTCTAATGTTCAGTTGCTTGCTAATTGCACTGATTTTTATGAAAAACCTGGGCAAACCAGTTGCATATATTTTAGTACATTTGAACATCTCCTTTTTTTGGAGGGTGGCTATCTGGTCACACTAATCGCATTCACTGTTTTCCTTTTAAGTATTTGCATTTTCGGACAATTTTTGCTTTTCTGATTTGTTTGTAGGCTAAGACAAAAGGGTTTTCTGCAACATTTGGTTTGCGGGGACTAATTGGCACCCCAAGTGTATCTTATGTGGGAAAATCTCCATTGAGTTTTGGAAAAGTTTCTAAATTGGTCTCTTTTTTTTCTTTCTTTCTCACAGCTCTGCTACAGTAGTGATAACCATGTGAAAAAATATTCATTAACTGCCATATTTGCCTTTGCGGCAAACATGTTGCCGTTGTCGTTCTCACTTACAGGTAGTCCTCAACTTACGACTGCCGGGGAGCCCAAAATTTGGGTTGATGAGCGAGGCAGTTGTTCAGTTCATTTTGCCCCACTTTACGACCTTCCTTGCCATCGCTGTTAAGTGAAGCACTGCAATTGTTAACGCTTCCGGCTTCCCGGTGGTCTTGCCTCGTCGCAAAAGGGGATCCCAAGGAGGGCTACTGTCTCTTTAAAAAAAGAAGAAAAAAAAGCTTTAATAAACAACAATTAAGGAAGCTGAGCCAATGTCACACTGGGTGACTCACTGTGCTGCAACAAGTTCAAAATGCAGCTCCGCTGCTCTCGGTGAGCTAGAGCGGTGAGCAGTTTTCTTGCCTAGCTGAATATTACGGTTTAATTGCTGGAGGCAATTAAGAATGAGCTGGGTTGGGAATGGCGGACTGCCTTAGACAAGAGGCCGAATTTGGAGAATGGTTCTGAAAAGCTGGACAGAAAGTACTGTCCAAGAACTAAAATCTTGTCTTGGTGCGGAGGTGGTTGGTATCCTGCAACTGGAACATGGTAAATCTTGGTATCCTGCAAGGGTGGACAGAACAGCCCAGGTTGGTTCGTAAAGAAAGAGGCTCGCTCTTATGGCCAACCTCTGTCTTCTGGAAGACGTCCCTGCCCAAGTCCACACTTGACAACAACGTTGTGGCTTTGGCTCAACTCCTCTCTCGCCATGCAACTATCTCTTCTGGAGATCTCTCTTCCACATATGGGGTGTGTGTGTGTGTGTTTCTCATCCCAGAGACTAGGAAAAGCTGCCCCCTCCCCCTTTGTTTGGAGATGTGGAGAAAGGAACCCTGTTAGCGTTGACGTCTTCAGAGTCTCGGTGTTGAACGTTGAGGACCTGGAGTTCCACCGATGGTCATTTTTGAAGGCACCATCTTTTGTGGCTGAGACCAGGGGTTCAGGGTTAACTTCTGAGCTGGCATGGGGAACCGTGGTGGAGATGTGGTGAGACAGGAGGAATGTTGACCCTTGGGATAGGTGGCTTTGGAGGGTTGTGAAAGAGGGATGGGCAAAGCAACCGGAGGCTAGGAAGATGAGGTGGGCTCCTCAGCTGCCTTGACATAATTTTATCCCCTCCGATGTCTTTTCTCGACGGACGTGCGTTATACCTCTCATACTAAGAACTTCAAACACGCAAAACTGGGGCACTGGGCGGAGCGAAGTGTTATAATCCCATGGAGATCAATATACTGGCTGTACTTAGAAGATTCCTTGAGGCTGTTTGTTCTGCATCCTAAATAGGACAATCTCTAATTGTTTTCTCACCTCCTGGATTTACAGGTTGGGTTTCCACTCTGGCAATGGTGGTGCTAGTAGGAACAAAAAAAATAGATAAATAAATAAATAAAACCAGTAGCAGCTAGCGCCAATGTGTGTGTTGTAGCAACAGATTAGTGTCCCATTAGATGGGCATCTTAAGGCTTTGCCGAAGCAAACAATTAGGAGGATTCAAAACTATCGGGGATGGGTGTGTAAACTTTGAGCGGCCTTGCCTCAGATGCCGTGAATCACATATCCCTGGTGGGTTCTCGCCAATCCAGAAAGAATGCAAAATCTGAGGGGAAAAAAGAAAAAAGAAATGCAAAGGGGAGGGAGGGAGGGGGAGCTGAACAGTAGATGAGGGCTTGCTGGAAATAAAATGCATCCCAAGGATTGCATTACGCGTTTCCTGGCTGGCCATATTAGCTGCCAGCTTGTCTAATGGGATCCTCCGATGTGATTGTAGCTCGCTCTGACCTACTTTTTCCTTGGGTCCAGCTGCTGTCAGCAAACATTGGTGCTAGAAACTGGAAATAAACCCTCGCCGGAGGAAAGCTGGCCGCTATTCCCCGGCTATTGGCGTTCACTTAGTTTCCCCCCCGTTTTGACAGCCAGTCCTCTACTTACAACAGTTTGTTCAGTGACCGCATTGAGAAAAGTGACTGAAGTTTTTAAGAAGAGACTGGGCAGCCATTTGTCTGAAATGGTATAGGGTTTCCTGCCTGAGCAGGGGGTTGGACTAGATGACCTCCAAGGTCCCTTCCAACTTTATTGTTGTTGTTGTTGTTGATCATCACACATTCAGCCAGATGTTCAGACTGGATTTGGCATTTTTGTCTACCTATCGAGTCCTTCCCAAGGACCTGGGATAGGCAGATGTGGATGTTTGATGGTATTACACATCTCGTCGCAGGATGGAAGCGGTTCCTAGTAAGGCCGCCTTTTGCAATTGACTAATGGCGAATTTGTCAATGCCGATGGTGTTCAAGTGGTGCTCCAGTTGTTTTGAGATTGCACCCAAGGCGCCTGTTACTATTGGTACCACCCTTGCTTGCCTTTGCCACAGTCTTTCTATTTCTATTTGTAGGTCTTTGCATTTTGTTATCTTCTCCAGTTCTTTCTCGTCTATTCTGCTATCTCCAGGCACTGCCACGTCCACTATCCAGACTTTGTTGTCTTTCTTATTGACAATTGTTAAGTCTGGGGTGTTATGTTGCAGGTGCTTGTCTGTTTGAATTCTGAAGTCCCAGAGCAGTTTAATTATTATTATTATTATTATTATTATTATTATTATTATTATTATTATTATTATTATTATTATTATTATTATTATTATTATTATTTACGGTCGTCACAGCCTCCCCCTAGTCAACGTGCTCAAAATTCAGGCGCTTGGCCACCGTCTCGTATTTACGACGGTTGCAGCGTCACGGGGGGGGTGTCACGTGATTTCCCCTTTTGCGACCTTCAGACAAACCGAGTCCACAGGGAAGCGAGAGTCACTTTTAACCAGCCGCATTGTCAACTTAACACCCGCAGGGATTCAACTTCACGAGGGGGGCAAGCAAGGTCGTAAAAGAGGGCAAAACTCACTTAAGCAGTGTCTCGCTTAGCGACAGAAACTTTGGAGTCCGTTGTGGTGGCGAGTCAAGGACCAGCTGTGTGTTTGTTTTGCAAAATACCTTCCTTTTTCTATCCTTGCCTTTCCGGGGCCTGTCAGTCAGAATTGGAAATGAATGAGGAATGATTTTTATTATTATTATTATTATTATTATTATTACTATTATTATTATTATTATTATTATTGTTGTTGTTGTTGTTGTTGTTATTGTTGTTGTTGTTGTTGTTGTTGTTATTATTATTATTATTATTATTATTATTATTATTATTATTATTATTATTATTATTATTATTATTATTATTATTATTATTCTGATTCGGTCCAGGGATGGGGTAGAACCAACTAGTTCTTCCCCCCCCCCCGCCCAAAATAAATAAATTAGTTACAGGACCGGAAATGGAACCTGCCCATGATTTTATTTGCAACGACCGACGGTTATGTGCTGATTCAGAACCTTTGCCTCTTTTCTGCTTTTCTGGGCTTTCTAGATTTTGAGACAAGCCATCAGGGATATATGATTCATAGCATCTGATGCAGGATGGCTAAATAAAGATTTATAAACAACTTCCCCCTCCACTAATTTGAATGTTCCTAATCACTTTGCCTTAACGAAGCCTTAAGATGCCATCTAATGGAATACTCCTCTGTTACAGGAGAATATTTGCTGCTATCCCGGTATGGATGTTCCTAAAATGAAGGGTGGTTTAGGGAAGAATCGTGTGGCTTGTAATCCTGCAGCTGAGGGGGCAATTAGTGATCAGTCTAGGGCTGGGCTGGGCTGGCTTTTAGCCGAGTGTTAAGACGAGAAAGTGTTAGTCAGAGGCAGCTTCAGTTGATGTAACAGGCTGGATCGGACGGAGATGTGGTTTTTTTTTATCCTCCTGGTGCAGAGGTTTTTCCCTCTCTAGGATGGTGTTTCTCAAGCCTTGGCAACTTTAAGATCGGTGGGCTGTAATCCCAATTCGAAATGAATAAGGAATGGTTTTATTATTATTATTATTCTGACTTTAAGATCTGTGGACTTCATCTCCCACAGTTCCTGGCTGAGGAATTCTGGGAGTTGGAAGTCCACAAATCTTAAAAGTTGCCAAGTTGGGAGACCCCTGCTCTACACCATTATAGACCTATCTAGAAAACCAGCGAGACCTGCTTAAGGCTGTGTGAATGGATCCAAGTGCAAATTCTGTGTCTCCATCATTCCCTGGATTTTGTGGATGCTCAGGTAATGATGATGAGGAGGAGGAGGAGGAGGAAGACGAAGAAGAGGAAGAAGGAGAAGCAGAAAGCAAAGTCAATGTAGAAGCTAGATGCGCTTAACGACTGCGTCACTAACTTAGCCACTGCAGGGATTCACTTAACAACTGTGGCGAGAAAGGTCGTAAAATGGGGCAAAACCCACTTAACTGTCTCGCTTAGCAACAAGAATTGGGGCTCCGTTGTCGTAAATTGAGAACTACCTGTTATGGTCCTTTCCAAAATTTTAAGCCCCCCCCTCCCCCCCCCCCCCGAGGTCTCCTCTCTAGGGCCATGCAGCTTTCCCATCAGAGAGGGAGGGGGCAGGCCAGTCTCCCTCCCCCTCCCCATCTGTTTCTCCTAAGAGCCCAAAGGAGAGTTTGCTGTTTGGTAAATGGGTTAATTTGATTCATGGAGCAAGTAATGGTAATCCGTATTAATCGTGCAAATGGGTCCTTAATATCCAAAGGGAGGGAATCTAATTAGCAGGCTGTTGTTTAGTTTGGGTTCCTTGCATGTCTGGGAGCGGAAGACGTCCAACCTATTGTGGGGATGACCCAATTTATCATTTCTCTACAAGCAGGTGGAGTTTGGCACCGGCATTTTTGCCCTTGCATTCGGTGGGCCTTTTTTTTTTTTTAAATATTAGAGCTTCTCATCAATAGGTCATCCTCTTCCTCTTCCTCCTCCTTTTCTTCTCCTCCTCCTCCTCCTCCCCTCCTCCTCCTCCTCCTTCTTCTTCTCCTTCTTCTTCTCCTCCTTCTCCTTCTCCTTCTCCTTCTCCTTCTCCTTCTCCTTCTCCTTCTCCTTCTCCTTCTCCTTCTCCTCCTTCTTCTTCTTCTTCTTCTTCTCCTTCTTCTCCTTCTTCTTCTTCTTCTCCTCCTCTTCTTCTTCTTCTTCTTCATCATTCTTCACTGGCTTCCTTGCCCTAAAGGATTGGCCTCTTTTCTTTCTGAAGTAGAATTGAACCTTCTTTGCGTTGATTGTGCAGAGTTTTTCTTTTTCTTCTTTTTTGGGTGGCGGGCGAGGGGGAAACCTGCAGGTGTGCTGCCTCTTTCAGCAACCTAGCTCTGTTTCTTTCTGTTTAACATGGCTGGGGGATTCTGGGAGTTGAAGTCCACCTCTCTTAAAGTTGCCAAGGTTGAGAAACACCATCCTAGAGAGGGAAAAACCTCTGCACCAGGAGGATTAAAAAAAACAAAAACACCACATCTCCGATCCAGCCTGTTACATCAACTGAAGCTGCCTCTGACTAACACTTTCTCGTCTTAACACTCGGCTAAAGCCCAGCCCAGCCCTGCCTGCCACTATTTTTAGTTGCCTTCGAATCATTTGCTAATTTCCCATCCGCCGAGGTGGCTCCCGCGATATTTGCGGCAGGGCAGATGTTGCCAGCGAGATAGACAGGGACTCCACACTCTGTTCCTTCTCCTCCTCTAGTCTTCCCTTGGCTTGGCTTTTGAGCGCTGTTGTTGGAAGACACAAAATATTTAGAAATGGGAACGTGATCTTTTGGGTTTCACTCTCCTATCCATCCTTTCTAGAAACGGTCATATATTTCGCAAAGTCTCAGTGTGGTATCACAATACATCCAGGGACAATATTGGCAGTCCTCCCTCCCTCTCTCTCTCTCCTTCCCTCTATCTCCCTCCCTCCCTCCCTCTTTCTTTCTCTCTCTCTCCCTCCCTCCCTCTCTCTCCTCTCTCTCCTTCCCTCTCCCTCTCTCCCTCCCTCTGTCTCCCTCTGTCTCCCTCCCTCTCTCCCACCTCTCTCTCTCCCTCCCTCTGTCTCCCTCCCTCTCTCCCCACCTCTCTCTCTCTCCTCCCTCCCTCCCTCTCACTCCCTCTCACTCTCTCCATCTCTTTCCCTCACTCTCTCTTCCCTCCCTCTCTCTTTCTTGCCTCTCCCCCTCTCTCTTCCCTCCCTCCCTCCCTCTCTCTGGGAAAAGCCAGCTGAACTTGTTTTGTGTTAGAGAACCCTTTGTGTAGCCTCCACGGTTACTTGAGACCAAGCGGTCAAAGCCTTCTCAAATAACCTGCAAAAAAGAAATAATTCTTTTGTCTTGTGGGAGAGTCTGGGCGGAGGGAAGTCAAAGCACCAGGGTGGCTGAGTGTGGCAAGCTGATCTTTCAAACTTCCCTGCTCAGCAGGAAACAAACCCATTCCCTTCCCTTGTTTCTCTGTCTCCCTGGTCTCCTAGAGAAGGGTGTCAAAAGCCAGGGCTGTGTTGCAAAAAGGGGGGGGAAATGGTCTGGGGGGGGGAGGGCTTCCTGCTTTGTATGCAACCTGATGCAAAAGGATTTGCTTTTAAAATCTATGTGAGAGGCAAGAAGAACTTGGAGAGGACGTCTTCAGGAGAGGTCCTTGCATGTATTATAGCAAGATGAAGGCCCAGCTGTCCACTGGGCTTTCAGCTCTCCAGCAGCCGATGGGTCAGCGAAAAACCTAAAGACTTCATAAAAATAATTCCTTGGGGGGGGGGGCGGCTTGCTTCAGGTTTCAGAACAGAGACAACGACAGGGGGGGCTTCCCGGCAAGGAAAAGTTGTGTCGAGAACACAGCCACCTCCCCTTCTCCCTTCTGCCCCTTTCCAACAAACCCGTGTTAAAAAGAGAGGGGTTTGAAAGCAACTCTTTCAAAGTTGGGGTTGGGCGGGAATGAGGTAGAAAAACAGAAGCCTCTGTTGTGGGGGCATTTCGCCCAAGCCAAACAAACTGGCAGGGCAGGCTTGGGTTCAAGTTATAAGGAGGGTTTGCAATGCAGGTTGAATTTCAAACGCGTCCTGCATTCAAAGCAGGCGCCTTCGACCGTGTGGGCAGCTGCCTGGGCCCTTCTGTTTCCCGCTTGAAATGCTCTCCCCCCCCCTTCCCTTTCAAAACAGTGTATTTTCAGTGTGTTTTCAGGAATTCTGGGAGTTGAAGTCCACAAGTCATAAAAGAGCCAAGGTTCCCCACCCCTGGACTGGGAGGAACATCTGGGATGTCTTATTCCCTGCAAACAAAAAAAGGAGATTAGAAGCTTTCATGTTTTACAATCCTCGGCTGCCTCGAATTAGGAGGCCTTGCTGATTCGAATTCATTTCCCCCTTCCCCATTTTCTAACTTATTTTTTTTATTTTTTATTTGCTTTAACAAGCTCTTTTTTTTAGAGCTTTCGGTATGTGACTGGCTTCCAGCTGTAATTATTTATCTCCTCCCCTTGTATTTTGCTCCTGGCAAGAGAATGCCTTTTAAGCCTAGACAGATCTAGCAATTTATTATGAATTATTAAAGCTTCGGACACCCATCGGATCTGTTCAGCTTGTCAGCATTTTCCTCTTTTTTTTCTTTCTGTTTCTTTCTTCTTTCCTTAATATTCCTTCAAGGAACGCCGGCATTGGAAAAGAGGCAGCAGTGCTCTTAGTTAAGAGAAATAATTGATCTTTAACCTCCTCAGAGTAGAACTGCAGTTATTTAACATGTTTTTGTGTGTGTGAGTGAGAGAGAGATGCATCTCGTCTGGGTTTGTGTCCAGCAGGAAGAAAAAAAAAGGTTTATTTCCAACGTATTGCAAGCTCCCACTTCTCTGCTTTGGCACTCTTTCCAGTTAAATATCAACTTAATTAGCTTCTTGAACTGGAAGCTAATTTGGCTGGCTGATAAATTGCTGCATGTCAACTGCAAATAGGGTTGGAGGGCGGTGGAAATTCGGGCCTCTTCTAATTTTGTGGGTGCGCGTTTACCCCGGGAAGTGGAAATTGGGACCCTGCCAGGGGGGGTCATCACAGCCCAAAGTGGGCAGGGGAATCCCCAATTTGCAAATTGCACCCCCAATTTGCTTTCCTACCTACTATAAACGGGCAGGTTTGCGTGGCTCATGTCTAGCTTGAAGGCAAAGGAGGCTGTATTGAATGTGTAATTTCTAAGTGATTTCTGATGGGGAGAGATTGCAGGAGTGAGGAGGTCTCCTTCTCCAGGAGCAGTTTTTCACAAAGGTGGTTCCCTTCCCTTGAATCTCCGTGAACCCATCTGGCTCCCTGCCCTTTGGCTAGGTAAAAATGGCAACAGGCAGTCATTTTAATCTCTCATTTTAAGCCAAATTCTTCCTATCTTCCTTCTACCTATCATTCTTCTGGATTCCCACTTCCCTGACATCCAAAGCTATCTTCTCACTGATAGTGGTACTTTCTCAGCTAAGTTCATTCTCCTCCTCCTCCTCCTCCTCCTCCTCCTCCTCTTCCTCAATTGTTCAACTCCCAGAATTCCCCCCAGCCAGCATGTTGAGGTCCACAAGTCTTAAAAAGTTGCCAAGGTTGGACACGAGCTGCTTCATTCGAATGAAGAACGGCTGCGGGACTTGGGTTTGGCTAGTCTAAAGAAAAGAAGAAACAGGGGAGACATGACAGCAGCGTTCCAGTATCTGAGGGGCTGCCACAAGGCAGAGGGGGCCAGGTTGTTCTCCAAAGCACCAGAGGGAAGGACGAGAAACACTGGTTGGAAACTGATCAAGGAGAGAAGCAACCTGGAATTAAGGAGAGTGAGGACAATCAACCAGTGGAACAGCTTGCCTCCAGAAATCGTGGGCGCTCCATCCCTGGAGTATTTTAAGAAGAGACTAGACAAATCTGACAAGTCTGAGACGGTATAGGTTCTCCTGCTTGAGCAGGGGGCTGGACTAGAAGACCTCCAAGGTCCCTTCCAGCTCTGTTCTATTCTAAAGGAAGGTCATGCCGTGAAAGGTGCATCTTGAGAAGAAAAATTCTTCTTTGGGATCTCCCCAACAGAGCGAAGTGGGAACTTTCGGGCCCTGCTCCCCCTCCAGAGAGCTTTGCTGAACTCCAGAATTAATAGAGCAGAGACCAATCGGCGCTTAAGGAGAAGTGCGCTGGCTTCCTTCCTGTTTACAGGACAGAATTAGAAAGCCCTGGGCAGCGAGCTAACGTCATTTCACATAACCGAGAGAGGACTCTTCTTTTAAACTGGAGAGTTGTAATAAATGAAGTGAGCCTGAGTTTCCAGCCAGCCCCTTCTTCTCTCTCTCTCTCTCTCTCTCTCTCTCTCTCTCTCTCTCTCTCTCTTTTCTCTTTTCAATTTACCTTCTCAGCGACTTCTCCTGGGCTGTACCGGACGACAACGTGTTTTGATCATTTAATGCATCAAATGGGCTTCACATTTTGCACGGGCATGTTTAGCAAATGGATGGCGCTTGCCCGTCTCTCCACAAGTGACTCATCAAAACACTCCGTGCCTGAATCAAGACAGGCTTTTAAAAATGCAAAGGTCAGCTTGAAAAATGAAAAAAGATGAATTAAAACTGAACTATATAGATACATGCGTACGGTCTCCAAGGTGCTTTTTTTTCCAACAGGCAACTCGACTTTCTTGGGGTTTTTTTTCCTTGGAAAACGTTTTGCTTCTCATCCAAAAAGCTTCTTTTTGTCAGAGGAAAAGCCCAAGAAAGTTCAGTTGCCTTTTTTTGGGGGAAAAAGCATCTTTGGGACAATCATGACCTCAGAGGAGGGAAAATCTCCATAGACACGTAGATAGGGCGTTGCTGGAAATCATCTTTCTCAAAATGATGTGCAACCGCTAGCAAAATATCATAACATTGTGCCATCTTTCAAATTTTAAGAACCTTTTTTTCTTCCCAGTTGGGAAACTTCTCCTAGCTTGATTAAATTTGAAGTAGGGGAAACCTGATCTTCTTGAAGAATAGGAACCCAAGAGATCAGGATACGCCTGGGGGGTGGGGGGAAAGGAAGATAAAATGAGAATATTGGAATGGATTCCATTTCTTGATCTTGGTCTTCTGAGGGATCCTTAGTGCTCTCTGAGCTTGGCTGTTTTCTTGCAGACGTTTCAATACACAAACTTATCATTTGCATCTTCACGTTTCAACACACAAACTATCATTTGCATCTTCGGACCAGACCCATCTTCTGACGGTCGCCCCGTGTCCCAGGTTCAGATTCACTTACCAATTTATCCACCGGAGGTGATTCACTTAACAACTGTGGCAAGACAGGTTGCAAAAACGGGGCAAAATTTACTGAACAAAGGCCTCACTTCACAACAGAAATTTGGGGCTGAGTTGTGGATCTTGTAAGCCGAGGACCTCCTGTATTTGACCTTTAGTGTTGCAGAAGGCCCCTGTTCATACTGTGCTCATTCGAGGCACAATTGATCAGGCTCAGATGATCTTATAACCGGATATATTCAGTGGTGGGATTCAAATAGGTGAACAACCGGTTCTTTGCATGGATGCCACTTCCGGAAGTCCATTCTGGGCCTGGGCAACAAAAAAATAGTTACCGGTTCTGCCGAACTGGTGCGAACCAGCTGAATCCCACCACTAGATAGATTAGATAGATAGATAGATAGATAGATAGATAGATAGATAGATAGATAGATAGATAGATAGATAGATAGATAGATAGATAGATAGATAGATAGATAGATAGATAGATAGATGATAGATAGATAGATAGATGATAGATAGATAGATAGATAGATAGATAGATAGATAGATAGATAGATAGATAGATAGATAGATAGATAGATAGATAGATAGATAGATAGATAGATAGATATGATCAGTGGTGGGATTCATATATGTGAACAACCGGTTCTCTGTGTGGATGCCACTTCCGGAAGTCCATTCTGGGCCTGGGCCACAAAAAATTAGCGACCGGTTCTGCCAAAGTGATGCGAACCGGCTAAATCCCAGCTCTCTGGGAAAAGGCTCTGATGCCGGGAAAGGTGGAAGGACAGAGAGAAGAAGACAACAATCCGCAGCGAGGTGGATGGACTCAGGTAGAGGGACTATAGGTACGCAATCACCTAAAACAGCGGCCACCGATCTTTGGGGCACCAGGGACCGGTTCCGTGGAGAGAGGTTTTTCCACGGACCGGAGGGTGCGTGGTTTTGTAGGCTGCCTGCATCCCGCGGATGGGGCTTTGCTTGTTTGTGCGGACCGGTTTCTGGCACGCTGCGGCCCAGTGCCGGTCCACAGACCGGGGGTTGGGGACCCTTGTTCTAGGTGGCGAGGAAGGTGGGTGATTCAGTTCTGGTTTGGTTTCTCACATCTCACACGGTCCATTTTTATCCATCTGTCCTTTGGCTTTTATTGATGGCTTGATCTGGAAGCTAAGGTTTCCCCTCGGCTGCTTTTCTCTCCCCCCTCCCCACCAAGAAAAGGCAGCCACCGCGTCGTTCTCTACTACAGCCGCGCGACCGTGTGCTTTACATATCGAACAATAGCTCTGCTTCTTAGCCCGAAAATGTGTGTCCTTGATATAAAGATGACATCACCCCCCCTCCCACATTTGTTATCTGATTCATCCCTCCCTCTCTCCCTCCCTGCCCTGCACGATTTGTCGTGAGGGTTGTAACCCGGCGGAAAAGGGGAAGTTTTAAATTGTGAGCAGTTGTGCAGTTTCTCTGCAGGGTTAAAACATGGCTTCTGGTGTCAGGGCGGACGGGGCGATGCGGCCTTTTCCTTCGTCCTAGAAAACAGATGTGTCTGCTGCCTGACCAGATCGATTTTCTTCCTTCGAGCTGAGCAAAATCATTTCTCCAGGAGCCGCAAAGGACGGTTTTTGCAACCCTCCCCAATCCTAAAATGCCGTTAAAGGTAGTCCTTGACTTAACGACTAAAAACCGGGACCAGACCTTACCTTTGCTAAGTAAGGGGGTTGTTAGTTGAATCGTACCTGACTTTACGACCTTTTTTATCTGTTTGGTGTTTTTGGCCACGGTGGTTAAGTAAATCACCGTGGTTGTTAAGCGAATCACACAGTCAGTAAGCAAATCCACCTTCCCTCCCCCCCCCTCAGTGACTTTGCTTGTTGGAAGCTGGCTGGGAAGGCTGCAAATGGAGATCAGGTGATTGCAGGATGTTTGCCACTGTCATTAATATATGCTGGTTGCTAAGTGCCCGAATTTTGATCCCGTGGCTGTGGGGAGATTGCAGCGGTTGTAAGCGTGAGGACCGGTGAATTAGTTTTTTCAGTGCCGTTGTCACTTCAAACTTTGACGACGCTCACAAATGACAATGGCCTTGACTGTAGGATGCCACAAACAGCCGTAAATAGAAAGATTGGTTGCAAAGTGGGTTTTTTCCCGACTTTCATAACTTCGAACTGTCGCTAAACGAGGCAGTTGAGCAAGGGAGTACTATCTGTACTGCTGAAAATGGGATACATTCTTCTGTATGCTTAACTGATAGTGCCTAAAGGCCATCTGGCCTCATGAAATTATCTAGGACAGGGGGCCCCCAACCCCCAGTCCGTGGACCGGTACCGGACCGCAGCATGCCAGCAACCGGTCCGCACAAACAAGCAAAGCCCCATCCGTGGGATGCAGGCATCCACGCACCCTCCGGTCCACAGAAAAACCTCTCTCCACGGAACCGGTCCCTGGTGCCCCAAAGGTTGGGGACCTCTGATCTAGGACTTTGTCAGAAAGGAACAGTCTCTCTTCCGAAGATTGTGGAATGGAAGCCAGCAGAATCGGAACATCACCCTTCCAGCCTTCCTTCCTCGCTGCCCAGGTTATTTCTATTTTCAGCCGTGATCTCAGATTCATAACCCACACTGTAACGAACTCGGCACCATTGTGGGAACTTGCAAAACAAATGAATTTGGTTTTCTTTCTTTTTTAAAAAAAAAACCAACAACAACAGGTCTTCCTCCTCCACTCTTTTCTCAGCTGTGATCCGAATGAGATAATATTTTAATGTGAAACAAGGAAGGAAGATTGAAAGGAAGTGCTTTGACATTGTTATATTTTTCAGAGCAGTGAGTGAGTGAGTGAGTGAGTGAGTGAGTGAGTGAGTGAAGGAAGGAAGGAAAGGAAGGAAGGAAGGAAGGAAGGAAGAGAAGGAAGAGAAGGAAAAGAAGGAAGGAACTGGATCCTGCACAGTGCTAAAGGAGAAACCTAAGATCGGATCCCATTGTAAGGCCCCCTCCCCATTTCCAATGGGCAGCCTCTCTCCTAGCTGATGCCTCCCAGATATTTTGAAATGCAACGGGCAATTCATCCCCGGAGCAGTTGCAACAGCTGGAAGCGATAGTCCTCCCCTGATCTGAAGGACGCCAAGTTGGGAGAAGATTGCTGGGGCAAGGCCCTCCGCAAACTGTTCCGACCCCTTAATGCAATTATTCCTCTTTATCTCTTTATCCCAAGGGGGACCATTTGGGCCTTCCGGCTTCCTTCCTAACTCATCCATGGTGTTCTTCTTCTTCGGACGGTGGAGAGAATGAGAGATTAGCAAAATGCTGCCTTGTTGCTCTTTTAAGAATCTCTGCCAGGACTCGGCCCGTAATTGAAGCGCGTTCAGCGTTTTGTTTTCCCTCTGGAACAATGGAAGGGGTGGCATCGGTATTTTGCGAGCGTCTTAGAAGGGCTCCATCTGATTTTTCACACTAAAAAGAGAAAACAAACTCGGGCAGATCCTGGCATGCGTCTCTCATGGGGAGAGGAGTTAAACCTTGGGTGGATTAACTCCTCTCTTCCGGCCGGATGCCAGCCGCGATGCATTTATGGGCATCCAGTGTTCTACCAGCGTGTCTGTCTTTGGCCATTTTGGGTGGCACCTTGGGCAGAAGATGGCAATTGCCTGTCTTAATTTTCGGGAGGCACAAAGGGATTCTTACGGGGCGGGCCGCAGGGAGAAATGTCAGAATGGAAAGCCCACAGCAGTTCTTTCACTCTTAAGCTAAGTTATCTGGAGCTTAAATGTCCTGACCTTTTAACAGTTGGTTTGTTCTGGCCATAATCTCTGGGTTGGGAAAGGAGAGGGAACTTCCCACTCACCCTGATGGGTGATTCAGAATATATATGCCCGACGTGTTTTGATGATGAAAGAAAAGTGGAGAGGATGAAACATCTTGGGAGGTTGCCCCAAGGTGCTTTTTTCCTTCCCCCCCCCCCGGAAAAGCAACTGGACTTTCTTGGGTTTTGTTTTGTTTTTTCTTCTTTGAAAACATTTCGCTTCTCATCCAAGAAGCTTCTTCAGTTGTAACTTCAAACAAACTGAAGAAGCTGCTTGGGCAGGAAGCAAAACTTTTTCCAAAGAAAAAAACAAGAAAGTCCAGTTGCCTTTTTTGGATAAACCATCCTAGGGATGACCATGATCTGGATGATTGTCCCATCTTGAGAGGTTTATCGCTGCTAGGATGGAAAGATGTTTTTGACATGGTCACTTTTGGGAAGGTGCAAAAAAAGACATTGGATAACTCGGTAAGCCATGAGTTCTTCTCAACATGGTTTGTTCAACAAATTGCGGTTCAGCCCTGAACCATGGTTCAGGAACCGTAGTGCTGTCTGAGCTTGGTTGTTTTCTTGCAGACTTTTCATCACCCAAACTAGGTAACATCATCATGGCTAGTGAGGGTGGGGTTTACTCCCTGTTTTAAGACCAGAATGCATCCACTCCAGCAACCAACACCCAGATAAGCAGGGATTAACACCAGACAAACAATCAGGCAGAAAACAATCCCCTAATCTAGGAAGTACGAAGGAGAAAAAAAGCCAGGTAGGGAAGTACAGCATATGAGAGCGAATCCCACTCCCTTCTAGCACTGATGATGTTACCTAATTTGGTAATGAAACGTCTGCAAGAAAACAACCAAGCTCAGAGGGCAACAAGGACCCCACAGTACTCCTCCTCTCCTCCTCCTTCCCTCCCTCCCCAAGATCTCTTTCCCTCCTAGCACTGATGATGTTTCATAGTTGGGTCATGAAACGTCTGCAAGAAAACAACCAAGCTCAGAGAGCACCAAAGACCCCTCATTTCAACCCTGAGCCACAAATATTCTCCTTTATTCACACTTCCATGTCCTTAACCTGGTGTGTCCATGTGTCTTGGGAATACAGCTTCCAGAATCCCTAGCTAAAGTGTCCAGAAGTAATATATGTGAAACAAATGATTGTCCTGCCCCTTTAAAGAAGGTTGTTTGGAGGTTCGTATGATATATGGGCTTTCAGGTTAGTCCCATCAATTTGTCTGTCCTTGTGGGGTTGTTGTTGTTGTTTAAAAAAAAGACAGTGACCTTGAGCCTTATTGCAAAAGTCACACATTTTGGAAGTAAGGTGTAGTAACAGGGTTGGCTTTTTGGATCAGATTTTAAAAGACGGTGTTAAAAAATTAAAATTGTAATTTTTAAAATCTTTTTTTCTGTTACATTTTTGTCACTTTTAAGCCCCTGTGTTGTTGTTTTTTTGACAATGTATCCAAGTAGGATACAACGATAGGGGTGATGATTGCGGGGTTCCAATATCTAAGGGGCTGCGACAAAGAAGAGGGGGTCTATTCTCCAAAGCACCTGAGGGCAGGAGAAGAAACAGTGGATGGAAATTAATCAAGGAGAGAAGCAACCTGGAACTAAGGAGGAATTTCCTGAAAGTGAGAATAATTAAACAGTGGAACAACTTGCCTCCAGAAGTTGTGGGTGCTCCATCACTGGAGGCTTTTGTCTGAAATGGTATACGGTTTCCTGCCTAAGCAGGAGGTTGGACTAGAAGACCTCCAAGGTCCCTTCCAAATGTGTTATTCTAGGTTGTCTCAGCCTTCCATCCTTCCGAGTTCGATAAAATGAGGACCCAGATTGTTGGGTAATATGCTGACTCTGTAAACCGCTTAGAGCGGGCTGTGAAGCGGTAGATAAGTCCAAGTGCTATTGCTATTCTGTTCTTATTATTCTGTTATTATAGGTTTTTCTGGGACACAAATGTATTTGCTGTACAACATAACAGTAAATCTCCGTCTAAGCCAACTGAAAGCATCTTGCTGGTTTGATAGGAGCTAGAATTTCACAATAATTAACCACTGGGAGTCTACCAAAAAATCCCCCAGTGTTTGACTTTCCAAGAGCGATCAAGGTTAGAGCCGTTTTTTTTTACCACTATGGGCACAAGTGTGTCTTTTTTAGGCCAAGATCCAAGAATGTTTTGCTCTCTGCAATACAGTGCCCAAGAATCCTTGTGTTAAAGACCACGAGTTGGGTTCGGTTCTTGATTCCAGGACTTCTGAATTCAGAATATTATTATTATTATTATTATTCTTTTGCAAGACTCAGCTTAAACACAGCATTTAACTTAAATCAATCAGCGGTCACTTTGTTTGTTTAATGCAGTGGTTTGGAACTGGTTTCCAAAGACTGGGCCGAGCCAAAATATACCATGGCATCTATTTTGTTTTGGCTGAGCATGTTGTTGTGTGAATCTGGCCAACGGTGGTTATTTCAGCAAAATAGGGTTAGATAGATCAAGGCTTATGTGTCGTAGGTGAAAACAGCCTGCGTTGAATTTGATGCCTGAAAGGGGTAAAGTGCTGTAGCAAAATGTTTAAGGCTGCAGGTAGAACATCTTTGTTGAACTCATGGCAATGTCAGGTAAAGTGGAGAAGGGTTTGACCTACATCCCTGACGATCTTTCTTTCTTTCTGGATCCCAATGTCGTCCCAGCAATGGTTCATTCCAGTCACGAACTGAGCTGATGTAGACCTTAGCAACAATAGCCCGGCTCCCTCTTAACTCTGGCCGGCTTTTCAAGACAAGTTACACAATCCCAACGGAGTTGGAAAATAGCAGTATGAGCTGCTGCCCTGTGAACTTTGTGTGAACTTTGTAGATGATAAGCTAGTGAGCCCAGCCTGTTCTGAACGTTGAACCCTTCAGAGATGGAATTGGGTACGTCTAGGTTAATGAAAAGAAGGACCAGGGGTGACATGATAGCAGCGTTCCAATATTTAAGGGGCTGCCACAAAGAAGAGGGGGGGGGATCAATCTATTTTCCAAAGCACCAGAAAGCAAGACAAGAAGCAACGGATGGAAACATATCAAGGAGAGAAGCAACCTAGAACTAAGGAGGAATTTCCTGACGGTGAGAACAATTAACCAGTGGAATGCCTTACCTCTAGAAGCTGTAGGTGCTTCCAAGACTGGAGGTTTTTAAGAAGAGATTGAACAGCCATTTCTCTGAAATGGTATAGGTTCTCCTGCTTGAG
Source organism: Azemiops feae (assembly GCA_023970755.1). Classification (NCBI taxonomy): domain Eukaryota; kingdom Metazoa; phylum Chordata; class Lepidosauria; order Squamata; family Viperidae; genus Azemiops; species Azemiops feae. Next base: position 427,019 of record JALGBA010003994.1, on the reverse strand, counting down.
CTTGGGGGGGTGGATTAGAAGACCTCCAAGGTCCCTTCCCACTCTGTTATTTTGTTATGCCAGAACACCCAAGCCCAGAGAGCACCAAGGACTCCACAGTTCAACCTAGAACTTACAAATACTCTCTTTTGTTGATGCTTGAAGAGTCGATTATATGAGGAGAAACCATATTCATCAGACCTGAAAATGCGTTCTTCTAAAAGTCTTCTGTGTACCGTAGCTCATCTCAAGATGTTCAAACTGCAGATGGGGAATCGCAACGGGTGGAAAAGAGCCTGCCTTGGTATAAAATGCCATACGCCAGCCCTGTCCCTTCAAAGTAATCCCGGTGGAGTATGTCTGCTTCTCAGTACGCTTGGATCATCACAAGGAATTAATGTAGTCTAGGAAATTGGGTTAAAGGAAGCAGAGGATCTTGAAATTAATGCATTTTAAGAGAAGGTAGCAGAAAACGAGACCTCCAAGCATCAGAGAGAGGGGTAAAGTGAGGCACCAGAGATTGGGGGGGGGGGGGACATAAATGGGAGATTGATCTTGATTTTGAGCCAGAAATGGGGGGGGGGGAAGGAAATGAGCTTTGCAGCTAGAGAAGAAGAAAGAATTGAGGAGGGGAAAAGGAAAGGAAAGGGAGGGGTAGAGCCTTTCTTTCTTCAGCTGTCAAGCTAATAACACTTGTCAGTAAATGAAATGTGAAAGTTACAACAAAACAATATGCCCAGTGTGGCTGCTGTTAAGTCCTTGGATTACTAATTAAGACACATCGTTTGCAGAGGTTTTGGCATGCCGAGGCAACGCCATTGTCTTGATCCTTACAAACGCCTTCGTCAGATGCAAATTTGCTGGCTTTGTTCTCCTCTGTTGAATCGCCAAGGTATTTACACCTGCCGGGGGGGGGGGGGAATAAGAGTTAGGGTGCAGTTGGGGGGGTGAATAATATTGCTGAGCCCAAAATATTCTCGGCAGATTTATTTATTTATTTTTTAATTGTTTTTCCTAGGCAGGACAGAAAAAAGCGAAAGTGTGTTTGTTCCTCCACTCTCTCCAGGAGAAATTCCTTACAATAAATTTTGCTGAAGTCTGATAATAGTAAAGTCTGAGAATCTCTCTGGAGCGCTCTTTTATCAAATCTTAAGAAAGGGATACAGATTAAAAAGAGGAAGCTAGACAGATGGAGGGACTGGCGAGGAAAGGTGTCTGCAGGTCAGAAAAGTCAAGATGGCAGCCACACCAGTACAATTAAAAAGTTCACCCCCCCTCCCTTTTTTTTTTTTATATGTGTGATGCTTAAAAAAAAGGGTGGAACTTTTTTAAAAACAAAAAAAAAACCAAAAACCCCTAGGCTTCATTTTCCTATCTTTCTCTAACTTAATTATTTAATTGCATTATAAAGTGCAAATAATACATTATACTAGAATACACATAATAACAGAATGAAGTGGTATTTATACAAGAGAAACTGGAAACTCTTAACACTGTGATGATTAAGATCAATTAAACCTCTAAAGCTGAGAAAGAAAATTACTTCAATGTTAAATGTGGTTTCTGAGATATTAACCAACGTCGGCTTGCTTAAGTTATGCAGTTAACGCAAAATAAGAACTTGATAAAGAGCCGTAAAGGGGATGACAGTGTTTTATAATATGGGGAAAAAATAGATTTAAAGAAAAAAAAATGGATGGAAGATGGGTCACACTCTTTGTGGGTGTCATCTTGATTTGTGAGACTTGTAAGCATGGGAGAGAAAAGCAACATTCACCACCAGTAAAATAAGTTTAAAAACACCAGCAGTGAGATTTGAAACAAAATTTAGAGTACCTGAAACCCAGATACATAAACAGAAAACTCTTTTTATTGGCAAAGGAAACATTTAGGAAAGGGCTGGTTAGTGTTTACTCCAGCATGATTGGAAATAAGCCATCCCTTAGGAAATGAGACTGAAAGAGAAACGGGGTTGTCCGATTCTTAATCGAAAGGTGGGAAGAAACTAAAAGCGGCAAATGGTTTATAAAAATGCAAGATGAGAATGTGAAAAAGCTGGCTTATGATTTAGACAGAAATTTAAATTGAAAGCAACTCCCAACAGGCCCCAGCGGTAGGATTTTTTTTTTGCAAAATGTTTTTCCTCTTCCCCTTAACTGCAAATTATGAACTGTCCCGCCACGTTTATCTTTTACCTTTCTACTAAATCAGATCAGCTGGAGGAACACATTCACGTTGGGTAGAATTTTCATTTAGACCAGAGGTGTCCGACCTTGACAACTTTAAGACCCGTGGGCAACTTTTAAGAGCTGTGGACTTCAACTCCCAGAATTCCCCAGCCAGCCATGAAGTTCACAAGCTGCCAAAGTTGGACAGCCCTGGGAGTTGACGTCCGTAAGTCTTAAACCCAAAAGTGCTTTTCAAAAGGCAACTGGACTCCCTTTGTTTTTTTCTTGAAAACATTTCACTTCTCATCCAAGAAGCTTCTTCGGTTCTTCTGAAAGAATGCCAGCCTTTGGAAAAGCACCTTTGGGACAATCATGACCTGGATTGTTGAGAATCTCCATAGACCTAAGTCTTAAAGTTGCCAAAGTTGGACACCCTGGGAGTTGAAGTCCACAAGTCTTAAAAGTTGCCAAGGTTGGATACCGCTGACGTAGACTTAAAAGGAGGAGAATCTGCTGATGGAAGCATATTGAAATTGAAGAAAGATTTCTCTTTCCTCCTGGGTGTAACCTAGCTTGGAGACTCGTGTAGCTGTAACTGGCTGCTGAGCTAGTCTCTCTCTGCCCTTTTTTTGTGCAGAAGTTATGCAAGGCAGGATATGAATTAGACTGGAGGAAGTGACAAGGTCTACAGTCATAACTTGGAGAAGGCATCTATCATTAACCGTTCTGAAAGCTGTTCTCCACTCTGAAAGCTGCCATGTTGCATATGACTTACATCGCCAATGAAAGGCCAAGGGCTGGTCGTTTTTGGCGGCTGCTACAGAGGTCCCACGTGTGAGGTTACTCCTCCAGTGCTTACAACCTAAATCCAAAGTATACCTTGTAAAGCGTGAGGACTGCTCATAAGTCACTTCTTTCTGCTCAGACATCACCTTTTTTTTTTTTCTTTCTTGGCTGTGGATTCAGAAAGCTCCCGGCACACTTTGGCAAGTTAAAGCAAGGCTCTTGGTGACTGGCGGAATGCAAAGCTTATAAGCAAACTGATTTCATTTGGGGCATCACATTTTCCAAGCTACCTAAAAACTGAAGGAGGGTAGGATAAATGAACTTGGAAGGTTTGTAAAGCAGGGTTAATTATGTCCTGCACTGCTGTAAGGGAGTCCTTTATGTTTCCCATAATTGATGTACATCAAACCTTTTTTTTTAACAGCTGGATTTATCTGAAGCTAAATATCATAAGGAAAATCCTTTCAATGTTTTAAAGTGCTACATAAATTATACGAATAGAGGAATCTTCATAATTATCTCTTTAGTGCCTTCTTCTTCTTCTTTTCTTCTTCTTCTTCTTCTTCTTCTTCTTCTTCTTCTTCTTCTTCTTCTTCTTCTTCTTCTTCTTCTTCTTCTTCTTCTTCTTCTTCTTCTTCTTCTTCTTCTTCTTCTCTTCTTCCTCCCCTCCTCCTCCTCCCTCCTCCTCCTCCTCCTCCTCCTCCTCCTCCTCCTCCTCCTCCTCCGGAATCACTTAGATCATTTCCAAAAACTAAATCTAGATACTAGGCTTCATGGTCTAATCTAATCTAATCTAATCGGCCCTGCAGCTCATAGTTTTTGAATGGGAGGAACCAACAATAATTAAATTTGGGCTGTGTGTGTGAACGGGCAGGCTATCTCAAGCAATCCCCGGAGACCTGTTCTTCTTTTTATTTATTTGAAAGTCATCTTTGGACACAGCAGGAAGTGTAACCTTTGATTGCATTTACAATTCCTGGATCCCCAAATCCCTGTGTAACTGAGGTGTCACATGGCTATAGATGCTAATGTAGAGCTTGTGTGTTGAAAAGGTCTTCAAAAGAGACACTCATTCATGCTGTTGCGCATCTAGTTTCTCTCCTTTTTTGAAACTGTTTTGTTTGGGGGGCCCTTCCAAAGTATCTATAGTTAGGTAGAGTCTTGTTTAGATCGCTCCGGCTGCATTGTTGTGCTTGGATTAGAAAGTATGCGGATTATTTCAAACGCTCTGCCGGTAAGGAATGTCAGATTGTTGATCTGTCTCCCTATGAACTTAATACTCTTTGTTAGCTACGCTATGCCAGCTTTTTTGGGGCCAGGTTTCTGTACAAGCCTTCAGTTGTTCGGATGAGAAATTAATTTCTGCAGAAAAAGAGGGTGGTATGTCCTCTTAAGAGCCGAGAGAGCCTTCTTACCCGGCGGAAAAGTTCTTTTCTTAAAAAATATATTCATAAAACAGGAAATGATGACAATTTCTCCTACAAAATCGCGATCCAGAGATGAATAAGGTGTCTCTATCAATAGGGATAATAAATCTGGAATAGAGGAAAGAGGTGAGATTGAACCCGCAGCAGATGTGAGAAAATGCTCTCGCACGTCTGGGACTTAGTTTCCACGGGATGCTAAACCATGGTTTGTGACGGGCCAGTGTAACCCGCTAAAATGCAAAGCGCACACAGCCCACACAGTGACTCAGGCAAATGGGTGAAGGCGAGCTTTGGTGTGAAGTCAAGGCTAGCTGCAGTGAAGAAGATCTGCTTTGGGAGCGTTTGGGAAGAGATTAAAATCGGGCTCACCAAAGTTTAACCAACCCTCTTACCTTTAAACTATCCGTCCCCAACGGTTGCTGTTTCCGCTGATTTGCCTTTGCAAGTTTATTTGTTTGTTTATATTCCACCCGTATTATTTTTATAAATAACTCCAGGCAGCAAATGCACACCATACTCCTCCTCCTCCTCCTATTTGCTCCACAACAGCCCTGTGAGGCAGTTTAAGCTGAGAGAGGGAGGGACTGGCCCAAAGTCACCCAGACAGCTCTCATGCCTAAGGTGGAACTATAACTCTCTCTCTCTCCTGGTGATTGACCCAAAGGCACTCAGCCAGCTTTTGTGTCTTAAGACAGGACTAGAGATCCCTGTCTCCTGTGATTGGCCAAAGTTACCCAGCCGGTTTTCATGCCGGAGGGGAGACTAGAACTCTCAAGTCTCCTGGTGCTTGGCCTAAAGCAGGGGTCCTCAAGCTGGCTGAGGAATTCTGGGAATTGAAGTCCACAAGTCTTAAAAGTTGCCAAGGTTGCGGACCCCTGGCCTAAAGTCACCCAGCTAGCTTTCATGTCCCAGGACTAGAACTCACAGTCTCCTGGCTTCTAACCTGGTGTCTTAACTACTAGACCAAACCGGCTCTCCCCATTAAGCAAAGGCTGTGCCACGAAGTTCAGCGTTTCCTGCCTGTTTAATAAAACCCTTTTATCTTGCAGTTACAGGGATCCGTGAAGAGGAAAGTGGAAGATGACGCTTCGCCAGCCTCCGGCGCCATGCCCGACGTCCTCTTCCCAAGCGAGAATAAACGACTTTGTCTTGAGGATGTCACTCTTTCCATGGGTCCTGGGACCAATTCTGTTTCATGCCCCGATATGCAAAGCTCTCCATTCTCGGCCAATCACGGGAGCTCCACCATGCCCGGACACGGAATGCTCCTGGAAAATAACCACATGAATGGGAGTGGGATCGGGTCTCCGTTTTCCGTTCCACCTAACGCTGAAGTTGGGCAGAAGGGGCCACTCGGGAGCCATTATGGCGACAAAGGGAGCAACATGCATGCCGTGGACCAGGAACTGCAAGATTTGTTGGAAGAGTTGACCAAGATGCCGGACCCTTCGCCCAATGAACTGGACCTTGAGAAGATCTTAGGGAGCAAACCTGAAGAGCCCATGGGGAACCTGTCCCACCCACCCACAGCCATGAACAGCTCTTCCAAGTCTTCTCCACAGGCCTCTCCTTTGGACAACCATCTCTCCAACAAAGATTTTTCTCCTGGATGCAACCCAAGCGGTGGGTCCCCGCAGATGACGCCATCTTCTGGAGCCAGCTACTCCGTTCCGTCTCAAAACAAGGCTGTCGCTTCACCCATTTCTTCAACTACAGCCAACAAGGGCCAGACTCAAGCCATCCACATGCCTGGGACCAATTGGCACGCCCAGCAATTGAAGCACTTAGCCAGCAAGCAAGCCCCAACGTCCAAGCCCCCGACGCCCAACTGGCCCACCATATCTTCTCAAGGTCTCTCCCCTCCTTACCGGCCAGGGTCTTCTCCGCACCACCAGCCCTTCAGTCCTCAGAATGTCATGATCTCCAGCATGACTCCTAACGGCCTTCCAGGAAGCAATATTCAGAGTCCACAGAACCCCCTGCTCTCAAGCATCACGTCCAACAGTAATCCACCCGGAGGTCTGTCTCCTCCTTTCGGGCCAGAGAAGCTCTCCAGTCCGGTCCTCAACCAGCAATCTTTCAGCCCTCCGAACTCCATCCTGCCCAACATTTCAGCCAACAGCATTAAAAGTTCTCCGAACCCTTTGGGGCCTCCGAATGCTGGACCTTCGCCCTACAGGCCCGAGAAGCTTTCTAGCCCAGCTTTGCACCAACCACCTTTTAGCCCTCAGAGTACCTTGATCCCCACCCCCACCCCGACCAGCAACCCCACCAACCTGCAGGGGTCGCTCTACAAAACCATGCCCCCCACCCAGCCCAAGAACATGAACGTCATCATGACGCAGTCTTCCAACAGCATTCAACCGGGGTTGGGCGGCGAAGGTCCCGTGGCCCAAGACCAGTTTTCCTTCAGCAATACCAAGCCCCTCTCCCATTTCAGCTCGGAGACCACCCCTGCCCAGAAGATGTCACCAATGGCTTCCAACGCCGGGCAGCAGTCGCTCATGCATTATCTTCAGCAACAAGCTGCAACTTCTCCGCAGTCCCAACAAGTCAACAACAACCAGTTCCTGCAGCAGCAGCTGCGACAGTTGATGCAACCCTCTCGGATGCAACAACGGCACGTCCAGCCGTCCCCGCTGTCCTCACAAGTGCGGCAGGTAAGCCTATACAGGGGTGGCCTTTTTGCACCTCCCTGTGACTCGACTTTGCCTGTCTCTTTGGTGAAGAAGCTTTGCGTAGCCAAACCTTGCAGGTGTGCATTGAAAGTTTGATTTTTTTGACCCTTCTTTTCCAGCCGGCAATCCTGTCTGGCTCTGACTTTATTTTGGGGGGGGGGGAGGGCAGCCTGGCCTGCCTGCCTCCCTTTTAGAGTCCTCCCCCCCACACACACCCCGCGCATATGATCTTCCCAGGTTAGCAGCGGCCTTCGGCAGGAAAAAAGTTGAGCGTTCCTGATTTAAATCCAGGAAGCCCTCAACTTACGACCACAATTATTGAGCCCAGAATTCCCCACTGCTAAGCAAGGCAGTTGTTAAATGAGCTCCGCCCCCATTTGACAAACTTTCTTGTTGCCGTTGGTAAAGGAAACACTGCACTTGTTCAGTCACACGGTTGTTAAGCCAATCCGGCTTCTCCGTCGACTTTGCTCGTCCAACGGTCGCAAAAGGGGATCACGTGACCCCGCGACTGTCATAAATACGAGCCGGTTGCCAGTGTCCGAATTTTGATCACATGACCCACTGGGCATGCTGCCACGGTCATAACTCACTTTTTTTTTCAGTGCTGTTGTAACTTCCAGCGGTCACTAAACGAATGATTGTAAGTTCGAGGACTTACCTGTATGTCTGTATTTTATTTATTTGTGAATAAATGAGATTCATCGGCCGCCCCAGTCTGACACTATTCTGGGCAGCTTTAAATACAGATATAAAATACTGGAAAATACAGAAATCATCAGAAGGTGTCCCCAGGAGTAAGACACGAAAATTTAAGAACCAGATCAGCGTATGAGAAGATTGCCAGCTCCTAACAAGGTCTATTTTAAAGCTCATTTAACAGAGATCACAGTCAGGACCGTATGAATCTCAGGGGGAAACGCTGCTCCAGAAAGGGGCACCATGACAAGAAAAATATGTGTGTGCACCAACGCAACTTTTGGCAGAAGAGTAGGGACTTGCATCTTCTGAGGATCAGGTTGCAATAGATTGAAGAGCTTACTAAAGCAGATGGTGGCTTGGTTGTTAGCTTTAAAGCCTTGGTTGAACTTTTCTCTGTGGCCATTTTGGATCTTAATTCTGAAATTGGTACAGTCTGTTGTTTGGATTGTCTGTCTGTGTCTCTGTGAAAAGCTCTTTGAGTAGGAGAAAAACATGATTATCTCTCCATTTGCCTGGGCTTACTCAGTAAACTTGCGTAGGTTGTATTTACCTAGAAGGAAGACTTAGGTTACTGTCTCATCTTTGTTTGGGGAAAGTGGTTAGCACTTTAAAAAAAAAAAAAAAAAAAGGCTTTGAGCAAACTTTCTTTTCCAGCTTTGTCCAAATAAGATACAAATTCTTTTTATAGTTACAAGTTTTGCTTTTGGAAGAGAGGAAAAGGCACCTGGCCAATATCACCTGTTAAAGAGTGCTGAGGACAAAAGTCTAAAGTCAACAAGCACATCCTCTTGTTACAAATTACTCCGACTATCCCAAAACTACATAGTACCTTAGCTTGACAAGCTTTGGATGGATGGATGGATGGATGGATGGATGGATGGATGGATGGATGGATGGATGGATGGATGGATGGATGGATGGATGGATGGATGGATGGATGGATGGATGGATGGATGGATGGATGGATGGATGGATGGATGGGATGGGATGGGATGGGATGGGATGGGATGGATGAATTGGGGTAGGTGGGTGGAGGGAAGGGTGGGTGGGTGTATGGATGGATGGGATGGATGGGATGGATGGATATATGCCATGAAATCAGTGTTCACTTTTAAAAGCCACATAGATGGATTTTCTCCGTGATTATCTGGTCCCCCATCTGGTCCTTCAAATCTTCGAGTAACATACCCACCACCACGACACTTTCCCTTTCCTCCTTCCTTCCACTTTTCCCAGCATTACATCCTTCTCCAGAGAGCTGGATCTCCTGGTAAGGTGTCCAAAATACGATAATTTGAGCCTGATCTGTTTGCTCTCAAGTGAGAACTCATCCTGGGATCCGTTTGTTCCTTGCTAGTGCATGAGACCCATTTCCCAGGTGTGGCTGAGCTGAAGAAAGAAAGATGGTTTCAACCCTCTGAATTAGAGATTAGGTTAAGGTCGCCGTCGTTACGTGGCCCTCTTTTGTGGAAGGATGTCTCTGTTGGCTTTTCAATGGATGCTCTCCACCAAGAATGGCGGTTAGCAAGACGGACTGCTAATAAATGGAAAAATAAATCGAAATGGGACCAACAGGGCCAGAACTGGGAGTATGGATATAAGAGAGTATTCTGATCCATGCATCACCAAGCTACGGTCTGTTTTAACTCGGGTTTATGGCCTGGTCCACGTAGAGGGCTAAATCAAAGCAACCAACCATGTGGCAGCTTAGAACTACGGTATGTGGATCCAGTTGCTGTTGCGGGCGAGGTCCTAGGAAAATATTCAGCCTGGCTTTCCATGAAGGGTGTAGGGTGCCAACCTACAGGGATCATTGTGCATCCGGAGATTAAAACCTGGCTGTTGGACCCTCAACAGGGTGGGCAACCACTGCCCTGCGAGCTGCAGTGGCAGAAGCCAACTGAAGTAGGAAGGAGCAGCTGCTGAGCTGTTTCTGCCCGATGCGGTGATCCTCCTTTCTGTAGGGAATCTGGTTACATGCTCAATAATAAAGCAAAGGCTTGCTGGAGGCAAGTTCACTAAGGGGAGACCTGGCTGGCAAGCAAATGATTAGCATAGAAAGCCCATTGCTGGGAAACAGTTTGTGAGAAAGACTTGAGTGTTGGGTATCAGGCAGAGCCTGCATTGCAATCAATCAGTCAATCAATCAGACCTTGGAGGTCTTCTAGTCCAGCCCCTTGCTCAAGATCATAGAACCCTAGAATCCTAGGGTGAAAGGGACCTTGGAGGTTTTCTAGTCCAGCCCCCTGCTCAAGCAGGAGACCCTATACCATTTCAGACAAGCGGCAGTCCTGTCTCGTCCTTGACTTACTACCAGTTATTTAACAACTGGATCTGGATGCATTTGGCCGGCTGGGGAATTCTGGGAGTTGAAGTCCACAGGTATTAAAATTGCCAAGGATGGACAACAACACCCCTGCTGTAGAAAAAGGGCAAATTCACAGGTGCTCAAGGCTGGAGGATTTATGGTGCCTTCCGCTGGGGGATAAAAATTCCATTTATTTCCTTTTCACAATTTCCTCTATTTATGCCGCTGCTAAGAGCGCAGGAATGTTTTCTTTGAACCATAAAAGTCCAAGTCTATTGTGATGATAAATACAAGAGCACTGAGAATATTCGCATTTTTCAAATCAGTTCAGTAAACTTGTTAATGCCTGGCTGGTTATTGTTGTTGTTTGTTTGTTTGTTTGTTTTTTTACTAGGGAAGACTTATAACGTTCATTATGTCAAAAATGACAGGCCTGCTCTGGATTTTATATCGTTGCTTAAGCCATCTCTAAATAACAAGCCAGTAAAGGACCAGGGCAATTCTTTTAAAGAGCTTTAATGACATTTATCACAAACTGGGCATTCCAAGGAGGGACCGCTAAAGCAAACTGTAGAGAGATAAGTAGATTATTGCCATTCTGGTGATCTTAACAAGTTTTTCTTCCTATGGTTCTCCTTGGGAGGGAAGATTGGAAGGATCTGTTGATTAGTTGCTTGGGGGGGCGGGGGGGAATCAACTAATTATTCATGAACAACCTGCCTCCAGAAGCTGTGAAATGCTCCAACACTGGAAGTTTTTAAGAAGAGACTGGACAGCCATTTGTCTGAAAATGGTGTAGGGCAGGGATCCTCAACCTTGGCAACTTTAAGACTTGTGGACTTCAGCTCCCAGAATTCCTCAGCCAGCTTGGCTGGAGTTGCAGTCAACAAGTCTTAAAGTTGCCAAGGTTGAGGACCCCCCTGGTATAGGGTTTTTAAGTAGTTTTTAAGAAGAGACTGGACAGCCATTTGTCCGAAATGGTATAGGGTTTCCTGCTTGAGCAGGGACTTGGACTAGACGACCTCCAAGATCCCTTGCAACATCATCATCATCATCATCATCATCATTATTATTCATATGTTGATATGAGGTTTTACTAATTTTTAAGAAAAAGGAGAGGCCTCTTAAGGGAACGTCATAAAGTGCATTAAAACTATCTGATTTTGCTTAGTTTTCATAAAGTTAAGCAAGGTTGACTCTGGTTGTGACCTGGTTGAGCGATGAGCAGGAAAGCTCAACCGTTTTCTTATCATTGGCAAGAAACCCACCCTGTAGGGTTGTGTCCACAAAATGATGAAGAGTCAAGCTTGGGTTGAAAGGGGCTTCATACCTGGTCCTTAATTACCCTGAAAATGCCTGCGATATGAATTCATTCAGTTAACTAGCAAGGGGTTTCTTTAAATGTTGTATCAAATGTCTTCATGGCTGGGTTTATTTAACTGCTGTCGTTTTACAAGTCTTTGAAACCAACCAAAGACCTTTTGATCAACATGGTACCTTACGGAAAGCATTGAGGCTTAGATGCGATGCTCTTTGGACACAGAGGCAGAATAGAAATAAAATAAATACCTCTTGACAGCCTGAGTAACTCTGGAGGTTCGAAAGCAACGGTGAAAATCCTCTGCAATCAGAGGCTACTGTGGAATGGGACAACTCACCACAGCCCGCCCCCCCCCACGGGACAATTTAGCAATTCAATTTAATCTTTTAAAATAAATTTTAATTTTTTGCCGTTCCCATTTCATTCTGCCCCTCCTCCTGCATCCTTTCTCTAATTATTCTATTCCATCCTTTCTTTGATAGGAGTGTAGCTCTGGTCCCGCTGTGAGCTGGCCGTGGCGAGTTGGCTGCGGTGAATGGTCCTAGACCCCAAATTACAGGCTACGGATATTAAATACCAGGAGAAATTTGCAGGTTTCTTATATGGATGCCGGACTAGATTTCTTGATCTTCAGGGATGTCCATAACTCAAAAATATCGGGATGAGGGCCACAATGCTACAACTGAAGCTTGGCCTGGTGTTTGCAATACACCATGAAAAACAATAACAGAAAGAGCTCCAGTCACAATTTTGTAGCGTTCATCCTGATTTTCTTGACCATGCTTTGCAGATCCCTCTGATCTTCGTTGATGCCAAAATGTCACCCCAGCATTTTTGAGAAGGGGCAGGATTGAAATGATCTCCTGCAAGGTCTTGAGGATGTTGGGGTCGTTGGTGTGACTACTGGCATGAAGAGGGACTGGTCTAAAGTATCATAGGTGATTTTGAAATGCTTGGATGGAGAGAGATCTTTCATTCCAGATGGTAAATCTCATTGTGACCAAAAAAAAACCAATAACAATCCTGAGGATGCTTTCAATTCCCATTTACTGGGTCACTTCAGTGGATCAAAAACTCACAGGGGAAAACAATGACATAATAGTGGAATATGATGAACAAAAAAATCAGGCTTCACCAAATATGATGAACAAAATCATTTAGGCTTCACCAAAGCCTAAAATCCCTTGCAAGGTGAACCAAAGACTGTGAAAGTGAGTTTGCAGAAACCTTGGAGGGACCTTGGAGGTCTTCTAGTCCAATTCCCTGCTCAAGTAGGAGATCCTATACCATTCCAGACAAATGGCTGTCTAGTCTCTTCTTAAAAGCCTCCAGTGATGGAGCACCCACAACTTCTGGAGGCAACTTCTGTTCCACTGATTAATTGTTCTCCCTTTGTCAGAAAATTTCTCCTTAGTTCTAGGTTGCTTCTCTCCTTGATTAGTTCTCCTCCTACAAGTTCTCTAGGTTGGGCCTATTCCACGTGTTAGAATAACACGATGTGAGGCTCACCGGTGGACATTCTGGATCAGTGAAGTCACTCCAAGCAGGAATGTGGTTTAGTAATTTCCACTACAGGTGGGATTCTCTGATGACTACTAGCAAGGAATTCATCTCCCATGATGAATCAGGCACTTGACAAAAGAAATTAGTACTCTTGATGAATCAAGAGGACGTTGCCTTTTAATGCCTTGTTATCCTCCGCCATGTGAGGTCCCCGCCAGCCCGCAGAAAAAGGTGCAAATTCAAATTTAAATCTGGAGAAGGTAGAAAGAGCAACGGGATGATTCAGCTTCTTATGGACTCCGTTGCTTTCTTGGGGAAGTCTGATGTGGTGGCAGTGTGTTGTGCTTGCATTTCCCCCTTGAAACATAAAATGAATATTCCAAATGCTCCATCCGTTTCCAGCATTCACTCTCACCCAGAGGTAGCAGCTGCTGCTGTTATGGTTATAGTGCTCTTTCTATTGCCATACACTCTCCCAGTATTAAATAAATCGGAAGCGCATTATTATTGTATTAACCTTTCTTCCTCTTTTTATTCTCACCTGCTGTGTTTATGCATGTCTCCTTCGTCCCTCTGTCAATGGCAATAGACTGTGTTCCTTAGCTCCTTATTCTCAAAACAGTCCTCTGAGGCGGTAGGTAATTTTGGCGTGTTTGTTCCTACGTTGGCTCTCCACCATCTTCCCCTAATCCTCACTTCTCTACGCTCTTTCCAGAGTCTCGACTTCTTTCAAACGGGGGCCCCTTCTCTTGCGCGCAGGCATTTTGCAAATGTGAGTCAGACTGGCCTCGTTCGTCTCCCACTCAGTCCTCATCCTGCAGCGTGGCGAGCACTGCACAGAGAAAAGAATGTGGACAATAGCCAGGAAGAGGATAGAACAATCAGCAGAAAGCGGGGTTTTGTAGCGGGTCCAGGAACGCCAAGAGGGGAACCGCCGCTGGAGGTGGACCATGGGGGAGAGAGGGTGGGTTGCACGGGCGGGCGCGTTCTTTACGTGTCTTTCGAAACACATTTTAGAGACGTGAGCTTGCATTCCAAAGACAAACTTTCTTGGACCGGCCTGTGTTTTCATTCCAACCACTCCTATCTTAGATCTGTCTGCAGCCCAGCCAGACACTTCATCAAAAAATGCCTTTTCCCTGGGACAATGGGGAGATCAGATCTTGTCTAATCTCTCTTCATCTGATGCTCAGAGCCTTGATTGTTAAAACATTGACAAGGATCGATCGGGGCAGGGCGGGGTGCGTTTCAAGTTGTAGAAAACCTGGGCTCTGAAGGATGTGCACTCTGTTGAGCGGGAAGGTGTTCAAAAGGCCTACGGTGGTCGAAGAAGAGAAAACAGCTTGCAAAGAACCTACTCGGAGAATCGGGACTTACTAGAACAGCTACTTTGAACCCTGGAATGTTAATAAGTGCCAACCGACAACATCCCTTCTAAGACCTGCTGTGCTCCGTGCCTCATTCTCTTTGAATTCATTTGCATTCTTTCCATTTTTTTTTTAAAGAAAGGAAAGCCAGGAAAGTACCATCTTCAAACAAAGTCTCTGTTTCCAAGAATACCACCGGCTCAAGCTGAGGGCCCCAGCAGCATTCTTAGAAAATCAAATTGGAAGGTGGTTATAAACCAAGGTTTAGCTTGGAAGGAAGCCGTGGGGGGGGGGAGAGAGGAGAAGGAACAGGGGAAGAAAGAGAAGCAGAGATGAAAGAAAAGCTTCTTGGAGGCCGAGAGCAAGTGGTGAGGAGCAGGCTCACCACTCGGTCTTCTAGGAAACGGCTATTTTGAGACAGGCCCGGCGCTCGTAAGGTAAGGATGTCCTTAGTGTGTCCTCAAAATTCCAGAAGAGCTAGTGAGAAGGTGGTATGGCTGAAGTTTAAGAATTCTTCTTGAATGCAAGCTGTGAACTTGAGTCTAGAATGCTGGCTGCAAGTCCTTTTTTGTCCACATTCCACTAGACTGATTTCATTGTGTAACAAACAAGTTAGATAGAGGTGGTGTTGAGGGATGAAATGGCTGCTCGTGCCTTCACTGGTCAATGAGATTCCACACGTCTAAGTTGGTTCTTTTGGGTTAATTTTCATATGACGTTCCTAGCCAGGGGTCTCCAAACTTGGCAGCTTTTAAGACTTGTGCACTTCAGTCGAAGTGCATAAGTCTGAGCTGAAGTCCACAAGTCTTAAAAGCTGCCAAGTTTGGAGACGCCTGTTCTAAAGTCTAGGTCGGTCGAGAGATTGAAGGAACTCAATATATTTTTCTCCTGAAAAAGACAACTGCAGAGCAGGATGTGGGAGCTGCTCTTCAAATACCCCAAAGTAGGTGATGACCAGTTTCCTTTTCATCCTTTTCCACATGCGAGGAAAAATGTGAAGAAAAAGCAAGTTCTGATTGAACCCTTGCTAACCATAAGAGTAAGTCAACAATGGAATCAGAATCTTTTTTTCTCTAGATCAGGGGTAGGCAACCTTGGCTCTTTTATGACTGGTGGACTTCAACTCCCAGAATTCCTGAGCCAGCCATGCTGAGGGGAAAGGGAGAGGTTTCCAAGCTGAGCCATGCTGGCTCAGGAATTCTGGGAGTTGAAGTCCACGAGTCATGAGGGGGCCATAGTTCCCTCATGCTGGGCTCAGGAATTCTGGGAGTTGAAGTCCACAAGTCATAAAAGAGCCAAGGTTGCCTACCCCTGCTCTAGATGTTCCCAGGCAGAAGCTGGATGGTGCTTTGTTAACTTTGCTTTACTCTGAATTCCTGGAACTGGGCACAGGATCAGACTAAGTAGTTTAAGTGGCCCCTTCCGTGGGGTCTTCTTCTTTACTTCCTCTTTTACCGTTTCAGGTGTTGAGGGAGAAACAAAGTTCTGGGTCTTACTCGTCTGCCAGACTCAAGATTGGGGGGGGAGGCACTGCCTTTGCAGTACACCACCTTGCCTCTCAGTGTGTTCTTATATAATGTACGGTCTACAGGTAGTCCTCGGCTTAACGACCACAATCGAACCCACATTTTCTGTTGCTAAGCAAGACGGTGGTTAAGTGAATCCGGCTTTCCCGCTGACTTTGCTCGTCAGCAGGTCGCAAAAGGGGATCCCGTGACCCCCCCCCTCCCCAGGACACTGCGACTGTCATAAATCCGAGTCGCTTGCCCAGCGTCCGAATTTTCTCCATGTGACCGTGCGGATGCCGCCATGATCGTTCATGTTAAAAACGTTTAAGTCCTAAGTCACTTTTTTTTCAGTGCTGTCGTAACTTTGAAGGGCCACTACAGAAACTGTTGTAAGTCGAGGACTATCTGCCCTTCAGATGGGCTCAACGCTTTAGACCTGCGCTGTAAAATCCTGCTAGGAATTTAAGAGTTTGGGATTGTCCTTTTCAAGAAAGCGCTTAGCAAAAAAAAAAAATGCACCTCTTTTTCTAATGCTGATTAACCAGATGTCCTTTTTTTTTTCCCTGCTATGCTCTCTCTCTCTCTCTCTCTCTCTCTCTCTCTCTCTCTCTCTACACACACACACACACACACACACACACACACACACACACACCGGTCAAGCTGATAACCGAAGTTGCCTTCATCAGCCAAATAAATTCATCAGGGCTGGGGGAATTCCCCCCCCCCTCCAGCGCTCGTGTGCTTTGCTGAACAGGGTGCCCCGCTTCACAGGTCTGGCCATAGGCTGTTGTTTATAATCTGACTCCCCTTGACAGGATTCCCTCCACAACCCCCCCCCCAAAGTTTACAACCGTCTTGATCACGGCTTTTATTGCGATGATGTATGAATTCGGCATAGCCTTGGATCAGGCAAATCCCGCGAAACATTAGCTCGGCTTAAGATCAGGGCTGGCCTGGATTTCCGAGTTGTGTAACTATTGACAAAAATAATCAAAACTGGGAGAAGACTCTATGTGTGTGTGTGTGTGTGAGTGAGTGGGTGGGTGACAGTTTTGTTTCTTACAGCCTTAGTTGGGCATGGTGTGGGGAGCACATGCAAATTTTCCCCTTCCCTCTTCCTGTTGTCGTGCTCGTTTTCTTTTTCTTTTTCTTGAACAAATAATGCGCTGGGATATTCTGTTTTCCAGTGTAGCTTCTTGAAATAACTTTTAAAGTGAACTGAGGAAAGTGAACTGAGTTTCTCTCCATCTCTCTCTCTCTGTGTCTCTCTCTCTCTCTCTCTCTCTCTCTCTCTTTGTCTGGGCATTTTGGAGAACTTTTCGTGTGTGGGTGGGGGAAAAACAAAGCCCCATTTGTGAGCAGGAACTGCCATTGTTTCTCTGAATGGAGAGCGAAGACTGAATTCCCTTCATTGAGTTCCTTCTGCATCTGCAGCTCTGGAAACAGATGTTTCACAGTTTGACTGCTAATACAAGGGGGAGCAGAACCCCGTGAATAAACAGCCCTGTTCAGTCTGGGGTTGTTGTTTTTTTAAAAAAAAGCACTGTTGCGGTGCGTGATGCTCACTCTGCAGTTTAGCCGATACTAAAACCAAAAGCACGAAATAAAAACACCCCATTTGATCCTCTCTTCATGTTGCACCTCTAGCATTTTTCTTAAATAGGGTCCAATCAGGAGGAAGATCAATCAACTTGTTCTTGGGAGTTGAGCTTTGCTGCAAAATACGGTATTTTCCAAAGTAGCAAAACACTTCTTCCTCTTTTTGATGTCCTTCCAAGCAATGTTGATTTTTTTTTTTTCCCCTTCCCCTCCCAGCGGGTAAATAAACACATTTTCGGTATTCCTTCCAGTCTGCAAGTGCTTTTGGGTGCTGATGGTGTTCAATTCCGAAAACATTCACTGGATAATTGCATATTAATGGAGAGCTTGGTCTCCTCTGTTCCCCAGGAGAGACCCCTTGTCTGTTACACTAACTCAGAAATAGCCCTGATCAAAGCTGAATAGAGATTTAATTTGGGCAATTGACTCAGTTCTTTAGAGTTCCCTTCAAGCTCATTTAGAGCACAAGTTCAACTGTTTCTGATTATTTTTATTTTTCCGCAAACGGGCCAGCCTTAGCCAGGAAGATCAGAAGAAAGGAAGTTAATTCGGAGGTAACCTCCTGCAGATTTTCACTTCCAAAGTCTGATGAGCAGGTATATCTGCCAGGGGATTTTCTCCCCCCCCCCCAAATGGCAATTGTCCTGAAAATCAGATTTATTCCTGCAGCTGGGAAAGAGAGGGGATTGTGTCTCAGCAACCGAAAACCCAACAGTTGGGGACAAGGATTTAACTAGGGGTCCTCTTAAGGACATTTGCACTTGAGGGTTATGGCTTCATTTTTGCTTTTCATCCACCGTCTCTCTCCTCTTGGGGTTTATAAGATACTTCTTTTCTACTCGTGAATATATCACAATCTTTGTGGCAGAGGAATTGCCCTGAGCAACGTGTGAGAGTGCTAAAGTAGAAAACTCATTTTACCTTCTCAAAAGAATGGGGGGGAAGTCTGCAAAGTCCCTTGTTCAGAAAACAATGGCTCAGTTGGTCAATTCAGTGGGCTTAATGTCTGTTTTATTTGGAGATTTACTGCCCTGTTTTGTGCAGAATTGGTGCCTGCCAAGGATTATTGATTTTCACTGAAGTGAGCAGGACTGGTCAGCTAAAGTATGTCGGATTTTATTCCCTTTTTATGGACTGCGTTGACGAGGATATATTCTGTATATTCTCAGACAGATCGCTAAGCAGGCCTTGAAAAGCTTTAAGAGTGGCTCCCATTGAGAATTTGCCATTAATTCCCAATTTTAACAGGACAGAGAGGGGGGGGGAAACGATTAAATTACTCAGAGAGGAACATTACCTCTGCCTTTAATTGATTTTGGGTGGGTGGCTGGGTTATGTTTTTTAAATCAAAGTTAGGTGTTTTTTTCTCCCCAGTCAAATTAAATCCAGCCCACCGACTTTGGCTAAGTGTGGCCCTTGTTTGTGGACGATGTGTTAATTTTGCCTTGGGCATTATTGTTTATTTCGTGTTTTTGATCTTGTCATGCTCTGCCCAGGATACTACTTGTATTGGGGCAGGTCAGAAATATTGCAAAACAAACAAGCACAACACACACATTCACGCACTACACACACACACAGATATAGATACACAGAAATATTGCAAAACAAACAAAAGCACATGCATAGATTTAAACACAGACAATAAAAACATTGCAAAACAAAGAAACACACATATAGAGATACAGAGAAATATTGCAAAACAAAAACACACACAAAGAAACACAGAAAATATTGCAAAACATACACACACACACAAACACACAATTTCTGTTCATAAAGATGCACCCCTAAAGAGCAAAACTCCTTCTCCTGTTTCCTGTGCACTTTTAGTGGTGCTGAAGAGATGATAATAAAAAAAAGAGGATCCGAACTCGCAACTTCAGCCTCTGCTCCCAACATATGAGCAGGTGAAAACACCTGGCATCTTGGCATCTTAGTTGATCTGATGCAACCTCTTCTGTTCTGGCCAGCTGTGGCTCTTAATGATTGTGCGGTTGTGGAGGGCTGATAGGGGACCTTCAACATTTCCAAGGCCTTGGCTTCTCTTGACCTTAAATGATCAGAGTTCCAGAAGATGCTACCTAGTTGGCTAATGAAGCGCCTGCAAGAAAACCACCAAGCTCAGATAGCACCAAGGACACCATAGTTCAGGGGTCTTCAAACGTGGCCCTTTTATGACTTGTGGACTTCAACTCCCAGAATTCCTCAGCCAGGCACGCTGGCTGAGGACTTCTGGGAGTTGAAGTCCACAAGTCATAAAAGGGCCAAGTTTGAAGACCCCTGCCATAGTTCATCCCTGAACTACAGATAATTCTCTTCTATAGTAGCAACTAGTGTTTTCCATCTAGTTGTTGCTACCTATCATCTCTCCTCACCCTGTCCATGTTCAACAGCCTGGAGTCTGAGCAGTTTAGCTTTTTTTTTTTTAAAATTAAACTTCATTGAGCATTAAATAGCTTTGAATTGTCAACAGCCCCAACAATTGTGCAAGGGAGTCCACTTTTCAAATAAATAAAATGGTTGGTTTGAGTTGGACTTCTGAAGATCTAGATGTTAAGATATTGCCAGAAGATGGAGAAGAAGGTGTTTTCAGTCCACAAAGACAATCCCAGATATAATAATGGAATAAACTCTTTTTTTGGTGGCTAAAACGGATAGTTTTTATATACAGAAAGTCCAATGATTCTTTGCCGGGACCAGAAGCTGGTGGGTTTTGGGGAAAGTTCTGTTTGAAATTCCAGAGAACTCCCAATAAGTCGTTGTGGATCAGGAATGGGCAATCTGGTGTCCTCCTTTATTTTGGCTTCAACTCCTTTCAGCCAGCATGGACAATGAAAAAGTATTGTCCTGGCTGAGGTCCAAAATACTTAGATGGCACCAGATGGCCACCTCCTGTTGTGGACATTACTGGAGCTAGTTGGACATCTGCCTGTCCCTGAACATGGCAGAGACAGAGGAGGTGAAGAAGGCAAGGTGCAGAATTCCAGGTTGATGTGGAATAATCTAGGTAAACTTTGGTGGCTGCGTGTTTTGTATTTCCACAAAAGTTCAGTAGGAGTGGGACAGATCCCTGTTTAGGAGCAGAAGTTGAGTTTTTTAGATCCATAAAATTGCTAAGGGACAGCACTTTTTTTCCACTCACGTCACAGCCAAAGTGTTGGGCTGTTTCTCATTTCGGTGGCGACACTTGTGTGAGACCTCCCTCTGGCTTCGGATAGAGGTAACCTTCACTTTGGCTAAGAAATGGCTCCCCCAAAACCCCTCTTGACTCTGCTGCAATCCATTTTGCCTTTCTGAGTGTGCTCACCATCGATCAGCGTCCCTCGGTCCCTTTTCCAGCCATTTTTTTGGGCTGATGGCAAGATTATTTGGGCTAGGATGGAGAGAACGTTGTCACGTTTCTGTTTTTATGGCGATCCAGACCGTCCATGGTTGCCCGTGCCTTCTTTCGTCGCTCTCTGCTTCTTTCTTCGGTGACCAAACCACCTAACATAAGAAGCCTTCTAACTTAAGGGGGAATCAGCTTTGCAAAAGGGGCATGCATGGTGAATTTTGAGATTTACATGGGAAAAGCTCGTTTTCCTCATTCCTAAAGCAACGGATCCTTTCCCTATGGAAACTCTTTTGCTTGTAATGGAAGCGAAAGTTCTGGGGCAGCCAAAATAGTTTTTCTAAAATAGACAAGCTGGACAGAAACCCCCTAGATAGGGTTTGGGCATTCTTCGTGGTGACATCACGTGGCTGGTTTATTCTTGGCTTCCCATCATCTTTGAATCCAAGCATTGTGGCTTGCTTGGTAAAATGTCCCAGCTTGTTCAATAAACCATAGTTGCAATAGCCCGGCTTATCATCATGTGGGCATGATGGTTGAATTCCATTCTGTTGGGTTTTACATTGGTGCCATGCTAGGATGAGAGAATCATGATCTATCCTTCGATGCAACTGTGACCTGACTGTTGTTGGGTCTCCTGGCCCTTTACAATGCAACGGGGTCATGCTGGCTGGGGCTTCTGGGATTTGTAGTACCAGAACATTTAGAGCAGTGTTTCTCAACCTTGGAAACTCTTTAAGATGTCTGGACTTCAACTCCCAGAATTAAAGTAGCCAAGACGAGAACAATTAACCAGTGGAACGGCTTGCCTTCAGACCTTGAGGCTGCTCCATCATTGCAGGTTTTTAAGAAGAGAGCGGACGGCCATTTGTCCTGAAATGGTATAGGATCTCCTGCTCAAGCGGGGGGGGGGAGGGGGTTGGACTAGAAGACCTCCAAGGTCCCTTCCAACTCTTGTTATTCTATGTTCTAAGATTGAGAAATACTGGCTCACGGGCTATGGGTTGTGATATTTATTATTTAGGGTAGGTTTTTAATTCACCCAATGTCACATTTATGCTACTGAGTTCCATCCGGATTCACAATTACTCTTTGCTATTGTAGTGATCTTGCCGTCTGATCTTGTAACCCTTTTTTTTTTTTTTTTTTTTTTAACAATGTGGACACCTGAAAAAGTTCTCCTTCGTCCCTAGAGAAACGTGCTTTTTTGCTTGAAAGACGTGCCTCTTTTTAATCAAAACAAAATGGTTAGTGATTTCAAGACTTGACTCTCAGATTTGAATTCCCCATCTCATTGATGAGGTTACATTCCCAGGGTGAATACGCTGTGCAGAGTTGGAGTAAGCATTACATCATCCTCGGCACCATCGTTGGCCTCCAGGGATGACTGGAAGCATGGTAGAAACCTACTGATGTCACCAAACAAGCAGGTTGACACTGTCAACTTCTTACGAGAGGCAGGATGGAGCCAAGTAAGGATGAAAAACGTACTAGAAGCTTCGTGTACTTAGTTTGCCTCTGATTTCCCAACCGTATTTCAAAATACGGTTAGGGGAGAACTTGTGGGGCCGGTGGGGCTGGGATTTGCCCCCTTCTTCTCTAGAAATCTCCAGAAATACCCTAGAAATGTATGGGTATGGGATTTCCACATAGATTATGAATCTGAAATAAGAGCTGGTTTAGTGAAAGCGTATGGGACAATAAATGTGTTAGTTAGGCTATAAAATGTCCTAGGACTCCAGAGACCAGCTTTAATTCCATCCCATCATTCTGGAGAAACTTCTTTGTTGCCTTCTTGCCGTCTTCTCCTCCTTGTCCTCCTTCCCAGTTGTTAGCCAGACTGTCTGCCAACTTTGTGTGCGTGTGTACATGTATTGCCTCTTTTTTTTTTGTTCTAAAAAATTCTTGGCAAGTCCAGCATTGTATATACAGTTTCTGTTTCTCTCCCCGGAGCAGAACAAAGCTTTCAACACGCACATCTCCAGAACTTCTGACAGGAAACCGTTTTAAAAGGAGAACTGGAATTTGGCCATTGTGTCGTTGAGCAGAGGGACAAAATATTTTCCAGTGCCAAAGAGTCTTCCTAGTTTGAATGCCACTGGGTCTTTTTTATTATTACTTTTTTTAACTCAAGAGTTTGTCACTTAGTCTCTCAGCTACAACTTTGTCTGTCAAAAGAATACGGGAGACGAAACGTCGTCTGTTGGCATCGGACGGAAAGAAACATTTTAAGGTGAATTGCCCATTTGTGCTTTGATCTTCAGGGACAGCCAGGAGAGTGGGGTAATCCTTATTTCTATTCCTTTCCTTTCCCCAGTATGGCAATCAAGATGAAATGAATAATGCCTTATATTGCATCATTGGACTTTGTTGTTGTTCGATCTTAGCTTAATTATCACAGGGGGAAGAATTTCCAATAGTTACAACAAATGAAGGAGAATTGCATAACCATTCCGGTCCTTTTTACGGTCTCCAGGAACCACTAGTTGCAAATAAAGTTGCAAATAAAGTTTGGGGTGGTGGTGAGAATTGTAGAAGAACTTTTGTTGATGCCTATGGATTCTGAGAACCGTAACAATTGAGCTTCAGAACATGCCCACCAAAAACTAGACCTGAATTTGTGTGTGGGGGGGGGGACTGTCAGAGAATCTTCTTTTGATACCTGTGATCATTAACAATTGAGCTTCAGAACATGCCTGCCAAAAGCTACACACAACATATTTTGTGACCCTTGGCTGCAACCAATCAATCTTCTACAATAGTTAAAATATGAAGATGAACACGCAATTCTCTGAAACCACAATATAGCACTGAAGAAGCACATTAAAAAAAATCCCATGAGATCAAATGCCAGCAAAGAACTCCATAGTTTCGGTGAGAGGCAAGATTGAAGTCCCAAGAAATGGATCGCGACTTCCTTTTATTTCTGAAGCATAGAAATAAAAGTACTTTCTGACAGAGTTCAAAGGAATATTGAATTGTTCTTAACATGCTGTCCTCTGTATTTTCCTATCAGCAACGCTCCAGTGAAGTTTGTGGGGTTGGGAAAGAGCAAGCAGCCCAAAGTGAGCTACCATAGCTTTCATCGTGGTCCACCCACAATCTAATCCGTTGTACTATAATGACAAGAGTTGCGCAACTTTATCTCCCAGATCAGATGACCTTGGACACCATTGCTTTTGTAGCAAGAGGGATCCAAAACAATTTGGGAGGAGCTACTCACAATATCTTGAGGAAAACGCCCATACATATCTATGGACGTTCTGTATCCTTCGGTGAAGGAGACTGGGAGAAGTTCCCAAAACCCGTGTGGACTCACTTTTTCACTCCTTCCAGTTTCAACTACCTAGCTTACAAGCTAATAGAGGCAAATGCAGCTTTTATTTCCAAATTCACAGTGCCTGGATTCACAAGGGATATCTTTGGGTAACAGCGATCTGCTCCCATTGGCGACTCTTTTTCTGGACCACGAATGAAGCCTTGGTTACAAATATCAACACATGAATTTCTTCTTCTGGAGTTTCCTCAAACGAAAACCTGCTGAATGTCTTTAAGCAACCCAACTGGGGGATGCCCAGCTCACATCAGCCTTAGCCAGTATGATCATTACAGAGGCAAAGGATGATGGGTGTTGCGGTCTACCCACGTCTGGAAAGTCATAGCACTTGACCTCTTTTTGGAAGAATCTTTTGAGGGAAAGACTGATTTGGGGGAGGGAGTATTCTCCCTGCATAGGTCTTTCAGTTCTTTTACCTCCTTTCTTCCTTGTTCCATATATTTAATGTCGGGTGGTGTTTCTTTCTTTTTTCTCTCTCTCTCTGTCTCTCTCCTTGTGGTTGGTGGCCATCAAAAAATTGGAATGGATGCAGTGATTTGTTGGCGGCAGTGCCTGGTATGATTTAAGTGAAGAACACTGCAGACGGCGCACGTTTGCCAGAGAAGTTAACCTTGCTTAATAGAAGCTTCCGTCCTCTCTGCCTGATGTGTCGCCAACGCTTGCATGAAGAAAGCGTTGACTCGAGTGAACCCCTTCCATAATTCATAACGCCAGGATAGACGTCCGCTTCTCGTCAAGGAGATGAGGGAACACCGGGGTTGGTTCTAACGCTGGAGCCCTCAGAACATCTGCAGAATACGTTGGCCTGCAAGGGATCACCCTTTAGAAGCCACCTCTGCTTTTAAACTCGCATGCAGGCCCCAGAAAGCTTGGTTGGGGCACCCTTTTGTGACGTCTCTCTGGCCTGCGAAAATGGAGATCCTTTCTGCCTTTGACATCTTGGGTGCAGAAAAACTCAAGAGTTGGCCGTGTTTCTTTTTCCTGGAGAGTAAAGATCCCCTCAAATTGATTGAACTGGACTCCTGGAAACGTCACGGACCTGTCCGTTTTGTTGTCCTGCCAAGCAGCTCGCCATCACACATGTCACTTTGGCGGATGCCTAAGCTAAGGTGGTGTTTTTCAACTTGGTCATCTTGAAGATGTCTGGACTTCCACTCCCAGCATTCCCTAGCCAGCCTTCCCCACCGAAGTATAATGAAACACAATCCTGGGAACTGGGGAATTCTGGGAGTTGAAGTCCAGACATCTTCCAGTTGACAAGGTTGAGAAACACTTGCCTTAAGCGTTCATTTTATGAATGGCTGAAGAGATTTCTACCCCAGGGGTACCCAGACCTGACCCTGCTTAGTTTCTGGGGAAGGGGAAATCATGGATCCCCATTCCCTTCCGTCTGTAGGTCTTGTTTGTGTAAAATTTGAGGTCTTTCTATTGTCACTTATATTTGGGGCAAGGGAACTGCTGCACTTCTGCAAGAGCTGGGGGTGGGCTGCATCCCATGCAGAAGGGTTAATCTAAAAGGTGGGTTGGGAGGATGAAGGGTCCAAATGAATGGAATTGCCCTTCATGTCTTTCCAGCATCCCTTTCTTCGCTGTCTGATCCTTCTTTCAAAGCAAAGGCAGATCCTGTTGGCCAAAGGTTCACATACATTAACCCAAAGCCTTCTTACCTGGTGTTTTAAGACCAGCTGAATTTCTTTCAAGCAACGTTGCTGGGAGAAAGCCCAACTCACCTCAAGCCTTAGCCAGGAATGAGCAATACAGAGGTAGAGGATGATGGATGTTGTTGTAGTCTCCCAACACCTGGAAAGCACGACGTGAAATGGCAAGGGCCACCTGAGACCCCCTGGCAGCTGGTGGCCAAACTCACCGCTGGACAGATGGGAGGATGTCATAGGGAAGGATATATTTTGATTTGCAAATTGGCCCTTTGCGTTCCTCGCTCTCACGGTTTTTCGAGGGGCATTCCCGTGGGAAAAACGGGATGGGTTTGCAGAGAAAAGGATGGAGGAGCTCCAGGCAAAGAGCTGACCTATAACTTTCCCCCCCCTTTTCCTCCCCAAGGAAGTATAATGAAATATAATCCTTCTTAGCTTCCAAGCCCAGACCTCCCACCTGCTAAGATCTACTGAGGCTAGAAATGGCAGGAGGAGATTCTATGTATCAGTGGAATTTATACAGGGCCTCGTTCCAATAAAACCTCATATACTTAGGGGTGTCCATGGGTTTCTAGGGGGTTGCAAGATAATCAATAATCAAATTATCTTGATAATGAATAATCAGATAAATCGGGGCAGCCACGATAGGCGAGACGATACAGTTATATGATTACTCTTGTAGTTTATTATGTAATTACAACAGTAACCATATAAGCGTATGATCTCGTTTATCAAGACTGCCCTAATTTATTTGATAAGTCCTTGTACTTTTGTGGCTATGTTGAGCTCTGGGATTCTGTAGTTGCTGCAAAAGAAAATAAACCAGAGAACTCTTTTCAAATCCATTTTTCCCAACCTATCATCTACCAAACTCCCAGGACTGGAAACTTGACAAAATCTTCAAGCATTTGGTCAGATTTGAATGAGTTGGGGAAGGACTGCCCTAAACCTAAGCCTGTGGAAGAGGGGGGGGGATCTTAAAGTTGGGAGAGAGGCACCTTAAAGGTCATTTATCTCACTCCTAGCTTGCTCCAAGATGAAAGCACGTGGATAACTGAATGCACCGTTTTTTATTATTATCAATCGTTATCCTATCTCACCACTTTGGACCACTTTTGTTTGATAAGAAACATCAAGAGGTTAGTCCTTAAGACCCAATTAACATTAGCAAACCAATCTGCATTTCTTAACGTGCATAAATTAAGGTCACATTTTGCAACTGGTGGGATGGACGTTTCCTGAAGAAAAGATGGTTGGGGTGGCTAATCTGAGCTGTTTTTCATAACATTTGCATTACATGGAATTTTTGGCTGACTGCACCGTCTTCTAGGCCCGCCCCCCACCCACCCCAATTTGGGAGGGCTTCCTGGCTGTGCATCATTCAAACTTCCTGGAAAAAACAAAAAAGGAATGTGTCCCACATTTAAATGACAGCTGCATTCACGTTAACAAATCGCAGCAGTGTGACGTAGTGGTTAAGGCGTGTGGAACCTGGCTTTTTTCCAGTCAAAGCCATGGAAATTCACAGGAATAGCTTTGCACCAGCTCCGCCCAATCAATCTGTGTTTCTCAGCCTGAGCGTTTTTTTAAGATGTACGACGGACTTCAACTCCCAGAATTCCCCCCCCCTTGCATGCCATCAACAAATGCACAAATGCATCCTTTCTCGCTACAACATCTAGCTAGAAGGGAGCAGAGGCGTTTTGCTCTCCCATCAGCTGCAGCGGTAGTAGGGCTGAGCATCCGAGTGTATCTCGATAACCTTGGTAGTAAAAGTTCATTATCCAGGATTGCACCCAGGAGAACCGAGGTCATAAACCCCCTTCAAGCCTAAACTGCTGTTTGGAAAGAAAGAAGGGGGGGGGGAAAAGGTCTTGAAGACAGATGGGGAAGCAATCGACTGAAGTTATAACTCAACCAGCAACAGCCACTTATTGGTATATCACTCACGATATGTCAGTCTGGAGGTTTGCAGGGAAAATATAATGAGCCAGGATTTTCTTCTAAGTTGCCTGTTGCGTGTTGTGAGAGCAGAAGACCAGAAGCCAGATTGGAAAGCCAGATTAGGATTGATGGCGTCCAGGGGGAAAAACACAGGGCCAGGGGAAAGGAGGGCTGCTTTGGACCCTCATGTCTTCCAGGTCTTCTGCACGACAACAATGGAGCCTGTTTACCCAGTTGATTAAAAAAAAAACTCTACTGAAAAGTGTTTGAAAGCTGCACAATTGGATTCATTGATTGCTCGAATTCTATCAATTTAGATTTTGCCTAAATTAGCCTTCCCTGACAGGTTAACATTCCAGATATATAGGTAGACCACGATTGAGCCCAAATTTTCCAGTTGCGAAGGGAGACACGGGTTCAGTGAGCGTTGCCCCTTTTTACGACGTTTCCTGCCCCAGTTGTTAAGTGAGTTCACTGCAGTTGTGAAGTTAGCAACTCGACTGTTAAGCGAAGCCGGCTTTCCCCATTGACTTTGCTTGTCAGAAGGTCACAAAGGGGGATGGATGACGTGACCCCGGGATTCTGCGACCGTCATAAATACGAATCAGTTGCCAAGCGTCTGAATTTTGATCACGCGACCAGGGGGATGCGGCAACGGCCGTAAGTGTGAAAAACGGTCTTTTTTTTTTTTGCGCCGCTGTAACTTTGGACGGTCACTAAATGTTGTGAGTCGAGGACTACCTGGATTGCAGGAGTCCTAGCCAGCATGATTGATTATTTGATTGATTGATCGATTATGTGACATCGAGTAGGTATCAGCTCTTAGATTTTCCCCAGGGGGATCTGTTCCCATCCTAGATCTTCAGGTCTTTTACTGGGGGCCCCATCTCCATTGGTGTCAAGTCCATTCACCCCAACAAGCTTTTGGCCAATCTTTATATCTTCATTAGATAAAACATACCAAAATAAGGTCCCAGCTGACGGAGAACTGAGCAATCACGTTCAGCAGAAAGAAAACATTTACAGTCAGAAGTTCTGCAACTGAAAACTTGCAGTTCTGCCTATTTTGGGTACTGTGGTTCATTCTTCACTCTGTCAGAGAATTGGGGGGGGGGGAAAATATTCCACGGGTTTGCCTTTATTTTCCCCAAAGGAATAATTATCCTAGTTGCTTCATTCAGCGAGTAAAACTTTTAGAAGGAGAAAAATGACCACAAACTTATTTCGTTAAATCGGTCGATAGCCTTTATATATATACTTCATGCAATCTGGCCCGGCCTTTCAATTTGCAAAAGCAAATGAGCTTCCTTGGAAGCGGCGCAGCAGAAGCGTTTGTGTGCACATAACAAAACACACACAGACACACACACACAGCTTTGATGCTGCCTTGGTCACGTGGGAGTCCCTCGCAGCTGTTTCACTTGTTTGTCTCTGTTTTTGGTCAAAAGGGGAGGCTGCAGTTCCCACTAGCGGCGAAAATGAAGAACTTTTCGTTGTTGTCTTCTCCGAAAACACAATCTTTGAAAACTCTGGAGGATTCTCTTTCTCTGTTGTCCTTATTGGGCAATATTATTGTTCTTCAGTGCACTGAAGCCTGGCTTTTTTGAAAGTGGGGGGGGGCAGTCCGTTCCATTTTCCTTATCAATTTTTTTCCCCAAACTCTTTCACGGGGGGGGGGGGGCCTTCCTGAAAACAAAAAAAAAGACCCCCGGATTTCTCCCTTCCTCAACAACGGTGGGGTAGGAGTTATGGACAGGATGCTTTGATATAATGAAAGTCATTTGATTGCGGAATGGAGGGCTGAGCTCAGCCTTTACAATTTCCCGCACAGGTAGTCCTCGGCTTACGACCACAATTGACATTTCTGTTGCTAAGCGAGACAGCTGCTAAGTGAGCTTTCCTCCATTTTACGACCTTTCTTCCCACAGTTGTTAAGTGAATCACTGCAGTTGTTAAGTTAGTAACACGGCTGTTAAGTGAATTGGGCTTCCCTGCTGACTTTGCTCATCAGAAGTCGCAAAGGGACAGTGCAGCCATCATAAGTATGAGTCAGTTGCCAAGTGTTTGAACTTTGATGACATGATCCACTGCTGCAGGGGTTATAAGTGTGAAAAACAGCCGTAGGTCATTCTTTTCAGTGCGTTCACTTATGGATCTTGTAGTTCACTTAACAACTGCAGTGATTTCAAATAGAATGGAATGGAATAGAATAGAATAGAAATAAGGAAATAGAATAGAATAGAATAGAATAGAATAGAATAGAATAGAATAGAATAGAATAGAATAGAATAGAATAGAATAGAAAACATGGAATGGAATGGAATGGAATGGAATAGAATAGAATAGAATAGAATAGAATAGAATAGAATAGAATAGAATAGAATAGAATAGAATAGAATAGAATAGAATAGAATAGAATAGGAAATATGGAGTGGAATGTAGTGGAATGGGATAGGATGGGATGGAATAGAATAGAATAGAATGGAATGGAATGGAATAGAAAACATAGAATGGAATAGAATAGAATAGAATAGAATAGAATAGAATAGAATAGAATAGAATAGAATAGAATAGAATAGAATAGAATAGAATAGAATAATAACTTTATTGTCACTTTGAATGTACACTAATTGGCATACATTAAAATGAAACTTCGTTGCATTCAGCTCTCAAAGGGTCACCACCTCCGATATACACTACATAAATATGGCAAAAATAAATAAATAAATAAATATAGAATTATGCGTATACCCACATATATGATATGCAGAATTGGGCAGTCCTGTTATAAATACTTCAAAACCTCCTCCCAGAGGGGAGCAACAGAAAGAGACCGTAAAGTGGGTGTGTGGGGTCTCTAACAACGCTTTGAGCTCTAAGCACATGTAAGCGCTTATAAGCAGCATCCTGGATACCAGGAAGCGAGAATTGGCCCGCACACACCGTTCAAACACAGGGCCAGCCGATTGAAACCTCTGTCGTTCAGGTGGCTCTGCGTGCAGCCCGCCGATATTTATTCTGAGCGGCCTCCGACAAATATCCGCAGGAGACTCGGATGTCAGGAGGAGAGAAGAGGGAGTGAAGTGGTGGGTTTAGCTATGAAAAGAGAAAATTAAGGCAGACGAGAGGGCTCTTGAGGGATCTGAAGAGGGGTTAAACTAGAAGGCCACCGTTTACCAAGCTCAAAGTATGCAAGGATGGCGTGAAGTTTCCAAATTGCAGGTGCCCCTTGAATGCCAAGAGGAGATTTCCTCAAAGTGACTGTGGAAATAATATATTGGCCATGTCTTCGGCATTGGCGTTAAGACAGGGAAACGGGCCGGCCAGGCACTGTCCAGGCATCAACCCACATGGAAATACTTCGACCTGCTGCCAATTTCTGAAGTATTTCATTTCAGAATAAGAATCTCAGCACCGATGAGGCCACAGGGATTTTTGGCATCCATCGGACGTCCAACTTGGTTGCCTTCTGCAGCTTGACTCTGAGGAGGACTCAGGACTCAGTGGTAGCAGCTGTTGGCTTTGTAAGCAGGACTAGAGAACCTGGCCTGGTGGCTCCTATCGTGAACGCCTCATACAAAAAGCAGGTCAACATCTTGCAGCTTCGCACAAACTCTTGTGGAATTCACGCCGTTGCGCAATCGTAACTTTGCTTGGGACCAGGGAGCTGAATTGGCCAACCAGACGCTGTAGAGATAGTCACCAGGATAACATTTTTATTTTTTTTTGCAACTGTGAAGTGTTGACTCTTTGCAGGGCCACAAAACTCTTGGCTGCTTTTGTGGGATGGGCAAACGCAGTTAACCATCCACCCCCCCCCCCTTTAGTTTCTTCCAGTGGGTCAACTCAAAATTCCCGGACCTTCTTTGATTAAAACCTTCTATTAAGCAAAAGACCAAGAGGGAGAGAATTCTCCAACGATGCTTCTTACTCTGCAAATATCGCCCTGTCTCTACTCGCCTCCCGTCCTGCTTTGCTCTCCATAAACACAGTCCAAAGTTTCCGGGCTGACTTCCTGTTTTCCTCATTTTGGCCTGGCCCTGGTGATCAGATGTCCAAAGGCAGTTCCCCCGCTTCTTGGTGGCTTATCTCCTGATAACACCACCTCTCAAACAAAGGGTCCAGCCTTCCATGTGCCAAACAAAGGAAGTGTGGTCCCGTTTCAAATAGTCTGGCTATGCAACATGTACGCCAGTAATAACAACGAATCATCAATAATGTAGAAGGCTACAGGAGACTGGTGGATTTTAAAGCAGATGGTGGACAAAAGGTGGATGGTGTAGTTGGCTCCCAGGCTGGGCTGTTTTATAAATTGGTGTGCATTCATACGTTACGTAGATCTCATTTCTACTCTCTGGAAAGTCTCAGAGCAGAAGCGTCAGCCATTCTTTCTTAAGCTGGAGGGATCATGGAGAATTGTCTCCTGTGGTTCTAGGTAGATCGTAAAACAGACCAATGAATAAAAGTATCTTATTGGACAGGAGCTTTTGCCAGTTTGGGGTCTCTGGCAGATGACCCAAGTATGCATCTCAAAAGAGGGCCAGCCTGGATTCTTAATCGAAAGTCCCAGTGAGAGGAATTTAGGACAGTTGTTTGTTCCTGGGAAGTGTAATAAGTAGAGCGGCTCTAGATAGTATTTCTTCCTCTTTTCTCCATGAAGGATCATCGGATTAAAGAGATGGTAACTTGTCACTGATGGAGGAAGGAGCTGTAAGGGGATGCTGAAGGTTTATCTCCGTCTCGTAGGTGAGGGAGCCAGCGTTGTCTGGAGATGCTTCTGTGGTCATGTGGCCGGCATGGCTTTATGCCAAAGATGCATGGAAGGCTGTTACTTTCTCACCGAAGTGGTACCTGTTTTATCTGCTCGCATTTGCATGATTTCAAACTGCTACGTGGCAGGAGCTGGGCAAATGCAAACTTGCTGGTAGCACCTACTCTTTCGCTTTCTGTCTTAGTGCCTGACTCTCCTTAAATGTTCAGAGAGGACCTGTTTTTTTTGTTGTTGAAGGTTAGGAACTGAAACTACATTGGTGTTCAGGCATCTTCTTCTTCCTCAGATTGAGGGAAAAGATGCTTTTGGTTGGCTTTCTTCAAGAAGAAGAGAAGATTAGTCAAGTTCTGCTGGGTGGTGCCGGCTGACCTGGCTTTTGAAGGATGGGATGGCCAAAAATTGTGGACAAATCTCTCCTTTTTTTATTCTGCTACCCTTTCTCAAGTTCTCTGTCTTTCTGGACTTCCTACGATGAGATCAGATTTCCAAGGAGCATCAAGGCAGCCAAAGACGCTGCCAAATGAAGGAAGGATTAGTCATATCAAAACCCAACCTTTGCAGTTGCACATCCTTGCTTCCTCTAAAAATAAACTCAGAAACGGCTTCGAAGGAAGTCTGAATATCAATTAGAAAAACAGAAAGTTCTCTTCTGGGAAAAGAGAATGTTCAAGGAAGGATAGATTTCTTTCGGGGTTGCATAAGTAGGGGCCTTGACCTTGAAGAGGCTACCCAACATTGGCCATCAAATTGTTAATTGTTAACGTGATAGGGAAACGTGATAGGGAAAATGACGGGCATTTATAAAGAATGAGCATATCGCTATTAAATATAATGTAATTAGCAGCAGGAATTCTGCTCCCAATTGTGGTTATAGGTTATAAGGGCCACTTGTAGAGCTACTGGGTCTGTTCTGGGATAGCCTACCAGGGTCTCTAGAAGCCTTGATGGTCATCTTCCTCTTTAGATTCAGCAGAGCATTGTAGGAGAGGAGCAGGCACAGCCGGGGGCGGAGTTAAATATGTCATTAGCCCAGAATCCCTACGTTCCCATAAAAAAGGAGCACGGTGGCTCGCCTGGCTAGGACGCTGGTTTGGAGGTTAGCAAGCCCATGTTGGAGACCCGAGAGCTGCCATGGGCAGGGTTGAGCTCCTGTCCTTTGCCCCTATTTGGGCGCTGTCACTGGCTAATCCTTTCAACCTAGAAGCGTCTCGGTGCTTCTGACACCAGTGCAATTCCCACAAACATCTGAGTCCAGCCCA
Organism: Azemiops feae; assembly: GCA_023970755.1. NCBI lineage: Eukaryota > Metazoa > Chordata > Lepidosauria > Squamata > Viperidae > Azemiops > Azemiops feae. The sequence goes on along the minus strand of JALGBA010003994.1, from coordinate 393,370 downwards.
TCCTGAATTCCATTGACCCTTATCTGGTTAAAGTATTGAACTTGACTTGACCAGATTCTTGTGCACAGGCAGTCCCCGACTTACACCAGTCGGTTTAGTGACCATTTGAAGTTACAACACCACTGAAAAAAAGTGACTTAGGACCCATTTATAACCGTTGCAGATCCAAATTCAGACACTTGGCGACTGGCTCGTATTTATAACGGTCGCAGCGTTCCCGGGGTGTGTGTGTGTGTGTGTGTGGTCACGTGATCCCCTTTTACGACCGCCTGACAAAGCAGAGTCCATGGAGAGAAGCCAGCTTCGCTTAACAGCCGCGTCCCTAATTTAACAAGTGCAGCGATTCGCTTCACACCCGTGGCGATAAAAGTCGTAAAATGGGGCCAAGCTCGCTTAACGAATGTCTCACTTAGCAACAGAAATGTTGGGCTCGGATGCGGTCGTAAGCCGAGGACTACCTGTGTAGGCTTGAATGAATTTGCTATGCTGCAATCTGGCAGGGGGGGGGTCCTGATTCTTGGTCTTCCTTCCCTCCCAGGACCAGGCGCCTGCTGGCATCGGCGCTCGAATGCAGGAGCCAGGAGTGCCCGCCAACTCAGGGTCAGTGCCCGCCCCGGCTCCGCCCTTGGTGAACGACTACACCCTGAGAAACCAACTCCTGAAACAGCAAATTATGAGACGGCGGCAACAGCAGCAGCAGCAGCAACAGCAGCAGCAGCAACAGCAACAACAGCAACAGCAACAACAGCTCCAGGTTGGTTTTTTTTAGCATGCTGGCTGGGGAATTCTGGGAGTTGAAGTCCACCTATCATAAAGCGGGTGAGGTTGAGAAACGCTGGTGTGGAAGGAGACCAAAGGCAGATATTTAAAAAAAAAAAATTGCAGGGAAAGTTGCATGAATCTAATAGCTGGAAACGGGAAGCAATTCTTTTTACATTGCAAAGGAAATGGACCTTGTGTGGACACAGCTTTTTGTTGTTGTTGCTCCTAGGAAAAGCAGAGGCATAGCATGATGGGCGTGGCGACCGAGCAAAGGAGTCCCTTTGTGGGCCAACAGATGAACCAGTTTCCCGGTAAGAAGGGGATATTCAACCACCACGTGTAATTTTTTTTTTAAAAAAGGAAATTGTCGTGTAAGTTTAATCTGCTCTGCTGGCAGAGCTTTAATGAACAGAACAGAAGAGGTTTATTGGCCAAGTGTGATAAGACACACCAGGAAGTGGTCTTCGTTACAGAAGCACTCAGCATACAGGTAGTCCTCAACTTACCACCACAACTGAGCCCCAACATTTTGTTGCTAAGTGAGCTTGGCCCCATTTTACAGCCTTTCTTGTCCCAGTTGTCAAGTGAGTCCTTGTTAAATTAGGAACACGGCTGTTAAGTGAATCCAGGCTCCCCCCCCCCATTGACTTTGCTTAGCAGAAGATCGCAAAAGCGGGTCACAGGACCCCAGGATTCTGTGACCGTCATAAATGTGAGTCAGTTCTCAAGCATTCGAATGTAAATCGCATGACCCTGTGGATGCTGCAACGGCCCTAGGTGTGGAGAACGGTCCTAAGTCACTTTTTTTTTTCTTTAGTGATGTTGTAAACTTTGAACGGTCAGTAAATCAACTGCTGTAAGTTGAGGATTATCTGTATCTGCCAAACAACACAGAAAATAATAATAATAATAATAATAATATAATAATAATAATAATAATAATAATAATAATAATAATAATAATAATAATAATAATAATAATAATAAATAATTGGAATGTTCAGTTGACGGGTTCACGTCTAATGAATAATAATGATGATGATGATGATGAGTTTGAAGACATGACTCGCGCGCGTCTGTTCCCTCGCTAATTTGAGATCCTCTCGTTCCTTCCCAGCGGTCTCTCAATCCGTGGCGACCGACTGCAGCCAGACCATGCAAGTGCCTGGCTCCGCCCACCGCCTGATGCCTCCGGCTCAAGGGATGCTGCAGGGCACGCTGGCCCCTGGCCTCGGGCCAGCCGCCGTGAACCAGAGCAGCGGAGCGATGGTGATGATCCCCCATAACCCCAACAAGCAGCCGGCCATCTTCCCCCCAAATTCCGATTTCAACCTCCCGCTCCGAGGAGGCCAGAACTCCTTGGGCATGACTTCGGGATGTCAGACCGTCCACAGCCATCCCGCAGCCCGGCCGGTGATGGCCACTCCCGCCTTTGCCGCTGGGACTCTGGTGACCCATTCTTCTGCCCAGCAGCACTTGAGGCAACCAGCCATGGCCAGAATGCCTGCCATCTATTCGAATTCCTCCGCGCAGATGTGGACGCCCACGGTCGTCCCCAGGATGCCCACTCAAAATCCGATGGAGGCCACCTTGCACCAGTTCTCGAACAACCCCGTCTTCTCCAAGCAGACCGTCAGGTCAAGCATCCCCAGTCAACCCTTCTCCCACCAAGCTGGGCCTCCGCCCAACCAGATCGTTCCTGGGATGCAGGCCAGACAGATGCAAAAAATGAACGTTGGACCTTCGAACCAAAGCTTAATCCCTCCAAATAATCAAAACCTGAGACACGGTTTAGCCAGAGGCTCTTTGCCAGCCGCCATGAATGTCCTGAAATCCATGCCCCAAGGGGTCTCGGGATTCAACCCACTCAACGTTGGGCCACCCAGTTATCCAGGCTCGGCAGGGCAGCCCTCCATCACGTTCAACAGGATGAGCGCTCCTTTGGAGTTGTCGCCGCAATACGACTTTGTACCACAGCAGAGCAACGCCATGTTACCCGGGGTGTGCAGCGAAGCTGATTTGATTGACTCTTTGATGAAGAACAGCGTTGGCACTGATGAAGACTGGCTAAATAGTTTGACATTGATAGACGATATTTTGGGGCAGCACGTTCAGAGTGCCGGACATGTCTGACTCTCGAGAGACGAACAGAAGGAGGTGTAAATAACTTGCAGGATCTGGAACGGAACCCCAGCAGGGACAAAAAAAACAAACCAACATATTCTAAAATATCTTCTTTCTTCCTTTCCGAATCGAAAGAAAAAAGGATGTCCACTTGGCTTAACTTGCCCTCTGGGTTTGTTTTTCTTTTCTTTTTTTTCTTTTTTCAAACGGCCGTGTACATATTTGAATATTTTGTAAATTATGTTTTCCTAAACATTAAATATGGAAGTATTTATACTTCTTTGCTGGACGTTGTAAATACCTTATAGACTACTTTTTTTTTGTTTCTTATATTATAGGAATTACACTTTGGTCTAAATATGCAAATATTATTGTTAGTTCCAGTAATACTGTGTATTACAGCATCAAATATTTTATGTTTTGACATAACGTATGAATGAGGGGGTGCCCTGGAAAACAGAATAAACCGAAAGAAAAATTTGCAGCGATTCTGAGACTCCCCTCCTTCTCCTTAGTGCAAATTGGATAAATCCCCGTTTTTGATCAGCCGCCAAAACAGCTTCACAGAATAACTCCTTGGGACGAGCTCCTACATGAAATGGAAAAATGTTGTTTTCGTTTTTTTCATCTGGGGGTTTCTTCACGCAGTGAGTATCTTCTCACGGCATGATTTTAAGGGGACAGGCAAAATTTGGGGTTGGGGTGTGGCGCACATTGGGAACCCGGTCCTTCGAGTCCAATCTGGTCTGTGTAAAAAAAACGCATGGTGTGAACATTCTCCCCCAAAATCCTGATTGCTCCAAAACGAGCCGATCCTGGAACTTGTAAAAAAAAAAAAAAAAAAAATCAATTTCACAAGAAGCAAAACTTCTGAGGTTATTCCATGCTCTCTTCCAGCCCTCCCTGTTTATCTTTCTCTTTATTTGTACACCTGTCTGCTTTTTGTTTTTGTTTTCTAACAATTCCTGTGTTGTGCTACCTCTTAAGTAAAGACACCAGTGCTTTGTAGTATCCCCTTTAATTACCTGGCCTTTTTTTGTTGTTTTTGTTTTGAAAAAAGAACCTATTGAAATATTAGGAATCCCAAGGCAGGGACACCGTTTGTTAAACTTCTGGGGTCTGTGCAGCCTTTCCTAGAAACCTTGAGCAATGGGTTTGTATGTGTGAAGGAACCCCATGAATAATATCAAAGAGAGGTGCAGAGTAGCTCCTTCTTTCCCAAATGCTCATCAGCAAGGCTCCCCCAATGAAGTACAGGCAGTCCTTCACATAGGACCATAATTGTGTCTGTCCATGATAATTTGACGTAAAAACCCATCTTTGCAGCCTTTCTTGTGGCAGTCATTAAGAAAATGTGGTCGTAAAGTAGCTGCCATGGTCATTAAGCGAACACGGTCGTTAAGCAAACCGATGTTTCCTTATTGGTGTGGTTTTGCTGAAAACCAGAAGTAAGTGCCAGTTTTCAGGGGAAACCATCATAAAATACGATCATGTAAATAAGCCATAATTGTGGCCGTGTTGCTGAGCACCAGATCAGCCATATGACTGCAGAAGGAGCCACCATCATCAGACCTTTGAATCCAGGCTGTTAGGATGAGTCGTAACTTTGAATGGTTGGTAGTCAAGAACTACCAACAAGCAAGACCTACGGATGTGGTTACACCAAGCTGCCCCTGGAGAAATCATCAAATGTTGGTCTTGAGAACGTATTAAAATGCCAAGGCTATTTGACAAAATTGTCTATGCCAGGATGCCCAGATCTAAAAACAGTTTGTCTTTCTGATTTGCCCACCTCAACCATGTATATTTGTAGCATACCAATGCTTTGTTCTTGGCTCCAAATGATGATGATGATTATTTTTTGTATTCTGTTTTTAAAATACAGATTTCCCCCTCTCCCGCCCCAAATTCCCCGGGATAAAGATGTCGATAAAAACACAACATAACTTAACTTTGGATGTTTTTTCTGTCATTGTATATTTAAAGAGTCTGTTTATCCAAAAAAATCCATTGTACTGTACACTTCTTCAAAAAAAAAAAAATGTTCCTACTTTGTGTAACCATATTTTAATAGCCACAACCTCCTCCTTCATTTGTAAAATAACATTCATGTCAAATACACCAAACTGTTTTTTCCTTCATACCATAATAAACTGCCAGGGAAAAATTGCACTCACTGAATGTTTTCGGTTATTTGCTTTGTAAAAACTGTTTTTTTAAAGATAGATGGATGCATGGATGGATGGATGGATAGATAGAAATGGATGGATATAAATGGATGGATGGATGGATGGATGGATGGATGGATGGATGGATGGATGGATAGATAGATAGATAGATAGATAGATAGATAGATAGATAGATAGATAGATAGATAGATAGATAGATAGATAGATAGATATAAATGGATATAAATAGATAGATAGATAGATAGATAGATAGATAGATAGATAGATAGATAGATAGATAGATAGATAGATAGATAGATATAAATGGATGGATATAAATGGATAGATAGATAGATAGATAGATAGATAGATAGATAGATAGATAGATAGATAGATAGATAGATAGATAGATAGATAGATAGATAGATAGATAGATAGATAGATATAAATGGATGGATATAAATGGATAGATAGATAAAGATAGATAAGATAGATAGATAGATAGATAGATAGATAGATAGATAGATAGATAGATAGATAGATAGATAGATAGATAGATAGATAGATAGATAGATAGATAGATAGATAGATAGATAGATAGATTAGACAGACAGACAACATAGATAATTAGATAAATAGAAGATAGATATATGAATTTGTAAAACTCAGCTTGGATGAATGTTGACCATATTATTTCCGAACAAGAAGATCTGGAAGATTTTAAAAACCACGAGACATTCTACCGTGGGTTACAAAGCCTCGTAGCCTGCTTCCGGCGAAGGCAGCGCGAGGCGAACTACAATTCCCAGCGCTCCCCGCGCGAGGGCGCCGAGCGCCTTTTCCGGCCGGCGGAGAACTCCATCTCCCGGCGTGCTCCGCGCGCCGCGCTCGGCTTGCCCCTGAGCTCGGCGGCGGCTTCCTGTCAGCCTCCGTCACGTGACCGAGGCCCACGGCGGCGGCGGCGGGGAAGGGGGGGGTCGGTGAGGCTGAGGCGGCCGCCGGCGGAGCAACGGGTGAGTGGGCGCCTCGGCGGGACCCCGCGCCCGGCCTACCCCGGGGGGAGAGGCGGAGGGGGGCCGCCGTGGGAGGAGGGGCTTCTGGGGTGGGGGAGTCCTGGCAAGGGGGCACAAGCCGGGCAGGCCGCCGGGGGGGGGGCTCCCCGCAAGGAGAAAGCCAGCCTCTCGGGGTGGGGGGGCTTCGCCCTTCGTTGAGGCGCTACCTGTCCAAAGGCAGGGAAGACGGGCTCACAAGAAATGGGGGCGGGGGTCTTTTGCTTTGCAAAATAATGTGTGTATGTATATATTTATATATATATATGTATGTATGTATGTGTATATATGTGTGTGTGTGTGTGTGTGTGTGTGTGTATGGATAGATAGACAAGAATATAGATATAGAATAGATAGATATTAAATAGAGAGAAATTAGAGAGAAAGATGATAGATATTAAATAGAGAGAAATTAGAAAGATAGAAGATAGATATTAAATAGAGAGAAATTAGAGAGAGAGATGATAGATATTAAATAGAGAGAAATTAGAAAGAGAAGATAGATATTAAATAGAGAGAAATTAGAGAGAAAGAGATGATAGATATTAAATAGAGAGAAATTAGAAAGAGATAGAAGATAGGTATTAAATAGAGAGAAATTAGAAAGAGATAGAAGATAGATAGATAGATAGATAGATAGATTCATTCCTTATACAGGGAGTCCTCGACTTACAACAGTTCGTTTAGGGACCGTTCAAAGTTACAACGGCGTCGAAAACAAAGGACTTTGGGCCGTTTCTCTCACTTGCAACTGTTGCAGCCAATCCCGTGGTCACGTGATCAAAACTCAGATGCTTGGCAACTGAGTCGCATTTATGACGGTCACAGTGTCTCTGGGGGGAGGGAGTCAATGGAGAAGCCAGGTTCACTCAACAACCGTGTGACTAATTTAACAACTGGCAAGAAAGATCGTAAAATGGGGCAAAACTCACTTAGCGACATAAATTTGGGGCTGAGTTGTGGTCGTAAGCCGAGGACTACCTGTATACATCTTTCTTAGGACGGTGCTTCCCAAAGAGAGGCCTGAGGGCGGTCCTGGGAGACAAAATGATTTTGCACCTGTGTTGGGAAAGAAAAAATAACATATTGAATACCCCAGGCCACCATGGTGAGATGCAGTGGGGGGTCTCAAAGACGTCCTTTTTAACTCTTTAATACAGCAAATATTGATAAATATTAACAACAATGTCAGAGTCACTCGACAGAAGGATGGGTGGCATGTAAAATAAATAAAATAAATCTGGTAGGCAACCTTAATCCGCATCTCTCCATCTCATAGCGCACAAGAGTTGCTTCACGTGTTCCTTTTTTTCTAATCGAGTCAAAGTGCCCAGTTGGGCAGAATAACAAAAGTTGGAAGGGTCCTTTGAAGGTCTTCTAGTCCAACCCCCTGCTCAGGCAGGAAAGTCTACACACCATTTCGGACAAATGGTTTGTCCGATCTCTTCTCAAAATCCTCCAGTGTTAGAGCACCCACAACTTCTGGAGGCAAGTCGTTGCAATCTAACTGGTAAATTGCAGCCATGAACTTGGTTGGATCCAGGCTATCTTTCTTTTATATGAATGAATCTACTGTCATATGGATCCACCCCACATGCAGAGTTTCTCCTCTGCTCTTTGGCTTGTTTGGTTTTGGGGCTTGCCTCCCTGTGATAAGAGGGCAGTGTGCTGTTGCCATGAAATCTGTGCCAAAAGGATCCTCGGCGTGGTTTTTCTTGTACACTTTCCATTAGTCTTGGAGAGGGTGTAGATTGCATCCATAGGCATGTGGATCTTCCCTCTTGCACTTTCCATAAAGATGAAGGAGGCAAGGAATCTAACTTTCCCTTGGCTTGGGAATTTGTGCAACTTTCCCCTTCCCCAAAAAAAAAAGAGGGGGAGAAGACTGGAAAACTCGAATGGCCTGACCCACAACGTGGGTGGGTTAGATCATTTTGCACATTTGGGTTCCCTTGGGGAAATGATGGAGAGCAGTGTTGTGAGATTGTGTTCCTGAGTGATTCAGCATTGGAAATTAAGCTGTGTGGAGGGAGTGAACTCCTGTTCTTAGGAACGCCGCCGTGGTGTTAGAATGACTCACAGTGTTCTTGCTTTGTTTGCTTTCTTGTGTGTTTATGATGACATCAATGTAGCTGCATTTAAAATGAATACACCTTATTATATTCCTGTAGCATTGACACTATATTATATTTCTGTAGCATTGATACTATCTCAGTATTTCTGCATCCAAGGAGATAGTCAGACAGCATGAATGGCCTATGTGCCTGACTAGATTCCAAGTGTGTGTGTTTGTGTGTGTGGTTTCATACAGGGCCATCTTTCCAAGTAGTTGTTACGCTGTAGTCTCCACAACTTGCAAGCCAAGTCAAAGCAAGTGTTGTTCTTAGACTTTTCAGAGCAAAGTTTACTAAGACATAATTACTATACGCAGGCTGGTGTAGTAGCTTCAGCTTTTTCTGTTTTTACTCTACAATGTTTTGTTTCTTGGGGGAGGTAACTTGATATCCAAAAATATATATATATGCCAGGATGAAAAACATAGCTGTGTTTTAAACAACTGGCGGAGAGCACCGGAAGGGACAAACACTCCCTTGGAGTTGCTAAAGTTGCTATTTTGAGGAGGCAAAAAAAAAAGGCTCGCTCAAACTTTTTATTTTATTTACTGGGCCTTCAGGCAGTTTTCGGCTGCAGTTATCAAAATCAGAAAAGGATTTACTGATTTGTTATTTACGTTCAGCTTCCGGCAGGATGATTTTGTGCGCTAGTGTTTTAGGACTGCATGTCCAGAAAAAAATCTTCGAACACAGCGTTTGTTTCTCCCAGCCAGAAACGTCTTAGAAGAGGACTTTGCTTTCCATCTAAAAATAGGGACGGTGGAAGCAAGAAACACGGCCGCTATGTCTACGAATTTTAAACGGTGTTCTGGAAACAGTCACTGTACCGATACAAGGTGCAGGTAGTCCTCAAGTTATGAACACAATAGGGGGCCAGGATTTCCATCGCTAAGCAAGGTGGTTGCGAGGTGAATCAAGCCCCATTGTACGACCTTTTTTTTTTTGCCACAGTTGTTCAGCAAATCCCTGCCATTGTTAAGGGAATTGTAGCCAGGGAGAGAATTGTGTGGTCATTAAGCAAACCAGGCTGTCACAAATGGAGGTCACGTGACCCTGGGAGGCTGCAACCCTCACAAACGCAGGCCGGTCGCCAAGCATTTGAATTTTGATCCCATAATTTTGGGGGACACTGCAATGGTCATAAATGCAAGGTCATCGGTCACTTTTTTCCAGGGCTGTTGGCGCTTTGAATGGTCGCCAAACGAAAGGAGGGGGGGGGTAAGTCGAGAACTATTTTGTACAGACGAATCGCCAAGCGAAGCCACACATCATCCCCTTATTAAAAATCTAAAAGGTATTATTTCAGAAATTGGAGAACGGCGCAGTGTCGGTTCCAGATTATTCTAGGGTCCTTTATCCCCCCTCTCCCAAAAAAAAAAAAAAAAAAAAACAAGTTGCAGTCGTGGTAGGAGAACATGAATTCGAAGAGGGAAAGTTATTCTCTCTTCTCTCTTTTGGGTTTCAATTTCATTGTGTAGAGAACTGCCGAGGGGGGGGGGGGAAGAGCAGAAATGAAATAAGGTTGCAGCAGTCAGGACGGTATTAAAATTGGCGGCTGGCTCTGTTTTTCCTGAAATTATTTCAGCCCGACACATCTCTCTGATCTTAGGTCTTGGGAGAGAGCTGGTTTTCGGGGAACAACACCCCCCCCCCCCCCCCAGCCTCTAAACCTGAAAGAAACGTCATCTGTCTCCCTGCTTTGGGCTTTTTGATATCTCTGCGTTGTCTAATTTTCTCCCTAAGATTTTCACACGGAAAATCGGAGGTTGGAACCCTTCCCAACACATCACATATAGACTGTTTGATTTTATGCCCCTACATTGTTTGGCTCCTGATTGACAATCCCAGGGAGAGTTGCTTTTCCGAGACATAACCGCGCACTCATCCTAAAAAGATGGGCCAGCCCTCCCGTGCAGATCTTGCCAAGCCGATGAAGAGGTCTCACTGTGCACAATTTTTGTGTGTGTGTTTTTTTTTTTAATCAGTGGCAACGCAACTTTCATCTGCGTGAAGGGCTGCTTTATATTCCAGAGCATTTTTGACATCATCCTCGTTTTTGCTTTCCGAAGCTATTCCCTGAATTAATGCAATGCTTTTATGTTTGCAACGCCTGCAACTCCCTTACAGTAAGGACTCCACTGGCTTCACAAGTTCGGTCTGCGCCAATTTGGGACTGGCATTGTGTCCCCACATTGTGTCAATGCTAGAAGGTTTTTCTCTATCCGGGCGCATTGATTTCTGCTGCTCAGCTGTTGTAGGGGAAACCTAATGAATGCAATACACAAAGTCCTCAACTTACAACAATGGCTTTGTAGCCAGGGAGAGAAATTACTCTTCGTTCAAGCCATCAGCCACAAATGGCATCGCAGTTGGGCAGCATCATCAACACTTGCCACACTTCCAATTTAGTCCTGTAGTTTCCATTTTTTTTTTTTTTTTGGACGGAGCATTTAATTTGCAAACATGGTTTGGTGCTGACAACAGATTTCTTTTTTTTTCCTGGTATCTTTTCACTAAGTTAAAACTTTCTGTCTTTTTAACCTCCTTTCATCTAATAGAGATTGGCTCAGCTTCCATTTTGCCTCCCACTTTGCACTGGCCTGGCTGACACCCTGTATTGAAATTAAAAATTTGAATTTTCCCAAGTTATCTTTTTTTTAGGAGGAGAACGATACATTTAGGAGAGGGTCAACAGCTTTTCTCCCTATTGTTTTTGTCAGCCTTCCATTCCCCCATAAAATGTTGCAAAGGGGAACCCCCTGTTTGAAATTGCTGGTGTGTGTGTGTGTGTGGTCCAACTAAAATCGATGTCTCCTGTGTGTTGGGTCTATATTGTCCCTAAGAGAGGTTTGATTTGACGTCTTCCGTGACTGCTTTCTCAGCAGGGTTTCCCCGCCATTCTCCAGCATGGCCTCCTCTTCCTCAACGCCTCGATGCAACTCAAACTCCTTGGAAAGTGCCTCCATTAAAAAAGTGAGTGTCTTCGTGGGCTTCTTTTGAGATGAGAGATTGAATTGTTCCAACGTTAACAAGTGGCTGTCAGAACTGCCGTGTGCGATTTACCCCTGTGGGGATCTTGCCCACAAAGCAAACATCCCTTTGTTGATCCTGTTATGTCTCCCCCTCAGCCCGTGAAAGACAGAACTAACTGGGAACACAATGAAGAAATTCCTCGTCTGCCAGGGGAAACTAGAGTCACAGGTAAGCACAGAGTCCATAGGGTGCGCAGGTAGACCTCGCCTTACAACCATTCAGCACCTGCTCAAAGTTACCGCTGCAATGGGGGGGAAAAAGTGTCTTGCAAACAGTCCTCACACTTACAACCGTCACGGCATCCCCAGTCGGGGGGTCAGAATTTAGGCACTTGGCAGCCAGTTTATGACAATTGCAGCATCGTAGGTCGTTATTTGTGACCTTCCCAGGCAGCTTCTGACAAGCCAAGTCAATGGGGAAAGCGGGATTCACTTAACAGCCTTGCGATTCGCTTAACGACAGCAGCAGCCAAAAAAAAAAGTCATAAAGTTGAACGGAACTCACTTAATGGCTGCCTTGCTTAGCAACAGAAAATTCTGGTGGTACGTTGAGGGCTACTTGTAGTCGCTCGCTCCCGAACCCAAGTTACTTAATTCAGAAAGAGTAAAGCGATGTGCTGTCTAAGGATAACATGCTTGAATCTGAGAGCACCCTGGTATATCTCCGAAATAACCATTCAGCTAGATGGCTCTGCTTTTGTTGCATTTGTTGTGTCTTTGGAGCATACTCAGAGTCAGATCCTTCACTATGTAGTCAAACAGTAGGTTAAGGTTTCCCTCAGAGTCGCAGGAAATCCCCTTCATTTGGCCAGGGATCCAGAAATAACTAAATTTAGGTCTTCTCCCTAAAACTCAGAAGTACATTTACAATTTTACTTTCATTTTATCGGCCACAATAGCATTTGAGCCTTTCCATACGTCCTCTGCCAATCAACGCTGCTAGAGAAATGGGCCTTTTTAGAATTTCAAAGGCAAATTCAGAAAATTCTACTATACTTTAGTAACGAGGAGGAATTTTGTATTTTTCTAAAAAAAAAAAATGTCTGTGCGTGCTTGCCTTTTCAGCTGTTGAAAAAGGTTATCCGAACTACACTCCGTCGCACAACACAAGATCCTCCGTTAATGGTAGTTCGTTTCACTTCCAGATTCCCCAGTAATCTCTGACTTTTTTTTAATCTCACGTTATTGTCTTGATTGCCTTGCTTGTATTTTAAATGCAAAGCTGCTCTTTCTTCCACAGACAAGGAAGTCATTTACATGTGTCCCTTCAACGGTCCTGTTAAAGGGAGAGTCTGCATCACAAACTACAGACTGTACTTGAGAAGCGTGGAATCGGTAAGCAAACTTTACTGGCCTGTTGTGTGTTGGAGGCAACCGCTGTGATGACTTCTCTGCCGGGTTGACCTCGGCCGAATGGCATTTTGCAGTTGGTGAGGTAGTTGATGCCTGCTGTTGTCAGATTCAGAATTACGACAGGTGTGTTCATAATGCAGTCCTAGGCTGCATTAACAGAGGGATAGAATCAAGATCACATGAAGTGTGAAGACGGCTTTATAGCGCCTTGCTAAGGCCACACTTGGAATACGGCGTCCAGTTTTGGTCACCACGATGTAAAAAAGATGTCGAGACTCTAGAAAGAGTGCAGAGAAGAGCAACAAAGATGATTAGGGGACTGGAGGCTAAAACATATAAAGAACGGTTGCAGGAATTGGGTAGGTCTAGTGAAAAGAAGGACTGGGGTGACATGATAGCAGTAGTTCCAATATTTGAGGGGCTGCCACAAAGAAGAGGGGGTCAATTTATTTTCCATATAACAAGCTTTATTGAATTTTTTTGTTTTACAACCAAGTGCTTAGGACTCATCGTGGAGATAGGGCACTCCATGGAACAAAGTAAAAAATATAATCATACATGAACAATTTAAATTACTTCTTTAAAGTTTCCCTCTCTATTTTATCAATCAAGAAAAAAAAAACTATCAATAATATTTCCACCTGTTTTCAGGCTTAACTAACTTCAATTAACATATTCCAATTTGGCCTTACATAAACACATAGTATACAATTCGGGTATCCATATAATATAGATTATTCTTTACCTATACATATTACTCCAATTATTCACTTTATACTTCTCAATTAAATTCTATCTCCTATTCTATTTCACATACATATTTTATAAATGAACATGAAAGTTTTTTTTAAAACCATTTTACATTAGCCTAAATTATTTCTAATTATTTCTAAAACAAACATATAATGTAACTAATATATATATATATATACTTCTCCACTATATTCTATTTCCTATACTCTGTCAAACATTTTTATAAATCAATCCAACCTTCAATCATTGCAGGTAAAAATATCAGTAATATTTCACCAATCTCAATACAACTCCTTTAGTTTTAACTTTTCCAGTTTTCCATAATTGCCATTCCAGACCATAATCAAATCCATAATTTACATCAATATTAACTCAGACTAAAATCTTAGACCTTAGAAACTTATTTTCCAAAGCACCAAAAGGCAGAACAACCAAGGAGAACGGCTTCCCTCTATAAGTTGTTGGTGCTCCATCACTGGAGGTTTTTAAGAAGACATTCATTCATTTGAAATGGTATAGGGTCTCCTGCTTGAGCAGGGGGCTGGACTAGAAGACCTCCAAGGTCCCTTCCAACCCTATTATTTTGCTATTCTGTCCACCTCCAGTAGGAATCGATGGCTTGTTTTCTTCCCTGGAAGGAAGTTAGTCCAGCCTGGTAACTGAATGGAAAACAAGATTCTCTAGAGGTGCCCCAGATGCTTTTAAGCCAAATCCTCCCTTTCAATCCAGGGCTTTAGACATGTGTTTCTACTTGCCCACAAGTGCATCAGGGTTCCAAAAGAGATTAACGGCTCTGGAGACCAATTTTGTTAGCCTGATGCTATCTCTGAAGCTTTGAGTCATGAGTCCCTCTGCGGTCTCCTGGCCAAAGTAAAGAATGGAATAGTCCAATGGATTGTCCAGCCCAAGGGACACTCACCCACACTCTGTTTTTCTTGAATTCTGAAAGCTGTACAGGTAATCCTCGACTTACAATCATAATTGAGCCCACCGGTTAGTCGTTCTGGTCATTAAGCAGGTCATCACATGATCCTGGCCAGTCTTATGAGCTTTTTTGCAGTGATCATAAAGGAAATGCCACGGTCGTTAAATGAGCGCTGCCGTTGATAAGCAAACCAGTCCACTAAGGCTTTTTTTGCCAGAAACCAGAAGTAAAAGCCCATTTCCAGCAAAAATCGTAAATCACATAAATGGTTGCCGAGCTCCCTAAATGCTGTCACATGACCGCATTTTGAATCAGGGTTGTAAGTAGCTCTAGGAAGATCCGTTGTGACGTCAAACAATCCCCAACCAGTCATAAGCCGAGGACTACCTGCGTTTCCCTTTTTATATCCTCCTCTGATGCCAAGAGTGCTGGCTGAGATACAGGGCAGAATTTTAATGTTTTTAAAGGTCAGGTCTCTTGAAATTTCCTGGGATGATTATAGTCGCAGTAGGTAGCAATTTAGTATATATTTATTAAATGCTTCACGTTGACGGCTGTTTTATACTGATGCTTCTTGCCTCAGTGGCCCATTAAGGCTGTTTTTTTGTTTGTTTTTTAAACCTGACAGTGTCCATCCCACTAAATTGATACCTTTGTTAGCTTTCAAGATACAAAGTGCTTTATGACAAACAGAGGTACGGAAATGCAATCTCTCTTTTAATGTGATCTTTTACCTTTTTATCTATTCAGGATCCGATAGTGGTATTAGACGTGCCTTTGGGGGTTATTTCAAGGATTGAGAAAATGGGGGGCGCTTCGAGCAGAGGAGAGAATTCGTACGGATTAGATATTACCTGTAAGGTGAGACTTCAAAATAACGGTAGTTTCTTAACATGAGATAACGTAACCAAGAGAATTGAAAATAAGGATTTCCCCCACAACAGCAACCCTGTGGAGGTGGGTTGGGCTGAATTTGAACAGAGTTCTTAAAAGCAGAAACGGTGGCACCCCATGTTCTTGGTAGGACCAAAGTCTACAGTTAGACAAGTAGATATTGTGAAAAAAAGGGGCTACATTAGGGTCTGAAATGGTATAGGGTTTCCTGCCTGAGCAGGGGGTTGGACTAGATGACCTCCAAGGTCTCTTCCAACTTTATCATTATTATTATTATTATTATTATTACCCATCTCTGACTTAAAACCTCACTTTTCAGTTCAGAAAGCTGCTAGAGCAAATTAACCTAACATTAATCCTTGACTGCATGCATTCGTTTTTGTTTTGTTTTTTTGTTTTTAAAAAATGTGTGGGTTTGTTTTTAAATCGTAGGATATGAGGAATTTACGCTTTGCTTTGAAACAAGAAGGTCACAGCAGAAGAGATATATTTGAGCTCCTGACAAAATACGCTTTTCCACAGTCGCATAACTTGGTAAGCTCTTTTGAATTTATTTTGTGGTGGTTGCGGGGGTGTTTGTGTGTATGTGTGGTGGTTTGCCTACAGTACATAAAAGCAAATTTGGGAATCGTTTTCACACTTGACTCTTAGTTTTGCTGCCTGTTCTGACAGGGTTGTGTGCAACTAAAAACATTTAAAAACGGCAAGGATAAAGGAAATACAGTATTTTTCCTGGATTCGTTAGGGTGTTTTTACTAGTAGGTGCATCCTAGTTCAAAGTTAATGGTTGAGTTCAGGCCTCTTACTTGAGGGGGGGGGAATGACTTCTCTTCCTAAAGGATGTAATTTCCTTTATGTTTTGGCTCTTGTCGATGTTTTTGGACATTCTTCAGCCTCAAAAGGTTCTCTCCTTTAATGAGAAAGGTAAATTCTCTTTGGCTGTATGTTTCTCTTGAGTAAAATAAAAACAAGTCTCCAATGGGAAAGTTAACCCTTTTGTGTAATGAAGAACGTAGTTTGTTTGGCATCTTGAATCTGCTCTTTTTTTTTCCCCCCCTGGCATTCCATTTTCTAATTTTTCTTGTTCTCCTTTCAGCCTTTCTTTGCTTTTCTGAATGAAGAGAAGTGTGCTGAGAGTGGCTGGCTGGTTTACAATCCTATGGTGGAATACAGAAGACAGGTAAGCTCATTTCTTCCTCTCTTCTCCGTTGCATTCCTCCACCCTCGTGTTTCAGGTTTTCTGTATATATTTTGTCTTTCTCTCCTGTGGCCAAATTGAACTGAAAGAACAGAAAATAGGCAGCGTGTTATTTTTTTTTGTTTTTAAGATACGACAGAACCAAGCAAGTGAAGTGGGATGGCTAGATGAGTAGGAAGGTAGATGTCTGCACGCCACCTGGAACAGATTTTTATAAAATAAAACCTTGCCGTTCTGTATTACGTTGTTCATTTTTTTTTTTAGCCTGGTATTGTGTGATAGAGGTAAAGCATTTGGTTCAGGCTTGAAGAAAAGGGAGAATTCAGATCAGCAAATAGGCTGGTTTATTTACTCATTAAATTTATATGCTGCCCATCTTGCTGTGCCAAGCAATTCTTACATGTAAAGAGATGGGTGTTACTCATTTTATTCATCCCATTTGTTACGAAGGAGAAATTTAAGAAAAGAACTTGGACTAGAGCAGGGCTTTTCAACCTTTTCACCGATTGTACCACTTTTAGGATGTGGCAATATTCGAGTACCACCTAGCAAGGTGTCAAAAACTTGGTGACAAAAAAAAAAACCTGTTCAAAGTTGCAATTGCACTGAAATGACTTATGACCATTTTTCACACTTATGACCATTGCAGCAACAGGGTCATGTGATTTATATTTGGATGCTTGGCAACTGATTCATATTTATGATGGTCACAGTGTCCCAGGGTCATGTGATCCCCTTCTGCAACCTTTTGACAAGCAAAGTCAATGGCAGAGCTGCTGGTGGCCAACTGCTAAGGCGGGACTTCCTTCCCTGCCTCCCTTTTTCTCGTTCCCATCTCCTTCTGAAGGAAGAATTTGAACCCCCCCATATTTTCCCTCTTCCATATATTGATCAAACAAGGAAAGGCCTCCAGAGACAGAAAAGACAAGCTGCTGAGTGAACTAGCTTAAAAAGGCACTTCCCCTTTAAGAATTAGCTACTGGCTAGAAAGGAAAGTAAGGAGCCCAGCTGGCACTTAAGGAAGAAAAAAAAAATGTAAGTACTGGCTGCCGGCTAAGGCAGCCTCCCCAAATGGCTCCATTCATAAGTAAAATCTGCAGCTCCAGAGGACTCTCTCACTGTAAGTCTTTGCCTGTGCTGGCTCTTTCCCTCCCCACTACACTTGGCTAGGCAGGGCTGCGTACCACCTGCCACTCATTAATGTACCACAAGTGGTACGCGTACCACAGGTTGAAAAGCCCTGGTCTAGAGACCTGTACGGTCATCTTGTCTTGAGCAATTAGCTTTACTGTCTGAGCACGGAAGCTGCTTCAATGTCATTTATCCTTAAATGTGTGATAAATATTTAAAACACAAAAGGAGGCTATTGGCTTGCCAGATGTTACTGAGCTACAATTCCCACCAGGTCCCGCCAGCCTTACGAATGGTCAGGGAACCTGGGAGCTGTAGGCCGACGTAGGAGAAATTTTGAATTCCTTTAAACTGGAAACCAGCACTGGAGCACAAATGGGTTTGACTGATTGATAAACAAAGACAGGTCTAAAGGGAGGAGAGGTTATAGTCCCTCCTTAAAACGTAGGCAAATTGCAATAAATTCAGCAACTCTCTTCCACCCAGGACATCTGACTTCCCACCCATGTTGTAGAGGAAGATGCTTCCCTGTGGTTACTCTCCATTGCTATTTCTAGTACTCTTTTAGGCAAGTCTTAAAAAATTATATTTTTTCCTGTAGAAGAAAAGAGTTTGTTTTTTTCAAGAATGAATGTCAGACGCTCCTGTGTGTATTCCGGTATCAGCTAATCAGAAAGAAAAAAAACCTGGGACATGACCACCGAGGTAAAGACCAGGATAGAGAAAGCTCGAACAGCATTCTTCAAAATGAAAAAGGTCTTCTGCAGTCACGACATAAGCCTAAGACTGAAAATCAGGCTTGTCAGATGCTGTTTTTTCTATCCTGCTCTACGGAGTAGAGAGCTGGTCTCTGACAGAAGGCCACCTGAAGAGACTAGAAGCATTTGAAATGTGGATTTACAGGCGGCTGTTACGTATGAGCTGGGTTGACAAGATCAGAAATGAGGAGGTGATAAGCCGCCTGGGAAAGCCAAGGGAAATCATCAAAACAATTAAAAAACGAAAGTTAGAATATGTGATGCGACACCCAGAAAAATACGGCATACTCCATTTAATCCTCCAGGGAAAGATTGAAGGCAAACGAGGTCCAGGCAGAAGAAGAACATCATGGCTTCAAAATCTAAGGGACTGATTTGAACAAAACTCAGCAGCACTTTTTCATGCGGCTGCTGATAAAAACAGGATCGCCAACATGATCGGATATGGCACAAGAAGAAGAAGAAAATATTGCCAAGCAGGCTTATAATAATAATAAAAACAGGGAGGAGAAACTCACCGGCATTTTGTCTTAAACCTCCCGTCTGTTACTCTGGGTCCCCAACCGTAGAGATACTGGGGGTAAATTGATGGGCCGTTGCCACCCTGTGTCCATAACAATGCACAAATTGTTCCTCTTTGCTGATTGTCATCTTGTTCCTATGACAAGAAAGCGTACAAAGATCCTCTTGGTTCTCTCTCAGGGTTTGCCTAATCTCCAGTGGAGGGTCACCTTTCTCAACGAACACTACGCACTGTGCGACACGTATCCATCACTCCTGGTGGTGCCGTATAACGCCACAGACGAGGATCTCAAGAAGGTCTCCGCTTTTCGATCCCGGTGTCGAATACCGGTAAGTGACGTCAGCTGTAAAAAGGGGTCTCTGTGGTTAAGGGTGCAACAGAATGATCTAAGATAAAACCTACGTTTTCAGCATTCCGCAGAGAGAATGACATCAAAACGGAGTTCGTTTTCTTCTCTCTTTCAGCTCACTGTTCCATTAGCTAATAACGGAATTGCTAAAGGGAATTTTAATGTAGCGTGCTTTTGATCCCTCATAACTTTATCAAGGATTATTTCGCAGACCCGTCAGCACCCAGAATTGGAAAACAATAGAAGAGAGTCTTTGTAGCTCAGGGTTGAACTGAGGGGTCCTGGGTGCTCTCTGAGCTTGGCTGTTTTCTTGCAGACGTTTCATGACCCAACTAGGCAGCATCATCAGTGCTAGAAGGGAGTGGGGTTGTGGAGGAGGAGGAGGAGGGTGGGGTCCTTGGTACCTTCTGAGCTAGCTTGTTATCTTGCAGACGTTTCATGACCCAACTAGGCAACATCATCAGTGCTAAAAGGGAGTGGGGTTGTGGAGGAGGAGGAGGAGGACTGTGGGGTCCTGGGTGCTCTCTGAGCTTGGCTGTTTTCTTGCAGACATCTCATGACCTAATGTAGAAGGACAAGCAGAACCCGGGGAAGGAAGTCAAAAAAGGAATCAGCCTAGCATTGTTACATGTCCATAAAGGATCCCTGTCCAGCCCCCTCCCCCCAATTCCATTAATTCTTATCTAACGCCAACTTAATGCCAACCATTGGTTGACTAGATTCTTGTGTATAGCTTAACTGGAATTTAAGGTGTGGTCCCTGATTCTTCACATCTGACTAGGTAACACCACCGGTGTGACTTTGTGAGAATGGGCTATGTTCCCTGATGATACACAGGTAGTCCTTAACTTACAACCACAATTGAGCCCCAGAATTTATGTTGCTAAGTGAGGCATTTGTTAAGTGAGTTTTGCCTCCTTTTATGACCTTTCTTGCCACAGTTGTTAAGTGAAGCACTCCAGTTGCTAAGTTAGTGACCCAGTGGCTAAGCGAGTCTGGCTGCCCAGCTGGTTAGAAGGTTCACCAAAGGCGATCACGTGGCCCCGGGGACACCGCGACCGTCATAAATGTGAACCGGTTGTCAAGCACCCGAATGCAAATCACGGGTCCGTGGGGATGCTGCATAAAAGGGTATTTTTTAAAAAAAACGGTCCCTTTTTTCAGTGCCATTGGAACCGTCACTAAATGAACTCTGGTAAGTTGAGGGCTAGCTGCACGTTGTGGAAAGCCGGCAGGCTCTGAGGGAATCTTTGCCTTGCTCCCTTAGGTGCTGTCCTGGATCCATCCGGAGACCCACGCGGTCATCGCCCGCTCCAGCCAGCCCCTTGTGGGCATGGGCGGGAAAAGGAACAAAGATGACGAGAGGTACCTGGAAATCATAAGGGAAACCAACGGCCAGCTGTCCAAACTGACCATCTTCGACGCCAGGCCCAACGTCAATGCCGTGGCTAATAAGGTAT
Organism: Azemiops feae; assembly: GCA_023970755.1. Lineage (NCBI taxonomy): Eukaryota > Metazoa > Chordata > Lepidosauria > Squamata > Viperidae > Azemiops > Azemiops feae. The sequence continues at coordinate 372,777 of JALGBA010003994.1, read as the reverse complement.
GCAGCCGTCCTCTTCCTGTCGAGACTTAACGCCCTTTTCAGTGACGCTGCTTAACTCGGCTCTTAGTCCTCTTCCCGGTCCTCTGGAGCAGGGCTTTTCAACCTGTGGTACGCGTACCACTTGTGGTACATTAATGAGTGGCAGGTGGTACACAGCCCTGCCTAGCCAAGTGTAGTGGGGAAGGGAAAGAGCCAGCACAGGCAAAGACTTACAGTGAGAGAATCCTCTGGAGCTGCAGATTTTACTTATGAATGGAGCCATTTGGGGAGGCTGCCTTAGCCGGCAGCCAGTACTTACATTTTTTTTTCTTCCTTAAGTGCCGGCTGGGCTCCTTACTTTCCTTTCTAGCCAGTAGCTAATTCTTAAAGGGGAAGTGCCTTTTTAAGCTAGTTCACTCAGCAGCTTGTCTTTTCTGTCTCTGGAGGCCTTTCCTTGTTTGATCAATATATGGAAGAGGGAAAATATGGGGGGGTTTCAAATTCTTCCTTCAGAAGGAGATGGGAATGAGAAAAAGGGAGGCAGGGAAGGGAGGGAGGGAAGGAAGTCCCACCTTAGCACTTGGCCACCAGCAGCCCTGCCATTGACTTTGTTTGTCAAAAGGTTGCAAAAGGGGATCACATGACCTTGGGACACTGTGACCATCATAAATATGAATCAGTTGCCAAGCATCCAAATATAAATCACATGACCCTGGGCATGCTGCAATGGTCATAAGTGTGAAAAATGGTCATAAGTCATTTCAGTGCAATTGCAACTTTGAACAGGTTTTTTTTTTTTGGTCACCAAGTTTTTGACACCTTGCTAGGTGGTACTCGAATATTGCCATATCCTAAAAGTGGTACAATCGGTGAAAAGGTTGAAAAGCCCTGCTCTGGAGATCTCCAGGCCCGCCGAGTCAAAGAGCGTTTTTTTGGCTCAGCCTTTTGAAAATGGTCATTTTTAAATACATACATCCAGAGATTTGGAAAGCGCTAACGAGAGGAATGGCTTAAGACTTCGAAAAAAACGCTTTCTGGGTGTTTTGACAGGCAAGGAGCCCTTTTATCCGGCCTGGGCAACATTAGCGGTTGACCAAGCTGCTATCGTGTCGCCACAGCCCCAGAATCTGCCGGGCTGTGGGAAGAATGTAACTTCCTGCTAACAAGATTTAAAGTTCAGGAGTCAAAAGGATGAGGCTTTTTTGCTTCCCCCCCCCCCCGGCCCTAGCGTTGAAATAGCTCCACCCTATTTACATTCACAGTAAATTCCAAGTGACTAAAACTTTCAATAAAGCCACCGGAAAAAATCATCCATTAATTGGCTAGTAACTAGTTCATCTCCTTCCCCCCATTGCTAAATGCTTGCTTCAAACAAGAATGCTTTGGCAGCCTCCCGGAGGATAAAAAACGTTCAATTTTTTTAAAAGAGGTAGATCACTTCTGAAGCAAACAGGTCCTGCCCAGTCTCAAGGAATAGAAGGATTCGACGGGGAAAATTTGACTTAAAAAGTATAGTTGGGTGTGCGTGCTTGTTGTGTTCTGTCTGCATTGTTTACCAAATCCAAGACTGGGCCTGGAAAAGAACCTCTTTATCAAAGCTTTCTTTCAAAAGTCATCTTGACTTAAAACTTGGGAAAAGTGCAGTGCTTGTAAGCTAAAATGCAGAATTTTTCCCCTCTTGTTTATGGAGTGGCTGCATTCCTTCCCTCCTGCTTATTCCCTTTGCTTTGTTGTTTCTCCAGCCACACCCAGGATTACTCAGTCCCTTCCATAGCTAAAATTAACTGTCTCAGTTAAAATTAACTCTCTCCAGAAAGGCAGAGAATATCAGCTCCTGGGCCACATGTTTTGAATTCTGTTGAGAGACAGAAGCGCTCTCACCTAAATTTATTTTGAGTTTTTAATCCCATCTTTTATTACCTTGAAAGCAAGCCAAGTCAGCGAATATAACTTAATACGCTTTCCTTCTCTTATTTTCTTCATAACAACAACCCTCTGAGGTGGGCTGGGCAAAAAGAGAGGGGCTGGCCCAAAGTCATAAAATAACTTGGCTGATTTAATTAAGTCTGATTTGGGAAATAATTTTGGAAAGTTTTGCTGGGAGTGTTTGGGAATTTCACACGATGTGTATTTCTTGTCTTGTGTTCTCCCGTCCCGTGGAACAGTTTTAGCAGCTAGATTGGGTGATGAAGGTTATGAAAACTTTTTATTTCCTTGTAATGCCTCTTACTTTGATGAAGTCGGTTTGGCAAAGAAAAATAATCTTAACGCCGACATTTAAACTTAAAAATATTTGATTAGGGGAGCCTGGATTCCTGGTGGGATTAGAGCAGGACTTTTCAACCTTTTTACCGATTGTACCACTTTTAGGATATGGCAATATTCGAGTACCACCTAGCAAGGTGTCAAAAACTCAGTGACAAAAAACAAACCTGTTCAAAGTTGCAATTGCACTGAAATGACTTATGACCATTTTTCACACTTATGACCATTGCAGCAACAGGGTCATGTGATTTATATTTGGATGCTTGGCAACTGATTCATATTTATGATGGTCACAGTGTCCCAGGGTCATGTGATCCCCTTCTGCAACCTTTTGACAAGCAAAGTCAATGGCAGAGCTGCTGGTGGCCAAGTGCTAAGGCGGGACTTCCTTCCCTCCCCTGCCTCCCTTTTTCTCATTCCCATTTCCTTCTGAAGGAAGAATTTGAACCCCCCGATATTTTCCCTCTTCCATATATTGATCAAACAAGGAAAGGCCTCCAGAGACAGAAAAGACAAGCTGCTGAGTGAACTAGCTTAAAAAGGCACTTCCCCTTTAAGAATTAGCTACTGGCTAGAAAGGAAAGTAAGGAGCCCAGCTGGCACTTAAGGAAGAAAAAAAAATGTAAGTACTGGCTGCCGGCTAAGGCAGCCTCCCCAAATGGCTCCATTCATAAGTAAAATCTGCAGCTCCAGAGGACTCTCTCACTGTAAGTCTTTGCCTGTGCTGGCTCTTTCCCTCCCCCACTACACTTGGCTAGGCAGGGCTGCGTACCACCTGCCACTCGTTAATGTACCACAAGTGGTACACGTACCACAGGTTGAAAAGCCCTGGATTAGAGGACCCTGAGGCTGTGATTAAATCAGTACTCACTGGAGAAATGATCATGTTTCATCGCGTAGGCTCTGTTAGAAAGTCAGTTTTTGTCAAGGTAGAAGGAAATGGCTTTGCCATAACTTCCTCTTTGGGGAATTTTTGAACATGGATGTTTGGATGCTTTTAATGTAGACATTTCAAGTGCCAGAGAGTCACTCGGATAGGTGGCCTACAAATAACTACAGATAGTTCTCAACTTACAACGCAAGATTTCCACTGTTAAGCAAGATGGTTGTTAAATGAGATGCCCCTGATTTTATGACTTTTTTTTTTTTTTTTTTTGCCCTGGTGGTGAAGTAAATCACAGCCGTCGTTAAGTGAATCGCACAGTCGTTTAAGCAAATCCAGCTTTCCTCATTGACTTAGCTTGTCATTAGCTCACCAATAACAATCCTGTCATCCTTGGATGCTGCGACCGTCGTAAATGCAGGCCGGTTGGCAAGCCCCCAAATTTTGATCCCAGGACTAATGACTGTAATGCTGCAACAGTCATAAGTGTGAGGACCCATCATAACCCATTTTCCTCAGGTGCTGTTGCAACTTTGAACCAGACCAATGCTTGCAAAGTTCCACATTCATATCAATTAATTAAGTTCCGTGTTAATTGATGCGTCGGAACCCACCAAGGGGATGCTTGCATTCTGATTAAAGCTGAAGGACGATTTCGCCCTGTGCTTGGACAGCGAGATCGCCTAAGCCAGGGGTCCTCAAACGTGGCCACTTTTAAGACTTGTGGACTTCAACTCCCAGAATTCCCCAGCCAGTCAGCCATGGGGAATTCTGGGAGTTGAAGTCCACAAGTCTTAAAAGTGGCCAGGTTTGAGGACCCCCGATCTAAGCCCTCGGGATTTATTTATTTGTTTGTTTTTTTGGCAAACCTGCCAGTTGCGTTGGGAATGTACGGCGACGGTTGTCTGAAGGAAACTAAAACACTCGCTTCCTCTTGCTCCAAGGCAACTGGTGGTGGATATGAGAGCGAGGATGCCTATCCCAACGCTGAGCTCATCTTCCTAGATATCCACAACATTCACGTCATGCGGGAATCGTTGAAAAAGCTCAAGGACATCGTCTACCCTCAGGTGGAAGAATCTCACTGGCTGTCAAGCTTGGAGTCCACCCACTGGCTGGAACATATCAAGGTACAGGGGAGGGACGGTGGGCTTCCCGCAGGCCGATGCCACGTGGGCCTGGGGTCCCGATTTCTTGAATTAAACTAGCAAGAGGGGGCGGGTCCTACCCCACCCGTCTCAAGTCTCATTCCCTGCTTCCTTGTCAGCTGGTTTTAACGGGCGCCATCCAAGTCGCCGACAAAGTGTCTTCCGGAAAGAGTTCGGTCTTGGTGCATTGCAGTGATGGTTGGGACCGCACCGCCCAGCTCACCTCTCTGGCCATGTTGATGTTGGACAGCTACTACCGCACCGTTGTGGGTTTTGAAGTCTTGGTGGAAAAGGAGTGGATAAGCTTTGGGCATAAGTTTGCCTCGGTAAGAACCAAAACAAGAAGTCCTTGATTAAGTCAGTTTTGTTTAAATTCCGTTTAAACCGATAGACGTTGTCCATGCAGTTAGCCTAGTGGCCTGCATTGCATTAAACTGCCGTTTGTCAACTGCCTGATAATGCCAACATTGCTTAGAGACTTGAAAAGCTGGGCACGGTGGCAGACCAAGTCTGATGCTCTTGTGTTTGTGGTTTTTGTTTTCCCAAAGGTGCTTTTTTTTCAAAAGGCAACTGGACTTTGTTTTGGAACAAACAAGGAAGTCCTATTGTCTTTTGAAAAAGCACCTTTGGGACAACCATGACCTGGATGACTGAGAATCTCCACAGACGTCTTTGCTTATTTTTTCATAAAAGGGCATTTTACAGCAGGGGTCTCCAACCATGCCTGGCTGAGGAATTCTGGGAGTCGAAGTCCACAAGTCGTAAAGTTGCCAAGTTGGAGACCCCTGTTTTATAGAACCATGTGGAGCTCTTTCTCCCTCTGGTTGTATTGTTGCCTGAACCTTAGATTTTACTTAAGATTTTATGACTCTTGCCATATACTGCAAACGTCCAAAAGTGACATGTATCACAAATAACTTTTTTAATCCCTTCAGTTAGAAAGTGTTATACTGAAAAAAAAACTCAGTCTAATTTAACTGGGTTTCTTCTTTACTTTATTCTGTATAAGGGAAGTTAGCTTGTTCACAAAAAGAATTTGCTCCTTCTAAAGCAAAGCTGACTCGTTTGATTAGAGCTGTTCTCATTTTTCCTTCCTTTTCCGCTTCAGAGAATCGGTCACGGAGACAAAAACCACGCGGATGCTGACCGGTCCCCCATCTTCCTCCAGTTTATTGACTGTGTGTGGCAAATGTCCAAGCAGGTAAGCTGCGTTCCTTAAAAGACAGTGAAGATTTAATTGGCTTGGCTGAAATTTAAGTTACGAGTGCGTTTGCTGGCTGGTATGAGGACACAACGCCACACAGCAAGATATGGGACCTGCAGTGTAAATTGTAAATGCTAGCCAGTCACCAAACACCCCAATTTGGATCACCTGGCTGCGGGGAAGGGCACCGCAGTGGCTGAAACTTTCAGGTGCAGTCATTACTCCCTTTCGTTTAGCACCATCATAAATTCAAACAGTTGCTAACCAAATCGTTGAAGCCTGAGAACTACCTGAAGTACCTGGAATTCGGAAGGATCTTGTTGCCTACCCAATTTTTCACTATGAAGAAGGCACTTCTCAAATGCGTTTCTTTTAATAGCACTAGCACTTATATACCGCTTCATGGTGCTTCACAGCCCTCTCTAAGCAGTTTACAGAGTTAGTATGTTCCCTCCCCAACAGTCTGGGTCCTCATTTTACCAACCTCGGAAGGACGGAAGGCTAAGTCAACCTTGAGCCGGTCAGGATCGAACTCCAGGCAGTGGGCAGAGTTAGCAATAGACTTATATACCGCTTCACAGTGCTTCACAGCCCTCTCTAAGCGGTTTATAGAGTCGGCATATTGCACCCCCAACAATCTGGGTCCTCATTTTACTGACCTCGGAAGGCTGAGTCAACCTTGAGCCGGTCAGGATCGAACTGCTGGCAGTGAGCAGTACGTTACCCTGCAATACTACATTCTAAGCACTGCCCCACCAGGGCTCCTTAGATACATTGTAGGGATGATTACAAAATTTTAATTTCTAATATTCCCATAATTATTTTTAATGTTACCAGCCTGAAATTGTGTTGTTATTGAGGCACTTCATACAAGCAGCTAGAAGCTGCTGTGTTTGTACGATAGAGGGTGGCGAAATGTAACATTGAAGCAGCTTTGAAAATAACTTGGAAACCAGAAATAACAGGAATGATAAATAATTTGGACTCTATTCTACTTAGAAGGGTTGTTTACATTACTTTGTATCTTATCCTAAACTTTGCCTATTGTTTTTCTTTTTTTTTCTAGTTTCCCACAGCTTTCGAATTCAATGAGCAATTTTTGATTACTATTCTGGATCATTTGTACAGCTGCCGCTTTGGTACATTTTTGTACAGCTGTGACTCCATAAGAGAGAGAGAGGTGAGTTAACATGTTGATGATAGAACATGGAGGCTCTACTACGGGTTTGCATGTTCGGATCTAGTAGCAACTTTGGGTGATAGGACAGTGGTAGGAGGAGTCATAAATACCATGTAAGGGGACGGTATTCAGGTGGATGTTTCTACATGCAACTAGTCCTCACTTAGCAACCAGAATTGAGTCTGCAATTCCTATTGTAAGCTGTGAAGTGAGTCATGGTCGTTAAAAGAACCGCATGCTGGATGAGCACGTCACCTGAACGGGCAGGGCTTTTTGCTGGAAATCAATTTAAAAAATCAATCAATTAATTAATTAAATCAATTAAAAAAACATCTGTATGAGTTGCAGGACACTGTAGCTGGCCATACATGCAAGCCTGTGGCCAGTGTGAGTATGGAGATATAACTTTGAGGATGGGTAACTTTGGTCATTAAGCGAGCAGTCATTAAGCAAGGACTATGTATATCCTGTTTGCATGTGTTTTAGAAGAATTGGGTTGCCAAGTCTCACACAATTACAAGATCATCTCTATTGTCATTTTTTACGGTGAACACACTGGCCCACATTAAAAATGGAATTGTGTTGCCTGCTCTCAAAAGAAAGTATCTATCTACCCACACACGTGCATAACATACATATATACACATGCTATATACATACATATATATATACATATAAATGTTAATATTATTATTACAACTAGCCAAGGTGGTGTGAATCTGAAGAGGGGTTTTGAATATGTATTCTCCGACTACTGATGGAAGTCGAGCATCATGTGAACTGTGCATGCAGCCTGGCTCCCTCAGACAGTCGTTGCCGAAACCGGTTCTGCTTTGTTTCTCTGCTTGCAGAAGCTGAGCGAGAAAACCTTGTCTCTCTGGTCCTTGATCAATAGTGCAAAGTCAAAATACACCAACCCCTTTTATACGAAAGAACTGGACCGGGCGCTCTACCCAGTCGCCAGCATGCGCCACTTGGAGCTTTGGGTGAATTACTACATTCGGTGGAATCCACGGATTAGGCAGCAGGTAAAGCATCCCGGCTGACTTTAAAAGCAAAGATGGCACAGAGTTATAATCTCTCTCTTTTTTTTGCTTTTTAACCAAGCATACCCTTACAAAGCTGTTCTACGCCAAGTCACACCATCCGTCTCTCTCTGTTCTACTGTCCCCTGTCTGGCCTGGCAGCCCTTTTAAGGATCAGGATCAACGGCTAAAAACGCACCCCATCCTTGTGGCTGTGTCCGATTTATGACCTTTTGGGGGGGGGCAGTTGTTAAGTGAACATTGGGGAATTAAGCAAACACTCTGCTCGTTAAGCAAACACTTGAGAAGGGTTGTTTTTTTTTCCGGTTAGGAACCGAAAGTAAACGCCACTTTCCAGCAAAAATGTAAAATGCGGCCATGTGACCGTGGGATGCTGCAAACAGCTGCAGATGGTCCTGACTATAAGGGGGGGGCTTGGCCCTCAGAACTTAGAATCGGGGTCATAAGTGGCTTTTTCAAGGTCCGTTGTATTTCCCAAAAGTTCCTGAGCGCCGTCGTAACTCGAGGACTGCTTGTATAGCAAAAGCCAAGCTTTTACTTCGCTATCGAACCCCAGAGCGGTCTTAAGGTCGCTCTTCCTTTGTTTTTGTGGCTTGATGGGTAACACCTTTGTGAAAGTGGGAAAAGATGGTCCATCTTTTTCTTATTCTTGAAATTTGGCAGTCGAGCTCAAGAGCTGAAGGAGAAGCTCTGCTCGACAAGGGCAGCTTTTGAGGAAAAAAAAGCCGGCGGAACAAAGAGTCAGCTGTTTCTTTCCTGCAGTGGGACTTTCAGGCCGTTGCCAGCAGACCGGCATCGGGGAAGAAAGGCCAGCGTGTCCTCCTGGCTTAATGTTTGTTCTGAAGATGTTTGCGGGACTCAAAAGGGGGCAGTTTGAAAGGGACATCAGTTTACTGGAGAAAAGCAGAGTACGATACTTGCGTTAGGCAAAGGCTGAAGTGACCAAGAATGTTTGAACTAGGAGCATTAAGCCTTTTAGGGCAGGTGAATTCCTTATGCCCCCTTTATGCTTCTCCTTCAGGGAGGGAGGGGAAATGCATATTGGATAAACTCTGATTTAAAGGACGGGAAAGCAAAGAGGGCCAAATGAAGTGTTATGCTTCGAAAAATCCAGTCAGTGCAATCTGTAGTTTGCTCTTCCCTCTCGTATGACTCAAGAGGTGGTTTGTTTCACGTAACCCCCACTTGGTTCCATTCTTGTTTACCTTGCAAGATCCCTGGGTTTGGCAGCATAGGCAGAACCATCCTGGCTTATTCCAGGATACTACAGCTAGTTCTTGACTTATAACCATTTGCTTAGTGAGCTGTTCAAAGTTAGAACAGCACTGGAAAAAAAAAAATCACCACCAGTCCTCCTGTTTATGACCGTTGCAGCATTCCCACAGATGATCAAAATTTGGGCACTTGGCAACTCGCATATATTTACAACAGGGGTTGCGGCGTCCTGGGGTCCTAGATTCGCTTAATGGCCATGTGATTCACTTAACAACTGAAGCTTTCAAAAAAAAGGCAGAAAATCATAGCAGGAATCAGCAACATGTTCCCCGTTAACCGGCCTTCTCTGTATTCTGGTTAATGCCCTTTTATCCTTTTCTTATTTGTCAAAATTCATGGAATAAAAGCATTGGGAGTGTTGGGGAGTGGGAAGTCAGTTTCTCCTTGGGGGGGGGTTGTATATGGCCAAACTCTTGTCATTTTAAGACCGTTTCACTTTGTTCAGCAGCCCAACCCAGTGGAACAGCGTTACATGGAACTTCTAGCCCTGCGCGACGATTACATGAAGCGGCTGGAAGAATTGCAAATCACGAGCAACCCCAAATTGTCCAATTCCTCCTCTTCCTCTTCCTCCTCTTCTTCCTCCTCCTCTTCCTCCCAGATGATGTCGCATGTGCAAACTCACTTTTGAAGGAGAGAGAGAGAGAGGTTTCACTCTTCTGTCCGAAAACGGTGCTCGTTCAGATGTGCGGGACACGAAAGGAAAGCTACAATGCCTTATCTCTGGAGCTTCTTCAAGAACGCTTGTCCCTGAGGAGAGGATCTGAAACCAGGGGAGCTTTTTTAAAAGTGGATTTACGTGCCTTTGGAAATCTTTCGCCTGGGAACATGCTATCCCACTATCCTAAAGCGTTGTTTTGTTCTGTTGTTGTTTACTTTGGAGCATCCAAATATATTTAGCTGGCGGTTTCAGTACTAATCGCCATTTTGGGGAAGAAGCGTGATTTCATTGTCCATCTCCAGGGTGTTACCTCGCTCAGGCTTAGCTGCATCTCCGTCTGGGTTAGCGTGGACCTTCTGAATCACCCGCCTGTGCGGATAGTTGGAGAGGAGAGTTTAAAGCTAGACCACCTGCAAGAGAGTCTGGCCTCGAGGAACAATTTACTACACAATTTCCTTCCGATCAGAGGCCATTTTTAATGCATAAGGTGACAGCATTCACAACGGCGAGCTAGCAGTAACCGAAAACTTTCCTGAAAACGTGTGCCTGTTAAGCGATAGCCTTATCTACAGAGCAGATTAACCTTTAATTTTTGAAATGAAGGGAGGTGTTTGTTGTATGTGTGTGTGTGTGCGCGTGCGTGCGTGAGCATAACTGGGTGACTGACATTCTGTAATGGATTAGTCTTTCCTGAAATACATTAAAACAATTTGCAGAAAGTTTGTGCACTGAAAAAAAAACCTTAAATCAGGGGTAAAACAACTTGGAATCTTCCTCCTGATGCTTTGCACTTTGATTGCTATTAGCCCCAGATAATATTGCTAGCAGCAACAGATTGGTGTGGAATATCTGGAGTCCACTAAGTTGTCCGATCCCTACATTTAAAATTTGCAGGGTGGGGCTTTTTTTTTTTTTTTTTTTTTTTGGGTCATTGTGTTGGTCTTCTGTCAAAATTTTATGATTTGTTCCTTTCAGGAATCTTTTTAAAGCGTAACTTAACCGAGCACTTGTAAAATCAGCACAACCCGTGACTTGATCTTTGAATACCTATTTTGCTTAGGATATAAACTTTTAAAGTGGTATTTGGTCATTTCAGAACAACTGAAACATAGGATTTGTGAGGACAGTTTGTAGCTAACATGATTTATTTTAAAAGTATTGGGAAGGGGGGTTACCATGTGTAAATTACTTTATGTGTAAGTTTTGATCTGCAAACTATTAAGGCAGAAATTATAGGATAAATGTGTAAATTAAGGATATGGAAGTCTTTTCTGTAAAGTGTAAATAATATGATTCTAAAGTTTAAAGTCAAACTCCAAAATATTATAAATTTCTTAGTTTTAGAGGACATTGGAATATTTTAGGAATAGTATATTTTCAGTATAAGAGTAAATGGAGCACATTAATAGAATAAAATTGTATACTAAGAAATTTGCACTATTTCTTCAGGGATAGACTAAAATACTTAGTAATTTCAGCTAGCTAGAGCATGAATTATTTTCCTTTTTCATGTTTGTCCTCTAAAATATCATTCTTTGGTGATGCTTTGGTCTTCTATGTTTTATTACACCTATCAATGGGTACTTTGCTAAAGGGAAGCGAGTTGGAGAAATGAAATATGTAACTTGAATCACAAAAAACTCAGACTTAACCCATCATTCTACTTTAAACGCTAGAACAGAAAACCGAAAACCTACGCAGATTCAAACATAACTGTCATTTGCTTGCTTGCAAGTTATAAGACATCTCATTTTTTCCTTGCTACCCTAAAACTTTGTGTTGGTGGTAAATCCACAAGAAATACCTGTTTTCTTTGGACTGGGGGGAATGAATTAAGACACGTTTGTTTTTACAAAGTAAAACACTACAGCTGTCAACTGTTTTGGGGAGGAAGTTAAACTAAAGGGGTTTAAAATGCCTTTGCCTTTTTCATTACTTGCATTTCACCAAGGCATTGCTGGGTCTTGATTTGTAGAGAATTTAATGTTCTTTGGGGGGAAAATGTAACTTGGTGAAAATGCTCATTTTTTTCTAAAAAAAAAAAAAGACTGGCTTAATTCATATGAAATAAAAATCAAAACACTTAATTTTTTTCCTGATTTCTTTCCTTTAGGTTATACAGGCTTGGGGGGGGGGAAGAGGGCATCAGTCCCGTGGATTTGCTGAGTTTAGGGTAGGAAATGAGGGTGGGAAAGGTCCAGGATAGGCATTCCTTGCGCTGCTGCCCTTAATTCCTGGCTGGGGACGATGGGAGTTGAAGTCTTCCGATTTGGAAAGTGGCAACAAGAGTCACCGTTGAAATGCAAAGCCGCCAAGGGATCCAGTATCCCGTGAAGCCATCATTGTCCCAACCACAGCTAAAAGCATAGGAGTGACCAAAACAAGGCGAAGGCACATGGGATGCAGAGTCCCTCATGACTCTTTTGCCTAGTAAAAATCGGAATATAAGCATTGCATCCCACACCAACATTGTCCATTCCCCCAGCTTGGCACAAGCATTGCCCATTCCCCAATTTTGCATACCCACCCTTGCACGTCTTCCCCTTCTGCACACCCACTTTCCCATTCCCCAGCTTGGCGCAACCTTTCCCATGTCACAGCTTTGCACACCCAACCACCTGTTCAATTGGCCCCAGCTTTGCCATTCCCACCCACCCCCCCGCACTTCTCCAGCTTTGCACAGCCACTTCCGTTCCCCAGATTTGCTTACCTACACACTTCTGTTCCCCAGCCTTGCACACCCACACATCTCTATTCCCCAGCCTCGCACACTTCCACTTCTCCTTCCCCAGCCTCGCACACCCACAGACCTTTTTCATTCTCCATTCTTGCACTCACATTGCACTTCCATTCCCCAGCCTCGCACACCCACACACTTTTTTTCACTCTCCAGTCTTGCCTTCGCACTCGCTCTTCTCCTTCCCCAATTTTGCACAGCCACACTTCCACTCCCCAGCTTTGCACACCCACACCCCTCCATTCCCCAGCCTTGCACACTCGCCCTTCCCCTCCTTGCACATCCACACTCGGCCTTCCCCATTGGCCCCAGCCTTGCACACCCACACACCTTTCCCATTCTTGCACTCATACTCTGGCTTTGCACACCCACACCCCTCCATTCCCCAGCCTTGCACACGCCCTTCCCCATTGGCCCCAGCCTTGCACACCCACACACCTTTTCCGTTCTCCATTCTTGCACTCACACTCGCACTTCCACTCCCCGGCCTTGCACACCCACGCGCCTCCATTCCCCGGCCTTGCACGCCCGCCCTTCTCCTCCTTCCCCCCCTTCGGCTTCGGCGGCGAGGAGGCCCGGCCCGGCCCCTCCGTCTCCGGCCCGGGGCGCGGAAGAGGCGGCGGCGGCGGCGGCGGCGGGCGCGCCCAACATGGAGGGCGGCAGGCCGGTGGCGTCGGGGGCGCTGGAGCCCGGGGTGCCGGCCCGTCGGCCCTCCCGCCTGGCGGCCCCCATAGCGGCGACCCCGGCCTCGCCCGCGGCCTCTCCCGGCGCCGAGCAGCCGGCCGACAGGTGAGGCGGGCCGGGGAGGGCCGGGCCGGGCCTGCGCGCGCCGGGCCGACTCCAGAGCCCATGGCGCGCGGCCGGGCCGGGCGGGGGTCGCCCTCCTCTGCCGGCTGCCCCCCGGGCGGCGCAAGATGGGCTTTGTCGTCGTCCGGGGCCGGCATGAGGGGGAGAAGGGGAAGCGGCTCTGGGGGGGGGGGGAGAAGGGGGCGCAGAGTGCTGGAGTTGGGCCTCTGGGCATGATGAGCTTTGTGGTCCCCTGCCGGCAGTCTGGAGTTGGCCTTGCCTTGAGGAGGGGGGGTTACAGCCCAGAGCAGCTGGTGGGGGGTGGGGTGGGGGGGCCGCTCTTTGGGGAAGGTTGATGGGGCTTGTAGTCCAGGTTGGTGGAAGGAGCTCTTTGGGGAAGGTTGATGGGGCTTGTAGTCCAGGTTGGTGGGAGGAGCTCTTTGGGGAAGGTTGATGGGGCTTGTAGTCCAGGTTGGTGGGAGGAGCTCTTTGGGGAAGGTTGATGGGGCTTGTAGTCCAGGTTGGTGGGAGGAGCTCTTTGGGGAAGGTTGATGGGGCTTGTAGTCCAGCTGGGCTGGGAAGGGGGGGGCTCTCTGGGGTGGGCATGAGGGAGAGTTGGAGAAAAAAGGCTTATTTTTCAAAATGCTCCTTTTGAATGCGCTGCCCTTTTTGGAGCTCACAAAATAAGGCCAGGTGGTCCTCGGGATACGACCACAAGGGAGCCCAACATTTCCGTTGCTAAACCACAGTTGAACTGAGTTTTGCCCCCATTTTGCGATCTTTCCCGCCACCGTTGTTAAGTGAATCACTGCAGTTAAGTGAAATCTGGCTTCCCCATTGACTTGGCTGGTTGGAAGGTTGCAAAAAGGGATCGCATGATGCAACGGTTGTAAGTGTGAAAAACAGTCATGACTCACTTCTTTCAGCGCAGTTGTCACTTCGAACGGTCACTAAGCTTGTGGTTGTAAGTCAAGGACTATGCGTCTAGCTATAAAGCCGTTTTTAGAAAGTCAAAATACCTGTTTGTCCTTTTCTAGCCCTACAGGGTCCCATGTTGAGTGGTGCAAGCAACTCATTGCTGCTACAATTTCTAGCCAAATTTCGGGGTCTGTCCTCTCGGACAACGTAGCCAGAGAATACCGGGTGAGTTTTTATCTTAACTTATTTAATGTATCTCGTCAGTAGCACAAATCGAGCCCAGAATTTACATCGCTAAGCGAGACATTTGTTAAATGAGTTTTGCCCCATTTTATAACCTTTCTTGCCAGAGTTGTTAAGTGAATCACTGCAGTTGTTAAGTTAGTAACACGGCTGTTAAGTGAATCTGGCTTCCCCATTGACCTTGCTTGTCAGAAGGTCGCAAAAGGGGATCACGTGACCCCGGGACGTTGCGACCATCGTAAATGTGAGACCGTTGCCAACAGTCTGAATTTTAATCCTGTGACCATGGGGATGGTGCAACGGTCGTAAGTGTGAAAAAGGGTCATAAGTCACTTTTTCCAGTGGCTTTGTAACTTTGTGTGGTCACTAAGTCGAGGACTACCTGTATACTAATAGTTGTCATACGTGTCAGCTAAAATGTAACACAGGTAGTCCTCGACTTACAACTGTTCATTTAGTGACCATTCAAAGTTACAACAGTCCTGAAAAAAGTAACTTGGGATCATTTTTTTCACTGACGACTCTTCTAGCGTCCGCATGATCGATCACGTGATCAAAATTCAGATGCTTGGTGACTGGTTCATACTTACGACCGTTGCTGTGTCCCAAGGTCACGTGATCCCCTTTGGCGACCTTTTGACAAGCAAAGTCAATGGGGGAAGCCAGATTCACTTAACAACCGGGTTACTAACTTATCAAGTGCAGTGATTCACTTAACAACTGGGGTAAGAAAGGTCATAAAATGGGGCAAAACTCGCTTAACAAATGTCTCACCTAACATTGGAAATTTGGGGCTCAGTTGTGGTAGTCCTCAACTTACGACAAGTTGCTTAGCAATCGTTTGGAGTTACGACAGATCCCCCCCCAAAAGTACTTATGACCAAGATTTGAAGTTCTCACAACAATGACCCCCTCAATCACGTGATTGCATTTTGAGTGCTCAGCAACAGGCTGCATTTACAGCTCTTTGCAGTCATGTGATTTACCTCTGATTTCCCAATAGTGTTTTAAAGTCTAATGACTATTATTAATACATATTATTAATAATAAATATTATTAAACTTGGGTTACCCTGCTGGGAGAATAAAGATTGTATGTCAGCAGCAAAGTGTGAATTTAGGGTGCAAAACTTTCCCATACGGGTGAATCAGTTGTAGAAAATATCCAATTTCCCCCCCCAGTTTTTTACATGATATTTTGTTTGTTTATGGCCAGGTAAGTAAAAGATCTCCATATTCACTATAATTTGGACAGATAAGTTATCTCTGCAATTACATTGGCTGATGGAATTGGAATTAAATTGCCATTTTCCATATATCTTGTCTTTTTATTATTATTTTCTTTATTGGTTTTTTCCATTGAGAACCTGAAGGAATATCTTTAGCTAACTTCCTGGAGAACTGTCTCCCGTCTGGGTCAAACTGCCATTAGAGTTCCTGAAAAATTATATTTACTTCTCGCATTTTGTTAGGATGGTACAATCAAGAACAAATAAATACACAATGATGAAATAGCATTGAGACCATAAATGTTAGTCCTACCTTTGGGTCTTGTTAAATTAATTACCTGACTGAAGCGATCAGGGCTTAAAGAGTTGCCTAAATTTATTCAGGAGACTACCCAGTAGTGGTAGATTATTATTTAATTATGCAGAATAAATCTGAATATTTCAGTGCTACTTGTTTCCTGAGAATAACAAGTGTGGAAGGAATGAAATTATTTGTGCATCCATGTTAAAATCTGCACCTTACCTTTGTTTTAATGACAGTTTTTTTTATTAAAAAAAAAATCGGTGAAATAATTGCACTTTTTAAATACTATTATCCCAATTCTACTGGCTAGATATTTCACTTTCTGGTCTTGTTCATGCTTCTGATTCTCTTGATATTTTTTGTCAACACCTTCAAAAAATTAAGGGATGAGATTCCACAATTTTGGGGATAAAAGGGAAGGACACTTGGTTATTTGAAGATCCTTGATTCGTTCATCTTGTAATTCATCCATCTTGTAATAAGTGATCGTGTAGATACAGGGTCCTGACTGGGCTTCTGAAAACATCTGAATGAGGGTGGCTTTGCCTAAAAATCAGTATTTCAATCTATGATTTGTTGGATAATATCTGTATTTTAACTAACAGGTGTACAGGAAGCCCACCATAAGGGTAAGAATATATGTGGCTATCAGCAAGTTAGACTCTTACCTGTTTGTGTATTTTTTTTTCTGTTGTGTTCAGAACTTGATGTGCCTTGGTGTTTGTTCTTCTTGACTTCATTAATGATTGTTTTTCAAGCTGCTGGGCCATCTCGCTATGCAGCATAACAGCTTGTTTGCCATAGAAACGTTACATATTTTTTTTGTGAACGATAAAAATCAAGAGTGTGCGTCTATTTCACTTATGTTGCAAAGGCAAGGAAAGGCAACTTACGTTTTATCCTATTAATTCTGACAAAATGGATCCTCCCAGCTGACACTTACATGCTGTAGACTGCAGAGGATAATATTAGCAGCCGTAAGGCATGCAGCGTGCTCAAGTGGTTGGAAAGAAAAATCTAAGGGAAACCTTAATTTAGTCTGTGTGTCAACAAAGAGGCCAATTCATGCCTCCGTTTACACAAGCTTGATTGCCAAACTCTTCGGAGAGGGAGTCTAACTCGAGGATCTGAGGCGGTTATTACTGCAGTGGCTCCCAAATTTGTTAAAACAGATTCATTTGGCGTCCCTAAGGTGCTTTTCAAAAGGCAACTGGACTTTGTTTTTCCCTTGAAAAGGTTTCACTTCTTATCCAAGAAGCTTCTTCGGTTCTGATGAAGCTACTTGGACAAAAAGCGAAGCCTTTTCAAGGAAAAACAGACTCCAGTTGCCTTGGGGACAACCATGACCTGGATGACTGAGAATCTCCATAGGGATTCATTCGGTGGTTTCTTTGTTTTTTTCTTTTTGCTTTGCTCTGCTTTCCCAGAAATTGCTCCTCTTTCAAATTATCAAATAGACAAGCAAGAAATGCATAAAAAGGAGAAAAAAACTTGGACTACTTACTATCTGCTTCCCTAATTTATAACCATACAATAAGTACAATTCATATAGGGAACCTTGAAATAAAGTATCAAGGTGAAAACTATTGCCATAAAAACATTGCTCTAAGTTTTCATTTGTAAAAGGCAAAGTTTTTATTTCACTTACATATTGCATAGTGTTCACATTTTTTTTTCCTCGTCTCCCTATTTGATTGTTAAGCGTTCAGCCAACTCTTTCTAGCTTCTTCTTTCTTGCCAGATCTTCTGCTAAATTCCAGGCACTTCATCTCTGACAGACGAGACTTAAAAAACACAGCAGCTCAATTCTGCTTTTTCAAATAATATTTTAAAAGCGCAATCTACCTTAACCTTCTGAAGATTGGCTGCTGACTTGTTTGAAGGTCAGATGAATACTGCTTTCCGAATGAAAGAGACCTAGATGAGACTAGCTATGGAATTTATCCAGTTTTTTTTTTAGTTCCATAACGAAACGTGGACATTGAGGTGGACAGAATAAGGAGACATTCAAAGCCGGGGAAAGAGAGAGGTCTGGTCAAAAGGACCACCCTTTCTGCAACTTTAGGACTTGTGGACTTCAACTCCCAGAATTCCTCAGCCAGCCATGTTTGGATTTTGGGACCCCTGCTCTAGAGGAAGCCCTTCAAAGCTCTCTGCTCTGAGACAGGGGTCTCCAACCTTGGTAAATTTAAGACTGGTGGGCTTTAATTCCCAGAATAAATTAGTTGGGATAAATTAATTCCCAAATTCTGGAAGTTGAAATCCACAAGTCTTAAAAGTTGCCAGGATTGGAGATCCAGATCAGTTGACCTGGAAGTTCTCAAAAGGTGTTTGAGGAACAGCGATATAGCATCACTCATGGATTGACACAGCTCTGGGAGGGGAACCAGTGACGTGCAGAACCATTTCAAACTGACATTTTAATTAGGCAATCAGAACTGGTTGCCGCCAAGCCCTGGCACGCTGCCCCGAATGTCGCACAAAATCTCTGTATTAATCAGACAGTTGCATTGCATTCTTAGCGAAGTTGCTTCAATGGAACCAGCGAGGGAAGGGAAACACCATTGTTTAATCTTCAGATTATTGCATGGTTTCTGTTTCTGCTACCCAGATGTGCTGTAATCAGTTTCCTTCTGTTGTTTTAAGCATGTGTGGGCTACTTTTCCGTCTGCATTTTGCCTTTTTTTTTCGGTTTGAAAGGTTAAAAGATTTCTCGTGTCGAAAGGACAGGACATACTTGAGATCGAGGCTCTCTCTTAGAAGGACAGAAATGCATGCGCTCCTGTTCATTCCTTTTTTTGTTTTGTTTTGTTTTAACCAAAGTAACTGGTGCCAATATATAGGCTTTAATGCGTTAGATTTAGGAAGGTGTGAAAAAGCTGGCCAAGTGCATTGATGTTAAAAGTATCTACTGTCTTCTTTTTTGCAAAAAAAACAACAACAACATTCTGTCCTTTCACCTGTTCTGTGCATGTTTTTCCCTCCTCTTACTTCTCTGCTTGCCACTGCTGCAACCTTGCAATTCAGGAGATTCAGGATGGACGCAATGGTTATCCTTCTGACGCAGAAGTCGATCAGGTTTATATTTATACTCCTATTTCGTTCCCTAACTTGTAACAGCCGGTCTTTTCCTTGGGGCGTTGAAAAAGGGCAAACGTACGTTCGGGGTTTTGTCGACCTGTTGCTCAAGAGCTTGACAACCGAACAGAGAAGTCGAAACACGGAAACACAACGAGGGCTGTGAATTTGAAGAACCTAGCAAATAAATCCCTGCCAAGGATATAATTGCTACACTGGGGTTGGGGGGGGGGTGAACAAGGGCTAGCCTGACTCCCCAAGGGACTTTGAAACTTTTGAGTACATCTAGTCCTCGACTTATAACCATTTGTTTAGTGACCGAAGTTACAACGCCACCGAACAAAGTGAGTGATGACCGTTTTTCACAGTTATGTACCGTTGCAGCATCCCCAGGTGATCAAAATTCAGACACTGGGTAGCTGACTCAGATTTATGACGGTCACGTGATCCCCTTTTGTAACCTTCTGACCAGCAAAGTCAATGCGGGGAAAGCCAGATTCACTTAACAGCAATGTTATTAACAGCTGCAACGAACCACTGTGGCAAAAAAGGTCATAAAATGGGGCGAACGTCCCTGAACTGTCTCGCTGAGCGATGGACAACTTTGGGCTCAACGATAGTCGTAAGTCGAGGACTCCCTGTAGCCATGAGACAGAGAAGACAGCCACGGGCGCTTGAATTTTGCCATAGGGCCCCGGAAACCTTCTTTCCTCCATTATCAATTCCATACGATGCTGGTAAGAGGGTATCCTGGCATCTCAGAGGCGCGATTAACGCCAGCAGGGATGAAAGAGGGACGGTCATTCCAGTACAAATTTGATCTCTTAAGACTTCTAGCAGGTGAGGAGCCCTTACGAAGCTTGACTTACAACACCGCCTCCGTTGCCCCTAAGCCTTGCTGAAGCCTTTTGTATCCGTAGGAGCTTACAACCTTTGTACACGCTTCTGGGATAATCAGTTTGACTTTTGTGTAAATGTTTTGCCACTCAACCCTTGTTGCTTCGTCAACGTGTCATCAAGAGCAAAGCCATCTGGGCTCGTGAATGCTCCGTAGAACCTGGACAGGTTTAATCTGCCTTGATGAAGGCCCAGGGATCTACCCCTGCTTGGGAATCCGTTCCCTTCCGAAATCTTACATCCAGAAGGCCTTTCCTTCGCAGTGAGGTGTACCACGTGTGTAACTTCAGCATAACCCCTTCCCTCGTCCCGCTCAACGAAAACCCTGCTTAGCCAGATCGGCTATAGCCGACCCATCACACCACCAGAGTAGTGGTGGTGAACTGGTACCCAAGTGGCAGGATCCTGTGATCTCCTGGCTCCTTGTCTGTGCAAACAAGTGTCTGTCCCCCCTCCCCGTCCCCCGCAGTGTTGACATGATCTGCTTGGAGAAAGAAAGAAAGAAAAAAGCTGTAATTTGTGTGGCTTCTGTAACTTCCTAGTCCCAGCAACTTGCAGTGGGTTTTCCACTGAAAGCTGTGCAGATGAGACCTGAAATTTAATTTCCGCCTTTGGATCTCTGCCAGGCGCTGAGGGATGGGAACAAGCTGGCCCAGATGGAAGAAGCGCCGCTGTTTCCCGGAGAGTCCATCAAAGCGATCGGTAAGTGGGACCCTTAAAAGATGGCCCCCAGCGTTCTAGTTGGCCGCTCAATGTCGCCGGCAGGCCTCTCCGTCGTGGTTGGAGACCTTCCAGAACGCGGTTCGACGCGGCTGCAAGATTTCATCTTGAATCCTTAATCCCTTCCGCCCAAGCGGGCTCGCGCCGTCGCTGAACACAAAAAGGCGACTCCGCCTGAAAAGAATTTTAATTACAAATTAACATAGAATCAAGCAAGCCCTGAGATGGATGTCTGGAGTGTAATCCCGCAGATACTTAACTGCTCAGCGGTTTCATCTCCCATGTTTTGTTGTAGGTTTTCTTTTTTCTTTTTAAAACAAAAAAATTGCGATAATGTTCCAATACTTTGAAAATGAAATGCTGGCCGTCGTCTCTATTCCTGTCTCAAAGTCCATTGAAAAATTAAAGGTAACGCTGAATGTCTGTGGTGATCCTCCCATCTTCCAGGTCAGGGTTGTCCCAAGGGTGCTTTTTCCGAAAGGCAACTGGACTTCCTTTGTTTATTTTTTTCTCTTTTGAAAACGTTTCATTTCTCATGCAAGGAGCTGAGCTGAAGAAGCTTTCTTGCATGAGAAGGGAAACATTTTCAAAAGAAAATCCAGTTGCCTTTTGGAAAAACACCTTTGGGATAAAGGTGAGCTGGTTGTAAATGCATTTGCTGTTTCCCCAGACTGACTGGCTGGGGAATTCTGGGAGTTGAAGTCCACAGGTCTTCAAGTTTTCCCTCGCTGCAGATTACTTGCTCAACAATGATGGCAGAACAACGTAATACTTGCTATAATACTGTACTTGTTCCGTAGTAATATCAGGAAGACTTTTATATTTTTATATATATATATAAATATTTAAGGACTGTACCAGGCTCTTTCATTCCATCCATGTTTTGCATGGATCTTGTATAAAATTAAAATTTAAGACATCATCTGTGCTTAAATATTTAATTGTTTGAAATGGGAATCCCTGTGCCTTTAGCGTTTCCTAAAATTGGCCTAGCTTGCTCTTTCTTTTCTTTTCTTTTCTTTTTACTTTCCTACTGTAAAAATACGAAACTGTAAAATGAAGGGCCATGGAAGATTTTTTTTTTTTTTTTTTAAATCCTTTATTATACCTGGCTGTGCAAAAGGACTTTATTCCACCGTAACGCCATATTCAAATTGGGATTTGAAAGCTGAGGTCATGTCTTGCGTGAAAGAGTTTTCAACGAAGGGGATGTAAGCACGGATATAATGTCACCTTTTTTTCTCAGCTAAAGATGTGGTCTACATTTGTCCATTCATCGGAGCCATCAGTGGCACGTTGACAGTGACGGATTACAAAATGTATTTCAAGAACGTTGAGAGGGTGAGTCTTTGTTCCGTTATGGCCCATTTTGCATTTTCTTTCCAAAAGCAGTCTTTCAAGCTTGGCGATTTCAAGAGGCATGAACTTCAACTGCCACGTTAAGGTGCCACGTTTGAGAAACATCGTTCTAGAGCCTTTTTGCTCTTAACACTGTTTGCCACCCAAAATTTATGTACATGTAAACTAAGCATAGAGGCCCGCGGTGAGCTATGTCCTGCCACAATTATTTTTTAGTGCCACAGTTATTTTTTAGAATTAGAATAGAATACTGGAAGGGACCGTGGAGGTCTTCTAGTCCAGCCCCCTGCTCAAGCAGAAGAACCTATACCATTTCAGATAAGTCACTATCTAGCCTCTTTTTAAAAACCTTAAAAACAAGAACTTAGGAAAGAGTGGAGCTTGTGATGGGATACCTCACGAGACCTCTCCAATTATTTCAGTCTTGTCTATCCTTTTGCTCTTTCTCTCTTGCTTTTTAATCCAGGAAAACTTATCATTTCTAGATTAGTGGGAAAAACCACGAGGGAAGCAAAATAATACGGGTTTTTCAATGTTACATGATGAATCCATTTTGTCTTGTCCTAGCTGATAGAATGTTAAATATTTACCCATGGTGCGTTTTTTTAAAAAAAAAAAAACCTATTTATTTATTTATTTATTTTTCACTCCAAATTTCAGGATCCACATTTTGTGCTTGACGTTCCCCTCGGAGTAATAAGTAGAGTTGAAAAGATTGGCGTGCACAGCCACGGAGACAATTCTTGCGGTATAGAGATTGTTTGCAAGGTACAAGTTGGATATTGAGCAAGTATGTTCAGGATCTCCCACTTTTCGAGTGCTTTCATTTCATTGGGAGATTTTCCTTCATTGTGACTGAGCTGTTTTTCAACTGTGAGCTGTTACAAGCATCTAGCATAGAAGGGGAAAGAGTCATTGTGCACTTTGTGAATTAAAGTGCAATGAGTGTTAGACTGCCAGGCGCGGAAGACCAGGCCCACATACGAAGGTACAATTAAATTGATTTGCAGTGGTACCTCGGTACTCCTCGTTAATTGGTTCCGGGAGGTGCAATCAGCACCACAAACGATGAGTACCAAACAAACTTTTCCCCTAAGGAATAATGTTGTGAGTCACAAGGCAGCCGACACTGAGACGTTCTAGCTTGTGGGTCGAGTACCAAAAAAAACGATGAGTATCAGGACAAAATCTTTGCCTCAAAATATGTTGAGCGCAAAATTTGATGAGTTTCAAAGTAGTTGAGTATCAAGGTACCGCTGTATCGCTAAAAGCCTGTGCACAGGAAACGTCTCAACTAACACTCAGCATCTGCTTAGAGTTAGATAAGGGTCCACGGAATTCAAGGGAGGTTGGATTTAGTTCTCTTGTGGCTACGTAGGGATTCTAGGCTGATCCCTCTTTTCACCCCGCCTCCAGGTTCTGCCATCCCTTTTTTGTAGCAGAGGAGTACTATCTTCTGCTACAAAAATGCTGCTTTTTCATTTCTGTACAAAAATAATGCTATTGTGTTAGGCTTCTCCCCAGCAGAGTAGAACCAGTTGACTAGACACTCAAAAGATCCATGAATTTCTCCTAAGATGTCTTATGGTAGAAAAGGTAAAAAACCATGATGAAAGAATTCTGTGAAGAAGAATAGAAGCTCTGTTTGTGAGAATCCAAGTTCAAAGCTCAGAGAGCATGAAGGACCCCACAATTCAATCCTGAGTTACAAATACTATTAGATAATCTAAATTCAATTTGGAATGGAATAGGAATAGGAATAGGAATAGGAATAGGAATAGGAATAGGAATAGGAATAGAATAGAATAGAATAGAATAGAATAGAATAGAATAGAATAGAATAGAATAGAATAGAATAGAATAGAATAGAATAGAATAGAATAGAATAGAGCTGGAAGGGACCTTGGAGGTCTTCTAGTCCAGCCCTCCCGCTCAAGCAGGAAAACCTATACCAGGGGTAGGCAACCTTGGCTCTTTTATGACTCGTGGACTTCAACTCCCAGAATTCCTGAGCCAGCCTGGCTCAGCTTGGAAACCTCTCCCTTTCCCCTCAGCATGGCTGGCTCAGGAATTCTGGGAGTTGAAGTCCACGAGTCATAAAAGAGCCAAAGTTGCCTACCCCTGACCTATACCATCTCAGAAAAGTGATTTCATGTGCTTCTTTTTCCATCTTAGAAGAAAAGGCCAGAAAGAATCTCATTTTGTCAGGGAGATGTCTGTTCCTTGTTTTGGGATGGTCCGATCAACTTATCAGTTTGTTTGTTGCAATCCATTTGAGCACCAACTTCCCCAAGCTGCTCCATAACTATTGTCCTAGAAATCAAAAGTTTAGGATGGAATTTCACTGTGCCCACAGCATAAATTAAACATGGTTTTCTCTAGCGAGAATCGCCAATGCAAAACGCTTAAATTTCCATCTTTGTAAAGTGCTGTAATTTTTTTTATATACAACGAGTCGGACCTAAAGATATCTTTTGACAGGATATGAGAAACCTGCGGCTCGCTTACAAACAGGAAGAGCATAGACTGGAGATTCTTCAGAACCTGGTTACCCGAGCGTTTCCTCTTTCTCACGGGCTGGTAAGCATCAATGAACAGTTCTTAGCCCTGGCAAAACGCGTGAGGACGAGTGAAGGAATCTAAATATATTGATTTTTTTCATAATAACAAAGCTTAAAATATTATGGATGTCGGTACAGGAGATTAATTTTGCACATAACAGCTGTGGGGAGAATAGAGAGAGAATAAGGTTTCTGCCTTGAATGGGAATATGTTATGCCAGTTAATGATTTCTGAAAAAAGAAAACAGGTAGTCCTCGACTTACGACCACAGTGGAATCCAAACTTTCTGCTGCTAAGGGAGACAGTTGTTAAGTGAGTTTTGCCCCATTTTACAACCTTTCTTGCCACAGTTGTTAAGTGAATCACTGCAGTTGTTAAGTGAATAACAACAACAACAATAATAATAATAATAAAGTTGGAAGGGACCTTGGAGGTCATCGAGTCCAACCCCCTGCTCAAGCAGGAGACCCTCTACCATTCCAGACAAATGGCTGTCCAGTCTCTTCTTAAAAACTTCCAGTGTTGGAGCATTCACCGCTTCTGGAGGCAGGTTGTTCCACTGGTTAATTGTTCTAACTGTCAGGAAGTTTCTCCTTAGTTCTAGGTTGCTTCTCTCCTTGGTTAGTTTCCATCCGTTGCTTCTTCTCCTGCCTTCAGGTGCTTTGGAGAATAGCTTGACTCCCTCTTCTTTGGGGCAGCCCCTGAGATATTGGAACTTGTAACACGGTTGTTAAGTGGATCGGCCTCCCCCGTTGAGTTTGCTCATCAGAAGGTCGCAAAAGGGCCTTCTGCAACCGTCATAAGTACGAGTCAGTGGCCAAGCCTCTGAATTTTGATCACGTGACCACGGGGATGCTGCAATAGTTGTCAGTGCGAAAAATGGTCATAAGCCACCAACGGTTTGTAAGTCAAGGGTTACTCGCGAAGTTAAAAATGAGTTTTGAGTAGTTCAGTTTGCTGGCAGGTAGCACCGTTCCTAATTCTCGGAATTAAATCTCTGTACGGGGATCAAAAAAGGAACTTCAATGACCCCTAACCCCTTGTGCTTTTTTCCCCCTTGCATCCAGCCATTCTTTGCATTCAGTTACAAAGAGAAATTTCCTACAAATGGTTGGAAGGTTTATGATCCGGTGGCGGAGTATAAAAGACAGGTAAGTCTGGTAGATTTTCATGTTTTGAACATCAGCCAGCATCGAGCGTGCTGCACAGAGACACATGCACCCCTAATACGTTTACAATAAAAACGATGCCCTCCCCGTTGTATTCTTTGGCCGTGTAGACAAGAGAGGATGTGGAACTCTTGAACCGAAATCTAGAAATGACGGGTTGATGGATGAATGCTCATAAATTGGAGTCGAAGTTTTTGAACAGACTGGGTGGAAGGTCTATCCAGCTTCAGATGGACTCTTTTTGAACATCTTGGTCCTTAGTGTCAGATCCTCCTGGCCTCTGGTCCCTTTTTGAAGGCACAATTACAAGTATCAAGAAGAAGAATAGTTATAGCTCAGGGTCGAAATGAGGTGCTCTCTTCCAGATGTTTCATGACCAAACTAGGTAACATTGCCACATTAAGTAACTGGGTAATTTGGTGACCAGCATTTATGATGCTGCCTGGTTTGGTCATGAAACATCTACAAGAAAACAACCAAGCTCAGATGCCTATGGAGACTCTCCGTCCTCCAGGTCCTGGTTGTCCCAAAGGTGCTTTTTCAAGAGGCAACTGGCTTTCTTGTTTTTCTTTGAAGACCTTTTGCTTCTCATCCAAGGAGCTGAACTGAAGAAGATTCTTGGATGAGAAGCAAAACCTCTTCAAGGAAAAATAAGGAAGTCCAGTTGCCTCTTGAAAAAGCACCTTTGGGAGAACCAAGCTCAGAGAGCGCCAAGGCCTTCTCAACTACAAGGATACTTTTATCAACTTAAGAGTGGTAAAATTTATCTAGTAAGTTTGTGCATCTTTTCATTCATCCAGGTACTTCAAGTTAGAAACAGTATGACAGCTAATCCCGTTCCTTCCTACGAAGTAGAAACCACGTGGATGGACTGATCAGTAGATCCCTATTTATTTCCTTTATTTATTAAATGTATATGCCTCCCGTCTCACTATCCAGCAACTCTGGACTTACATCATATGAACTGCATAACTTTTTATTACAAAAGGTGCATATACATGTTCTAGTTTGAATGCTAAGTACATATAGGCGATAAGTACAGGCCCAAGTAATATACTGTCTCTCTGACTATAGGAAAATGATCATAATAAGTACCTACATTTGAGTGTCAATTCTCTGCCAAAGTACTCAAGATTGCTTACAGTATGCAATAGAGCTGAATGGATACAATAGATTAACACGATGCCTTAAGAAAAGGGAAAATACCAGGTGTAAACATGTTTAATATACTCGCCAGAAATTTCAAACTTTAAACTACCTGCCTGCTGTGTTCCCAAACATTGTTGCATTGGTGTAATTTTAATCCAGAAAAAAAAACAACCCAGCACTGTACTTAATTATTTATCACAATTCGGTTATGATTCATTCCTCGGGGATTCTGCAGTCAGTATGTCATATCGGAATTTGATGTATATATAAAAATGTTTTCTTTCAATGCAGGGTTTACCCAACGAGAGCTGGAAAATATCCAAAATTAACAGCCTGTATGAATTTTGTGACACATATCCTGCCGTTCTTGTTGTGCCAACCAGCGTCAAAGACGAAGATCTCTCCCGCGTGGCTGCGTTTAGAGCGAAAGGCAGAGTTCCAGTAAGTAAGATTCAGTCTCCAAACTGAAATGTTGATGTCAAATTTCCTCGCACCCTCATACCGTAGCCGACGTGTTTTCATGAATGCCTAATTTGAGGAAGAAAATAAACCAGATCTCTCTTGAAGGCTATATGCTGAATCTCTGTTAAGGAAGTCTGGGTTGAAAGAAGACACACTGGGTTTTAAAAGTGGAGGAAGAACAGCACTTCAACTTATATACCGCTTCACGCTGCTTTACAGCCCTCTCTAAGCAGTTTACAGAGTTAGCATGTTCCCCCCCAACAATCTGGGTCCTCATTTTACCGACCTCGGAAGGGTGGAAGACTGAGTTGGTCAGGATCGAACTCCTGGCTGTGGGCAGAGTTAAGGGAGGGAGGGAGGGCAATAGCAATAGCACTTAGACTTATATACCACTTCACACTGCTTTACAGCCCTCTCTAAGTGTTTTACAGAGTCAGCCTATTGCTCCCAACAATCTGGGTCCTCATTTTACCGATTTCGGAAGGGTGGAAGACTGAGTCAACCTTGAGCCGGTCAGGATTGAACTCCTGGCTATGGGCAAAGTTAAGGGAGGGAGGGAGGGAGGGAGGGCAATAGCACTTATATACCATTTCACTTCACATCGAACTCCTGGCTGTGGGCAGAGTCAGCTTGCACTGCTGCATTCTAACATTTGGTCCACCACAACTCTTATCAAGAACTAAGAAGAAATTTCCAGGCAGTTAGAACAATTAAACAGTGAAACAACCTGCCTCCAGAGCTTGTGGGTGCTCCATCACTGGAAGTCTTCAAGAAGAGATTGGACAGCCATTTGTTTGAAATGGTATGGGGTTTCCTGCCTGAGCAGGGGGTTGGACTAGAAGACCTCCAAGGTCCCTTCCAGCTCTGTTATTCTGTTCTATTCTTGCTATTTTGTATCTGATAGCTTCCAGCTGGTTAATTGCATCTTCTTAATATATCCCATTTAACAGAGTAAATTTCAGCAAAGGCTTTATTTATAAGTTAGTTAGTTTCTTTCTCTGCTCCCCCACCCTCCACTCTCCACTCTTAATCCAGGTGTTATCCTGGATTCACCCGGAGAGCCAGGCCACCCTCACCAGATGCAGCCAGCCTCTCATTGGGCCAAACGACAAGCAGTGCAAAGAAGATGAGAAGTACTTGCAGACCATCATGGATGCCAACGCTCAGTCTCACAAGCTATTCATCTTTGACGCCAGGCAAAACAGCGTGGCAGATACCAACAAGGTAGGAGTCACATCAGAGGAGGAGCTTAAAAAAAGCCAAAAAAGCAAGCTGGTTTAAAAGTAAAATGTCAAATTGTCCAACACTTTCTATTATATATTTATTTTTATCCCACTGTATTATCTTTATCAATAACTCAAGGTAGTCAACGTACTTAATACTCCTCCTATTCGCCCCACAACAACCTGTCAGGTGTTTGGGAGGGGAGAGAGTGTGTACCTGGCTCAAAGTCACCTAGCTGGTTTTCATGCCTAAGGCGGGACTAGAACTCGCCTTCTCCTGGTGATTGGCCCAAAGTCACCCAGCCAGCTTTCACGCCTAAGGCGGGACTAGAACTCACCGTCTCCTGATGATTGGCCCAAAGTCACCCAGCCAGCTTTCACGCCTAAGGCGGGACTAGAACTCACCGTCTCCTGGTGATTGGCCCAAAGTCACCCAGCCAGCTTTCACTCCTAAGGCGGGACTAGAACTCACCGTCTCCTGGTGATTGGCCCAAAGTCACCCAGCCAGCTTTCACGCCTAAGGCGGGACTAGAACTCACCGTCTCCTGGTTTCTAGCCTGGCGCCTTAACCACTAGACCAAACTGCTTCTCAACCTCTAACGCAGAGGAACGACGGGAACCCATTGTATTTTCAGACCAAAGGTGGCGGGTACGAAAGCGAAAGTGCCTATCCCAACGTGGAGTTGATCTTCTTGGAAATCCCGAATATCCACGTGATGAGGGAGTCGCTGCGCAAACTGAAAGAAATCGTTTACCCCGTCATTGATGAATCCCGGTGGCTGTCCAACGTGGAGAGTACGCACTGGCTGGAATACATACGGGTAATCGATGAAAAGTGGGGTCACATTGTGCTTTTCCTTTCCTTAAGGCTGCCTCCTATCTCCCCTGGGAAAAGTTGCCAAGCATTTGAATTTTGATCATGGGGATGCTGCAAATGTCGTACCTTTGAAAAAGGGTCCTGAGTCCTATTTTTCACTCCCCTCGTAACTTTGCACGGTCACTAAATTACTCCAAAGGTTCATTGTTTGAACCTTTGACTAAGGACTGTCGGAAATAAAAATGCCGCGCCACGTAAACCGCTGGTCCAGTCGTGCTGTTTCTTTTCACCAAGATGCCTTCTTCTGACAGAACATCCTGCACCGGAAGATTTTTAAACCTGGGTGGGTTTTTTCTTCATCTTTTTTTTCTAAAAGATGCTTCTTGCCGGAGCTGTGAGAATTGCTGACAAAATTGAGTCGGGCAAGACCTCGGTGGTGGTCCATTGCAGCGACGGTTGGGACCGTACCGCTCAGTTGACTTCCTTGGCGATGCTCATGCTGGACAGCTATTACCGGACCATCAAAGGCTTTGAGGTCCTCTTGGAGAAGGAATGGATGAGTTTTGGCCATCGCTTCGCCATGGTGAGTGTCACGCAAGCCGGAGAGGAAATCTTGCAAGGATTTATTTATCTGGAAAATTCAAAAGGGCAGCAGTCACTTCAACTGAAGAAGTGAAACATTTTCAAGAAAAAAAAACAAAAGCCCAGCTGCCTTTTGAAAAAGCAGCTTTGGCAGTTCCTCTTGGGTTGGATTCTGATGCTTCCCAATTGCAGTCATGAACGCTGCTCCCTTTTTGCAAATGTTTTCCATCCACTACTAACATTATACACCAGACCTGGGCATTTTATGGTTCCCAGGCTACATCCAGCCCTTTGACTGTCGCTGTCCAGCCCGCATGGATTGCTTTTATTTTGAAGATGACTGCTATTTTTTCCCCAATTTACATACGTGCATGCATGCATGCCTATGCACCTTCACAGCCCTACTGGTTCAGCCTTCCACAAAAATTCCAGTTTCTCATGTGGCCCCTTGGGAAAATTAATTGCCCATCCCTGTTCTACATCCATGGAAGTTGACTGTGTCCATCATTTGCAGGCTAGGTTCCTACGTCACAGCAACTTAATGTGGTGTTTTTCAGCCTGGGTAACATTCAGATGGGTGGACTTCAACTCCCAGAATTCCCCAGCTTTCTAAGTTCCTTTTTTGTTTGTTTGTTTCGCTCTCCTACAGCGAGTCGGTCAAGGGGATGACGATCATGCAGATGCTGACAGATCTCCTATCTTCCTGCAGTTCATAGATTGTGTCTGGCAAATGACAAAGCAGGTGAGAACTTATATATTTATTCATTTATTTTCTACTTTTTAAACGTATTTCTGCTGCCATGCTCAGAATAACTCTTGGAAGTAACATAGAGATGGTTCGAGTTAAGACTATTTTTCAAACAGAAAATCTAGAGTGATTTTGTAGTCTTTTCTGCTTATGATGAGCTCAGACGGGACCGATAAACTTGCCCCTGAATCTATAAACTCATTTTTCTCTCAATAGCCGCCATCATTTGTAGCTCTGTGGTCCAGTAGCCAGTTTACATATCAGAAGCATCTAATTGATGTGTGCAAACTCTCTTGAGATTTGCAGGTTCCGAACCAATTAATAACAAAAGCTTCTTTTTCTTAAGGCTTTGAGGATATATTGTTTATAGAAGCGATAGTACTTGAGCTCCTGGTAACTTTGTGCAAAAATTCTAATCTTTCTCCTTAAATTCAGCTCATTCCTAAGTAAAAAGTAATGAAAAGTGGATTTGCCTTCTACTAATGGGAGGAGAGAAAAAACATTAAATGTATTCCCGCTTTAGTTTCCAGCAGCGTTCGAATTCAACGAGCTGTTTTTGATCAGCATTTTGGATCATCTTTATAGCTGTCTCTTTGGCACCTTTTTGTACAACTCGGAACATCAGCGAATAAAAGAGGTAAATAGTCCGTGAACGTGATGATTTGATAAAAGGCGAAAGATATTCCAGGTAATTTTTCCTTTTGCTATAGACCAGGGATATCCATGCTTGGCAACTTGAAGACCTGTGGACTACAACTCCCAGAATTCCCCAGCCAGCCATGCTGGCTGAAGTCCACAGGTCTTCAAGTTGCCAGGCTCGGACACTCCTCCTGTAGAGTTTGAAAGAATTTAAATGTTCATCTCTCACTTTGCAGCACCAAATGCCACAAACACAGCACGGAAATCTTTGATGGGAACACAATTTCTGCCCTTAAGAGCAATTAACATTTCTAGCTGAAATTACAAGCTTAAGCACATAATCCGACACTATAAGTGTTTGGGTTTGGGATGTCTACATTTGGGTCAGAAATGTGCCTACTTTTCTCTCAGGAAATCCATAAAGAGACTTCAAGCGAGAAATGAACATTTAAATCCGTTGAAGCTCTACAGGAGGAGTATCCAAAGCCATCCCAAAGCTTCTGCCAGGTAGCATTTCTCCTCTCAATTTTTGAGCGGAGGCGGGGTCTCGCTGAAATACCTCTGCTTTAGATTGTGTTCGAATGAACACAATCAAAATTGCGTAGCTGCACCACAAGATGGAGCTGAATTACACATCCCCACCAAAATTGCCTATCAGCCAAGCTCCCTCTCATGAATGGATGATCTAATGCAGTTCCCTCTTTTAAATAAATAAAAAAAAAAAAAAGGAAGAAAAAAGAAAATGCAATTTAAGAGGCAACTGTAGCGCAAACAGGTGCTTGATAGCACTGGAGGAATATAAAATTGCAAGAGGAATCCGATAACGGATTCAGATTCTGAAGCCTTGATTTAATAATGGCTGTAAAGGGAAGATTGGGCTTGACTTAGAATTTTAATAACCCTGTTAAACGAAGCCATTTAATTGCAGCCACAATATTTAGGTAGGTATAAGGATTATATCCTCCCCCCCCCCCCCCCCCTTACACTTCATTGATTCTAAATTCTGGTGTTTGCTGACATCCAGACAATTTCATTTTTTTGCTTTTGATCTTACTTCAGAAGCACCCTGCCCCCAAACTGACGTCCTTCATTCACTGCGACATCGTGGCTACCCCAAGCTCGTCATTTACCAGACAGGCCTAAATATCAATAGATGAATTTCCCAAGAAACGCTAACTTTAAAAAAACACGATTGCTTAGTATTCTCAAATAACCCTGGCCTGTTTTGTGCAGACCTGGGAACCACCAGTAACGGCTGAGAATAGTCTACACAGCCCATGCAGCTAGTCCTCCGTTTAACACCACAGCCAAGCCCAAACGTTCCGTTACCGAGCGAGAGAGTTCTTAAAGTGAGTTTTGCCCCCCATTTTACGATCTTTCTTGCCACGGTTGTTAAGCGAATCACTGCCCTTGTTAAGGTAGTAACACGGCTGTTAAGTGACTCTGGCTTCCCCATTGACTTTGCTTGTCAAGAGGTTCGCCAAAGGGCATCGTGTGACTCCAGGACCGTGCCACCTTCATACATATGAACCAGTTGCCAAGCATCCAGATTTTAATCACGTGACCATGCGGATGCAGCAGTGGTCATAAGTGTGAGAAATGGTCATAAATCCCTTTTTTTCCAGTGCCATTCTAACTTCGAATAATCACTAAACGAATGGTTGTAAGGACTACCTACACACAAGAATCTGATCAACTAATGATCAGTAGTAAATTGGCGCTGGACAAGGGCCAACAAAGGGGGGGGGGCTGGACTTGAATCTCTTGTGGCAACACAAGGATTCTGAACTGGAGATGCACTTAACTCTGCCCTCCTATATAAGCTGGATCGTGGGAAGGGGAAATTAGGGAAGATTTAGGAAAGGAAGATTTAGGACAGCCACTCCCTAGAATCCCCCGGAGTATCTCTCTTAAAAGAGTATTATAGGTTTAATCTGGCAAGATTTCAATCTGTAGAATGTTTGCAAATAACAAACTAAACTTGGACTGGATTGTTTTACGACGTTCTTGGGCCAGGCCTGACTGCCTCTCTGCTGCCTGCTTCTCTTCCAGGAGAAGGGAGCTTGCCATCCCTCTTGAGTTACAATGCAGCATAATTGTTTGCAAGCCTACCTTTTCATAACCTTGTTTCTTTTCCTCAGGAGATAAATACCAAGACTGTCTCTTTGTGGTCCCACATCAATAGCCAGGTGGAGGAATTCAGTAACCCTTTCTACGTCAACTACAAGAACCACGTTCTCTACCCAGTAGCCAGTTTAAGTCATTTGGAATTGTGGGTCAACTACTACATACGTTGGAACCCCCGAATGAGGCCCCAGGTAAGCTTTGCAGACGTGCCCTGCAGTTTGGGTGCATTTTGCAAATGAAAACTGAGAAAACAAATGATAGAAGCATGCAATCCTGAACTTACTAAGATAAGATAAGATAACCTTTATTGTCATTTTTATATTGTGGGCACAACGGCACACGTCAAAAATGAAATTTAGTTGCCCGCTCTCAAAGTGAAACACATACATGACACACACCTAAACATACTATGTACAACATATATATAGACCCACATCCCTACATATACATAGCAAATAAGTATTAAATACTGTCCATCTTGAATATATAACGCAAGGAGGAAGCTTGAGAGTTCGCAAGGTTAATGCTGTATGGAATGAAACTATGGCTGAATCTGGATGTTCTGCTACGGATACCACGAAGCCCCCTCCTCCCAGAAGGTAACAAGGAAAACGGTCGTGAAGAGGATGTGTAGTGTCCCAGATAATCTTACGGACCCTGCTCAAGCAGCGCTTCTGTGCTATTTCCTGGATGGGAGGGAGGGAACTGCCAGTGATTTTTTCGGCCATTCTCACCACTCTCTGCACCGCCTTCCTGTCTGAAGCAGTGATGCCTCCAAACCAGACTGTGATGCTGTATGACAGGATGCTCTCGATTGTCCCCCTGTAGAAAGTGGTCAGGACAGGGGAAGGAAGATGTGCTTTTCTCATGCGGCGCAGAAAATGCAGGTGCTGCTGTGCCCGCTTCACCAGACTAGAAATCTTAAAAGAGTTTTGACTACATCGTACAAGTAATCAACAGTGTGATTGACAGGAGATTGGATCTGCTGGACTTCCTTTCTCTTCCTTTCATCTGGAGACAGCTCAGGACATAGTCACTGTGTCATTGTTACTAAAAACTACAGATAGAAGTCATAACTCTTGGTTAAAATGTGAGGATCCACTGCACGTTCTTAATACGGCCAGATACTTAAAGAGAATTCCCTTTCCCCTTAATGAACCTTTGTCAGTAGCCAGATTCCAAGATTTGAATCGTAAGCACTTTGCATTTTGTCTCTTACCTTTAGATTTTGTGTTGCCGCACCAGAAAGACATTTTAGGTGCAGAAAACTCATAATCGCTAATTGCCTCCTAGGACCTATTACAAAGTTCATCTGCTTGCCAGCTCGGATTATGTGTTTGTGCTGACTCTAGTTTTCTTTGCTAAAATAGTAGCTAATGAATAGCGTCTCAGCCCTTCTCCAGAATCCCTTAACATATCCTGTGAATAAATAGTTTTCGGCTTCTCGGGGTGGATGCATTTGGAAATCAGCTTGCTAAAAATATATATATATATATATATTTTTTAAAAAAGTGAAATTGCAGGAAACGTATGCTGTGCTTAGATGAGAGATGTTCTGATCAGCAGTTATAAGCCGGCTGCCAGCTAATGAATATGCCACTCTGGTGTGGAATTTTGGCAAAAAAAAGCAACCGACTGCAGATTGTTTTGAAGAAACCACAATTTGGGAAGGAAATGTTTTATCAAGACTGCTGGGAATACAGCCTTGTGTGGAAAAAAGCTTTTGGTAGGGAAGGCCAGACACAAATGTACACTTAGATTTTAAACAATAATAATAGATAAATCAGCAAACTGTTCTTTTAAGCTTCTCCCCCTCCAGATATAAAAGGCTTGGTGTGCTGAAGTATAAATAGAGAGTGTAGTCCACATTTCATTATCAATTATTCATGCAGATATTAAAGCCATCTGTGATAGTTCCCGAAATAAACATGGATAGATCTTCATGCTGGGCCTCAGCCAGCCCAGTTTAGGTGATCTGCTTGTTGCTTCCAAAGCAAACTATGAAAGAATGCGGTCTTAACCACAAATCGATCCGAGGGGTGGGCACCTGAGGGCGTCCCATATTTTAAAACATTCATCCTAGGACAGGGGTAGGCAACCTGGGCTCTTTTATGACTCGTGGACTTCAACTCCCAGAATTCCTGAGCCAGCCATGCTGAGGGGAAAGGGAGAGGTTTCCAAGCTGAACCATGCTGGCTCAGGAATTCTGGGAGTTGAAGTCCGCGAGTCATGAAGGGGCCAAGGTTGCCTACCTCTGGCCTAGGCCTAGGCCGCTTTATGACTGGTGGACTTCAACTCCCAGAATTCCTGAGCCAGCCATGCTGAGGGGAAAGGGAGAGGTTTCCAAGCTGAGCCATGCTGGCTCAGGAATTCTGGGAGTTGAAGTCCACGAGTCATAAAAGAGCCAAGGTTGCCTACCCCTGTCCTAGGAGCTGAGGCTCCATCTCAGTTTTCTCCCTGAATACTTTGAGGTTAAACTGAGGAGATGTTTCTGGAGGTCCACATGGAAACGTGGCCCCCACCAGGCCAGCTGCCCAGGCACCGCGCAAGACTGGCAGCTCCCAGATCTTGTAGTGATGGTTGTTGTGGAGGGGTGAAGTGTGCTAATGCATCTGAACATCCCCTTGCGGGAACCTTCTGCATGAAAAGGGCGTGCGCAGTCTTGCAGAAGAACCCCAAGAGAACAGACCCTTCTCCCTTCTAGCCCTGATGATGCTACCTAGTTGGGTCATGAAATGTCTGCAAGAAAACAACCGAGCTCAGAGAGCAGCGAGGACCCCAAAGGACCCTCATGTTGATAAGCTTCCCACTGAAGGGATCTTTCCAAGGTCTCAACATCTTTTTTTTTTTAATCTTTTACATTTGCCACTTGCCAAATTAAACATGCCTTCAGCCAGGGTTCCTGGCCTGCTATCCGTTGTAAAAAAAAAAAAAAAGGGGGGGGGGAGATTTCCCTGGGGTATCCTGCCCCGTGGCAGTACAGAATCCTGCAGGCTTTCCAACACCTGTGCCAAAGTCAATTCACCCCCCCCCCCAGAAGGCAAAAAGGGAATAGCCACAGTCAACTCCCCCCCCCGAAGGCAAAAACACCCATTATCTTTCTGCCTCCAAGAAGTGGGTGATCGTTGGGTGCTCAATTCTGTTCCGTTCTAACGCCATTCCATGTGGGTGGGACCGTCTTGTAGCATCAAAGAGCGGGGTTAAAATAGTCATTTCATTCGACAGATGCTTCTCTTCCTACGGGGGGGAGGAGGGGAAAAAAAAAGAAGATTTAAGGCCCTACAGAAGCGACACCTTCATTGCAGAACAATTTTCCTTTGAATGGGTGTCCTTGAGCTAGCAAAGGGACGCATGAAGCCTGTATAGAGTTTGGTTCCATACGGTTTAAAACAAGCCATGCCTGAAGTGCGTGGCGGTTATACCGCCTTTTGCACTTCTCCTTGTGGGGGTGTGTGTTGTTCTCCCCCCCCCCGTACCACACAATGCTGGAAAAGAGGAGGGGGGAAGAGATGCCATCTCTTTCCCCCAGATGTGTGGAGAGAAAATCCCCATTAAATGGGGGCAGTCTGAAGCTTGCGTTAGTTGTGAGACAGAAGCTGCGTTAGCAAAACGTCGTCCCTTTGCGTGGTTTTATATCCTGCCCACTGGGCAGCCGTGTAACCCGCCTATTTGTGATCTACAGGTTAGATTCTTATAATTAGTTGTGCTGGGGGAGCAATAGAAACCTTCTTAATTAAGCAGCTAATAAATCCCGGAATGAAATCCGCTGCGCTTACCAGCCAAATTCAGAATGGATCCTTACTCTCTCTGCGGTAGTTGCGAAGCATCTTTAAAACCCTCATAATTCGCAGATTTTATTCGTACGTGTCTAACCAAGGCTGATTCCCAGCAGCAGCATTTCCACAACGGGCTAAATCTGAGTGGCTTTTAAGCTTCGGGGGGTGGTGGTGTTTGCGTGTGTGCTTTTGTGTGACTTGGTGTGTTTCGCCAACCTAATTCCTTCGATTAATTTATGCCGCAGTATGTTGTACAATTTACCAGAAAGGCTGGTAAATTCAGCCACTGGATTCAATGTAGTGTGTGAATGCAGCTGCTCAGCCCTCTGTCTCGTCGATGGCAATAACTACACACACACACACAAACACACCTACCTTTCCAATACATGCATGAATTTTCAGTAGCTACGATTCCACACGAGAGCAGAATTATGACGCAGAAAGCGAACAGCTGTCTCCCAGTGTTCAAAGCTCCGTGAACGAGCTCCTCCTTCAAAACAACTAGCTCAACCCTCTTGTGATCTTCAGAGGTCTTCACAATTGCCCACCAGACCTCCAGGCAGCAGGTAGCAAGGGCTTATCCATCTCAGAAGGCCAAACCTCTGTCACCTTGAATTAGTCACATATCAAGCTTCCTGCAAGGTAGCTTCTACCTTTGCAACCTTCCTTCCCTCCCTCCCTTTCTTGGGATTTTTTTTTCCCCCTCTTCCAAATCAGCAAGGCACGTCTGTGTTTCTTCTAACACTTTAAAACAGCGTTTGTCGACCTTGGTGGCTTTAAGATACGTGGACTTCCAACTCCCAGAAGACCCCAGCCAGCTTTGCAGTGCCTGGATTTGGGCGACTCCTGGCAACGAGAAGCCCACAAATTCGCTCTCTTCGAGCGTTGGGCCACTGTGGAAAGATATAGATATATAGATCAGCATGTCTATATGTGTGTTATGTATGTCTATGGGTAGATATATACTTTCTTTTGAGAGCAGGCAGCAGTCGTTCATTTTTAATGCGGGCCAGTAAAAAAAAAAAAATGACAATCAAGATGATCTTCTCTTAAACGTCGGGCTTTGGGCTCTTCCAAGGCCAACCCAAACCTGCCTTCCGTTCCCACAGATGCCGATCCACCAGAACCTGAAGGAACTCCTGGCCATCCGAACGGAGCTGCAAAAGAGGGTGGAGGAGCTGCAGCGGGAAGCCGCCAAGCGCTCCATTTCGTCTTCCTCCGAGAGAGGCTCCTCTCCCGTCGTCACACCGGTCCACACTTCCGTCTGACCACCACCCCCAGCCACGAGGTTTACTACAGACATGTTACCCGCTGCCAGAAACTCACCCTCCCTCCCCCTGGTGTGATTTGGGGGTGTGGAGGGCAGAGGGGGGAGGTGTTCTCTCTCCCCCCCCCTTTCCTCGGTGTCTGTTACAGTAAAGCCAAAAGTATTTCCTTGCAGTGTCGCGCTGAAGACTGGTGTTGGTTATTCCTTCCTTTCTTATCTGTCCTTTTTTTAAAAAAAAAAAAATGTTGAGCGTTGAAGGGATAGCCAAACTCTTTTTACTTCTTGTAGCTTGCAGCAAAACCAGGAAATCTTGTCGGTTGGGCAAGCGATGGGCGGAGGCCGGATTGCAACGTGGCCTCCCACGGGGGGAAAAAATCGTACGAAGTTGGCTTCGTGTCCGGGAAGCGAAGCCTGTCCGCTTTCCTTGGTACTTAATACGTGGCGGGCGGGTGGGTGGGTTTCTCAGAGAAGGGGAAAGCAAGGCACAGCCAACCCACTGTATTTTGGGGGACAGTTCTGATGCACTTTGAAATGGATTTGTTTTTTTTTATTATTATTATTCCTATAGCAGTTGTATATTTTGAATAAAGATGTTTAAAAAGCCGTGAGCGGGATTCGTCGCTCGGGAGACAAAACCCTCCCGGTTGTACAAGGAATCGTTGAATTGGTGGATTATATTGGACACGATTTTTTTACACGTACTTCCTGCTCCCCTTCAAAACGGAGACCACAGAATTGACTCGGTTCTAGGTAGTCCTCGACGTACAACGGTTCATTTAGTGACCGTTCAGAGCGACGACGGCACTGAAAAAAAGGGACTCGGGACCATTTTTCACACTTATGGACTTTTTGCAGCAACCCCCCGGTCACGGGATTGACATTCGGAGGCTTGACAAGTGACTCGCATTTATGACGGCTGCCGTGTCCCCAGAGTCACGTGATTTCCCCCTTTTGCGACCTTCTGACAAGCCAAGTCGGGGAAACCAGATTCACTTAACAACCGGGTTACTGACTTAAGAACTGCAGCGATTCCCTTAACAAATGTGGAGGGGAAAATTTGTAAAATTCGGGCAAAACTCACTTAACAAATTTCTCACTCAGCAATACAAATTCTGGGCTCAGCTGTGTTTGTTTTTCATTTATTTTCCAGAGGGTTGTTTTTTTTTAGTTTTCAGTGGCCTTTACCCCTTTCTTAGGCATCTAAATAGGTGAATTGCAGGTGGACAGACTTTGTTAAAAAAAAAAAAAAAACAGTGTCTGCCATCTCTCTCTCTCTCTCTCTTCTTTCTTTCTCTTCTTTCTTTCCCTCCCTCTCTCCCCGGACTGCAAAGCCAAGCCACCTTTAATGTAGAAGGCACTCTTTACAAGTGATTTAGAAAAAGAGAGCAAATTGTAACAAAGGAATTAAAATAAAAAGTTCTTACACGTGCTGGCATTTTTCTGGGTGCTCCGAGACACTCAAAGCTACTGTCCCAAATGTGGTTTTTCAGGAGGCAACTGGACTTATTTTTCTTTGAAGATGTTTCGCTTCTCCAAGAAGCGACACTCAGAAAAATACGGCATACTCCATTTAATCCTCCAAGGAAAGATTGAAGGCAAACGAGGTCCAGGCAGAAGAAGAACATCGTGGCTTCAAAATCTAGGGGACTGGTTTGGACAAAACTCAGCAGCACTTTTTTGTGCGGCTGCTGATAAAAACAGGATCGCCAACGTCCGATAACGGATATGGCAGAAGAAGAAGCTTCTGAAGAAGAAGCAGCTGAAGAAGCTTCTTGGATGAGAAGCGAAACATCTTCAAAGAAAAATAAGAAAGTCCAGTTGCCTCTTGAAAAAGCACCTTTGGGACAACCAGGACCTGGAGGACGGAGAATCTCCACAGACCTCAAAGCTACTATGTTTTTCTGCCTTTTCTCTTGAGCAACTCGAGTTATTTCTCTCCTTAAAAAACATGGGTACCATTAGTGACAGACAGTGGGTGTCTTGTCACAATCTTGGGGCTGGACAAGGTAAGTCATGAACGATGGGTTGGTTAGTCAAGATTGCCCATCCTACATGTTGCACAGCTGTTGAGTTCTGTCTCAAAGTAGCCTGGACAAAACTATCGGGGGGGGGGAGAGGTGTTGACAGTGGTAATGCCCTAACTCTGCATGTCATTGACCAGGAAAGCTGGTTGGACCTGCTATAAAACATGGTTTAGGGTGGCCATCTAAGTTCCCAAAACTCTACATGTTTTTGGCCACACTGCTGAAGTTTGGCAGCGCACTTAATGAAAAATCTTACTTTCTGTCGCTTGGAACAGGCAAAACTTTCAAAGGGAACTCCCTCCCTCCCACTCCCCCTCCTCAAATGGGGAAGTTCCCCTCACCCACTTTGCAAATTTACACACTGAAATCGCCCCTCCCCATTTAACTGGCACAGAATCCTCATCTTTACCCTTAAGGGATCTTGACTTTCTCTGACCCCTTTCATACCAGTATGGGGGGGGGGGAGAGAGGACAATAAACCCACCTCCCAGTAGTGAAGCTTGAAGGGGGGTGGTGGCTGATGGTTGCCAGTTTCTCATCCTTACTCTCAGTATTCAGGGCCACGCATGCACACAGCGTCCACCTGGAGATTCCCCCACCCCACTCACCTGCTTTATTCAAAGGGGAAGCTTGCAAACATAACTTTCGAATCAAAAGATGCATCAAAATTCTTAAACCAGGTGCGTCCTTCGCCACTTCCCTTCTAGAGAAGGTTGCACTACTTGTCATGACCGCTTACAAAAATGGTGCTTTCTCCCCCCCACACACACAAGTAGTTTCCCCTTGCCTCTTATTACGATGGCGTCCCCTCGACATGGACGTTGTACAGTAAAAGGGGAATACAGGCAAGCCCTCGACTTACAGCCATAATCGAGCTGTCGTTAAGCGAGACAGTTGTTAAGTGGGTTTTGCCCCCTTTTACGACCTTCCTTGCCCCAGTTGTTAAGCAAACCGCTGCAGTTGTTCCAAGTTGCTCACACGGTGGTTAAGTGAATCTGGCACCCCCATCGATTTCGCCTGTCGGAAGGTGAGATCACGTGACCCCGGGACACCCGGCGACCGTCACAAATGT
This sequence comes from Azemiops feae, assembly GCA_023970755.1. Classification (NCBI taxonomy): domain Eukaryota; kingdom Metazoa; phylum Chordata; class Lepidosauria; order Squamata; family Viperidae; genus Azemiops; species Azemiops feae. The sequence continues at coordinate 331,250 of JALGBA010003994.1, read as the reverse complement.
GAACCAGCTGCCCAGCGTCCAAATTTTGATCACGTGACCGTGGGGAGGCTGCAACCTTCGCAAGGCTGAAAAGCGGTTTGTAGAGTCAACTTTTTTCAATTCCGCTGTTAACTTTGAACGCTGACGAAATGAACTGTTATTAAGTTGGGAACTGCTTGTGTCCCTTAAAAGAGTGCAAGATTGTTGTTGTTTTTTTCTTTACACGAGAAAATAGGCTGCACGTTGTGGAAACCACACACAGAGAAGTGATACAAGGAGACCGTTTTGTTTACAAGTCTTTTTTTTTTTTTTCCCCCATTTATTTATTTATTTTTTCATTCCAGTTTTGTACTTCAGCATTCAAGTTCGGATAGCCATCCCCCCCGTAATTCTTATATGCACTTTAGCAAAATGAGTCTGCCTTTTTTTTTCTTTTACATTTTTTGACAACATAACTCGCAATTTTCAACTGGGAACAGATCCTTTCTGTATTAGCCAACGGTATTATGTATGTATTGCTTAAATAAAAGCTTTCGCTTCTTTGGATACGCCGTCTCCATTTTTAATCGGTCGTCTCTGATCTATTTTTTCCTTCCCATTTTTTTTTCCTCCCCCCCCCTTTTTATTTTAGCTCCCTTTTCTGCTCTTCGGTTCTACCCTTCGGATGGACGCTATTTCCTACCGCAGCAGCAGAGGCCAACAAGCAAACCGTATACTGCCAGTTGTACGAGAAGGAGACAACTGACACCGGTCCACGTTTGCCAAAAGAAAATGCCAACGAGTAGGAGAGAAAGGTAAAATCTAGGCCGGTTCTTTAAAAAGCAGAAGTGGCTAAGTTCCTCCTAGCTTTCTCCTAACAGGAAACCTTTTTCTTCTTCTCCAATTAGATGTTTCGTTCTGACTACCAAGAACACATGTTGCATATAAATTTGGGGCACAATATGTGGTCTCTACATATATATATATACATCTTTGGCCTGATGGAAGACTTTTATAAACGCCTGTTATTTGTCCTGCTTTGAACATCTGGCTACGCTTACATGATGTGGCCTTTCAGCTCACAGATCTGTTTTAATTACCAATATAAAAAAGCAGAGTAGAAAAACGGAAACGGATCCACTCCCCCTTCCCAGAGGTGTGGGTACAACACAGCTGGCACCGCTACAGAGAAGTTTAGCCAGGAAAAAGCCAAACATACGGTTGGTTGAATATACAGACAATGGACAGAATTCCCCAGCGGGCAAGAGGTCATAGTTGGGTAAAAGGAGCACATGCTTTGCATGCAAAAGACCCCTGATGTGGATCCCTGGCATCTCTCGACTTCCCGAGAACGGCCCTAGCAAGTCAACACAACCGCCTCGATGCACAGAATCTTAGGCTCAGTTGTACAATCTGCACATGGGGTTTTTCTCTCTTCTAACCTTTGGGTATTTCAAGGGCAGTGGAGTTGGCACAGAATGGGACAACTCGCCACAGCCAACTCATCGTGGCCAACTCAACGCGAGACAACTCAAACCCAATAAAAAAAAGTTAAAATTAATTTTGACGGAACCGTGAGCCATCGTCAAAAAATTAAAAGTCAATCCAGAAATACAAGAGTGAACAATATCTACGGTGGTTCTCGGTCCTCCAGGTCACGGTTATCCCAGAGATGTTTTGTTTTTTTTCTTCAAAAAGCAACTGAAGAAGCTTCTTGGGTGAGAGTTGCCTCTTGACCTGGATGATTGAGGATCTCCATAGACGTCTTCAAGGGAAAACGAAAACCAAAAGTCCAGTTGCCTTTTGAAAAAGCACCTTTGGGACAAGAGTTACAATAATTTCAAGGAAAGCGGGGTCACCAATCATCAAAGTAACTGAACAGGAGGATTAATACAGCATTGAATTGACCGCGGTGATTTGGCTCCAGCAAGTCGCCCTACCTACCCAAGTTGGTAGACATCCTGCTCCACGGTAGGATTTGTGAAGGTCTGAAGGGCAGCAGGGTTGGGTCTTCCCCAGACAGCCCTTGCTACTCCTTCATCCTCTGCCTTGGTGGCCTGGAGACAGGAACCCCATGGAGACTTGGCCTGGGCATCGTTGCTCAGGGAAAGAACTAAACCAGGGCACAAGAACTTAAAGTCTTGACTTTTGGGGGAAGACTGCGCTGTTGATCATGGTCTGGGGAGGCCGTAACAGTCACTGTTGCTCTTTGCACCTGATGTTAGGTAGTCCCTTCCATTGGACTATCTAAAATTTACATTAAGGCATAACCATTTACCAAATTCATACAAAAAGACTTTGGGGAAGGGAAGTACTTCGCAGGTTCATCGACTGCCACATCTTGAAAACCTGGTAGCTTTTTTTTCCCTTAACGTTTTAACACTCGGGACAATTTTTTGTTTTGTTTTGTTTTGTTCGTAGAATCTGCAATACATAACATTTTTCGAACATCTATGTGGGGTAGCGGAATTCTTCCGAGACACAGTATTTCAAGATGGGAGATCAGTGGCAGGACAGCAATAGAAAGACAACCAAACAGACAATTTTTACACCTACAGTTAACGTTTCCCCATAATTGGCCAAAAGAAAAAGAAAGAAAGAAACTTCCACCTAGGTGAGAAAATGATTTCTAGTCCAAGTACAGCCACCATTTCCCCACTATTTTATCTAAAGATGCACCACTATAACCCTAGTCTAATGTTTGATGTACTTGACTTTTTCTTTAGAGAGAGAGAGACGGTAGTTGGAGAAGAGGCTGTGATGTAGATTCATCTGTGTGGTTGAGTTCACCCTGGACTTTTCTGCTCTACAAAACTTGGGAAAACAGAGACGCAAGAAGACCAGGCCTCACTCTCTAGTCCCTAGAGGCCACCTCAAATATGGGGAACCTTCAAAATTATTTTCCTACGTAGTTCTTGGGTCGAACTTCATAGGAGAATCTCTCTGTAGCAGAATCCCACCAAAGAAAAGTCATCTCAGTGGCTTCCTTAAATAAGCTGCAGTCCTCCTTTGATTTCCTCTGTTGACCCCCCCAAAAAGTCCTAATTTAAGTCTTTAGAACATGGGGGTGGGATAAGAGAATTTAGTACGTCCAAAATATACACATTTCTTTAAAGGTCTTATGCTTGTGGAGTGCCAATTATGAAGCTAAACCAAAGCATCTGGACTAGCATCTATAACCACCTTGTATTGACGCTCCACTGAAATCCATGGGATTCACCTCCATCATGGATAAACATGGGGGTCTCAGGATAACATTTCAAGAGATTTCCCTAAACCCCTATAGATACAGCTGGTAGTGCTCCTGACATTAAGCGATTCATCCAGAAATTTCCTCAACCTACAGCAGCAGCCACAGAGGGTCCAACGTGCCTCAATCAAATGAAGTCTTTTGATCTGGTGGGCTCACAGAATGTGGTCAAAAAAACGTCAATACGGCAGCTATGATTCTGTCCGTTCTTTTAAGCACTGCGACTACCATCTGGGCTTTTTTTTGACCACACCATGTAAGCCTCTTCTAGCTCTGATGATTCCCACACTGAAACCTACCAGAAAAGTCCCCTGCAAACATCACAAAGGATTAGTTTGAAAATGAAATCTGAATTAGGTATTTCACCCGCATTTCCCCTCCCCCCCCCAACACCGTGTAATACATATCATGGACCGATTACATGCACTAAAGAGAGAAAAAAATACTATAACCTTGCATGTGAAAATGTACACCTTGCTACAATGGTGAAATGCACGGCTAACAGGACTTAGGTTGAGAATGACCAACATGGGCCCACATTGAAGCTCACTTCTTGCTCAGCTCCACAGCAGAGGGCTGTTGCTACTCCTCTGGGCTAGCACCGATAGTGGTTATAATCAAAATTCTCCCCAAATAAGGCTAGAAAGTCCCCTTGCTTCACATCCTCTGGGGCCCCTGCTGAATACAAAAATAAACTGGGGATCCAGCTAAATTTAAGACATATCAGGGATCCAGGTTTGTTTTGGGAAAGAGTGAAAACGGGCGGCCATGTGGCCTTTTTCTGTGAATACCCGTCTCCCCCAGAAGCATCTTTGTACAACGGTGTAGAGCAGGTGTCCAACCTTGGCCAGTTTAGGACTTGTGGACTTCAAATCCCAGAATTACTGAGCCAGCCACGCTGGCTACGGAATTCTGGGAGTTGAGAGTCCACAAGTGTTACAAGTGGCCAAGGTTGGAAACCCTTGGTGTAGAGCTAGAGTGGTCTTCCCCTTCATGAGTCAAAGAAAAGGAGAACAAGAACAGTAGCAAGGATCTTACCACTGTTCTTAGGTCTCCCCTCGTGGTTTATTATTGAGGCAAGGAAATTTAGCCCAACCAGTGACTGGCTGCGTAGGCACAGTGGGAAAATCAACTAAGCTGTTTTGATATGAAGGGCTGATGGGAACTGCTATCTCATCCTACCCCCATGGATGGTTTCATCTTCCCAGAAACGGCAAAGCAATCTTGTTCCTCACTTTCCTAGGGAATGTCCCAGGAATCAGGCCGACAGGAGAATTCACACCCAAGAGGAGCCATCTTGGCCTGCAGCTCAGCTCCAAGTGGTCTTGTTCTCAGGGCTTTCCTAGGAGAAGGACCTTGGGGCTTTCTGATGTACCAAGAGGTGCAAACAGAAGAGTGTCCTCCACGAATAGGAGCAGGTTGTAAAAGTCAAGGTTCCATCTGGGTTAAAAACTCAAAATGCCCAGCGTCTTCTCTTCTCCTTGAAAAGGACCTTCAAACACTGGGCTACTGAATAAACATGGTTGCCCACAATCCAGCTGAGCTCAAGATCTGAGACCCTGGGGGAACACCAGGCCCGAAGTATGAATCAGTGGGATGTGAAGACAGGTCCATAAAATACCAGCAGAGAGATGCTACCTGCTGGAGAACGTTTGCACCAGCCGACCTTGAAAACCTGAAGGCGCAACATTTCAAAATAACCATCGCTTGCATTTCCTGAACCCAAACCACCTCCCTTTTCTGGATTTTAGCCCACTTAATTCTGTACTTATCTGGATGTCTCCCTTCAGATTGAACTCGAGTACAGGGTTGATGTGCAAGTGAGTCATCACACTCCTCGGTACACCCTCCCCCCCCCCCTTGAGCTGTTCTCTTAAAATTCAAGCTTTGGAGCCTTCTGCAAAAAGTTGGAGAAAACCACTATGAAGCTGGCAGCCCATGCATTCTGTCCAAACGGACCGGACAGGGGTCAGCACAGCACAGCAGCCTAACAAGTGAGGTCCAGGTTCCACTTTAGCCTCTTGCTGTGTATTTACACAGGTCCCCGGTCCTACTCAAAGCAAAACAACAACTGGAGATGGTTCATAGCTGAAATGAAGCCCAGTTCTGTGGGGCTACGGTCTCTTCTTGGGCCGACCTATTAAGACTTCGCATGGGTCTTAATGGGCCTATCTCCTCCAAAGAGCTCACCAGGACCTCGGTGGAAGCGCTATGTGTAACCAAGAGCTGAACTTTGGCTAAAACTTTCCACCTGGTCCGTTTTGGGTTGGTCATCTACAGGCGCTTCAACTGTTCTCACCCCTGTTCTTTGCTACCTTTACTCTCCCCAACCCCGTCCCATCAAAATGTCATTCATGAACATCTCTACGTCTACCATGAAACACCACTTGGAAGAACCTTTGCATTTCATATTCAACCTGACCAAAGCTCGGACATGACCCATGGCAAATGTAAACCTACGATTCTTCACAAAACGATATATTTAAAAAAAAAAAAAAAATCAAACCCGAAAAAACATTATTTTTTTTTCAACCAGTCTACAAAGCCTAACCACAATAAAGAAGCCTGCCCTAGTCAGGGGAATGCACATTTAAATAGTTTTGGAATCCAAATTAAAACATTTTGTAAAAGCTAAATTACAAATTAGGTGAGAGGAGTGTGTGCGTGTTGTGCGTGTGTGTGTGTGTGTGTGTGCGCGCGCGCTCATGTGTGACATGTTTTGTTTTTCTGTCAACAATTGGTTCTTTTTAAGCCAAAGAGCTGAGATTTCAGACTTTTGCGTTTTCTTGAGGCGGTGGAGCTTCTGCTGTCTGTGGTTCTAGGACAGAATATTTCACTAGGGAAGAAAAAAAGAGAAAATTTAGCCTGGTCTTCTAGGAAAATACAAAACACGCTAGCTTGCCGCAACTATATAATTTCAATTGCTTTGCCGTTGTAAAAGCCCACCTTATATGCTCTCCAGTTGTTCTGGAGGATGCTGTTGATCGGTGTTGCTCAACCTTAGCAACTTTAAGATGCATTAACTTTTATCTCCCAGAATTCCCCAACCAGCATAAATACAGCTGTAGACATACCAGTTTGTGCTATTACTATCTCAATGAGCTAGGAAGTATTTATAGAATTGCCTGGCTGGATGGCTCATACAATAGAAGCATCATTTCTTGTAGCAGCTGGTTGCAAAATTCCATAACAGGGGCAGATAATCTAGTTCTCTCCAGATGTTTCAGCCAACAGTGCCACAATTGCTTGCCCTGCTGTTGAGTGTTAATGGTAGTGAAGTCCAAAACATCTGGAGAGTTTCAGGTTACCTGCATTTGTGCTAGAATTGCTTTCCATGTTATATTAACTTGCTTCCAGAGGGATTCAAGAGCCAAGCTTGCCAACAGATGGAAATTCCATTAATGGGAGATCCAGACTCAAAGGAAAGATGAATTTCCTGACACGAGAGCTATTAAAACACTGGACTAGCCTGTCTCCTAGGGTTGTGGAGGCTCCATCACTGGAGGTTTTCAAACAAAGCTTCAACCATCATTTGGGGTCTGAGGATTCAAGGGGCTGCACCAGAAGACTTCTAAGGTCTTCCAACACTAGGAGTCCATGACATGCACATCATTAGAAAAGAAATATTTTGATATTCCTGAATTGAAGGCTCCTAGGTCACCAAAGGAGTCTCATATTCTTCCTTCATTCATAAGAACGCTCACAGGACCATTTGAGTTATTTACACAGCCATACAAACAGCTTCTAATGTGGTAGATTTCTCTTATTTTCCATCATGGACATACCCAGCATTTGGATACACCTTGGGACTCTTTTTTTTTTGTGACCGGCGGGCAACATAATCTCTACTGGAGACCACATACTTCTCAGAGGTTTAGATTCCATTATGAACAGAGAGCCGGCCCCTTCCACGGTTGTGGATTTTACAGGCTGTAGCAAGGACAGACAATGTGATGGGAGGCTTGAGGGGGAAGAGGCAGGACCCCTCGGGAAATCCAGAAGAAGACCTACTAAGAGCTTACTTCCAGCAAAACTTTCTGAAGAAGCCTAAGGCATCTAAGCGGAAGCCCGAGTTATACTTGGAAACAAAAGGGACAGTTGCAACTTGGGGTCTCTACACACATGCTGCAGCTCTCCCCCTGGGCTGTCCCTCCAAAGTTGGGACACAGTGTGTCACCCTTGTGTCACGGTGTGTGCCCTTAAGGACACGCACTGACTCACCTTGTGGCTCTTCGGTCACCACCGCTTCCATGTTTTCTCCTTTCACATATTCTGCATTCAGGCCCTCTAAAAATAGCAAAGAGCAGAAGAGACTTGACACCCAAACTTAAAACTGGCACAGAAGTTGTGAGACGACTGAAGCTTACACAGAAAGCCAGAAGACACGTCTAATAAGTGCTGTCCTGAGAGACGCAGCCAAGATAGCAACGAAACAACTCTGTAGCAGGCTTCCTTCCCCTAATTTACAGCATAAGGTTAAATCTCTATTTGCAAACTCATTACACTCCTTTCAGATGGCTGCAGCACCCAACAGAGGAAGAAAGAAATGGAATACTTTTTGGCCCATTTGACTAAAGGGCAAACTAGATAGAGGTTTGGGTTTTAAACGGCATTTTTTATGCTCCAGTTCTCCTTCTCTGACATTATTTGTTTTTTTAAACCTCCAACTTGAATTCCAAAACAGGTGAGGAATTCATGAGGTTGATGAGCTATCACGCCCAGCATGGCCTACAGCAGAGATCCCCAACCTTTTGGGCAACAGGGACCGGTTCCGTGGAGAGAGGTTTTTCCACGGACCAGTGTGTGCGTGGTTTTGTGTGCTGCCTGCATCCCACGGATGGGGCTTTGCTTGTTTGTGCGGACCGGTTGCTGGCATGCTGCACCACGGACAGGAGGTTGGGGACCCCTGGCCTACAGGACTTGACAGCCTCTTCCCAACCTCACCTGAACAATTTCTACCACAAACGTCCTCCCTCTTTTTTCCTTTAAAATATTTGCATTCCTGCTTCCCCCCCCCCCCCCATTTCAAACAGGTCCAACAAGTTAGATCAGGCTTGGACCACACTAGGAAGAAAACGGGAGATTTCTTTGCTTGTTTCTGCCATTAAACCGGGCCAAAACGGGGCATCAGAAATGCCACGTATGAGCCTCACTAAGAGGCTGTTTTACACCATTTCCATAAAAAGTCCCTTCAGGAGCTGCCGTGCATTGCTGTGCATCCAAAGTCTGACATTATCCCAGCATGCCACGTCTGATGGCTGAAATTAATCCTCCGTTATAATTAACTTTAATTTCCCGTTGCCTTTTCAGGGCATCCGAGTGCCGCCTTTATCCAATGCTTTTCTAGACCTAAGGAGGTTCCTTCTGGAGATTGTGTCGTTTCTACGTGCACATTACAGGGAACACAGTCACATGTACAAACATATACCCCCTACGCTTAATGTCCTTTTCCGTCATTTTTATTATAGATTTATATTTTTCTTCTTCTTCCAATTCTGTGACTTTTGGTCCATAAAATAAGCCTTTCGGTTTGGCAAGAAAGAATAACACTCATGTTTTTTTTCTCCCAACATAGTGGCTGACAACCAACAGAGAACTGGGAAAAAAACACCGCAGGGGTTAGATAAATGAACGGATACATGAATCCATCACATTTCTCTGGACTTATTCTGCTCGTTCAACTGACTCCTGTCACTCCCGTTTGTGATACTTTGCTAAAAAAAAAAAAAAAAGGGGGGATGCTTCCTGCAAGCATCCAAAGCTCTCTGCAAAAGGTTGGATCCTTCCCCAAATACTGCTTCTCTCACTTTTATATCCTGGTAAATTGCAATGTTTTTCCCCAAGGGGAAAGAGTCAACTCAGAATGAACGGATTTTTCTCAACCTTGACTGGACTATGCATGAAGCCACTGAATGGAAGGAACCAGGCCAGCCAAGACTTAATTCTCATTCCTGAATAGCCAGGCCCCTTTCTAGCTTTGCAAACGTGAAAGGCAATGGAAGGAGGGCCTATTGTGGGCCCTTCAGGAATTCAAATCACTGCAAACTCAGTTCAAGTTGCTTTCTTTGATGCTCGCCAGGCATCAGATCTCACTGCAGCCCTAGAAAGCAGAATCTTCAAGGTCCCCAAAGTGCTTTTTCAAGAGGCAACTGGACTTTCTCGTTGTTTTTTAAAGACGTTTCGCTTATCATCCAAGAAGCTTCTTCAGCTCTGGATGGTGGGGAATGGAAGGATTTATACTCCTTGCAGACAGCTGGTCATTTGCATTCTTTTAAAGAGTTGTTGAGGCCACTGGGAGATTTATCTGTGTCCTCAGGGTCACCTGAGTGGTGCAAATGGGTGTGGAGCCTTCCTGCAACTGCTGAAAGGTCTGTGTTATAGTCCAGGGATCCATTTCAAGGGATCCATGCATGCTATGGAACTGAATTGGAAGCCAATTGGTTGGGAAGCCTATCTTCCTGGAGAGTTCCTGGGGGCAGGATGTCCGTTGATAATAACATTTTATGTAAAGAAGCCTTAACATGCCTGTAGCTACTACCCAGCTTCACAGCCCCTACAGGAAACTGAAGCTGTGGGGCCTCTCCGCATCCAACCCAGAAGAGAAAGGAGCTCCTAGGTTGAAGCAATTTGCTCTGTCTTAAAATCACTCACTCCCAATTCCAGGCATGAGACCAGCCCGTTTTTGCAGCTAGCTCCCTTTCCACATCAACAGCTTCCTCAGCAATATTGACCGCTGATAGATGGATCTCTGGATTCATTTCTAAACGCCACAGTTGGTCTTCTGCAGCTTAAGAGAAACCCCTTTCTCCAGCATACCAGGGTCAGAATTTAACAACGGTCAGTGAGAGGACCCCAAGTCAACAAGATCCCATTGCGGGCTTTGTTGGAGAAGAGATTGAGACCCCACCCCCCACCCCACCCTGGGTAAAGCGACTGGATTTTGAGGGACTTTCTCACTAGGAGTCAGATCTCCTGCATGGGGGGGGGGATTAGAGACACTTACGTTGTATGCTAAAGCAGAATTTCTTTTGCTGGTAGGAGATATAGCTGCTGACAGCACCGATCAAGGCCATGGCAAGGCCACTGACAATGCCAGCAATTGTCCCGGTTTCCACCAGGGCACCTGTAGAAATGGAGGACATTACGGATGATGATCTGCATCCTAGATATTTACTAAAAGTCCCTGCTAAGTTCTTTTCTCCGTTCCTGCCACATCTCTGTTCTACCATATCATTATTTTGACTATCAGGTGAATGGACCCACTTCTGAAGGCTTCGCCCACCTGACACCCCATGGACTCGTGCTGTAACTCTCAGGATTTCCAGCCTGTAAGACCAATGGCTACGGATAATGGGAGAGATCGTTGTCAGATGTCTCTAGAGAGACCAGGTGGGGTGATCCAAGCTGGGATTGTTCTATAATCTATTGTTTGTACAAGCATCCCAGAGATTGCTTCATCCCTGTCAAACCATGACTTGGCCAACAAGGACAAGCTTAGCTCTTCAAAGCTTCTTCTTTTTGGTCAACTCAAGGCAAATAATCGTTTACAGTCGAAAGGGTGATGGTATTTCTGCATTTGCCCTGCTCCGTTTCTAAGAAAACCAGCAAAGGCCCACGTGAGAATGTCTGGTTCTCCGGGAGCCCCTCAAAAAATGGACCAGGTCAATTGGGGTCATGCAACTCTTAGGCGTTGGGTTAGAAGCCGTGGAAGAATTGCAGAAGGAGCTAAGAAGCAAATCCATGGTTATCTTTAGTTTAAAAAACAAGGGTGGAAAAATGGGTTCCTGAGCTTCGAGGTGACCCCTAGCCAAATCCCCACGCTCTCATAACAGGTCAGGCCAGTCTCTGCTAAAACCCATCTAGCACTTCTCTGCAACTTGGTGCCCAGGAAAGACAGAGAAGGGGCTTTAAAAGGGACATTTGAAAAGGCCAGAGGTCAAGGGAAATCTTCACCCTGTTTTAAGTTTTGCTCCATCCATTGTTTGAAAAGAAGCCGAGACTGCCACGAGCATCCTTACTTACCGTTATTGTAATCATTGTCACTGTCTCCTATACAGAAGAATAAACAACAAGCAATCAGTAAACCCATAACTAACGAAGAACACGCAACATTTATGAAGTGCTGTCCTAAAAGTCTGAAACAAGTTATGGATCTTCTCCCCTTTATAGTATAGATTCAGGTGGCCCTTGACCTATAACCACAACTGGACTGGACTGGAGGCCAAAATATATGAAGAGCAGTTGCAGGAATTGGGGATGTCTAGTTTAATGAAGAGAAGGACGAGGGGGGACGTGATAGCAGCCTTCCAATATCTCAGGGGTTGCCCCAAAGAAGAGGGAGTCAAGCTATCCTCCAAAGCCCCTGAAGGCAGGACAAGAAGCAACGGATGGAAACTCATCAAGGAGCAACCTAGAACTAAGGAGAAATTTCTTAACAGTGAGAACAATTAATCAGTGGAACAACTTGCCTCCAGAATGCTACAACACTGGACGTTTTTAAGAAGAGATTGGACTACAATTTGTCTGAAATTGTATAGTTTCCTGCCTGAGCAAGGAAACAAGGTTGGACTAGATGACCTACAAGGTACCTTCCACCTCTGTTATTCTATTCTATTCTATTCTATTCTATTCTATTCTATTCTATTCTATTCTATATAAAGATTCTATTCTATTCTATTCTATTCTATTCTATTCTATTCTATTATTTCCTGTTATTCTATTCTATTCTATTCTATTCTATTCTATTCTATTCTATTCTATTCTATTCCTCTACTCTACATTCTATTCTATTCTATTCTATTCTTTCACATTGCTAAGCAAGGTTGTTGTTAAATGAGGTAGGCACTATTTTACAATCTTTTTTTTTTGGGGGGGGGGTTTGCCACAGTTGTTAAGCAAATCCCTGCAGTTCTTAAGTGAATCCCTGAAGTTCGTTAAGCGAATAGCAGAATCGGGAGATCTTTTGTTATAAAACCCTGCAGATTTCCAGCGGCGATGACACGCCTGCCCTACATTTGCCTCCGTCCAAATCATCTCCTTGAAATACAACTGATTTACACCTTGGAGTTGAAAGCAAGGACGATTGGCAGGGAGAAGCCCCTGCCGCTTCCCTTCCCCCCCCCCTCCCCAGTTCCTCAAAAGCCAATTTCAAGCCACCCAGGGGGTGCCGAGCTAAACAAATAGATAAATAATCAATTAATCAATCCTGGGGCCATTTTAATTATCTCCTAATATGTTGACGAAGGAAGTTGGGTGCCGAGCCAAGGGCTGTGCAAATCCCAGCCCCGCGCGCGAGCGTGCAGACACTCGGCTGGCCCTCGTATTAATTAAGCAGCTGCTGCGTCAGTAGCAATAAATGAGATTGATTATAAATTTAGCACCGTGCGCAGTCAAGAAAGTGGGTGCGGTTTGCAGAGAAATGAAAGCTTTGTCTGCACATTTCTGCCCGCTGCAGCATAAGCAGTAATTTCCTCCCCCCTCCTCCATTCTCTAATTGGAGAAGGAAAACACTCGAGTGGCTTGGAAGAACGAGTCCTTTGTGCTGGTGCTCGGCGTGGCCATCGGAATGCCTGCAATCTGGAGCATCTAAAGCCCCGAGAAAGCCGGTGCCTTATTTTACACGTGTGCCTTACTTTCCCGCCTTTCACGACATCGGATCCCACTGCATTCAACGGCAAATTAACAGAACAAACAGTTGGAAGGGACCTTGGAGGTCTTCTAGTCCAGCCCCCTGCTCAAGCAGGAGACCCTATGCCATTTTAGACAATGGCTGTCCAATCTCTTCTTGAAAGCCTCCAACGTTGGAGCACGCACAACTTCTGTTGGCAAGCTGTTCCACTGGTTAATTGTTCTAAGTGTCAGGAAATTCCTCCTTAGTTCTAAGTTGCTTCTCTCCTTGATTAGTTTCCATCCGTTGCTTCTTGTCCTGCCTTCAGGTGCTTTGGAGAAGAAGTGGACCCTCCCCCCTCTTCTTTGGGGCAGCCCCTCAAATATTGGAAGACTGCTATCATGTCACCCCTGGTCCTTCTTTTCTCTAGACTAGACATACCCAATTCCTGCAACCGTTCTCCATATGTCCCCTAATCATCTTTGTTGCTCTTCTCCGGACTCTTTCCCGTGCAGAAAGGACTCCGGTGAATCCAAGCAAGATCCCGAAAGCTGGAGAGGACCCAATGCCTCTCTGCGTGATGCTCTCCTCCCACCAGCCACCCTTCCAGACAACATCTCCAGGGTACCAATGATTTGGGTGCAGTTCTGTTTTAAGGTGCGTTGCACCACCGTTCCTTCTCTGCCCACCATAGCAGGGGCTCTTTGCAGAACGGGACAGCCCAGCGCCCGACTCCTCCTCCACCCGACCGGCTCCAAATGAAAAGACAGAAAGGATCACCCTTAGGTTTCCTTTTCAGAACAGCAAGCAATCCGCAGTTGCAAATCTGTAGCTGAGGGCCTGTGGATCTTATCCAAATCTTTGCACGCGTCGTCTTACTAGATCACAGACATGGATCTTCTGGGCTTGGAAATTCTTTACAGGTGGTTTTGCAGCATCCACACTGTCATGTGATGAGGGGGTTGGACTAGAAGACCTCCAAGTCCCCTTCCCTTCTTATTCGGATCAAAATCTGGGGGCTTGGCAACCAGAAATTCTGGTCCCAATTATTGTTCTAAATTTGAGGCTTGCCTATAGAGCTAAACTTACAGCTTTCAAGGTGGGGCCAAGAGCAACTCCCCAATATTCCTCACGTTTCACTACAGCCAACCCAGCAGAGAGAAACCCACCTTTCTTCTTATCAGGCTGATAACCTCCTTCGTCCACGATACCAATCAGGTCGGCATCCGAAATCCCTGAGAAGTCCAAGTAAAATCCACTTATTTAAAGTTCCACATTCCACTCTTTAACCAAATTTACCCTAGTTTTTTTTTTTTTTTTTTTTTTAGCCATGAGTAAAAGGACTGCATCCAAGAAGAAAAGAAAAAAATGATTCTTAGATTGAAGCGTACGGGTTAGTAAAGGAGTTGTTGGCTGGAACCAAAGTTATAAAAGTATTTTATTTTTTTTTGCGATGTTAGTTATTATCTAAATCTAAATCCAGAAATGCAGAAGAATAGATTTTATTTTATTTTTTTAAAGTGAAATGTTTTAACCCCAGAATGTTTCCTGTTTTATCTTCACACTTTCCATCTCCACCTTCATGCCCTTTGCAGGATCTGGCGCAACGCATCTCATATAATTGAAGATGCTTCTCCGAATCATTCATGACAAGGACACTAACGGGAAGGATAGCACCGCATGGAGGAATTGGAAGGCATCTTAATTTGACTTTGGTTTTTAATCTGGTCTGGAGAACCATGATCTACATTATTGGGAAGAACTGGTCTCGATCCACAAGAAAGTATTTGCTCGTTCAATGCTATCTGGAGACATCTGAATGGGGCACCTTCTACAGATGTTCCACAGAGATTCTGTGGAACGCCAGCAATTCCCACTCAAGACCAAGTGAAGCCCATGAACATCCATGGAGATTTTGAACCCTACTTTGGACCCCCAGCTCCAAATGAAGGTAAGCCCAAGAATGGGAGGATTGATGGAATTTGTAAACTTTTCCAGAAATGGAAACCTCTGGAATTTGTTTAGAAGCATTTCTGTGGGAATCCTAGTACAGTGGTGGCAAACCTATGGCACGGGTGCCAGAGGCGGCACTCAGAGCCCTTTCTGTGGGCACGTGCGCCGTCACCCCAGTTCTAGGCCTTCAGCTGGGTTTTATAAAACCTTTTCGCTTTAGGCCTCCACCGCCATGTGCAAAAAAAAAAAAAAAAAGGTTCTATCAGTCAATTTCAACTTCTCGCGGGGAAAAAAAAGATCTTGCAAAGTTGGAATTGATTGATTGAACTTTTTAGTCCCACCCTGTCTGCCGTTACCACTGCAGCCACGCGCACCCAATGGGCCACACCCACCCAATTGGCCACACCCAGCCAATGGGCCACACCCACCCGGCACTCGACGATGCATAAGTGGGTTTTGGGTTGCAGTTTGGGCACTCAGTCTCTAAAAGGTTCGCCATCACTGTCCTAGTACATCGTTTATGGGCCAGGTTTTTTGTTTTTTTTAACGAATGCCTTCAAAATCCTCGGATTAAATTAAGGCTCACAAAGGGTTACCTTAAGGTCTACATTCAGAGGTCTTTGCTTTGCTTGGGCACAGAGGTGATTTATCCCTTCCAATGATAAGAAGGGACACCAATTCCCAGAGTTCTTACATAAAAATGCAAGGCCCTACAAGTAAGAAAAGGCAACGTGGCAGACAGATGGCTTCTGGGCCATCTGTATATTATTTTTCTGTCTGCAGAGGGGTTTTTCTTTCGTACTAAGATGAATTCAAAAGCCGAAGCTCCTGCAGGCAAGACTGAAGAGAGAGATCCCATCTTCCCTGACCCTCAGTCCTGCTGGCAAGCAGGGACGGACAGCCTGTATGGGGGTTTCTAGCAGGTTAGAATGGACAGAGAATTCACACCATGCATTGGTAACAGCCAGTTGGAAGAGCAACTGCTGGAACCGTCTCATGCAAGAAATAACAGCTCCAGTTCATTTTATGTATTTATTTTGAGGGACTTTATTTTTGTTTTCTACTGGACTTAGGAGAGAAGGGCGGAGACGCCCCTTACCAGAATTTCCACCTCTTCTGTCTCCACCTTTTGAGCCTGGAACAGGATTCTTTATTCATTAACTGATCATGGAAAATAGCAAGGGGTTGATTTAGGCTTGGGAACCAAAGCACACGACAAAGGAAAGCGAGAATTCAACCTGGAGCAATAAAACAACCTGCCGATATATCTTTTTTTCTAGCATTCCGGGGGTCGGAAGCCGTTCTCTTTTCAATCGTTCCTGCAAGGATTTACAGGTGGACTTAAGACCGGTTGCTAAGCTAAGGCAGACCTCCCAGGACGACTTATAACCCGGTTCTGAAGTTCTGATGGCCATCACCCCCACCCCCATCCCTGCAGTCACATGACCACATGTTGGGCACTCATCAACTGACCCGCAGTTGCGGCCCTTTGCAGCATCATTGTTTGGCATATTTGCCCCAAATCAGCATTTATTTCTGGTTTTCAACCCAATCAGCCTTCTACCGAACAATTGGTTTGCTTAATAACCTCTGCATTTGCTTAAATGAGCGCGGCAAGATTGCAAAATGGGATCAGTCACAGGGGTGTGCTGCTTTAGGACCATCGTGACTAACGACCGTAATGGGCAGGACCCATTACAGTCGTAAGTTGAGAACTAGCTGTATCTAATTAGGAAAAGCAAAGCTCAAAGGGGTGAGGGAGGATGGGTGAACACTACAAACTCCTTCGGCTTCTAATGTCTGAGCAGAGAGGGCTTTCCTTCTACCGCAAAATCTGGACCCTCCAGAGCTGTGTTTCTCAACCCTGGCCATGTGGACTTCAACTCCCAGAATGCCATACTGGCTGGGGAATTCTGGGAGTTGGAAGTCTGTATGTCTTTAAACAAGGTTGAGAAACACAGCTTTGGAGCCATCGTGTTCCCCTTCCATCCTGGATCTGGATTCCACCAACGGCATCCCATCACGTCCATCGCCTCTTGAACATCCAGCCACCTTCTCCATCAGCTTGATGGGAACCATCTTTCCCTGGAGAGGTTGCTGCAGCTGATAGTCACCATGATATAACTGATGCTCTGTATATAATAGAGGTAGTGGCCGTCACCTTCTTGACTGTTTCAACTCTCCTCTCTTCTCTGCAGGCTTCCCCACCACTGTCCTCCGTCTCTTCTCAACAGCGACAAGAGCTGCTAATGTCCTACTTCTAACAAAAATGCACAGTCTTGGCCCAGCAGGTGAGCAGATCTTCAAGGGCTTTGGGTTCCCATTGGCAGCTGTTCTCCCCCCAACTGCAGTGGACGCCCGGAGAGAGAAGGGAGGGTGTCGAAGTCTATCTTGACCAACCAAAAAGCAGAATTATCAACCTACCTCCACCGGGATTTCCTTTAGGTGGTCCACCCCCAGGGTGTCTGTCGTTTTGGTCATCTAAAGCATCGGATAGGTCGAAATCCATTGAGTCTTTCGCTACAAAATGAGCAGATCGGTTGCTTAGGGCTGTATGGTTTCTAGCATCCCCATTCTTTTCCACTGACCTGACCTCTTAGAACAGGGGTCAGCAACCTCAAAGAGCCACTTGGACCCGTTTCCCAGAGAAAAGAAAACACTGGGAGCGTTTTGCGCGTGCGCGAGGGGGGGGAGCTTGATTGAACAGTTTAATTAAAAAGAAAAAGGCTGCTGTGCATGAGTTCTCTCTCTCTCTCTCTCTCTCTCTCTCTCTCTGATCTTCTGCTCACCTGGCAAGCTGGCTTCACGCTGATCTCCAACAAGCTGACACACATTCATATTGGGCTGGCTCTCTCCTGCCCTTGGTCTGCCAGTCCTCTTCCCCAACTCAGTGAGAGAGGGAGAGAGAGAGAAAGAGAGAGAGAGAGAGAGAGAAGGGAAGTGCAAGTGCCTCTCTCTGTCTCTCTCTCTCTCTCTGCAAATGGCGGAGGAGGCTGGGAGCCGCAGGAGAAGGCTCAAAGAGCCACATGCGGCTCCGGAGCCACGGGTTGCCGACCCGTGTCTTAGAAAAGGCTTGAAGAAATCTATCTAGGATTCCCACAGGTTTCTACGATATTTCCCAGGCATAGTTTTGCCCATCGGTTCACGTTGAGTTCGATTTGATGCATGTGATGGTCACCCCCTCGACACAGGGCCGGCCATTCCCAACCCGCTCGTCTCCAGGTGTCTTGAGTTACAATCTACCACCAAGATTTCAGCCAGGGGAGAATACCAGGCCTTGCAGCCAACTCCTCTACATGTTGAGGGTCAGAGTTGGTGAAGGCTTTTATAGAAACCAGACTGAAGGTCAGGAAAACACATAAATCAAAGGAAGAGCTTTGAATCCCCAAATTCAGCCTGGGAACCCCAGATCCTCTAAAGCTAGTTACCTAATAGATTGTCTTCTCCTATCATCTGTGTGTCTGTGTGCGTCTGTTTGTGTCTGTCTGTCTGTCTGTCTATCTATCTACCTACCTACCTTCCTATCTACCTACCTATATCTATATCTATATATCTATCTATACACCTACCTACCTACCTACCTTCCTATCTCTTATCTATCCTATCTACCTATCCTATCTACCTTACCTACCTATCTATATATCTTATCTATATCTTATCTATCTATCTACCTACCTACCTACCTACCTATCATCCATCCATCCATCCATCCATCCATCCGTTCCCAGACCCCAGCCTTATCTTCTACATATTGTCCTGCCAAACGGGAGAAGGCAGTGAGAATAGCTATAGTAAGGAGAAAACCTTTTAAGTGAAGACATCCCTGAAAAACCCTCCCAGGCCCCGCTCTGTTCTCTTTCAAGACCAGATCAAACTTCTGTTCTTCATCCCCACTTTCAGCCCTTTGAATCCCCAAGGTAGCAGGTCTTGTTTTCCAGATTTCATGCCTCTGAGGTTTAATAGTGGTAAAAAAAATTACCTGGAGTCTTTTTGGGGGGTGGCTTTGTAGTTTTGGGCTGCTTGGTGGTGGTGGTGTGGGGGATGTTCCAGCGGCCATCATCTGCAGATCGGAGAACACAGACCCGTCAGCCCAGCGACTAACTCACTCCACCCTCCCCAGTCAGTTGCCTCACAAATAGGTCTGGCTGCAGTTTTTCGAGAGCTGAGACCAAACGCAGGCCGGATGTAAGTTGTGTGGTTCAACCTTCTCAACCCCCTAGCCCGTAGGTTAGGGAAAACAGCAAAGCTTGTGCCCAGCTCTTTCCCCCAGGATAGTGTTTCATTTCCCACGCTGCCTATCACCTGGTGGTATCCCAGCCAAATTCCAATGAAATCCAATCCTACTTGGATGTTAGGGAATTCTGGCTTTGTTAGGCTCGATTAGAAGCTGGCTTGTGGACTGTGGCCATCCCGTTTGTATTGCAATGAATGACAATATCCGAATGTATTCCACAAATGGATGGGAAGGAAGGAAGGAAGGAAGGAAGGAAGGAAGGAGAAGGGGAGGGAGGGAGGGAGGGAGGGAGGGAGGGAGGAAGGAAGGAAGGAAGGAAGGAAGGAAGGAAGGAAGGAAGGAAGGAAGGAAGGAAGGAAGGAAGGAAGGAAGAAAAAAAGAAAAAGAAAAGAAAAAAGGAGGGAGGGAGGAATTCTTTGCCACCAAATGTTGTATTTTCACCCCATTCAGTAGGCTCTGGAGTTCCCCCCAGGGCTTCAGGGGAGGGTGGCCCAGGGTGTCCTTACCTGGTTTCCGTGGATAAGGGCCGGTGGTGGCCTTTGCAGGCCTGGTGGTTCTCTCCGGTGGGGAATCAAAGTAATCCAACAGATCGAGTTCACCTGCTCAAGAAATCGAGGGAGATCGTCAGAAGGGGTACCTGCTGCAAGTCTGAAGGGGAAGAGCGGATACCCTCACTGCTTCCCTTTAGGATGCCTGGGACACTGTGCTGGGCAAGGTGTGTGTGTGTTGTGTGTGTGTCAACAGCAGCACTGCAATGAAATCCCCCCCCTTTTGTTTCTATGTGCACCTCGACATCATTCGCACACACCCAAGTGGGCAGAGTTGGCAGGCAACGCCACAACTCTCTCTCGAGTGCTGCCGGGCCGGGGGATCGTTCCATTTTATCTTCCCAACACCCCTCCCAGGTAGGCCACTGTCAGGATTACAAAAGGCCAACGTCCCATTAAAAGACAAAGATTGAGGATAACCCTCCCCCCCCAAATGAAATGTACAGGTAGTCCTTGAACTTAACAACAGTTCATTTAGTGACCGTTCAAAGTTACAACGGCACGGACCTCTGACCGTTTTTCACACTTACGACCTTTGCAGCCTTCCCCGTGGTTTCACAGGATCAAAATTCAGACGCCTGGCAACCGACTCAGATTTATGACGGTCGCAGGTGTCCCAGCGTCTTGTGATCCCCCTTTTGTGACCTTCTGTCAAGCAAAGTCAATGGGGGAGCCGGATCCACTTAACAACCCTGTTAATTAACCTTAACAACTATGGCAAAAAAGGTCGCAAAATGGGGCAAAATTCACTTAACAAAAGTCTCACTTAGCAACAGAAATTTTGGGCTCCCTTGTAGCCGTAAGTAGAGGACTACTTGTGTTTGCAACTTGCTTAATTGCTCTTTGGCCAGAAAAGGGAGTTAAAAAACCCAGCAAATTAACCTAGCTTGCTTTAAAGCCGACAGTCATGATGGCTGGGGGTGATGGAACCTGTAGTTGATTTAAAGAATTAAGAAGGCTTAACATCTCACCTGTGCCACCTGAAGCCTTCCTGGGCGGCTTGTGAGTA
Source organism: Azemiops feae (assembly GCA_023970755.1). NCBI lineage: Eukaryota > Metazoa > Chordata > Lepidosauria > Squamata > Viperidae > Azemiops > Azemiops feae. The sequence continues at coordinate 310,691 of JALGBA010003994.1, read as the reverse complement.
GCTGGGAAAGATAAAAAGACAGAATAAATGACATTTTTGTTCTATGGAGATGCCAACCAGCCTGAGCTGACATTGCACTCTTAGCTGGGTTTACTCATAAGTAAGACATACCCAACCTCAGTGTGGCTACCTCTAAAGTGTTTAGAGCAGGGCCATCTTGATCTACAGTTAAAAGCGCAAGGAAGCAAAGTTGATGCTATTAAAAAATTCAAGTTTAAATTAAATTAAATCTGAAATTTAAGTTGCTAAACATGGGGTGTTTGCGGGAGGAGAATGGTGAGTTTCCATGTCATCTGAAGCTCTAACTCGGGTTTTTTTTGCCAGTTGGGCTTCTGGTTTCGTAAGAGGATTTAAACCGTGGTGATTTCTAAACTTTGGTTTATGCTTCAGCACAAACAAGCTGAATTTGCAGGATTAAACGTGCCCCAAACTCGTGGTCCCACCCCAAAAGCCCCTCCTGGCACAGTTCCAGGCCACCTGATTTCAGGAATCAAAACACAAAACACAATTCAAGTTGCATTCGTGTCAGTGACTGGAAACCCTTCAGGGACTTTTTGCTGAAAATGGGAAAAATGAAGTTATGATTTACAGGTTTGACGATTAGGAAGGGTAGAATAAGGAAAGACAGTAAGCAAGGGGATAAAATATACATGCATTTATAACCAATTAATACACTGAAAGCTGCTTCTTTATATCTTTCCTTTTTCTTTTCTTTATTGCCATTTACTTATCACTTTTCTTTTCTCTTCATACTTGTATTGTTTTTAACTCTAAAAATCCGCTCATTTTTTAAAAAATGTTTTTAGCTGCATCTTTATAAAAAGGGACCTTTTTTAAAAAGAAAAGGGGGAGGATCCAAATCCTTCCCCTCCCCATCCTGGCATATTCAGGCTCCGCCCAGATATTAAATAGCCCCACCTACTTTGCACTGCGGTCCCGCCCACTCTGTCTCTTGCCTTATCAAAGGACAGGATCCAGCCATTGGCTTATCCGTCAGGATTTTAAAAAGAACATAGCTTAATCTCGACAGACAAATCCAAGTAACGGAGCAGCGAGTAAATCTCTATTTCTAGGCCTCCCAGTGGAAATTCCAGAACAGGCTTTAAGACATGGGCCAAAAAAACCCCCCAAAAACAAAAAAAAATGAATAAAAAGAAAGCCTTTGCTTTCCTGCAAAAAAAAAAAACTCGAGAGAGAATAAATGAAACGACTTTATACAGATCTCGGAAACAGGCAAGCCTGGGGCACGTCCAATTTGATAATATATTTTCAAGCTGCCCAGTTCGGACATACGATTCCATTCATTAGGGAAGACTCCCTGCTTTACTCTTTGCCTTTATAATTTTTTTTTTTATCTCAACGCTTCTTTTATAGTTCGGCCTTTTCTTTTCTTTTTTTTTAACTGTAATTGAGGGAACTGGGCTTGCTGACTAACCCTTCCGATTACTAATAATTAAAAAAAAAAAGGTAAAGGAGTCCGCTGCGGATTTTACTCCGCTAGTCATTGCCGGCTTTCGGGGATGGTGCTCATCCGCGTTTCAAGGCCGTTGAGCCAGCACTGTCCCAAGACATTTCTGCGGTCACGTGACCAGCATGACGCCACAGAACGCTGTTGCCTTCCCACCCAAGTGGTACCTATTTATCTACTCGCATTTGCACGCTTTCGAACTGCTAGGTTGGCGGGAGCTGAGGCGAGGACGGGAGCTCACTCCGTCCATGTGGAGCTGGGGTCTCGAACCTGGGCTACCGGCTTTCCAGCCGACAAGCCCATCTCTTAACTGCTGAGCCATCGCACCACCCCCTCCGATTCCTAATCCACAGCCAATATTCCCTCTGCCCACAATATCCACACTATGGAGCAAGCGGGGCCATACTTACGCCTCTTTGTGGGGAGGAAATCATCCAGGGCGTCTGTTAAATCAAAGTCCGAGTCATCGGCGTATCCTGGGGACCAAAACAGACAAACCGACAGATGAGTGAGGTTCTCCTAAACAGCTATTCAAAACCCAACTGGGCACTTTCCAAAACATTACCATTTGGTGCCAGATGAGAATGCCAACAGAAGGCCACATCCTCAAACGACAGGTAGTCCTCCGCTTACCACCACAGTTGAGTGCAAATATTTCTGTCGCTAAGCGAGACAGTTCTTGTGAATTGTGCCCCATTTTACCCCCTTTCTCGTCACAGCTGCTAAGTGAATCCCTGCAGTTATTAAGTTAGTAACACGGTCGTTAAGCGAATCTGGCTTCCTCATTGACTTGGCTTGTCAGAAGGTCACAAAAGGGGATGACGTGACTCTAGGACACTGAAACCGTCCTAAGTACATGCCAGTTGTCAAGCATCTGAATTTTGATCGCATGACTCTGGGGAGGTCAGTATGAAAAACGCTCATAAGTCATTTTGTTCAGTGCTGTTATAACTTCAAAAGGTCAGTAAATGAATTGTTGTTAAGTCGAGGACTACCTGTACAATTCTTCGTAATAACAGGAATGAAAAAACAAAACGTAGTTGAGCAAAAGGAAGGTTGCATTTACAGCCATCTGCCCTTCCCCTCTTGCCTTTTCTCTTTGAATAAGGACCACCAAACCGTTCTAGCCCAAAGTGATGCAATTAAAAGCCTGCTTTTTCATGCAAGACAATGAAATGCTTGCAACGAGCTATTGTCAAGGGAACACAAGTGACCCTTCAGATAGAGGCCCTGGCCTACCAAGCTTCAAAGTTTGGCTTCAGCTTCAAAGCTTCCATGCATTCCTCACGGGGATGAAATTCAGAAGACAATTCTCTCCGTGCGGCTTTTCAAGCCAAGAACTGAGGTTGCCCTATTCTTCTGAGGCTCCATCACTTGTGGTCACCCTGTCCCTCAAACCTTCACAAAAAAACCACTATTAGGGTTGCCTCTGTGCAGAATAGAATCAACGGAGGTTTGCTGGTGTTTCTGGGGTGGGGGTGACTTCTTGGAAACCATAGTCAACAATATATTGACCATTAATTGAAGCCAGCATCTCTGCCTCAACCTCAGAGGCTACCAAAAAAAAAAAAAAGCACCTCCTGAAACACTTAAATGGAACTTCCCAGGATTTTGAAGACACAACGGTGAAGTCCTGGTTCAGCTGTTTTTGTTCTCCGTCCACCCTGTGTAGATTGGGCCAAAGGGTTCCACCAAGTAATGACCTGTCTTCAAATTTCAGCCCACCAGACTTGTCCATATTCATGGGTAACTTTTCGTACAGGTTGCCAAGTGGTTCTTGAAAACGACTGAAAATATTTGTTTTCAAGATGCGAAGATCCGTTATAATTCCTTCTCCGGGCTACTGTTATTCAACTTTCTTATTTCTTAATTTTCTTTTAAGCATCTCCGATCTATAATCACCCTACAAGATTATTGGCTTGACGTTCTTTAATGGCAGATAATACCATGCCACTATTGATTTTGTATTTACGAGTTTAAATCAGTGCAACAGTAAATAAACCCAGCACCTTTTTGAGATAGGGGTATGATTAAAAAATGCTGTAATAAAAATAATTGGGCTGCTCTGGAGATATCCAGCCTGATTGTTCTACATCAGGGGTCTTCAAACTTGGTCCTTTTATGACTTGTGGAGTTGAAGTCCACAAGTCATAAAAGGGCCAAGTTTGAAGACCCCTGTTCTAAATCCTCCTCCTTGGGGTTAGTTTAGCAGTTCTGAAATTGTGTATGTAAAGGTAGAAGATGCTAAGAAGATTCCAAGGTGTCTAAAAACCTATCTAGCATCTCTTCGTGTTCAACTCTATAATCCGCATTTCCCAACCTCAGCAACTTTAGGATATTTGGACTTCAACTCCCTGAATTCTCCAGCCAAAATATTATTAGGGCCTCATTACATCTGGAAGGAATAAAGTTGGTTTGTTTCAACCACAGTTGGTTGAATAAAGAATAAACACAAAGTGTAACGCATTGAACTGTAACTATAACCACACTTTGGGGGGGGGGCATACAACATATCAATAAAAGCCAGACAAGATAAATTATGACTTAGGTTGGCTGGGTGCTAAGAGAGTGGTTTTTAATACCATTTGTTGGCTAACAGAAGCTGGAGGAAGATGTGCATCCTTGGGTCCTGTTTATAAGCTTCTCCTGACGCCTGTTTGGCTGTGTCCAACCAGATCCCATTTTTCACTATCACTCTATAGCTGCAGGCCCTGATCAGGATCCCCTATCCTTCTTTTGAGATCAGCAAGAGAGCAAGAGAAAAACAAGAGGTTCCTTGGAGCTTCTGTCTTAGATGCCTTTTAGAAGCCACAATGACATCCCCAGTGTTGTGATGTCATCACAGAAACAATGCAATGATGGAATTTGCATCAGGGAGGAGGAGGAGGAGGAGGAGGAGGAGGAGGAGGCGGAGAGAAGAAGAAAGAAGAGGAGGAGGAGGAGGAGAAGAAGAAGAAGAAAAGGAGGAGAAGAAGAAGAGAAGGAGGAGGAGGAGGAGGAGGAGGAGGGGAGTGAGGAGGAGAGGAGAAGGAGAAGAAAGAAGAAGAAGAAGAGAAAGAAAGACGAGAGGCTGAGAAGAGGAAGAGGAAGAGGAAGAAGAAGAAGAAGAAGAAGAAGAGAAGAAGAAGAAGAAGAGAAGAAGAAGAAGAAGAAGAAGAAGAAGAAGAAGAAGAAGAAGAAGAAGAAGAAGAAGAAGAAGAAGAAGAAGAAGAAGAAGAAGAAGAAGAAGAAGAAGAAGAAGAAGAAGAAGGAGAAGATTATTAGGAGGAGGAGGAGGAGGAGGAGGAGGTGGTCTTACAGCATGGCTTCTAAAGGATGCTTATGACCCAGCATAGGTCAAAAAATATTCCTGACAAGTTTAATTAAGCTTAAAGGAACTCAAAGGGACAAAGTCTAAATGGCACAAAGTCACTGTTGATTTGGGTTTACGACATACTCCCACTGGAACTGAAGCTATGGTTTTGTTTTTCCCAAAACAACCCAGTGAGTCACAAACCTTGCATAAAAAGGTTACCTTCACATGCTATTTTAAAACCCACACCCAGTAGAAATCGACCGTTTTAACAGCCACGCCCCCTCCCCCAAGGAACCCCAGCATTGCATGGGAGGCTACAAAACCATCAACCCGAGCCCCCAAACCTAACCCGGTCCCCCAAATGTTCAATCCACATGTTTTACTCAAAAGATCAAAGCAGCTTGGGCAACTTACTCCCCCAATGCTAGGCCGCCTTACCCAATGCACTCAGTTTTAATTAAATGTAAATTGGAGTCTAATTTAGGTTTTTGCCCTACTTTCATCCCAAGTCAGGCCATCAAAAGCGTGAATGTGACCTCCACCGGAAAAAAAACAAAACAGTACACATCCCTAACTGTATTTTAACACTGTAACAAAAGAGAAAGAGAGATACAGAGTATTTTCCCATATAATAGTTTAGAGAGGAGAAATTTACTTACAAATTACTCACTTACAATGCAGTCAAGTAAAGTAACATTTTGAAGAAAGGATGTTTTTTTAAATTAGGGGTTGTTGTTTTTCCCCTCCAACCACACTAGGTTTGAGAATAAGGGGATATGGAGCTTTTATCTCGAGGTCAGCTTGTATCAAAGAAACAAAGGAGGACTTCAGAACAACGCACAAATGCCCTTCATCAACAGGCATTTTCATTTGAATAGTTGCGTTGTTTTGTGGAGCACTCAGCACAGCACCCAGAGACCCATTGAGAACCACCTGTGGAGCACATTGATTGCCGTTGGACCAGAGGTGACCATCACCAGGTATGATCTCATTAATCATTTTATATTTTCTGTGTGGTTTTCTTGGTTTTTTTAAGTTTACCATTTTCTTCTCCTATTCAGTTTTACTTGATGCCCTAGGGACAGGCAGAGCTGGGAGGCGGAGTTAAACAAGTCACCAGCCTAGAATCGTTACATTGCCATGAACGGTCCAAGTCCTCTTGAATTCCATTGGCTCTTAGCTGGTGCCAATGTAGTGTTGAACGTTAGTCGAGTAGACTCTTGTGTATAAGCCTGAACAGCCTGTCTTCTGAATTGCAAATTAACGTATGGTCCTGATTCTTCGCACCTGATGATGCCATGGTCACTAAAGTGGTCCTCTGCTTGCAGCATCTCCCTAGGTCTTTGCTGCCCCACATACAAGGCCTGTTTAGTTGACCTGGGCAGATGGGATGACCTTACACCTCGGGTGACCCTACGGAGGACATATTCTCTTGGCATACCATCCCAAGGTTCTTCGCTCATCCTTCTTAGGAACCAACGGTGAGACAGGACCTGGAGTGGGGTGAAAGCTACCCTCCTCTATTTCTATAAATACAAATGTAGATTGGAATTAATTCAGCTCCTGGCTGTGTGGCTAGAAAAGGCTGGCTCCTGCTGTGAATGGACAGAAGCTTTAAGCCTTAATTAATGAAAACAACAACTTATCCTTCTGCCCTCTGGCTGAACCGTGATTGAGGAATTCAGTTTAACAATGAAATGGGGCACTCCCAATTTTGCAGGTACAAAAGAGAAAGGGACCCCCCCACACACACACAATCCTCCTATCACCCACCCACCCCTTTTCCTGTATCTGAACTTCTCTGCGACATATTCTTCTCTGGGTGTATCTACACACGTTAAAAAGCGGCAACATTTATCTGGTTAATTTCTGAAAATGGTTTTTACTGGACAAAAGATTTAGGGTAAAAAAAAAAAAAACAAAGAGAAAAACAACACAAATGGAGAAGATTTAGGTCAAGCCCTAAATCTGGATTATGTCTCCCATGTAGGGACAAACAGCCTTTTTTTTTTTTTTTTTAATTTCAATTAAAAAATTGACAGAGCATGTTTGGCTTTAGTAGAGTTTGACAAACGATGGTTGAATCACACGTTCATTTGTTAAGATTTATCTTCTCGCGTTCTCAGGAGCCAAAGGCACAATAGGTGACATCTATTTTTCCCACCATCCAGTGAAGTAGGATGGGCTGGTCAATAATGACTGATCCAGAATCCTGTTGTCTTCTTCCAGAGCTGAAAGGAGATGTGGGTTTCCTTGGTTCTTCTCAATATTTTAACCTCTACTAACGTAGCTACCATGTTGTGTAAAATCAGATTCAGTTGGTCAGCATACAAAAGATTTATGAAGACAAACACGCTTCTGCAAATGATGGTGGTTCTATAATCAGGTGTCACCACCAAGTAGGTCCTGTTCTGAATCAAAGCCTCTAAACCAGATTTCCTTTTGATCTCCACATCTCCCAAGAGATGAGATGTGCCAAACTCTTCATAAATAGCTCTTGAACCTCCCCTGTCCAGTCACAAAACTAGAGCCACAAGGCTGATGATGACAGCAGACAAAAGAGGATTTGCAATATTATTGAACAAACACAAGCCTAGTATTGTTTTAAGACCTTACAACCTAATCTCCCAAATTGCTTTCGTAGCAAATTAGGTGGCCCAGGGCTTCTAAAATAATTTATGTAATAGTTTATTTCAGCTGAATGGCGAGTTTCAAACACATTGTATTTCTTTTTGTTTCCACCCCTCCTGGAAAGCTGGCTACTAAAAAAAAAAAAAAAAAGACTATTAAAAGAAGCAACAAATTAAAAGCAAACAACAGAACAATTGTTGGGATGAGACATAAGAGAATAGTGTTTGGTGAATTATGAGATCAAATGCAAGGCAAAATAGCTGGATCCTGGAAAACCATCAGGGGCAAGATTAGGCAATTCCATAGACAGCTGGAATTTTTTTGTCTATTTCAGTTGTTTGGACTATTCTGTATACGGTACAGTAAACACCCCAGACATGAAATGAAAGCAGTAAAGAAATGAAATATGAATTCTTCCTCTTTTTGATCTTCTTCTTGGTCTTGATCTTGGTCTCCTCCTCCTCCTCCTTCCTTCCTTCCTTCCTTCCTCACCATACATTCCTGTCCATACATTACCATTGTCCAAAATATTAGAGAGATGGTGTCCTCAGAAGCTAGCTGAGAAGTTAGACCAACCAATAATCAATCCCTTTTCACTGGTCAACCATTTTTCAATCGAAGCTGTGCAACAAATACATTTCAGGTGGCATCTTTTTGGTGTAACAAGCTCTTCCTTTAAACCACTTGTTTTTTTTAAATTACCTATGCAGTTCTTCCTTTCATGTGGCAACTCCTCCACCTCCCACCTCCCCACCCCCCATTTCCAAAACCAAGGAATGCTTTGACTATTCCCTGGAGAAGTTATTTCCCTTTCCTTCTTCCTTAAATCTTCTTCCCTCGGGGCATCTGACGTTCTCCCCCCACCTTCCATCTTCTCCCCACCCAAAAAATAAATCCACCTACTTCTGTTCTTGCTGCAATCCTGACTCTCCTTTTATTGAGAGATGGACCTGGCCTGGCCACCTTCACCTGGATAAATGAATGTTCTATCCTGGTGTACATCAAGAAGGAGCAGTCAACAGACAGGGATAGAGAGGGGGGTGTGACCCGCTAAGACAAACCACGGATTTGCTCCTTCCAGGCTGCAATTTTGACCCAGCGGCTGATGCACATGGCTCCCCAAAAGGACTGCAGGAAAAGCCAGATTTTCCCTTTCCCCCCCCCCCACCAATTTCCAAGTCTATTCTTCCCACAATGGCCAACCTCTCTGCTTCCATCCCTCCTGCAAGAAAAGGACCCCTCCTATTCAAGAGAAGCGAAATCTCCCTTTCCCCAGCCAGGAAAACCCCAGTCCAAAGGGATTTCCCCAGCCCTCCGAACCCAAAACCCGGTTCTATTTTCTTTGCCACAGAAAAGCAGAAGTGCCTTTTTTCTGGAGGAACCTTCCCCCCCCCCACGCCAAGCTAGGGGGGACCCGCCCCCCCCCCACCTCCCGCCAAGCTCTGGAAGGGTTTTTCTATTGTTCTCCTGTAAGGTTTCATGGACACACAAAATGCTGCAGGGTCTCCCTCCTTGGCAAGGACGATAGCAGAAGACGGCACTAAGCAGCTGGTTTTATTTCGCAAAAAGCTCAGCCGGGTGTGTGTGTGTGCACGGGCAGTTAATTTTTAATTTAATTTTTATTAAATCCCCCCCCCCCCGGGACGGCGCTACACCCAGAATCTAGGATACTGAACTCGGCTTGACTACCCTGTTTTTCCTCCGGGATTGGAGAGGAGGCGGCTGAGCAACCTGGGGGGCGGGGGGGGGTGTCACGCCCTTCCTCCCCTCTCCTTCCCCCCCCCAAGTCTCCGTTTCTTAACAGGTCCCCCTCTCCTTCCAACCCACCCACCCCCCGCCTTCCCCCCCCTTCCAAGAGCCTTCCAGAACGCGGCGAACCCAAATGCCCCTTTGCAGAGAAGCTGCGGCAATGCGCCATGCCTCGCCAGGCGCGCCCCCCCCCCAATCGTCCCCCCCCCGGGGCAGCCCGAGCTCAGCACCATTGGCCACAATAGAGTTAAAGGCGGGAGGGGAGGGGGGAGGGGGGCCACAGGGCCTTTGCCAGCGGGGAAAGCCCACCTCCCCTCCCACCCATCCCCACTCCCAGGGATCGCGCGCAGGCCGCTGCAACCTCGCCTGCTACACCCTCCCTGCGCCCCCCCCAGCTTGCTTTAAAGGGGGGGGAGAAGATAACTCTACCGATCTTCCTCTCTTCCCCCCCCCGCAGGGCCCAGGCCTAATGGCATCTCTCCCCCCCCCTCTCCTGCCCCCCTCTCCTGGGGGAAGGGGGAGAGGGATCATGCGCAATGATGCACCAGCCCAACCCAGCCGAGGATGCCCCCGACCTGCCCCCCCCTCAAAGCCCCCGGCCAGTCGAGGCACCCACCCCGCGGAGGGGGACCCCGAGAAGAGAGCCCAGGCCGGGGGCACAAAGGCGATCGCGGGCGCCCGGTTGCAACAGGGGCGGCCCGGGCAGGCTTACCTCGGCCGTTCAGGGCGACGGCGAGGAGGAAGAGGAGGAGGGCGAGCAGGCGGGGGCGGCTCCCGGCCATCTCTCTCTCTCTCTCTTGGCCCGGCTGGGTGGGTGGCTGGCTGGCTGGGTGGGCGAGCGGGGCGCAGGGCCGGGGCAGGGCGCCTTCCAGGCGGGCGGGCGGGCGAGCGGGGCGGCGGCGGCAGCCTCTTCCTCGGCTGGAGAGGGACGGAGGCGGCGGCTGGCGGAGCGGCGGAGGGAGGAGCGCGCCGGCCGGGCACGCGTGGAGGGGGCGGGACGCGGCGAGGGCAGGCACGGGCGGAGGGGGCGCCGCGGCTCGGCTCGGCTCGGCTTGGCTGCGCTCGGGACCCTCCGCTGCCTGCGCGCCCCGGGGCCGGGCCAGCTGGGGGGGGGAGGGAGGAGGAGGGGAAGGGAGAGGCTTTTGCAAGGCCCCGCCCCCTCTAGGCCCAGCCACCCCACCCCCACCCCCCCACTATCGTTCGTGCCCCCGTCTCGCCTTTCCGACCGGAGCGACTCCGCTTCTTGCAAGGGGCGCCCGCGCGCTTCTACCCCTCCGCCTTGAAACCCTCCCCCCCCCGCCCGGGAAGCGGTGACTGCTCCAACCCTGGAAGTTTTGAAGAAGAGACTGGACAGCCCTTTGTCTGAAAGGGTAGAGAGGGTTTCCTGCCTGAGCAGGGGGTTGGACTAGATGACCTCCAAGGTCCCTTCCAACTTTATTATTATTATTATATCTTTTATTCATTAAACATGAACCTCAGTCAACTGAACATTCAAATTGGCTGGTGCTGATGGTTGACACTGGTCGCTACCAGCATCCTAGGTGTCAACCAGGTACCTTATTATTATTATTATTGTTATTATTATTATTATGGATCATCGCACAATCAGCCAGATGTTTAGACTGGATTTGGCATTTTTGTCTACCTATCGAGTCCTTCCCAAGGACCTGGGATAGGCAGATGTGGATGTTTGATGGTATTACAGATCTCGTGGTCGCAGGGTGGAAGCAGTTCCTAGTAAGGCTGCCTTTTGCAATTGACTAATGGCGAATTTGTCAATGCCAATGGTGTTCAAGTGGTGCTCCAGTTGTTTTGAGATTGCACCCAAGGCGCCTGTTACTATTGGTACTACCCTTGCTTGCCTTTGCCACAGTCTTTCAATTTCTATTTGTAGGTCTTTGTGTTTTGTTATCTTCTCCAGTTCTTTCTCATCTATTCTGCTGTCTCCAGGCACTGCCACGTCCACTATCCAGACTTTTTTGTCTTTCTTATCGACAATTGTTGTTGTTGTTGTTGTTATTATTATTATTATATCGCGGGGCTTAACAGAATCACCGAGTTGGAAGGCACCTCGGAGGTCTTCTAGTCCAACCCCCTGCTCAGGCAGGAATATACCCTACCCATTTCAGACAAGTGGCTGTCCAATTTCTTCTTAAAAGCCTCCAGGGATGGAGCCCTGGCGGCTTCGGGTGGCAAGCCGTTTCACTGGTTAATGGTTCTGACTTGTCAGGAGGTTCCTCCTTAGTTCTAGCTTGCTTCTCTCCTCCATTAAGTTTAGTTTCCCATCCGTTGCTTCTTGTCCTGCCTTCAGGTGCTTTGGAGAACAGGTGGACCCCCCTCTCTTCTTTGGGGCAGCCCCTCAAATATGGGAAACCTGCTATCGTGTCACCCCAGCAGGCCTGGCCACACCCTTGACCCACGAAGGGAGGGATGAGCGTTCTCCAGGCTTGGTGTCCTGGCCTAGATGGGAGGGAGGGAGGAACGAAGGATGCCCGGAGTTTTTCAGCACCCTTGGAAGGTGGAATGAAAGAGTTAGTGGGGCTCTAGAGGGCAGTTGGAGGGGGATCTTGAAGGAGAAGGCAGCCTTAGACTGGCAGCTTGGGGATTGGTGCCACTATGGTGTAAATTGTCCAGGATTTGCAGGGGTTCTTCCTGGGTCTGGTTTCTCCTGCCTTAATGGAGCTGCTTGTTGCAGGACCAAGAACCACCAAGGTTTGTCTCCTTTGGAAAGATAAACATAAGGTATCTCAACCTTAGCAACTTGTAAGACAGGAGGACTTCAACTCCCAGAATTCCCCAGCCAGCCAACATAATGAAAGTATCTGCAGTAATATCACTAATTTGGCCGTGGCAATCAAGGAAAAAAAAAAAATACGTAACCGATTCCACGTTTAGAGTCAAAACCACACCGCACGAAGCCAGCTTAGCCAAAATGCTAAACCATCGTTTGCTCAACCAGTGTTCCAGTCACCCAACAGGCCCCATCATAAACCATGACCTACCAGGTTTACAAAACCACAAGATTATTCAGCGAGCTGGCCATGCTTTTGCTAACCCCAATCTTTGTGGTTGATTGCAAACTGCCATTATGTCCATTCTTGGCGCCTGGTCTCTTTAAACACATCCACTATTAAAGGCAGATCGCTATAAACAATGGCCTTTAATATACATATTGAGTGGATGGGGTGGACAGAGTCCAGCAAAGCCTTGACATCTTCCGAGCCAACCTTTACTATAGGTATCGGCGGCTGCCGTGAATTTGTTACAATAATTATAAGCTGTTCTGAAATGGTATTTTGTATCGTGTGGGGGTCCTATTTCAGCCAGCTGATTCTGCTTCCACCTTACCTATTGCCATAAACAAAAACGCAGAAAGGGAGCAATGACAGCCCAAGCTAATTTTTAAAAGGCAGGAAAAGTTGATTTACTGCCCAGGCAGCCAGCTAATTGTGGTGTTGCGCTATTAACTGTATATATGTAGATCAATACCTAGCAAAACTCTGAAAGCAGGGCCGGTTTTATATCTTTTAATGCTATCCAGAGATTTCTCACCAGTCCTGCTATCTTGCAATTAACGTACGTGCTTGCCAGAAGTGGAATCAATTAAAGCTATCCAGCTGAAAAAAATTAAAATGCTGTGCTAAGATGGATCGCCCTGTCACGGCAAACCAAATTTGGATTTTTAAGCGCAGTCAGATTGGTGCTAAATGGATCTGTGTGCCGTGTCAAATTCAGCCGGCACTAAGAATGCAGAGCAGGACACAAGAGGTGCTGTGTTTTCAAACATGATCTCTGAGAACCTGACTAAATTAAAAACAAAACAAAAATGGGCTCTGCCTTCCATTATCCACTTTAAAAAAATAACGTGGGGGACAGCCAACTTTTTCTTCCAGACATACTTGCGCTTAAAACCGGCGTGCGGGTGATTTAAAAAGGTCCAGGTTAACTCTTAAGAGGTGGATAGAACCAGGATTAAAAAAATAAATTGGGTTTAAGTTTTGGCTGAATGACAATCTCAATTAATGTAATGGTTACTGCAATTAAGCTCCACGTCTTGTAATTATGGAAGGGAGGGAGGGAAGGAAGGAAGGAAGGAAGGAAAGGAAGGAAGGAAGGAAGGAAGGAAGGAAGGAAGGAAGGAAGGAAGGAAGGAAGGAAGGAAGGAAGGAAGGGAAAAAAAAGTGACTTATGACCATTTTTCAGTTACGGCCTTTGCCTCATCCTCTCGATCACGTGATCAAAATTCAGATGCTTGGCAACTGTTTCATACTTAACGACCGTTGCTGTGTCCCTAGGTCATGTGATCCCCCTTTGCCACCTTCTAACAAGCAAAGCCAATGAGGAAGCCATTTTGCAACCAGGTTACTAACTTGATCAACTACAGTGATTCACTTAATAACCGCGGTAAGAAAATGGGGCAAAACTCACTGAACAAATGTCTCACTTAACAACCGACCCTCGGGGCTCAATTGTGGTCGTAAGCTGAGGACTACCAATACAAGAAGAGACAACTTGCAGCCCTCCAGAAATTACTTGGAGTCGATCCCCAGTCCTGTGCGTCCGGCCTGGAGCCCGACTCCTTTTGAAATTTGGGGGGGGGGCATCCCTTCTCCACCACTGCTGCAGAGAGATTGAAGAGTGGCAGGAAAGACAAGAGGGGTGTATATGTGTGTGTGTGTGTGAAAGAGAGAGAAAGAGAGATGGAAAGAGAAAGAGAGAAAAAGCGAGCGAGAGAGAGAGAGACAGACAGAAGAAAGAGAGAGAACAAAACGAGCGAGACAGAAAGAGAAAGAGAGAAACAAAGAAAGAAAAAGAGAAAAAAGAGACAGAAAGAGGGAAAAAAACAGAAAAAGAAAGAGCGAGCGAGACAGAAACAGAAAGAAAGAAGAAAGAGAAAAAAGCGAGTGAGACAGAAAGAAAGAGAAACAAAGAGAGAAAGAAGAAAAGAGAGAGAGAGAGACAGAAAGAGAGAGAAAAAAACAGAGAAAGAAAGAGAGGGGGGGTTCAAAGAAGAGGCTGGCAGCTCTGCAAAGCCCTGCATTTGTTTTGTGGCCGCTCAGCACTCTGGCAGAGTTGCTGATGTGAGCAGCGGAGCGCATGTCTCAGAATACAGAGCAGCCCCTTCAAAGGGAGGCTGTGAGATGACTCGCAAGGGGATGTCTGGTGCGCTGCAACCTCCCTTGTCCTCCTTTTATCCCCCTTCCCGTTTCCCTCGGCACGAAAGAGGGAAGGGAGGCGGGCAGGGAGACGCCAGGCGGTAGCAGCTCCGCTTAGGGCGAGGAGGCTCGCAGGGGGTTCTCCTCTCTGACCCCTCCAGGTGTGACTTGTGTGCCAAAGAGACTCTGGGAAGTGCCGCTGCAACCACCTGGCCGTGCTGAAAGAGCCTGGCCGGCCTGCCCGAGCCACGCGTGGACGGTTCTGGGCCCAGGGTTGCAGAATTTGCAAAAAGGGAAGTGACCCATATGGAGGGCCCCTCACCTGTGGCACATTTGGGGTCATAAGATGAAGCAAAACTCTTAGGGCAAGGGTCCCCAACACCCGGGCCGTGGACCGGCACCGGTTCACACAAACAAGCGAAGCCCCATCCGTGGGATGCAGGCAGCACGCGAAACCACGTCCCCTCCGGTCCGTGGAAAAACCTCTCTCCACGGAACCGGTCCCTGGTGCCCCAAAGGTTGGGGGCCCTCTGCCTTAGGGCAACACAGGTAGTCCTCAACTTACAACCATTTGTTTAGTGACGGTTCGAAACAAGTGACTTACAACCAGTACAACTGTCGCAGCCTCCCCACGGACACATGATCAAAATTCGCTCGGCAACCGGCCTGGATTTATGACGGTCGCAGCCTCCCAGGGTCACGTGATCGCCCTTACAACGAGCAGAGCCAATTGGGGGAAGCCGGATTGGATTAAAGAGTGCCCAGTTCATTTAACCACCTCCGTGATTCATTTAACGAGACTGGCAAACGCGTTGTAAATTCGGGTGTGCCTCATTAACAACCGCTTTGGTTAGCCACCGCATGCTCGTCCCAATTGCAGTCGTAAGTCCAGGTCTACTCGTAATATCTGGTGTAAAGCAAAATGTCTTTTTTTTTTTTTACGTAGCCCTTCGGAAAAGACGCGCTTTAAGCACGGGCACAGAAAGGCACCCTCGGGGAGATGATTTGCACATTGCCCTAAATTCGGAATTATGGATTGCTTATGTTTGGTTGTGTCCTACGAGACAGGCTGCGGAGGTTTGTGAGCGCTGTGGTTCACAGCTTAGCACATTTTACAAGTGCAGGTAGTAAAATGCAGATTCGCTTAACAGCCATTGCAAAAACATGAAAATAAAAAAGTCCTGAAATCACGTGATAACCCTCTTTACGACCGTCATGACCTGTTGCCATAACAGGAAGGCTCCATTATGGTTATAAGTGGAGGACTATTTGTATTGCTTTATAGGTTTTTCTGCTTTTTCCCTAACGTTAGGAATCTGGTCAGTGGCGTAAGATCCTCGCTTTTCAAGACAGTTCAGATGACAAGTGTATGTCCTAAGTTGAAAATACGATTTTTGACTTCATTTGTCGCAACCGGGAAATCAACAAAATCTCCACTATAGGTTCTGTTTTGGCACTCTTGTCATTGTGTGTTGGATAGTTTGTTTTTCGGGGGGCCCAAAAATCACAATTCGGTGGTGGCATTTTATACCCCACTTATCAGAGGCATCTACAAGTCTTATTTTTTTAAATTTTTAATCTAATGATATTTATTGAAAAAGGATTTTACACAAGATTAAAAAAAATTACAGGAGCACAAAGAAAAAAGTAAAAGAAGATATGAAAACATAAAAGTAAAAGAGAGAAACAGTAAAACAAAAAAGCAATTTCTGTCTTTCTTTGCAGAAGTCACAGGCGTGATTATTAACCTTTCTGCCCTCCTGATTACATAATTTCATTCCGTTCCTCCAATTTTTTTTATTTTCCGTTGAATTGTGTCCGATCCTCAGAAACGGCCTGGACGAGGCCCTGCAGTTTTCTTGACAAAAGTTTTTCAAAAGTGGTTCGCCATTGCCTCCTTCTTAGGGCTGAGAAAGAGTGACTGGCTCAAGGTTACCTAACTGGCTTTGTACCTAAGGCAGGTCTAGAACAGTTTCTAAGCTGATGCCTTAACCATGACACCAAACTTGCTCAACCTTCTTCCTCTAAACAACCCTTTTTAATCAATAAATCCCCAAATCCCCAATTCATTTTTATCCATTTTCTGCATAAATCTATAAAGGCTTTCTAATCTCTTATAAAAGTAGCTAGGCATCTTTCCCTAGACAGGCAAGACGATTTCCCCATTTCAGCAAGTTGTACCCATCTTCGCAGCCACATGAAAGCCTAAACCGATTCTTATAAATCCGTTAAATGACTTTTAAAATGAGACACAAAGCCGCGCTTTCATTTGGGGGAGAAAAAACACATGACTTTCCGTCCTATGCTTTTTCTTAAAACGCATTTGTTCCCAACAGAACTTTTTTTATTATTATTTTTTTTTTTTAAAAAAAAAGACGCTTGGCCACAAATTGTAGCAAAAACCGTGTCGCTAATCTGAAAAACAGCAAAACTCACAAAAAAAGAAAAACAGCCAGGGAGATAACCAGCCGGCACCACCGCTTTCTACAAACGGTCCATTGTGTTCATCCAGAGTTTCGTCGAGAAGGAAGTCGCTGTGTTGGCGTAAGGTTGCGTCGTTGGTACAACAACAAGGCAAGGATCCTGTGATTCATAAAAAAGGATGGCATGAGCAGGGGTCCCCAATCCCCGGTCCGTGGACCAGTACCGGGCCGTAGCATGCCAGCAACCGGTCCGCACAAACAAGCAAAGCCCCATCCACAGGATGCAGGCAGCACACAAAACCACACACCCTCCGGTCTGTGGAAAAACCTCTCTCCACGTAACCGGTCCCTGGTGCCCAAAAGGTTGGGGACCTCTGCTTTAGAGAGAGAGAGAGAGAGAGAGAGAGAAACCCACAGGGGCCAGAATCTTGCTATGTGAAATAAGTAACGTGACCCCTGCTGGTCAGAAGGTAGAATGGAGAAGTGCCATAGCCAAATTTAATTGTGATATAACTCAGTTGTTACACAGGGGATGGGTCACCTTGAAAACAGGCCGAGTGATTAGCAGTTGAAGCACACAATGTACAACTTCAGTAGACGTTGTGGCTTATTCCGTTACTGTCTCCAGACCTCACTGGAACATCGGCTTCCTTGCTTAGTTGCTTCCTGGGGGACTCCACTCTTGTTTCCCTTGTGGCTTTCCTGACGGGACTCATCCCAGTTAATTGTCATGGTTGTCCTGGATGACTGAGAATCTCCATAGACGTTTAGCCATGCACTTCGAATGGGGCGGGAGCACGAACGGATTTCCAGAAAACATTGCAGATTACAGGAACCGTTAGCACTTCAGTTTGAGATGCAGACAACACAGACTCCTCCCCAACAGCCTGTGCCTGTCTTCAAGGGACCCAGGGCAGAAAACGTCCTGCAGCCAAGAAAGCTCCACACCCATTTGCACTACTCAGGTGACCCTGAGGACACAGGTAGACCTCCAAGTGGCCTCAACGACTCTCTCAAAGAAGGGAAATGACCAGCTGCCTGCAAGGAGTATAAATCCTCCCTTTCCCCACCATCCAGTCAGAGCTGAAGAAGCTTCTTGGAGGAGAAGTGAAACGTCTTCAAAGAAAAACAAGGAAATCCAGTTGCCTCCTGAAAAAAAAGCACCTTTGGGATCCCATTTTATTCTAGATTTATCCACCTTGTGTGTTTGACGTGTTTGACCCCTCCCTCAGGCTCAGCCTGGTCATCTCCTACCTCTTCCACAAAAAACAGCCTAGTTGCCTTTTTTTTGGGGGGGGGAAGCACCTTTGAGACAACTGTGACCAGGATGAGTGAGAATCTCCACAGACATTTGAAAAACCACAATTTCCCTTTGCACAGAGTTGCCTCAAAGTGAAAGGCACGTCATAGAAAGCAAGGCCCGCGCAGAATGAAAAGCTAAACTTTGTGTGACGGGAGAGGAAACGTATTGTCCAGAATTGAGCCTGTGTCAATGTCTTTTTCTCATGAGAAATTGTTTCCCCGATCTCTGAGCCTTTTCAGCGCTCCGGTCTCATAAAGCCGAGCGTGGCAAGCATCTTCTCCATGATCGTCAATTGTTGTAGAAGGAGTCCATGGAACCGGTGACCTTTTCTCATCTCACAAGCGTCGTCCCGTGGCAAATATTTGTGGGCACCGAAGGAATGTTTTCCATCAACAAAAGCAGGGTTGTGGCAGGGTAAAAAAAAACAAACTCAAATCAGTTTTGAAACGAGACGATTTGGGGGAAATTGACTTGAGGACTCCAAAGGGGAAGGCGGAAGGAAACATAATTCTATATTTTAGTCCTGTTGTGCGCCTGTGTTTCTCCTCCTTCGTGGTTTGAACAACCAGGAGCCGTAGAGAGCATATTCTTAAGAGCTAAGGAAACATTTCTGAATGTTTCTGAATGTCATATTGTCCTTGATTTACGACTACAGTTGAGCCCAAAATTTCGGTTACTAACAAGAGACATTTGTTAAATGAGTTTTGCCCCCTTTGGTAGCTTTTCTTGCCACAATTCTTCAGTGAAATCACTGCAGTTGTTAAGTTAGTAACACAGTTGTTAAGTGAATCTGGCTTCCCCCATTGGCTTTGCTCGTCAGAAGGTCACAAAAGGGGATCACGGGACATTGTAACCGTCATAAATATGAATTTTGATCAGGCGACCACGGAGATGCCACAACGGTTGTCAGTGTGAAAAAAATGGTCATATGTCACTTTGGTCAGTGCCATTGTAATTTCGCACAGTCACTAAACCCTGTCCTTGTTTATAACGGGTGAGCAAACACGAAGCTGGTGGGATTAGGGGATCCCTGTGAGATGTTGCCCCATGATTTCAAATGAAATGAGGTGAACATTTTATTGGATTCTTTCCATCGGTATTCAAACTTCTTTTTCGGTTCGCATAAGAACTGGAGTCGTGTCCTGCTGGATCGGAGCTCGGCCTATCAAGCCCAGCAGTCGGGTTTCCAAGCAGCCCATCCACCGCACAAGGTGGTAGTAGCCCTTGGGTCTCCTGGGAGAGGCCTTGAGGGAGAGTCGCACTGCCACAAAGCCACAATCTCTAGATCTTCCACAAATTCCATCTCCTTCGTGCTTTAAGTTGGTGTTCCTCAACCTTGGCAACGTTAAGACTTCTGGACTTCACCTCCCAGAATTCCCCGGCCAGCATGCTTACACTCAAAAATAGAATTAGAAGATAGGGAAGGGAGGGAAATGGATGAGTGGGTGGATGCTGGGATTCCCTCCTTAATTCATCGACCGCCTCCAGTGGGATGCTCCCCCATTGGGTCCTCAAGCCATCCGGCAGAGCCGGGTCTTCAGGCTCTTCCCGAAGGTCAGAAGGGTGGGAGGCAATCTCACCTCGGGGGTTTAGATATTCCAAAGGGCAGGAGCCACAGCTGAGAAGGCCCTTCTCCTGGGCCAGCCGGAATTCCTTGACTGGTGGGGCCCACAGCATGCTCAACTCAACCCAACCCAACCCAAGGATGATGGTCCCGGCAGTGAAAGAGCCAAGATTTCAAGGATCACTGCTCCCACCCCAGCGTTTTGCTGACTGCAGGGGATGGATCAGGAAATGTTGTTTTTTCAGCAGCTTAATTAGCAGCCGAAGGGTCGGGTCACGATGGCCATTCATTCCCACCTCTGGCTGGCATCCAAAAAAGCCACTTTGGCTCGAGATGTGAAATGTTTTCCAGGATCCTGATGGGACTGGTGATTAATTTTGACTTGCAACAGCTGGATTCCTCCAGTGCCATAATCAGAAAGTGCTTTTGAGATTTTCTCCTCCCCCCCCCAGCTGTTGCCAGTTTCCCCATTTTAAGTTTGCTGTGCAAAGGAAGAGACGTTACTGGTAGAGAAATCAAATTTCGCTCCCTTTCATACTTCTTTAGCTGTAGACTATAGACTTAGATAGCTTCTTTCCTTCCCTCCTCCCTCCCTTCTTTCCTCCCTCCCTCCTCTATTCCTTCTTTCCTTTTTCCTTCCTCCCTCCTCTCCTTCCCTTCCCCTCCTCTATTCCTTCTTTCCTCCCTCCTTCCTTAAGCAGGCACAGCTATCTGAAGCCTATAGGAAGTCCTCAATTCATGTCCATTTGTTTAGTGACCATTCAAAATTGCAACAGCAGTGACAAAAAGTGACTTACATCTGCTTATGACCGTTGCAGTATCCCTACAGTCACAGAGCCAACATTTCGAAGCTTGGCAACTGGCCTGTATTTATTATGCCAGTTGCTCTGTCCTGGGATTGCCACTTGTGACTTTCCTAGCCAGCAAAGACAATGGGGGGGGGGGGGAAGCTGGATTCGTTTAAAAGTCATGTGACTGACTTAACAACTGTTGTGTTTCACTCAACGACCCCCGTAAAAAATGGTTGTAAAGTCAGGCACGATTTACTTAATAATTGCCTTGTTTAGCAGCGGAAGTTTCACTCCCAACTGTGGGACCGTAAGTTGAGGTCTTTCTGTATAAATTAGAGGAGACGTCTAGCATCTTTTCTCTTCTTTTGGGATCTGGGAAAGCCTCTCTTCAGATCCTTGGCAAAGTCAGCTAAAGGGAACCCTCTTTTCAGATCTCTTAGAGCTGGAAGGGCTGTCGCTAGCTGGGATCAATCACTCTGGTTCAAGCAGAATAACAGAGTGGCTGGTTGCTTCACAGGATCCCCTCTGCAAATTCATAAGACCCGATGGCCGGGATGCCTTTCCGACTGGGAGATTATTGGGAATACATGTTCCACCAGCAGGGCCTGGGAAAGAGGGTGAAATTGTTGGCCTTTTCAGCACCTGGAGCTGTTCACCAAAGGAGACTTGAAGCAGTGAGGTTCCCCATAGAAAATCATGACACTGTGTTATACTTAATCCTTCAAGTGAGGTCAACCTAGAGATGCTCGCTAGCTTTCCAGGTTAATGGGGAAGCCGGAAGTGATGGACCAACCAAAGTTAATTTTATCCTTTCTTTTCTGGGGGGGGTCTGGCTGGATGACGTTTCCCCCCCCTTTTACTGGCTTCCCCGTTAACTCTGCTTGTCAGAAAGTTGCCAGAGGTGACCACACAACCTTGGGACACAGCAACGGTCGTAAATATGAAGCAGTTGCCAAACATCTGAATTTTGGTCACGTGATCTGGGGGGTGCCAACTGTGAAAAACGGTCCTAAGTCACATTTTTCAGTGCCGGTGTAACTTTGAACGGTCACTAAACAGACTGTTGTAAACCGAGGACAATCAGTACTGGATGGCAGTATCAATTCCAAGCTTATTCCCAGTGGATTGTTCAAGGGAGTTTCGGATAAAAGCATTACAACCCCCTGCCAGGACCTGTTAAATGCACGTGCAGATGGTCCTATTAAAGTTAATTAAGACCAGTTTTGTTCGTGGCCTGTGGTTGTGCAGGAGGTCTAAATGGAAGAAGTGCTCTGGGCCTCCCGTTGAGTCTCAACAGACCTTCTATTTAGTGAATTCTGGGAGTTGAAGTCCAGACCTCTTAAAGTTGGCAAGGCTGAGAAACATTTGCATTAGTTTGACGATTTATGCCTCCCTAACAGCTCACTTACATCTTGAAAACAAAGCTGTCATTAATCAAAGTCCAGCGTTCCGCCTTGACTGGAGAACCAAATGGCTCTTCCCAAAAAAAAAAAAAAAATGGGGGTGGAGGGAGGAAGACACATTTGCCACCTTTCCCCCTAGGGCAGCTCCTCAGATTTGGAACAATTTCCCAAGGCAGAAATTCAACAGATGTCATTCCGTCCTGTTCCTCGGAAAACCGGGCCTTTCCTGCTAGATAATCATTAGCAGCAAAGCAAATACAGCTACGCTTCTGTTCTCGGGGATTGCTGTAATTTCCCCGTCTCCCCTGACAGACTAAAAATAGAGGTAACAATCAGAGATACATTAAACGTGGGGGTCTCCCTAAAAAGAAAAAAAAAAGACAAATCTACCGTGTCATTCTGCATATATTAGAGATGCCTTACATTCAGCTATAAATATGTTTGATCCACACAGACGCCATTAATTTGACATGGAAAATCAAAACTGGAGAAAGGCACAGAGGCGGCCTTGTTTTTATGTAGCCATGTCCCTTTCTCCCGATTTAGCTACGGCATTCCTAGCTCCAATATTCTTTAGTCTATGAGTGTACATTTTAATACATTTAAATTTACTTGGAAGACCCTTCCTTCTTTCCCTTCCCTTCCTTCCTTCCTTCCTTCCTTCCTAATCTGGTGATGACTCCATGCCCCTTTGTTTCTTGATAGTTTCTTCACACACACCAATATTTTTATTGTTTGGTCTACCAGTGTACATTTTTATACATTTAAATTTACTTGGAAGACCCTCCCTCCCTATCTTGTGATGACTCTCAGGCCCCTTTGAGTTGTCTCTTGATATTTTTTCACATCCCAGCCTTTTTATTCCTAGAAACCTTGTACCTACTCTACTGATAACTCCTTAAGTACAGACTTACAACCACAATCAGGAGCAGAATTTCCATTGCTAAACCAGGCAGTTCTTCAGTTAATCAGGCCTGATTTTATGATTTTTGCCACGGTTGTTAAACAAATCATATGAGTGTTAAGTGAATCCAGCCTCTCCCGTTGATTTTGGTCTTCGTCAGCCACCTGGGAAGGTCGCAAGTGGTGATCACATGACTCTGGGATGCTGCAACTGTCATAAATCCAGGCCGGTTGTCAAGCGTCTGAATTTTGATCCTGTGTCCATGGAGATTCTGCGTTGGTTGTAAGAGCGAGGATCGGTCGCAAGTTCCTTTTTTCAGTGCTGTTCTAACTTCAAAGCTGTGTTTGCACTTGCTTGGGAAGTGACTGGGACGGAATGGGGATATTAGTTAGTTAGATTCAGAGAACTGGTTCCTTGCAGGGGGGGGGGAGATGTGAAACTCTTATGGATGCAGGTATTAGAAAGAAGTCAAGATTTAAGCAGAAAAATCAGGATCTCCTTGAAGTCACTCTAATTCCCGTCCAGTTTTCTGGGGCCATTCTCTCCCTCTTCCCCTCCCTCTCCCCTTCCACCTCCCTCTCCCACACTCTCTCCCCCTCTCTTCCCCTCCATCTCATCCTCTCCCCCTCCTTCCCCAATCTTTCTCTCTCCCTCTCCCACACGCACTCTCTCTCCCCTTCTCTCCTTCTCTCCCCCTCCATCTCATCCTCTCTCCCTCTCTCTCTCCCCCTCTCTATCTCCCTCCATCTCATCCTCTCTCCCTCTCCATCTCATCCTCTCTCCCCCCTCCTTCCCCACTTTCTCTCTCCCTCTTCCACACACACACTCTCTCCCCTTGTCTCTCTCCTTCTCTTCCCCTCCATCTCATCCTCTCTCTCTCTCCCTCCATCTCATCCTCTCTCCATCTCATCCTCTCTCTCCCTCTCACTCTCTTCCCTTCCATCTCGTCCTCTCTCCCCCCCCCCCTCCCTCTCCCCTGCGTCGCCTACCTGGGGCCCGAGCGGCTGTTCTTTTTGAATGAATGACTTGCCCCCTCGCAGCCAATGGGCGCGCGCCGCTGCTGAATATTCAGCAGCGGCCGGGCCAATGGGCAGGCGAGGAGGTTGTTTTAAACGGCAGAGCCCCGCAGCCAATCAGGCCGCTCTCGTAAGGCAGCCAACGCGAGGCTGAGCAGCAGCGGCAGCAGCAGCAGCAGCAGCAGCAGCGGCGAGGAGCGCTGAGTCTGAGCGCGTCGTGTGTGCGCCTCGCTTCCTTCCTTTCGCGGCTGCCGACGTTCACGCGAACAATACAGGTAAGGTGCCCGGAGCCCCGCTCGGCAACTTTTTCCCCGGGGGGGGCGGCGGCAGCTCCCCGAGCCTCGCCTCCTCCCGGCCCCCCCGCCGCCTTTGATTTCCCACCCCTCTTTTTTTTCCCTTTCCTTTCTTTTTTTGGGAAAAAAACACATTTAAATATATAATATGTTTTTGCCCTACAAATAACGATTTTTTTCTCTTTTTTGCAACCCCGGCTTTTATTCCTCCGCCTCTTTTCCCATCAACTTTCTTACTCTTTTTTTCTTTTCTTTCTTTTTCTCTTCCCCCCCCCGCCCTCCTTTCCTCTCTCTCTCTCTCTCTTTCCCCTAATTTTTAAAGGGGCGAAAAATCCGGTCGGTCCCGGGTCGGGCTGGCACGGGGAGTTTTTTCTTTCCCCCCCCCGCCTCGTGGGGGGCTCGGGACGCCTGTGCGGGGTTTGGGGGGGGCGGCTTTCGGGGGGGGGGCTAGGAATTCTTCCGGGGGGGGCTTGCCTTAATCTGCAGTGTGTGTGTGCGCGCGTGGGAACGTGTCTGGCTCCCCCTCCGTCCACGCACCCACGCGCGCATCTCCCCCCCCCCGAGGAAAGAGCCGCGGAGCATGGGTTTTCCGCGGCTCCTGCTAGCCCAACGTGGCTGGTGCAGCGGCGGCTGAAGCCCGCATGGGCAGAAATCCGGCTCCGGGCTGGGCTTGACCCTGCGCTTGCCCGCCTCGCCTCCGCGTGTCTCTCGCCGGCCCGGAGGGATCCCGGCGGGGGTGGGAGCGGGGGGGGGCAACGGCCAAGTCGCCCGCCCTGCTGTGTAGTCTGCATTCATAATGGCTGTCCCCTTGAGCATCCGACCGGGGATAAGTCCTTCCGCGTCCCGGGGAGAACGAAATAAATCCCCCCCCCCTTTCCCGCCTTTGTCGTTTTTTTTTCCCCTCCGCCGCCTCGGATCGGGCCCCGACCTTTCGTTTCCGCCTCCTTTTCATTTCCCCTCTCGAAAAAGGTCCTTTTGGCCGCCCTCCGTCCGCCGCCGGACCCCGAGCCGACCCTTCCTCGCGCCTGGGCTGCCGCCGTAGGCTTTGCTGTGTGTGCCTTAATATGGCTGGCGTTACCCTAGCAGACCTAAAGGAAGAAAGACGGGCAGGGAGCGACGCGGGGGCAAAATCCGCGGAGGGGGGGCCCCGCGCCCCCAAACCTTTCGCCTCCGCCCCCCCGTCTTTATCTCTCTCGGCTCGTGCCCTTCGCGGGCCGCTGGGGGCCCGGGGAGGGCTTTTTTTTCCGCCCTTTCCCCTCCCTTCGGCGCGGGGAATGAGCCTTGTAATGGCTGCGCGCTGCCTTTGTTAAGACAGGCGATTGCGCTAAGCAGGGGGAACGGCAGGGAGTGTGTGTGAGGGGGGGGGAGGCCGCTTTCCGACCGGGTTTTCGGGACCCCCCCGGCTTTTCTCCGGCCCGCAACCGGGCTGGTTGGAAAGAGCATCGCTTTTTCTACCAAACGAGCCGGGTCCGGGCCGGCTGCCCGCCGGGGGTGCCGAACCCGGGGTCCGAATCGGCGGAGACGAGCGCCGTTGGCTTTGTTAAGCCCTTCCAGGCAGCTCGCGGAGCCTTTCGAGAAGCCATTTTAGCGAATGGGGCCGTGATGGGCGAGGAGGAAGCGCTCCGCTCTCGCGCTCTCCCTGCCTTCGCCAGCCGGGCTGCCTGCGCGAAGGGGCCAAGGAGCCCCGCCGCCGGCCCCCCGCCCGCGCCCCCCAGGGCCCCCCGGGCCCGGCTGGCCCCCCAGCAGCCCCCCAGGGCCCATTTGAGCGGCACTTTCTTTCATCAAGAAGCGATTCACAAAATGGAAGGTGAATTATCGGGACCGGGGAAACGGGCGCTGGGCTGGTGTTTTTTTTTTTCTTTTTTCGCCCCCTTTGCCACGGTGCGCCCGCAAAAGAAAAAAAGAAAAGAGAGGCGCAGCCCTGGGCAGGTTCCCCCGCTAGGGTGGGCGGCTTAAAGCGGGTGGGGGGCGGGTGGGGGGGGCTCTCGGGGGCCACGTGCCCCGGCAGTTCCTCCACTCACCCCCCCCCGCAGCAAGGAGGGGGGGGGAAATATATATATATTTATTTTCCCAATGACCTTGGGGTGGAGAGGCAGGGACGGAGCGGAACAAAAATCCCGTTTCTTCTGCTTTGAAACTTTTGTGTGTGTTTGGTTGTGTTTGTTTTTTTTTTTTTACAGATTTGTGGTGGTGCAACAAACAAGATGTGTATATATAGAACTGGGGCACGGGTGGTGGGTTTTTTTTTTTTTTTTTTAAATGCAACTTTTGCAAAACGGAGGGGGGGGGAGAGGTTTTTTTTTTTCCTGGGAAGGCGTGCCGAGGTAGTATGTTTTGTTTTTTTTATTATTAAAGGATTTTCAACTTTTGGCAAAGATTCCCCAGCTGCGCAGGCAGGAAAAGGGAAGAGGGTTTAATCCCTCCCCAGCTAAAAGGAAAGCAGCTTCTGCCCCCCCCCCTTTCAGGAAAAACAAAACAACAAGCCTGCGCTCTCTTCTTGACCTCGCAAATCCTTTCCCTTTGCAGGAAACTTGTAAGGCGATAAAAATTTCCTCTTCCCAAACTTAGCAAGCAGCTGCTGGGCTGACCAGCCTCTTAATGGCCACCAACCTTTTAATGACCACAATCTCTTTGGATACAGCAGCGGCACTGCAGTCCTCTGATGTGTGCAATAATTAGGGGGTGGGGGGAAATCTTTAAATGGGATTGAACTGTTTTCCCTGGATAAGGGAGAGGTCGCCTGCAGCTATCTTGACATGGGAAGGTTGAAGTTCTCCAGAAGTTTACCGGAGTGGGTGGGCCAGCCAGCCCCAGCCTACAGGTCCACAAGTGGGCACCCACGTGTTTAATCTCTTGAAATATTCTGGCTTATTCCTGGCTGGTTTGCGCTTGTTTTTTTTTTCATGAGTTGTCAGTAGAGGGTTAGGGGTGGGACATGGGTGGTCAAGGACGGTGAATGCCATAACAGCAGAAGAGGCAGAGATTAGACTTTTTAAGGGGATGGATGGACTGCTAAAGAGTTGAGCGTGTTGGGGATTTTCCTGAGAGAAGCATTTTTTTATTTTATGTATCACATTTAAAAAACATTTCCCTATTTCTTGACCAATTGAAGGGCTGCAGGGTGTGTACAGGTAGTCCTGGACTTACAACAGTTTGTTTAGTGCCTGTTTGAACTTACAACGGCACTGAAAAAAGTGACCTATGACCATTTTTCGCATTCACCACCATTGCAACGTCCCCATGGTCATGTGATCAAAATCCAGAGACTTGGCAACTGACTTGTATTTATGACAGTTGCAGGGTCCCGGGATCACGTGATTCCCGGTTTGTGACCTTCTGACAAGCAAAGTCAATGGGGAAGCCAGATTCACTTAACAACCGGGTTACTAACTTGTCAGCTGCAATGATCCACTTAACAACCGTGTCGAGAACGGTCGTAAAACGGGGCAAAACTCGCTTAGCAAAAGAAATTTGGCGCTCAAGTTGTCGTAAGCCGAGGACAACCTGTATATATTGTCTTGGCTGCACAGGGCAATGTAAGATTGATTTTAAACCATGAATTGTTCTTTGCTTTGAAGTGTTTCCTTTAAAAATGGCGAAAGGAGACCCCAAAAAGCCGAAGGGAAAGATGTCTGCTTATGCGTTCTTCGTGCAGACCTGCCGTGAAGAACATAAGAAAAAAAATCCAGAAGTTCCTGTCAACTTTGCAGAGTTCTCCAAGAAATGTTCAGAGAGGTGGAAGGTATGGTCTCCCGAGAATAAAATTCTGTTGCTTCCCTCCCTGCTATTCCAAAGATCTTCGGGATAGCTGGCCAAGTAATTCATCATCTATTAAACTGATACGCCGTCCAACTTCCGATGAAATAAATTTCAAATTTTGCCCCCTTTCCTTGCTTATTTCAACTTTCTCCTCTTTGTGGCCTTAACAAAACTGCTTCCTTCTAATCCTATTTTCGGTGGAGTGAATTATGATAACGGGCACCGTGTCCCAGAAGGAGGTTTGTGGGTAATTTTTGTGGTTGGTCATGCCCACTGTGGCAAACCATTTTTGTGAGGGAGGGGGCCTTCCACTTGGTATCAACATTTTAGATGTGCCCTTGATGAAAAGATGGCCTGCCCCAATTATTTTGAACAAGACTTCTGAATTTCACCCACATCTGTTTGGTTTTCTTTTATATCAACTGAATTCGTAGTTAGTGTTCTGATATGACAACACTATTGAAGATGAGGAATTCTGTAACAACCTAAATCAACTTTACACAATGCATAC
Source organism: Azemiops feae (assembly GCA_023970755.1). Taxonomy (NCBI): domain Eukaryota; kingdom Metazoa; phylum Chordata; class Lepidosauria; order Squamata; family Viperidae; genus Azemiops; species Azemiops feae. The sequence continues at coordinate 282,425 of JALGBA010003994.1, read as the reverse complement.
AACTATAGGTGGTTTAGCTACACTAAGCTATAAAACTATAATTGGTTTGGCTACACTAACGTATGGTTTCTGAACAGCGGTCCCTGAATTCAAACCAAATGGACTTTGTGGTGTGATGCATGAACTCTACAGAGTTGTATGTTGGCTTGTTTCTCTGGAAAGAGAAAAAATTCTTGCTCACTGGTTTGGAATACTCCCTGTAGGTGACATAACCCATACCGAAGAGATAGTTCTTCAGATTAATTTTTTTTTTAGGACTCGTAGAAAGTGCATTTTATTGATCACGGTTGAAGACCAACCCAACTGCTGGTGGTTAAAGATATCTTAGCCAGCTTTGAGACTGTGTTGTTAGGTGGAGAGCTTCACATTTGATCTTCCCAAAGTTCTTTTTGAGCATGTGGAACACAACTGCAGTAGCCATCTTCCATACTTTAAAACGGCTGCATTTCCCCCCCTGAAAGTCCTATTCACAAGAAGGTCCTCTTCGGCAGCTACAAAATCCCAGAAAATATTGTATGGTTGCTTTAAAGCAGGGGTCTTCAAACGTGGCCCTTTTATGACTTGTGGACTTCAACTCCCAGAATTCCTCAGCCGGCCATTCTAGGAGTTGAAGTCCATAAGTCGTAAAAGGGCCAAGTTTGAAGACCCCTGCTTTAAAGCATGGTGGGTAGGCCAATCCCCTTACACCAGGGGTCTTCAAACCTGGCCCTTTTATGACTTGTGGACTTCAACTCCCAGGCACGCTGGCTGAGGAATTCTGGGAGTTGAAGTCCACAAGTCATAAAAGGGCCACGTTTGAAGGCCCCTGCCTTACACTATATTGTCTTTGGGAGATTGGATCTGAATCACAACCCTTCACTCTATCAAGGTGGCTTGGTTGGTGTCTCTTCTGATGCTAGAAGGAGACCTGAAAAAACCCCATCACAAGGATTTTTCTCCCCAATTCTCAGTTTGGGTATCTTCTGAACGGTGGTTCTACCTACTTTGATGACTTCACTTAGAGTTGGTTGGTAGGTGTTCTGGGTATTTTTTTTAGGATTCTCTCTTGTCTTTCAGACCATGTCAACCAAAGAGAAAGGGAAATTTGATGAGATGGCGAAGGCTGACAAAGTACGATATGATAGAGAAATGAAAGATTATGGTCCAGCAAAGGGGGGGAAGAAGAAGAAGGACCCAAATGCACCCAAAAGGCCGCCGTAAGTAACCGTCTCCTTCACTCCAACCCTCTCGGTTCTGATACTTGGCGTTTTTAGAAGCAGTTGAGTAAGGCAGGGGATGGATATAGCACGGTGTTCCTGAACAGTAACAGCAGCTTTAGGACGCTGCTTTTTTTATCATAAGTTTTATTAGTTTTTGTTTGTTTTGCAACCAAGTGCTTATAACACATCGTGGAGATAGGGCACTCCATAGAACACAACAAAAAATACAGTCGTACATATACAATTTAAACTACTACTTTCAAAGTTCCCTCTTATGGTATACAATTCGAGCATTCCTAAAATATAAATTGCTTCTCACCTCTTATCTATTATTCCAATTTCAATTTATGCTTCTCAATCAAATTATATCTCTTATTCTATTTCACATACATATTTTGTAAATAAACATGAATTTATATATTTTAAAACTATTGCATTAGACATAGTAATATAATAACATCATCATAATAATAATTATAATAATAATAGGACAATAATTATTTCTATCATAAACAAATAATATATTATATCTTAATATTTCTCAACTATATTCTATTTCATATATTCTATCCAATATTTTTATAGATCAGTCCACGTCCCTAAAAGATTCCTCAATTGTTTCAATTTAATCCATTTAATACCTCACTAATTACCATTCAATTCTTATAAATGAAAATATCAATAATATTTCACCAGTCTCAATCTCACTCCTTTAATTATAAATTTTCCAATTTTTCCTATTGCCATTCCAAATCATAATCAAATCCATAATTTAAACACTAGATTTAAAAGGACGCTGCTTTTTAAAGAGGCTGCTTGCATGGGTGAAAGCTAGCCAGCTGGTAATTAATGCTCATAGCTGGGAATTTTTTAAATTCTTCCAGTCCTCCTAAACTTTAAAAAGCCTGAATCCTAAACTTGACATTTTTGTGGTGAGTAACGTGATACAACAATTTGCAGCCTGCTTTGATCAATGTCCTCTTGTGATCAATCCAGATGTTTTTGAATGCTACAACACAGGAAGATAAGGAGAGGGCATTATGATATTCTAAACCACTGCAGTTGGATTAGCCTTATTAAGGGATAGTTCCTCAAGTCCTGCCTGTTTTCTTTATTTAAAAAAAAAAACAGATTTAAAACAGAGAATTCTCAGATTTCTAAGATATTATAAGTATCTTACCTGGGTTGATACCAGTCAAATTATCATTTATCCTGCCCGCTTTTATTGGGATGTTGACAACTGTTTGGATTTAGCTTTGCTAAAGCGTATGGACTGCAACCTTGCTTGAGCCTAACCCTGATGTCTTTGGGGAGATTTTGGTGGGGCTGTGAAGATCAGACCTGTATCTTTGGCCAAGTCCCGGCTGGTCCTCATTAGCTCCTTCTGACATCGGTGTCAGAAGCCAGAAAAGAGACATGCAAGCTTGAGACTCGTGCATTACAATTCTTACACTGTTGTGTGCCTCATTAGAAGCAGATCACTGTGGCCTCCTTTGGTCCAGCTACCTCACCCTAGTTTGCTTCAAAGCTCCTGACCCTCTCCCGTTTTCAGCTCTCCTGTATCTTCTCCCTTCCCCAAGGTCTGGATTTTTCCTCTTCTGCTCGGAATTCCGTCCCAAAATCAAGTCCACCAATCCAGGCATTTCCATCGGAGATGTAGCCAAGAAGTTGGGCGAAATGTGGAACAACCTCAGTGACAGCGAGAAGCAGCCCTACAACAACAAAGCTGCTAAGCTGAAGGAGAAGTACGAGAAGGTAAGGTTGGGCTGCTGTTGCAGCCTGAAGGAATTCTGGGTAGCTTTGCTCCAGGCTGAGGCAAGCAAATACATGTACCGTTCTTGATTTGGGGAGCAAATCTTAAGAATACGTGTGCACAATGCTGGTTTAATCACTATATGTTGGGGTCCTTGGTGGTTTTCTTGCAGGCGTTTCATTACCAAACTAGGTAACATCATCAGTGCTAGAAGGGAGTGTGGTTTGCTACCTGCCTGTATACCAGTGGCTTGCGCTGTCGGTGTTGGTGGACCAACAGTGACGTAAACAACAGCCTAATCGAGTAGCCATCAACATTACTTCCACCAAAAACTTGATAGGGCAAGCCACCGGTACATAAAAACAAGGGCAAACCCCACTCCCTTCTAGCACTGATGATGTTACCTAGTTGGGTCACTAAATGTCTGCAAGAAAACCAAGCTCTGACAGCACAAGAGGAGCCCACAACCCTGAGCTACAAATGTTCTCCTCTCTTGGAATCACAATATTGTATGGTATATAGCAGGTGGCCGTGTTCAGTATTCCGAAGTGAAGCAGAAATGGTGCTTCGAGTCTGATAGGAATGTGCTTGCTGCCTCTCGTGATGATTAACGGAGCACCCAAACCAGATCCAAAGTCTGCTTCAGGTTTAGATCCAAATAGAGCACCCTTCTAACGGAACGATACGGTAGACTGGCATTTAGTGCCCTTCGTATTCTGCTTTTCTTCCTCCAGGAGTTCAACCAAGCAGGTGAAAGAGGATTGGGCTCTTGATGTTCTTCAGGCTTGGTTTTTCCGGCAGACATTTCATTACCTGCTTAGGTAACCACATCGGGGCAATGAGGGAGTGGTCTTGGTTGAGGTGTGGCTTCTTCCTCGATTAGGAGATTGTTTCTCCCTTGATCGTGTACCTGGTGCAACTTCGGAGTAGCCTAGAGCAGGTCCTCCCAGCTGCCAACACCCAGACAAGCAGGAAACGGCAGCAGACAAACAATCGGGGAAGAAACCACACCCCAGCTAAGGTGGGCAGGCCAGGTTGAATGCTACTCCTCCCCTGCGCTGATGACGTAACTTAGACTGGTAGTAGAACACCTGCTAATCCGCAGGAAAGCATCCGAGCTGAAGGAACACCAAGCACTCAAAACTGTTCAACCTTGAGCTGTAGATGTTTTCTACTGGGTTCCATTTTGCTATTGGAAACAGGATGTTAGACTTGGAAATTCACAAAACATCCTGAAAGAAAACGAGGCCATCGTGTTTATTGCTAAGAAAACAAAAGGTTGAGCACACCAGGAAATCACCAGGTGTCTTAGTTTTAACTTAGTCCTCGACTTAGGAGCACAGGTGAGACTGGAATTTTGGTTGCTAAGTGAGGAGGTTGTTAAAAGAATCATCCTGTGACCCGATTTTGTGACCATTATCGTCCTGGTTGTTGAGCGAATCCAGCTTCCCCCGTTGAAGCCAGCAAAACAAGCAAAGCCACAAATTAACAATTGTGTGAATCCATGCCAGTTGCCACATGCCTGGCTTTCGATCCCATGCCCAGGAGATAATGGCGGTCATAAGCGCGAGTCGGTTTCCAAGTGCCCCAATTTGCGATCCTGTGATTGTGGTGGTACGACACTCGTAGCTTTCAAGATCGGTTGTAAGTCATTTCTTCCGAGGATGTAGCGTCCAACCGTCATTAAATGAATTGTCGTAAGTCAAGGACTACCTATACCTCCCTAATTTTTAGCCAACTGTCCCAACAGATGCATTGGTAGCCTTTAGGGTATTTTTTTTTCCCCTTTCTAAGTCAGAAATATTTTCCGTCATTCTGTCTCGGATGCTTCAGGCAGGTCATGTGAGACGTATGTGACCTTTAACTGACTTTTAACTCCCTAAATTTGGTGAAAATAGGAATGCGTTTCTGATACACGAAGACCGTTTTTGACTGTTTTTGCTTCCTCCAAGTTCTGCTAAAATAATTAAGCCATTAAATGTACTTAAAAGATGAACCTTCGCTTGCAAAAACAACAACACAGTATCTGTGGCACTGTTTGATGCTAATTGTGTTGACAAAAGCAAAAAGGAGACCCTAAAGTTCTCCTTGTGAAGTAAAACTTTCTCTTAAGTATCTTCGTTCCTCTTCTATGTTTTATTTTGGGTTAGCTAGTTAGCAGAGCCTCTGATTGGCGAGTGGCTGGCGAGCATCAGTTCCTGGCATCCGGTGAAAATTCAGGCAGTTTTTTTTTATTATTAGTTTGTAATATAAAATACAAAAGAAAATAGGGGAGGGAGAAGGGAAGGGAAAAGGGGAAAAAGAAAGAAAAGGTATTGACTTCCGACTCCTTTTGGTGAAGTAGAGTAAGATACTAGCATCAAACCTCAACTTTTTACTTGTACGTAGTAACATAAAACTAGCCATTTCTATAACAACAAACCTATCTAATCGGCAAAACCCAAAATCAAAAGTTTCATTTCCCACCCCCCACCTACCTCAAGCATAAAGTCCAGAAGCTTTTCCAAGTAGAAATAAAAGTAATTGTCTTGTTTTTCTTTTCTTTAATCAAAGCAGTCAATTTAGCCATCTCTGCTAACTTGATCAGCTTTTCCAGCCATTCCCCCATTGAGGGAATCAAAGGGTCCTTCCATTTCCAAATTCAGGCAGTTGTTAAAAAAACAAAAAAAACAAAAACTGAATTAAAGGGTGAAGATATTAAACAAGCCACCGTCTTGGTTCGGCCAATAAACCCAGGTTTAATTTTTGGCTCTTTCCCTAAACCAGCCAGAATTGCAGATGCCGTGTTGGTGCCGCGGAAGGGAACTAAACTTTCTCCGTTTGATATTGAACAGGATGTTGCAGATTACAAATCTAAAGGCAAGTTCGATGGAGCTAAGAGCGCAGCCGCTAAAACTGCGGCAGCTGCCCGGAAAAAAGTCGAGGAGGAGGAAGATGAAGACGACGAGGAAGATGAAGATGACGAGGAGGAGGAAGATGATGAATGAGAAACTGTGTATAATCCTTGTTTCCATGTGAATACCATAGAGTAGGGGAAACACCATTTGGAAAAGAAAAGAAAAGAAAAAAAAATCTGGCGCCTCTTGCTTGAGATGGTGCCTTATTTGCCCTTTATTAAGATTTACCACCCAAATTTGGTTTTTTGTTTTTTTTTATCACAATACTGTAGCCTTTTTGGAAGTCAATAAATAAAAGCGCTCTTGGGGGGAAAAAAACGCAGAAACAAAACGAAATAATAACCATTGTAACCTGGTTTGCATTCAGTAGCTTAGGGACCCTCTTCCGGGGGTCCTGACTCTGTAACAAAGTTGTACATATTTCCAAACATTTTTAAAAACAAAAAGGAAGAGGGGGGGAAAAATAGAAAGAAAAGCAAATGGAAACAAAAGACGCTCTCGTGTTCTCCTAACTCTGTGCACTTTTTTCCTGTCGGTGTAACAAAAGCATTTAAAAATGTTTCAAGCATCTTATTTTTTAATTTGTAAGGTGGTGTTTAACTATATGGTTATTGGCTAGAAAAATCCTGGGTTATAAACTGTACATATCTATAGTTTGTAAAAACTAGACAAATTCTTGTAGTTCATGCTTTGATGACCCCTGAGAAGGGGGGGGGGACCGGCTTTTAAGGGAGGGGGAGAGAAAAAGGCTCTTTCCCCCCCCCCTCGGAAAAGGCCGTGTCTCAAAGCGTGGACCACGAAAGTAGATCTAATTTACACTACAGTGAGCGTACATTTAGCTTAAAAGTTGTCTTTCTGTATATAGTGAAATAGCATTCTGCAGCCATCCTTAGTTATGAAAGAAGGGAGGGGGGATTCAGCCGGCATGAGATAAAAACAAGAAATTGTATGGGTTCCTTTTTTTTTTTTTTTCCTTTTTCTTTTCCTTTTAGTTTAAAAGCCGGGGTAGTTTTTCAACCAGACCTGTAAAGTCTCCTTCCGTGGTCAGCTTTTAAAAGTGAGGAGAGGGCGCAGAAGAGTTCAAAAACGCCTCTGTACTTAAAAAGAAACGAAAGAAAGAAAAAAAGAAAGAAATAATTGCAACAAACATATTACCTTTGGTTTTTTTTTGTATGTTTAGAATGCTGAAATGTTTTTGAAGCAAAAATAAACAGTATTACGTTTTTAAAACTTCTCGACAATATTCTAGAGTTCCTGCTTTTAACGAGGTTATGTCTTGGAGAGCCGCAGCTAAAAGATAAAAAAAAAAAAAGACGATGGCGGACGCCACCGCTTCCGCCTCGCGAGAACAACGATTTAGGATGGGCAGCTGACCTGAGAAGACGGCCACATGAGCGGGTTTGCTGATCAAAGACACTATGCAAATTTGAATCTTATTACTTGAAAAAAAAAAATAATAATCAAAAGCTAAGGGGAGTACGTTGCGGCGGTGCGAAGCCGCCGTTTGCAAAGGTAGGTGACTAAAGGAAAGGAGAGCAGAGATTTCTTTATAGATGTGTGTGGGGTGCATTCATGGCCCAAATGCTATGCTTTGTAAATATTAAAATGTGCCTTTTTTTGTCTTGTGTTCCAACTGTCATGGCGTTTTTTTCTTTCTCTTTCCCCACTGAACTGCTAGTCGGCTGGTCCTGAGACAAGGTGAGGGGAGTGTTTACTGTTGTGTTGGCCTGGGTCTCCCAACTCACCTTGTGGGGAGGGGGAGTGTGGTGTTTTGAGAAAGGGAAGACCCTTCTGCTTTGTTGTTGTTAGTTGCGAAGTCGTGTCCGACCCATCGCGACCCCATGGACAATGTTCCTCCAGGCCTTCCTGTCCTCTACCATCTTCTGGAGTCCATTTAAGCTCACGCCTACTGCCTACTGCTTCAGGACTCACCAGCCACTCATCTCTGTCGTCCCCTTCTTCTATTGCCCTCAATCTTTCCCAACATTAGGCTCTTCTCCAGTGAGTCCTTCCTTCTCATTAGGTGGCCAAAGTACTTGAGTTTCAACTTCAGTATCTGGCCTTCTAAGGAGCAGTCGGGGTTGATCTCTAGGACTGACCGGTTTGATCGCCTTGCAGTCCAAGGGACTCGCAGGAATCTTCTCCAGCACCATAGTTCAAAGGCCTCAATTCTTTGGCGCTCAGCCTTTCTTATGGTCCAACTTTCACAGCCATACATTGCAACTGGGAAAACCATGGCCTTGACTATACGCACTTTTGTTGGCAGGGTGATGTCTCTGCTTTTTAGTATGCTGTCTAGATTTGCCATAGCTCTCCTCCCCAGGAGCAAGCGTCTTCTAATTTCTTGGCTGCAGTCCCCATCTGTGGTGATCTTAGAGCCCAGGAAGATAAAATCTGTCACTACCTCCATTTCTTCCCCATCTATTTGCCAGGAATTGAGAGGGCCGGATGCCATGATTTTGGTTTTCTTAATGTTGAGTCTGCTTTGTTACGGTTGCCTTAATTTCACTAACAAAGTCAGGGAATGCCTTCCATTGTGACCTTCCAAGTTTCCAGAATCGAATAACGTGGTGATCTGGAACCCAGATTTTAGAGGCCTCTAGTTTGGGTGGATAGAATGGATGTGGCTGTCAGATTCTTTGGGTTTGGTGTACCACAGGAGGTTCAACCCAGTCCTTTGCATCTGTAAACCATAATTTACCGAGCCAGTTTGGTCTAATAGTTAAAGCATCAGGCTAGAAAACCAGGCGATCGTGAGTTCTAGTCCTGCTTTGGGTGGGTGATTTTGGACCAATCACCAGGAGACAAAAGAGTTTTAGTCCCGTCGTAGGCATGAAAGCCAACTGGGTGGTTCTGGGCCAATCGGCAGGAGACCGTAAATTCTAGTCCCGCCTTAGCCTGGAAAACTGGCTGGCTGGCTTTGGTCCAATCCCTCGTGCTCGGCCCAGCCCAACTCACAGGGGGATTGTGGGAACAAATAGGAGGAAGAAGGTATTTGGAAAGCTTTGCCACCTTGAGTTTTTATAAAGCTGGGATACAAATAATTTATGGCTCGGCACATTTAACCAAGCCAAATACGGCACGACTCGCAACAAGCCCCTTTGCTTGGCAACGGAAATCCTGGTCCCAGCGTTGCTTGTCATTCGGGCTGCCTGCAGCGTCTTGTGGGATTCCAAAACCATCAAATGAAGTGGCGGTTTGACTGGCAGAAGAATCCACAAGGCCTTGAAACTAGTCCTTCCTAGGACCTTCCGGGTTTTTCTTACCACTTTTTTTTTTACCACAGTAGAAAAACTTCCTACTTGGAATGTTAGAATTTATTTAAAAGGTGAATTTAAAAAACAAAACAAAACCGGTGACACTTATATAAGGAAGGACTAGCAGTTCCTACTTTGTGTCTGCCAAAAAAAAATTATATATAAAGATTTTAAGCTCACTTCTGGTCTTTTCCTTGTTGAAAGAGGTGATGTCTTTTTCTTTTTTTTTCCTCTTAAAAAACATCTGTAAAATGTCATCACTTGGAGCCACTTAAGCAGCTCCAGAGCTGTCATCAAAGCCAGAAAGGAAACAGGTTCGAGTTGTAAGGATCTGAGCAGGATCTGAGGGACATGCAGCAGCCCCGGAGCAGAAATTGCACTGAATGGAAAGATTTAGTGTGACAAAAAAGCACCTTGCTCAAGGCAGACTGTATGGTGGAAACGTATCATTAGTCCTTGAAATGGCATGAGTAGTACATTTTGGCCTACATTTGGCTTTATTATATAAACTTTATTTAACATTCTACACGGAAACATTAAAAATACAGAAACATATAGAAACGCGAATTGGCAAACACAGGTAGTCCTTGACTTACAACAATTCATTTAGTGACCGAAGTTACAACTGCACTGAAAAAAGCGACTGATGGCTGTTTCACCCTTAACGTCCCTTGCAGCATCCCTGTGGTCACGTGATCAAAACTGACTGACTCGTATTTAGGACGGTTGCAATGTCCCCGGGGGCTCATGTGATTCCCCTTTTGCGTCCTTCTGACAAGCAAAAGTCAACCGGGAAGCCGGCTTCACTTAACAACTGTGTGACTAGCTTAACAACTGCAGTGATTCATTTTACAACCGTGGGAAGAAAGGTCGTAAAACAGGGCAAAACCCACTTAACAAATTGTCTCGCGTAGCAACAGAAATTTTGGACTCAAATTGTGGCCATACATCACGGACTACCTGCATGAAAGTAAACATCTAACCTAAAAAAATATACAGGTAGTTCTCGACTTTAAGCACACACACACACAGACAAAATTCTGCGAGTTGAGATCCACGCATCTTAAAAGCTGCTGAGGCTGGGAAACACTAATGTAGCCCATCCCTCTGGATGGTTAACAGGTTAATCATCCCTCTTGATTCAAAAGCCAAAACACCTTTGCAGCTGAAGTTAAACCGCCCATTGATTTAGCTTCCACATCCTTAATTGCTGCCCTTAACAATTGGTCTTTTGCAAAAATCTGCTTCCTCTTGCTAATACATGTACAAAGATTGTTCCCTTTTCAGAAAAGATGTATCTTGACCCAGACTAAAGGAATTGATTTTTTTTTTTGCAGGAGAAAGGCAGATGGGTGGATTAGAAAAGGAATATCCCTAAACCTGTTGCCGGTGAGAAGCTCTTCGTTAGAATACTTCTGTGGATTGAGTAATAATAATAATAATAATAATAAAGTTGGAAGGGACCTTGGAGGTCATCGAGTCCAACCCCCTGCTCAGGCAGGAAACCCTATACCATTTCGGACATGTGGCTGTCCAGTCTCTTCTTAAAAAACTTCCAGTGTTGGAGCATTCACCGCTTCTGGAGGCAGGTTGTTCCACTGGTTAATTGTTCTAACTGTCAGGAAGTTTCTCCTCAGTTCCAGGTTGCTTCTCTCCTTGACTAGTTTCCATCCATTACTTCTTGTCCTGCCTTCAGGCGCTTTGGAAAATAGCTTGACTCCCTCTTCTTTGTGGCAACCCCTGAGATATTGGAATACTGCTATCATGTCACCCCTAGTCCTTCTTTTCATTAAACTAGAGTAGAATCTGCTTTGGCCCTGCCTCTTCATGATCTCAGGTTTAAGAGATTTGACATGGATCTCAAAATATATTCCCAGCTCCCTTTCTTTAAAAGACACTCTGGGTTGAATCTGGAACTTCCAGCTTAGGGATCCTTCCCCAGATTAATAAAAGCAACTGGGAGTTAGAAGGGTATAGAAGAGGGTGCCCGTGGTGTCTCTGAATGCTTTCGGTGGCTTTCCTTGCAGACCTGGTTGTCCCAGAAGAGATGGCATGGAGTAACTCCGTGTGAACCATCGTTCTGGCTTTGGCTTTTTCCAAATAGTTGACTGACCGTGTGGGCTATTGAGCAGGGGAACTGCCTGCCTCCTGGAATCACCGAAGCTCCATCGTTGGAGGTTTTGAAGCCAGGGTTGAACAGACATGATCTGGGAAGTCCTATCCTGGCCAGTGAGTTGAGTAGAATGAACCCAATGATTCTAGGATAGGCAAGTCTTCGAAAATCATGCAATTTAACCTTTATGCGTGTTTCCCTTATTTATGACTGCTAGCATTTCATGGGAAAGTGAGGAACCGGAGGTTCGGCTTGCTAGTTTTCTACATGCAAGGAAGCTTGCTTAATTTTCCGGTGGGAAGATTTGCATCCTGCTTCAGCCAGAGATAAGAAAGCCATCCTTCACACGGCTTCACGCCTGTCAAGAGGAGAAGAATGTCTCTGTCCCAGGGCCTGCAGGGTCACTCGTGTGAGATAAAAGGGAGAAAATTAATTTGTAGGAAAGCCGCCTTGCTGTGGCGAAGTCGTCTAACAAACCCAGATCCTTTCCTTGCTTGCTAAGAGGTCCAGGAAGAAAGAGGGGGTAAAAAAATAAAATAAAAAATACTGCATATGGTATGTGTACTGCCTTTATGAATTAGGTCTTTAATAATTTACACCACCGGTTTAATCCGTGGCATACAAATTATCCCTCCCGCGGGCCACGCTGACAAACATAAAAATGGAGTAATCTGAGCAGACGGTAAGAGCACAGCAAAAAAAGAGAAAAAAAGGTCACAAACGGGCTCAGCATAAGTTATTACAGCCAGAGAGGGAGTTGTCTGCCTCCCGGTGCAACTGAAGGCAATTTGGTCTCTGCATTTTGCACACGGGTCCGAAAAGTCACTGCAGCGCATGGACAGGGTGCTGCTCCTGTCTTTTTGGCTCCCAGACTTTGGAATTTCTTAACTTCTCTTTCTAGGAAAATAATGACCCTTGGGGCACCCTAAGGTGTGCCAAAAAAAAAAAAAATCAACAACCCCTAACTGCAAGTCTTCTCCGTTTGCTGAAATGGATCTTCCCCTCGCCGCGCACACACACACACACACACACACACACCATGATTTACATGAAACTAGGAATGTGGGATTATTTTGCCATCTTCAGGCAGCAGCTGCAAATTGCAGGTGGCCTTCTGAAGTTCTGGGGGGAGTGGGGGGGAAGCAAGATGGTTGAGTGGGACCCTGATTTGAGAAACGGAACAGCAGGAGAGACCGTGTGGCATCTTCCTTACCCTCATTTAACGGCGGTTTGTTCAATTTGAACTTACGCTCGGTCAGTTTGAACTTGCCACGAGCCTGAACGAGAGGGTGTAGTGATGAGCTGTCCTGATGGCCGTCACAGCGTCTTGTGGTCACACAGTCATGTTTTTGTAACCTTCCCTGCTGGCTTTCCATAAGCAAAGTCAATGGGGAAGCCAGCGGGAAGTCTCCAGTCACCTGAGCTCTTTGCTTAATGCTCCCCACAGTCTTCACTTAAGAACAACAGGGATTGCCATTTGCTAAGCCATGCAGTCACGTGGTTTTTCGACTTACGACAGCATCGCTTAACGCTGGAGTTGCTGGTCTGGTTAGCATTGTTAAAAAAGGACCACTGTCGAGTCCACCACACCATAGAGTTACATGGTCAGAACAGCCTAAAGTAAAGGCAGCCATTCTACCATTGCTGAGCGGGCGACTACTCTATCCATTCAACTCTATGGAAAAAGTCATCTCCGCCTGACATTGGTGTGGGACTTAGTTGCCATTGACCCAAATAATTACAAACAATATTACAAACAGATGGTAGCAGTGGGTTCACTATTGCTCGGATATCAGCTGCTGCTTATAGAATATAAAAGAGGAGAAGTTACTAATTTACTAATTCTAGAACCTTATGCAATAGTTATCCACTGATAGAGATTTGGAAACAGAGTAGTACTGTACACAGAGTAGTACAGGTGTTTGTGTATATATAGTTCTGTATGTGTGTAGATATATATAGGTATATATGTGTATGTGTTCACAACTCCCATTTGTGAACTTTTTCCTGGTAGATCAGAGTAGCACATCTGAGAATATTTTTCAGTTACAATCAAAACGTTTTTCAGGATTTGTTGTGTACTAAAGCGAATTCTTAACATTACCTCACAGTTTCCCTACCAGATTAAGCTAGATTGTGAGTTGTTTCTTAGGTGTGTGATGCTAACCTAGATCTTGTGGTTTGTAAACCTGGTTTGTGACAAACCCCATCAATTGTGGTTTAAACCATGAACCACGATGAAACATACTGTGGTTTCCTGTCAGAGTGTAAATGGGAAAATAGCCTATAATGTTGTTAGCATATTTCTTATGCTCACAAATGTTTTTTTGCAGTGATTTGATATTTTTTCAAGCCAACTCCAGGTGGAGAGAAGAATATGTAACTTAATTAGCACCAGATAAATTATAATTTTGCAGTTTTTTGTTTTTTTAAGGGGATATACCCACCTTGGGAGATATTTTCAGCTGACCTCTGTTGGGGTTTTTTTGCAAGTCTCTTTGTCAAATCAAAGCTCCCAGGAGATTTGCACTGATTCAGAGATGATGATTGGGAGGAAAGGATCAGTCCAGGGAGAGAAGAAACTCTGGATTGGCAGGAGAAACAGGTCAATAATTGGTTGGCTGGATGGATAATAACAGAGGAAAACTGCTCCAGCTTCTGGGACCCGGCAGGTTAGGGAAAGCAGGTCATTTTCCTGGCTCCTCAGAGTATTTGTTTGGTCTGTTTGGGGTATGTAATATATACATACACACCGTGTGTGTGTGTGTGTGTGTGTGTATTTGTCCAGGTAAAATGAAAAGCATAAGGACCTCTCTGGGGAGAGAGTGGGAGAAGAGAGCCTGCAGCTTTATGCCTTTTATTTAGCTTGCATTTAACTACTAGATTTTTATCCCACTTTTTTTTTAGGGGGAGGCCTAAAGAGAAAAGCAGTATGCAAACCTGAGCAGGGGGTTGGACTAGAAGACCCCCAAGGTCCCTTCCAGTGGGCCCTCTTAGTATCTAAGGTGGCTTGTGTGGTCCTTTATTAGAGGCCAAATGTTGGACCAAGTAGAGCTTTGGATTTGGGAAATAACGCGGAATAAATCTGAGCCTCTTGAGAACGAGGCAATCCGATCTGGGCTGCAAAATCAGCCACGGCTGCTAGAGGGCAGCAGAGAGGTGAGAATTTTCTGTGTGTCTCATTTGCCTCCTGGTGGCTGCATGGGGTTTTGCAGCTCAGATCTAGCCTTCTGTCTGGAAGAAGAAGAAGAAGAAGAAGAAGAAGAAGAAGAAGAAGAAGAAGAAGAAGAAGAAGAAGAAGAAGAAGAAGAAGAAGAAGAAGAAGAAGAAGAAGAAGAAAGAAAAGAAAGAAAGAAAGAAAGAAAGAAAGAAAGAAAAAGAAAGAAAGAAAGAAAGAAAGAAAGAAAGAAAGAAAGAAAGAAAGAAAGAAAGAAAGAGAAAGAAAGAAGCTGATATTTATTCCCAAGAGAACTTGTGGCTAAATGAGTTTCTGCTGAAGATTTTTGTCATTGTGATAGTGTTTAATGTCTTCCAGAAGTCATGTTTCTCTAGCAGGAGGCACAACAAAGACACACATGCGGCATTCTTGATCACCATCCTTAATGAGGTTTAGGTGTCTGCGCATGGAGAGTTATCATCTTCCCCATGGCTGGATGTGTCTGCATCAAAGATCAGCAGAACATCCATTGTTTGGGCAATAAAACAAGAAAGCTGCTTTTGCAGACTCTTCCATTTCAGATAAGAAAGGAAGGCGCTGTCTAAGGAAACAATTGTGTCTTGATCTGTCCTCCACCCACCCCCCCAATTCCAAGGCAAATAATCCTACTAACCCCTTTTTTTTTTTTTACTTTATTTTTTTCTGGGGGAGCTGGAGTAGTGCAAAATTGATTTTCTGTCTTGTTTGGGTAACAGATGGCAGATGGCTACAGCCTGCACCAGAATCAATACACAGAAGCTTCTGGCTGTCATTTCACCCCCCCCCCCTCCGATATGCTGGAAGAAAGCGTTTAAAAGAAGCTTCTAAATTCACTCTTGATCCAAAGATCTTACTCAGCTGGCTGATGGGCAAAATTAGATCCCGGATCCTGTTGCCCTGCGCCAATCCAATCTTCTTTGCAAAAACGGCCCCAAGCTGCTTTTTTTTTTTTTGCAAGCGATGATTCTGCAATTCTTGTGGGATGTACACTTTGGGAGAGTGTGTACGTGTGCACTATACACAGGGGAACTCGTTTAGGTGGTTGTGGCTGAAGACCACAGTCCAAGAAGAAAACAAAGGGTCTGGGAGCCAACATCAGCCTAAGAACGGTGGGCAGTTTAATTTACTTGGTGTTCAGCAAGGATAAAACAAATTCAATGCAATTAACACAATTTCCCTCTGGATACAATTCTGTACGTGAGAATTTACTGTAACACCTTCTCGTGTTGAAAATCTTACCAGAGAAATTTGATGGCAATTTCTGGAGAGGTTTTGGAATCAATGTTTGGAATCAATGTTTAGATCTTTGGAAGATCTCTTTTCTATATTATTGCCAGTAACTGACAAGGGTGCCTCTTGCTATATTTTATAAGCTTGCAGTTAATATTTATTATTATTTCTTTGCATTGGCTGCTCAATTACAGTGGATTCTGGGAGGTGTAAACAAGGAACATCCAAACAGCTATCAACATTAAATCAGTTGCAGCTAGTCCTCAACTTACAAAAGTTCATTTAGTGACTGTTCGAAGTTACAATGCCACTGAAAAAAAGTGACTTATGACCGTTTTTCACACTTAGCGGCACCCCCATAGTCATGTGATCAAAATTCAGAAACAACTGACTCATATTTATGACAGTGTCCCCGGGGTCATGTGATTCCCCTGTTCACGGGGGACCTTCTGACAAGCAAAGTTAATGGGGAAGCCAGATGGACTTAGCCACCGTGTTACTAACTTAACAACTGCAGTGATTCGCTTAGAAAGGTTATAAAACGGGGCAAAACTCATTTAACAACTGTCTTGCTTCGCAAAAACAGAAATTTTGGGGTCAATTGTCTTCGTCAGTCGAGGATTGCCTGCACATGGTGGTGGGTAGTTCCAGGGACTAAACTTCGCCCTTTCTGCACAAAATGTAGATGGTCTATTGATGAACTAGAATACCTGTCCTGCAAAGCAGAGCCTGATAAGTTAGAAATTGTCTCTCCTGTCTGCAAATTTATAGACTCCTTCGTTATCCTTCTTTCCTGCTCTCCCTGTTTCCATTTATGTCTCGGACCAAAAGCTGCTCTGGAATGCTTTTTGTCCAATCTGTTGCTGGAGAACAAAATCTCTGCTAAAGTACATCCATTAGGCTCTCACCGAGCAATTGGTTTGGGGCTGTAAAGCCTGTTTTCCTGTAATTGATGGGGTAAGGATAGGCGGGAGGAGCAGCTGTAAATTCTTACAAGGGGGACCTTCCCCATTAATAGCCACCTGCCCTTATCGGTGGGTTTTTTTCCCCCAAGAAAGACCCCTTGTTTTAAAAAAAAGCCTACTCCAAAGTTTTGCAGCATGTTGATTGATTTGACTTGATTTCTATCGGGACCCATCTCAGTGAATGAGTCTGCAAATTCAAAACATATGATTAAAATTAAAACAATAAAAACAGTAAAAAGCATTAGGACAGTAAAAAAAATAATATCCATAGGGAGTTTCTGCTGAAGGAGGACAGCAGTGAGCCCTGTTAGTATCTTAAGGTGGCTTGTGTGGTCCTTTATTAGAGGCCAAATGTTGGACCAAGTAGAGCTTTGGATCCTTGAAAATCTACCAGATTTATTCTTGTGGATGAGAATGAGTGTTCTTCCTCTAGGGCAAAGAGATCCCATCTGACGTGGGAAAGCCGTTCAATCTTCATGTCACCCCTGGTCCTTCTAGTCTAGAGAAAAGAACCCAAAGTGACAAGATAGCAGTGTTCCAATATTTGAGGGGCTGCCCCAATGAAGAGGGGGGTCGACCTATTCTATAAAGCACCTGAAGGTAGGATAAGAAGTAACGGATGGAAACTAATCAAGGAGAGAAGCAACCTAGAACTAAGGAGACATTTCTAAGGAGACTTTTCCTGACAATTAAAACGGTCAGTGGAATGACTTGCCTCCAGAAAATGTGGATGCTCCATCCATGGAGGTTTTCAAGACGTTGGACAGCCGTTTGTCTGCAATGCTATAGGGTTTCCTGCTTGAGCAGGGGGTTGGGCTAGAAGACCTCCAAGGTCCCTTCCAACTCCCGTTATTCTGTGAAACCTTTCGTGCAAGAAAGAACGAGAGGCGATGATGAAGGAAGAGAACAATCTGGATAGGCCTTGTCTAAGCTTGGCCACAGCACAATCCCTTTCTTGTCTCTGGTTTCTTGACATTCCGGCTCCAAAATGCATTCTCCACTGATGCGTCATGAAAAAGCTAAAGGAACAGGAAGTGAGCACTTGGGCCGAGGGGGGAGGAAGAACCCTCTCTCTCTCTCTTTAAAAGAAGACAAATGGCCTCACTGTCCTTTGCCACTGAGGAGGAGGAAGAGGCGGTGAGGTCCATGTGACCGGCCTGTAGCTTTCGCTAGCCGACTCTTCGTGCTAAGGTTTGCATTCACAGCGGCCCAAATTTGGTCCTGCACCAGATCTCCCCATTGTTTGATGGCTGACTAGGCCACTTTTCCTCCCCCGCCCCGCCCCACCCCACCCGTTGCATTGTCAACTGACCCGAGCATGGGGGAGGTTGGTGTGCGCCGGTGTGCCAGCTGTGGCAGGCGGCTCTGGAAAGGGAATTTTCAGCTGGTAGAAACCAGATCCTGGTGACTGTATGGTTAGATGGCTGCAGGGAGGGGACAAGGGTGATACCCCCCCCTCCTTTCTCAATCACAGCCCAGTTTGGTTTTGGAGGTCTTCACCCTGGGTGACCTTATCTAAGTTTGGACACATTATGGGAAGACCCAACTCTATGAAAAGGGCACTTAATGATGGGAAAGGTAGACGGAAGAGCAGAAGAGGACAACCAGCAACCAGGTGGATGAATTTGGTTACCGTGACAATGAATGCACCATTAGGGTCCTCAAGGACCAGGTTAGGGAGAGATCACTATGGAGGGAATCTATCTGATTGCTAGGAGTCAAAAATGGCTTATAGTACATCATCCATCCCATCCCATCCACCCCTCCCTCCATCCATCCATCCACTCACCCACCCCTCCCATCCATCCATCCATCCATCCATCCATCCATCCATCCATCCATCCATCCATCCATCCATCCATCCATCCATCCATCCATCCATCCATCCATCCATCCATCCAATCACTTTACTTCTAATATTTGCTACTCCTTCTCACCCCCTAGTAATTTCCTCCAGAATATCTTCACCTTGCAAGGCTGAAGGCTCCTCACCACTCACTTTTTTTTTTTTTTTTTAATGCCATTAAGCCTGATGCCAACCTCAAATTTTCCTGAGTTTCACTTGCTTCAGTCCACGTGGTGGCACCATCAAACAGCTTTCTCCATCCCTGGCTAAGGACCCTAAAGATCTCTGCTCGCTAGATGTGACACGCACGAATTTGAAACATCGTCTGGCCCCCCGTTAATATTTTCCCGCCACCTTTCTCCGACCTAACCCCATTCAGAAATATCTCCCTCTTCACAGAAAGGTCTTTTGGCCAAAGCCGCAGAAGCAGTGAAGGGAATCGCTTGTTTTTTTTTTTTTTCCCCAATGCACTTTGCAGATTACCTTAAGCAGCGCCTGTTCTAGCAGAGAGATTAGAAGTGCCAATTCTTGGGCGATGCGATCCGCGCTTTGAAGAAGGAAAATAATCACAACTGGTATTTTTAGGTGACAATTCATAAATGCAAATGAGCATCTGGGAATAGAGGGAGAGGCAGAAATTGCAAGGGCAGAAAGCCGGGTAAGTGCTAAACCTTTGCTCGCTGGCTGCAATTGAGAAAAAAAAAAAATCTGTGCTGCAAAGAGATGCCTTTTAATTGAACAAGCAGCATGAATTAAAGCAAAATCACTCCGGCAGGTGTCTCAGAAGGGTAGACTATGCAAGTTGATGGGAGATGCAAAGGTGAAACGCGGTAGCAAAAACCAGGCTGGGGTGATGGGGGAATGTAGTCTGACTTCCCTGCGCAATTCTGACCCCCTGGTCACCAAATAGTGGTCTTGTTTTGCTTAAGCGGCTGGAATTGGGCGTTTCAAATCTACATGATTTAAAAAAATTAAATGATTGGGACTGGGAGGGGGATTCCTCCGAGGGGGGAGCCGCTGGCAGCCGCGCGCCCTTGGAAACGCGTTTTTACGCACGGCTGATCTGCGCGCCCTTCGGCTGGTGGCAATCAGACGCGCGTGAAATCCGGGCTGTCTGGAGTCCGGCTCGCTTTAGAAGGGTCACCCGGCCTGGAAGCCTGAACGAAGGGGAAGCTCCGCTCGCCCAGCGCTGCATCCCTGCTGAGCGCTCGCCTTCCCCTTCCCGGCCGCCCTGCGCCCTCGGAGAGAGGCTGGACTGCAAGGCGAGCGGCTGTCCGGCGTGCCACTTCTTGGCTTCCCCTCCCGAGCTTCGCCGGCGTGGGCGACCTCCTGAGTGGACGCGATGATGACCCTCTCGGTGCTGAGCGACCGCCAGGCCGGTGAGTGGGGTCCGGCGGCGGGGCTGACTTCCCGGGAGAGGGAAGGGAAGGCAAAGTCGCGGCGCTCTCTTGCCCGGAGGCAATACCCGCGAGCTGGAGCCAAGACACGTGTCACCTGGCCTCTGTCGTCTGAACAGTCTTTTTCCTCCTGCAAAGTGCGGGGAAGGGGAAAAGTTTGCGAAAAAGAAAGAGGTCCCCCTACCAGATTTAGAGATCAGTTTATACCCTCTTAGGCAGGGCCCAGAATGGGACGTGTGAAGGCTCGCAACACGTTGGCCAACTGCACAACAGAAAAGCTATTGCAGCCGGCTAGGGGCTGGGCGACTGGAAGGACCGCCTCTTGGGAAGACTTTGGTTTGGAATCGATGCCTCTTTTAGCCCGTTCCTCTTTTCCCCCCAAGCATTTGAAGCTTGTACTTTACCGTTGTCCTTTTTGCTCAATTTATCCATGCTTCATCTCGGAGGAAGGGGTGGTTTTTCTAAAACTAAACAGTCCGTTTTCCTTCGAATTGGACTCTTAGGGGTCGTCGTGGACTTGGGAAGTTTCTGGCTGGTTTCTTTCCACAGGGAAGTGGTTCGCCCTGGTCTGTTTTTTTTTTCTTCCTGATCCATTTTCCCCAACTTCCTGGTCTTTCTCCTAGATCTGGCATGTCCTGGTGGTCTCCCATCCAAAACCCAGTCAGGCTGAATAAGGGTTGCGTTGTGACTTTTGCAGGTCCCAGCACTTTTGTGTAGTGGAGTGGAGGGTAAGAGATGCTGCCTAGAAGAGAAGAGAGGCAGGAACCCTCCGATTCATTTTTTTTTTTTTCCAATCCACTGCATGGTTCTGCTGCAAAGAAAATGCATTTCCTCAAATCTGCTGACTCAAGCTTTCCCCTGGCTGTGCAGAGAAGTGACAGCAAAGGGCACCTGACTTCTCTTTCTCAACCTCCCCCCTTCCCCCCCCCCGCACAAACACACACTTCAATTTCCCTGACCAAAGGGCAACCATGATTAAAAACCGGGAAGATAGGAGCAGGGAAGGCAGAATTTCTCTGTGCTTCCTGGGGTTATTTTTAAATCCACGTGCTATTATCGCATAACACACTCCCGAACAAGAATCCTCTCTGCTTTTCTTTACCTTCCTTGAGAAATATCTTTGCTGCCCTAGTTAGTAAATCTCTTAATGTAGGCCACCGAGTGAGAAAGGGGAAAAAGAATTCCGATTAAAAGTTGTTTTGCAGAGTCTGTTTTGAGTGGCGCGGGAAGGAAACCATCAGAAGAAATGGGTTTGAATAGCAGCTGCTAGACTAATTTCAAGACATGTGAAAGGGGGATTGTTACCAGCGCTTGGTGGCCTAGATTTCCAGCAGTTTGGTGAATGGTGGCATTGAATCTCTCTACACCCATGTCTTTATTCCCATTCTGCCTGCTCTCTGTCATCACACACCCCTCCTCAAATTAAGCAAGACCCTCGGCCATCAAAACAGTTTGCCTCTCCCGTCTTATCTGTCTTCAAAACATTTCACTGTATTATTTACGGAGGTGGGGGGAGACCTGCAAGTTGCAAAAAAAGGGAGGGTTTTGGGGGCCCCACACCCTGATGGAAGGGTTCAGTGGTGGGATTCAGATATGCGAACAACCGGTTCTCTGGATGCCGCTTCCAAAAGCCCATTCTGGGCCTGGGCAACAAAAAAAAAATTAGCTACTGGTTCTGCCGAAGCGGTGCCAACTGGCTGAACCCCACCACTGGAAGAGTTCCTTCTCTTCGCCCTTATGGGACGGTGTGTGACGGACCTGCTGTTTCATGCGCTGGTTGAGGCAGCCCGAGAGAGCGTGCGATCTCGCCGTGCGCGGCTCGTCAAAGAGCGGAGAGATGCCTCGGAAAGAAGGGGGAGCCTGCATCATTATCCAAGACGAAATGGTAATTGAGGGCTCCCAGGCAGCCCCACAAAATCACACTTCCGCAAGCGAGCTCTCTGAATCACCCTGCAAAATAAAGAATTCCCGTAATTGGATTGTCTCAGGCTGGGCAGCCGAAAAGTGCCTGTCAAATTCTGGCAAATGAGACCTAAAATATAGGTCCTTGACTTACAATGGTTCATTCATTTAGTGACCGTTCAAAATTACAATGGCACTGAAAAAAGTGACATATGACCGTCAAGTGTGGGTCCAGGATAGATCTTGTGATGGGTCACACCTGACCCATTACAGACCCTCATTTGACACACCCACACTTGAAGCCCTTATAAGCAGAAGAACACTGACACCCCCTAAACTCCGCTGAAGGCGTTACCTAGCCTGGTAACAAAATGTTCAGAAACCAACCCACAAGCTCGGAGAACGAACCTTCGCTCTGAAAAACGTGTATGTTTGCAGAAATGAGCATAATCCCGCATAGATGCCTTTGTCCAGTCTTGTTTTCATGTTTCAAAAGCAAAATGGGCGAAAGTGATCAGGAACATATGCCGTAGCTGAGTTGTGCTTTTCCTAACCAACCTTTGCCAGGCAGAGTCAGAAATCTCTCGGCTTGTTTAGAAAGGTCTAAGTCATTCTTTTGGCAGGAAGGATCAGACTGTTAATGGCCAGGGCTGCAGAGTTATCTGTCATAAAACTGCCCTTGAGAGAACAGCCAAGGTGTGACAGGAGAGGGAGGAAATGCATAAATTCAGCACCAAACGTATGCACCAGAGACAATTCACACATAGTCTTCTACAATTCAGCTTTGTCAGCTGTGTTGAGTAGGCAGCTTCCCTAATTTGCAGCCTTCAAGAGCTGCAAATTTATACCTGGGTACAGGAAGTCCTTGACTTATGACTTGTCGCTTCGAGTCCCCTTTTAATTTTCTTTATTATAGCGGCCATCGTTTTCTATTTTCGGTTTATATAATGTCTGCGTTTTATGTTACTTGGTTTTTTTTTCTCTGTTTTATTGTTGCTTTTTTCTGTTGCACACCATCCAGGATCACTATATGAATTGGATGGCTTTATAGCTCGACCAAATAATCAAACCCATTTGGTACCCTGTGTGGTATTCCAGAACTGAAAATCAGAACAAAATAATGAACAATAATTGGATGCATGAAAAGAGTTTTGTTTTTCTTTCTAAAAAAACAAAAGAATTGTCCACCTATAGCAGAATCTATTTTTTTTCCTCCCATTATAAATGCCATTGGATCATTCCTAATTTCCCAGTTGCAGTAAAATCTTGAGTTGGCTTGTGAATAATTTTATTCCCCACCTCCTGACTAATTTATTACCCATCTGATGAGTTAAATTGTGCATTTCTTTGTCCCGTGGGAAATTTAAAAAATTGGAGCAGCAGGTGAAAACATGGTGTTTTATTAAAATTCCCTGCTATAAAACATGGTTGTTCAAAGTTCTCCAAACACATTTTGTCTCAATAGCAAATATATTTAATTAGTGGTGTTGAAGATTGGAAGATGGGCTGCGCTGTGCTAAAAGGTCTTGCATTTGATATTTTTTTAAGATCTCATTAAGGCATATGGCTGAAGAGCAATAAATTAAGAGTTGAATTCCATGCTGTAAGATTGTTCATGATTTAATGCATCTTATTTCTATGGGTAAGAGATATGTGTTGTAAATCACACTGGGGTTGCGGCTTTCTTTTGGTGCTCTAAATTCTCGCGTACTTTCTGAAACACAAAATCACCCTCTTATACACTTATAGAACATTACATCACACATTCTGTATTTTATTCCTCTGTGTAAGAAATGTCTGGATTTTTTTGTTGTTGTTGTTCTCAGTGGGCCATCTGAAGATAAAAGTGAATTAGATATCATAAAATGTATATGTTAAGATGAATTAAAATTAAATTACTTAAATGAAGTTAACAGTAAGTATTTTGGATACATTTAATGATTTTCCTTTTTTGCCTATTAAAAAACAAAACCACATCAAGTCTTTTAAAGGACCCAAGGCGATGTGAGAGCTTCATAATGTACATTTTATAGGCTATTCATTATCTTTCAAGGACAATCGGTGCTGGGATTGTGTTCAGCTTTGCAACTGATGCCTGGATTTTCCATACCATTCAAGTCCAACTAAGGGAGATGACTAAGCAGTGAATGGTCATGAACAGGACCCCCTAATGCAGGCATGTCAAACTTGCAACGTCACATGACGTATCGTGACTTTTTCCCCATTGCCGGCAATTGATGCATCTGGCCCGCGGGCCGGCAGTTTGACATGCCTGCCCTAATGCAAAAATAAGCTCAACTAGCACACAACATGGATTTACATGAAGGCTGCCACCTGTTCCTTAAGCAGGAACCTTAAGTCCAGATGGAACCCCAGGTCACACGCTGGCTTTGGAATACCTACTATGCTTCTAATTCCAAGTGAGCTTTCTGGCTACAATTCCATGTTTGTTGGTAAATAGAGATCAGCACCATGGACAGATCTAAAAAAGGACATATTGATAGATGGAGTCTTGCAATAGATCAATCTCAGGAGGGAGCACCCTCTGATTGACCATTTTTTCTATTGCTGTAGAGATCCACATTTACTAAAATGTAAGTTATATGTTCCCAACTCTTGGGGACATCATAGTCAATCTGCCCTTTTGCTGCTACCTTTTCTCTCCCTTTCCTTTCAAAATAAATACAGGTAATAGTCGATTTACAACCATTTGTTTGGTGATCATTCAAAGTTGCAACAGCACTAAAAAAAAAAAGTGCCTTACAACCGGTTCTCACACTTAAAACTGTCACAGGATCCCCATGGTCACCTGATCAAAGTTTGGGCGCCTGGAAACCAGCAAGTATTTACAATGCAGCCTCCTGGGATGACGTGATCACCATTTGTGACCTTCCAAGTTGGCTCGTTGACAAGCAAAGTCAATGAGAGAAACCGGATTCACTTAAGGACGGCATGAGTCATTTAACAATTGCAGTGATTCCCTTAGCTGTGGCAAAAAGGTCCTAAAATTGGGCATGACTCAGCAAAGGAAATTCTGCCTACTTGAATCCTATTCGGGGTGCTTAAAAGGTCATCCCAATTGTACAGCGGAGCCCATCTTAAGAAATGCAATGCAAGACTTCAGATTCAATTCTGCATTCATCTGCCAGGATGGCAAATTGCCATTTATATGGTACCCCCATGCATCAGTCTCTGGGAATTGGGTGGCATAAGACATTTAGAATAGAATAGAGTTGGAAGGGACCCTTGGAGGTCTTCTAGTCCAGCCCCCTGCTCAAGCAGGAGAACCTAAACCATCCTAGACAAGTGACTGTCTAGTCTCTTAAAAATCTCCAGTGATGGAGCGCCCACCATTTCTGGTTGCAAGCTGTTCCACTGGTTAATTCTTCTCACTGTCAGGAAGGTTCTCCTTAATTCCAGGTTGCTTCTCTCCTTGGTTAGTTTCCATCCGTTGCTTCTTCTCCTGCCTTCTGGTTCTTTGGAGAATAGCTTGACTTCCTCTTCTTTGGGCAGCCCCTGAGATACTGGAAGACTGCTATCATGTCGCCCCTGTTTCTTCTTTTATTTAGACTTAGATTTAAGTTATTATAATGCTGAAATGATCATCATGCTCCTATTCAGCAAAGCAGAAGCTTCTCGCTTCCAATCACACCTTCGGACTCCAAACCCCATCATCCCCAGCCTGGTTGGGAAATCTGGAAGCTGGAATCGCACCCTTTACAAATGGCACGTGGTGGGGAGTGATGGGGGGGGGGAAGAAGCATTGGGGCCGCTCTGGCACTCCCTCTCTATGCTGCAGATATTTCCCCCCTTGGAAGCCTCTCTAGGAATTTCGATGACAGTGAGACGCTTTCCTGTTGTTTTTTTCCCCGCCCCCCATTCGCCACCTTCTGGTCATGTGACGAGCGACGGGACGAGAGGCCGGAAGAGGCGCGGTCAGCTGACCGGAAGGGGCTTCCTTCGCGTCCTCCCTTGTCGGCTGGCGAAGAAGGAGGCGGCGGCGGCAACGTTCGGCCATGGAGCGCTACGAGAAGGCGGCGCTGAACGCGCTTTCGCCCCCCGAGGCCCGGTGAGGACGGGGGAGCCTCCAGCTCAGCCCTGCGGGGAAGGAAGGAAGGAAGGAAGGAATTAATTGGAGGCCCTGTTTCAAAATGGAGCAAATTAGTTTCCTCTGCAAAAAACAATTGCCTGAAAACTTTTTAATCTATGGTAGATGATAACCAGGGCATGATTCAACCCAATTTCTTGGCAATACTTAAAAAAAATTAAAATATTCCGTGCTAAAGCAATTGCTCTGCTCTATTTGATAACATAATTGTTTTTTTGCTTTTTTTGTAGAAGTGAAGTTTCATTAGCCTCAACGCTAAGGACACTGTTGTTCTTCACAGCTTTAATGATTATGTTACCGATTGGATTGTATTTCTCAACAAAGGCGTATTTATTTGAAGGTAATTGTCTTTGTTTTATAATCCAATTTTTTTTTATTGCATCTCTTTGGGTCACTACATTACAGCAGTGTTTGTCTTTCTTGGCAACTTGAAGATGTGTGGACTGCTGGGAGTTGAAATCCATGCATCTTTAAAGTTGCCAAGTCTGAGCAACATTGCATTGTGGGCTCTTAACTAAAACATAAAGAATGTATATACCTTATTACATGGTGTTAAGCAGCTGTTCTTTTTATTTTTGAATGATACAGGTTTGAAATAATTTCGGGGAGCATTAGACATATTTTACAACTGGTTAAGTCACAATCTTCAATTATCAAAACATGGAAGAGCATTCTTTATTAATCTGTTTGTACACATTTTCAATGTTTTTGTCTTTTTGTTGTTCTTTTTCAGGTACCTTTGGAATGTCCAACAGAGACAGCTACTTTTATGCTGCAATTGTTGCCGTGGTTGCTGTTCACATTGTCCTTGCTCTTTTTGTGTATGTAGCATGGAACGAAGGCTCCCGGCAGTGGCGGGAGGGCAAACAGGACTAAGAGGTGTGAATTGCTGCCTGACAGACAAAGGAAGATTTGTGGGTGTGGTACAGCCTCAAAGACAGAACCTTTCAGAAGTCCCTGTTTGAATTGGATAGGACGGGTGGGATGGAAAAAAAAAATCGTTTTGTTTGTATGAATCTGTGATTTCAGGGGTCGCAAAATTTAGCAGAGCTGGGAAAACCAAGAGCAATTCAGTACACTGACTCTTTGCACCATAAATAGTAATGACTTTGGAATCCACCTCTAGATAATGCTTTCAGTAGACTGGGTAATATCAAGGTAATTTGTGAGCTTCCAGTATCAGTGAACGGACTGAATTCCTGCATCCTCTGGAAGGAGATCAATTTTTGGATTCGATCCGACATGGGAACGGTTTGGTCTTAACGGCTGAGAAACACAGGTGTTTTTGGAACGGATGTTTATTTTGTTTGATGGCAGAACAATGATGCCAAGTTCAACCATTACTCTCTGTAGTAGCTTTTCATGTAAGATTCCCCCCCCTCCCCTAAAATTAGATACCGAGTTTTATCAAATGCCATGATTTTGAATGCAGTTGTTCTGTTATTCACTATTAAGGAATGATTTCCCTTAAGGATGAGACTTAACTTGTTTAATGGATGAAGATGTAATACATTTATGACCAATTTCAGAGTCTTAACAATATTATTTGCCATCCGAAAATGTCTCCATGTTGAAATTTACAGTTTGTTTTATCACATGTTCTTTGGGTTGATCAGTTGCTATTTTCATTGTCTTTCTGTTGGCAGCCTGTTAATTTACTGCCTTAAGGTCTTGCAAAGGATAAGACCCCACTGCAGTAACCTCATTCCTCTTTTATGGCTGCTGAAAATCATGCACATCATGTGTTTGAATGACTTTGAAATTGGAATTCAGCCTGAACTTCCTGTTGCCAATTTTGGTGTGTGTGTGTGAGAGAGAAATTCTCTCATAATACGTTATACATTATTTGTTGTGAAATAACGAAAATTCTCTTTCCCTCCCCCTTTCATTGGTGAGATGGTTGGATATCCAACTGGTGCTGCTGCAAAGGTGCCTATACGATTTTTTGTGTAGGATTCTCTTCACAAGTAACGTGTGGTTCCCACAAATTGGCGGAATGAACTTTTCACAAATGTTGATCAGGAGCCATGCTTTCTTCAAAATTGAATTATTTCCCCTAAATCTTGATTATATCGGAGTTCTAGATTTCCTCCTGTTGTTCTTACCAATGATTTTGGGGACTCAAAATGCTCAATGAGAGTTTCCCAGAGAGAGAGAGAGACACACACACCTCTTTTCCGTTCAGATTAAACATTAAAAATATTTCAGGTCTGAATGCAGCGATGCTTTTCAAGTCAAGGATGCTGCAAACAAGATTTGCATTTTGCCAGAGAGAGCTTCCAAGTTATGTAGCTGGTGCTTGTGTTGCACTACAATGATCTCATGGCCCTTTTTAAATTCCATATTTTTCTACCACGCTGCTGATCTTATTTTCTCCTCTCTGATTAAGTTTATGTTGTATTACAGATGTTGCATTTACAGTCAAATGCAGTCGTATAGATTCAACTGCTGAGCCCAAAGAATTGAAATGGCTGTGTAGTAGTTTCTGGATTATCCCTTGATAGCCGGCGAGTTGTAAATATTGTACCATCAGCATTTCTCCGACGTTGATCGCTTCCTTGTACATTGGCTGGTCTGGATGTATATTATGGGATGTATCTGTGTTATCTGCTTGCACTGAACTCCAAACGAGAACTTCCCGCGTTGCACTAAGTGGTTGGTTTTTGACACAGCACGTTGTGTGAGACTCGGTCGTTTGGGGTATGGAAACTGATTCCTGATGTCAGGTTTTGTGCAAACCCAGTTATCTGATTTATACAATAAATTGCGTAAATCATGTGTCATGTGATCCCAGTCTGTGTTTACTTCAGATGGGAGAACTAACTCCAGCAGCACCGTGGAATACACAACTGTCTTTAACTGTCTTCAAACTTGGCAACTTTAA
Organism: Azemiops feae; assembly: GCA_023970755.1. Taxonomy (NCBI): domain Eukaryota; kingdom Metazoa; phylum Chordata; class Lepidosauria; order Squamata; family Viperidae; genus Azemiops; species Azemiops feae. Next base: position 253,678 of record JALGBA010003994.1, on the reverse strand, counting down.
GACTTGTGGATTTCAACTTCCAGAGTTCCCCAGCCAGCATAGCTGGCTAGGGAATTCTGGGAGTTGAAGTCCACAAATCTTAAAAGTTGCCAGGTTTGGAGACCCCTGCTCTAGATGGTGATAGGAACTATGGGCACTGTAGCCAGGAACTGGAAGGAATTGCAGTCCTAACACAGCAGGAATCAATTCTTGAAAGGTTTCCAGCAGAAACGTGCTTTCAGTTTTGACTCTTTTTTTTTAAGTTCCTGTTTCTTGTTCCTGCAGACAAGGGTATCTGATTCATAGAATCCTGAGGCTTGAAGTCTTTTTGATTCAACTCTTTGCCCAGGCTATGAATTCTCAAACCACCAGAAAGAATTGATTGATGAACCTTTGATTCAAAACTTCCAGTGATGGAGTCCCACAGCTGGTTGTTCTTCAGAAGCAGTTGAGAATAAATCATATTCCGACCACAGTATTAATACATTAAGGAGCTCTGTTAAGGATAATGTGCTGGAAGGACAGAGTGATGAATAAGAAGCATTCGTAATTGGGTGGATTGGAAGGGAAGCTATTCTGTCAATAAATTGCCACATCCCCAATTATGAAGAGGCTTGGGCTTGGGTTGAAATACGATTCTGATCATAAAATGGTTCCAATAAAGGAGAACACTTGTAGCTCTGGGTTGAAAGGAAAGGTCCTTGGTGCTCTCTGAGCTGGGCTGTTTCCTTCAGATATTTCATGACCCAACTAGGCAACACCATCAGTGCAAGGAGGAGGAGGAGGATTGTGCAGTCCTTGGTGCTCTCTGAGCTGGGTTGTTTTCTCGCAGATGCTTCATGACATCATCAGGTAACTCAAGACATCATCAGGTAACTGATGATGTTATCACTGATAATGTTAACCTAGTTTGAGTCATGAAACGACGGTACGAAAGCAAACCAAGCTCAAGAGAGCGACAAGGACCTCTCAATAAAATGCTTCTTCTGCCCACTAGGGGTCACTGTTGAGTTTCAGCACAGTGGGATATTTAATGCCTATTATGGCAGGGGTCTGCAACCTTGAGCTGAAGTCCACAAGTCTTAAAGTTGTCAAGGTTGCGGACTCCTGGCCTATGGAGATTTTCAGTCCTCCAGGTCATGGTTGTCCCAAAGGGTGTTTTTTCAGGAGAGAACTGGACTTTCTTCAAACGTCTCCAAAGAAAAACAAGAAAGTCCACTTGCCTCCTGAAAAATCACCTTTGGGAGAGAGAACATGGGTAAGTGTGCTGTTTTGATCAGGTTTTTCTTTTAAGAACAAATCCTTGCAATTTAAAAACAAGTCGACACTTTTACCGAACTGCCCAGTTGCTGCAATGGGCCTACGCAGCTTAATTATTCCCCCCCCCCAGTGATTCCTTCTCAATTCTTGCCCCTATCTGAGCTTCAAAGCCAAACAGGTATCTTAACTAGTTAATTTGTGGAAGGGAAAATTAGAGGGAATTCTGGTTGACAAGAAATGGAAAAAGCACACAAAACAGTGTAGTGGTGGTCCTCGGCTTACAACAATTCCAAGTTGTTATGGCAGACCTCCCCACAGCTAGTTATGACCTGATTTGGAAATTCTGACAGGTGCCCATCCCCGCCTCAAAGTCACTTGACATGTTGGGTGTTTGACAACCAGCCTGTATTTACAGCTATTTGCAGAGTTTTACGGTCACACGACTGCGATTTATGACATGTGTTGCCATAAATTGGGGGATGTTTGTAGTTTCCACCACCAATTGGATAACAAATGAATTTGCTTAATGACCACAGAGTTCATTTAACAGCCCTAGCCTTTGCTTAAGGCTGCCAAAGCCAGCAAACCCCAGCTTTACATGGATGTGTCTCGGTAAGGCTTTTAGGAGTTGAGTTTAACTCAAAGAAGACTTTTAAAACTTTCACTTCAGCATTATAATCCAATCCTGCCCCTTCCTCCTCCTCATCCCTCCCTCCCTCATCTTAAAATGCTATTTACTTTTCCTTTAAAAAGAAAACAGAATCTAACATTGCTAGTAGCAGTCAGCGGGGACCAGACTCGAAACAGTTTGGGATTTCATGTTTTCAGCAGAAGGAACCTCTGCCTGGTGATGCCACATCAGTCGTGTCTCAACAGTGCTTGGAGGGATCCAGTAATTGTATTGCTTGTCAGTCAAAGATGCTAAGGGTGGTGGTGGTGGAGAGAAGCGGCAGGAAAAAAAAAAGGGCAGTCATTTCCCAGCACAATATCGTATAAAACAATAATTTTTGTAAACAGGTTGGGAGGCTGCTGGGAACGGAGTCGCTGCAATACAATAATTACCGCGTTGTGCCATCTCCAGGTTTGTGCCTGTTTGCTTGTAAATGAAAAGACAAAACAAGCTGGACGGTAAAGGGAAGGTGCTTTTGTTTTCCCAAAGAGCTAGTGAGAGGATAAATGATGGAAAGCTGCATAATTTTGATCACGTGGCCATAAAAAAAAAAAAAAGAACCCACCACCTTTGGAAGAACTTGCCATGACTCAACATTTTTTTTAAAAGGAACACAGCCTCGATAAAAGCTTAGAAAAGCTTGGTGGCCTTAACAGGCCTTCACCTGGTCTGCCAGCATTTATTTTCCATTTTAGGCCGTTTGGGGGGGGGGGGGAAGAAGACCTGGATTGTTCCTAGCTGCTGGCTACAACTTAGCAGAGCCATTCTGATCTCCCGCAGATAAATATACTGCCTAAGCCTGCTTTCTCATTCAGGCCACTCATGCAAGTGGCTCTAGCTGTAAAACGAAGGAAGAAGCAGAGCGCAAAGATGCTAGAAATAAAATAACTAAAAACTCAGATTGGATTGTATAAGCTGGGCTAAAACCAGGCCTGTTGGCCCCTCTTTGCAGAAAGTGGCCATCAAGGGCTTTTCAAACTCTTACCCGTTCCTAGCAGGTGTTCCGCTTGCTTGGTTCGGCACGTGTCCTCGGACAGGGCTGACCACGTTCTCGTTAAGTGAGCCACATCCCATTTTACGACCTTTTCGGCCACCGCTCTTAAGCAGATGACTGCAGTTGTTAAATGAATCAAATCCTGCTTCCCCATTGACTTTTGCTTGCGGGAAGCCTGTTGGGAAGCTTGCAAACGGCAATCACATGATTCCCCCCCCCCCCCGGGAGCTGCAACCCTCCCATTTTATTTATTTGTTAAATTTCTACACCACCCATCTCACCGAAGCAATAAATAGGTGCCGGTTGCCGGGCTCCCTCCCGAATTTTGATCCCGCGACCGTGGGAATGCTGCATCGGTTATAAGTGTGAGGACCAAGTCATAAGTCACTTTTGTGAGTGCCATTGTTACTTCAGAGGGTTGCTAAACAGACGGCTGTAAGCCGAGGACTCTATTGTACAGGTATGCGGAGTGCTTGATTAGGCAAAGTGGTACCTAATTAAAATTGACAGTCTTGTTTTTTCCCTCTTATTTGTCCATCTCATTTTATTTACGACCCATGTTTTATTTAGGGGATAAACAAAAGCAAAGGGGAAGCCCTGGCTAGAGCTGGGGAGAGTGGCGGGTTCAAAATCTACCCTCGCGCGAAAGACCTTGGTGCATTGTGGAATTGTTCAGTTTTTCTCCGCATGATTACCCCCAAATTCCAAGCAGGCTGAGGCTCGGATGCCTTCCTTTTACATCGATACAGGAATAAATAGGATGAGAAATCGTTGTTAGCTTTGGCTTCTTCTGCCGCTTCAACAGTCGCAGGGCCATTTTGAAGAAGGCAAGGTCACCCTACCCCATAGAAAAAATAACTACCCCCCCCCCCCCCCCCAATTTTCTTATTATTGTGAAGGACAGAGTGCTCCTAGGATGGGAGAGGACGTTTGCTGGCGATGCACCATCGTGGCGATCAAAAAAGGGAACTTGTCCTGTTTTTCTAGTGTGCTTAAAAGGTCTAAATTGATCGTTTTTTTCTCTGTAAATGCAGCCCAGACAGTTGGCTTGAATCAAAAGCAATTCAGGTTCTGAATAGCAACACAGGATAAAAGCAAAAAGATAATCTCAAGCAAGGTTTATAGTTTCTTAAAGGAGGAGGAGGAGAACCAACAGCAGAAATCTCGGAAAAGTAGAGAAAAAGAAAGAAAAGCTCCATTGAGGTTAGCTGAGTTTTATTTGGAAAGGAAATAATTTAATTTGAGAGGAACCCAGGTCAACTTTTTTTCCTGCTTTAGCTGCATCTCTATGTCAATTAAAAAAAAAATGCAACACTGTAGGGTTTTATATTACTGATCTATAAAAGATAACATACTTTGAAAGCCTACTTTGCAAACCCTATATACACCGTAGCAAAGCTTTTATAAAGTTACATCACTTCCTTCAGTTTCAACATTTGGATTCCGTGTTTACATTATACAGAATCACATTGTTGAATCTCTCCCGCCCTATCGCATTTTTGCACACAAAACACAGATTTCTCTCTGGGCAGAAAATTAATTTGCAGCGTGTCTGTAAACCTGAGCAGGAAAAATAAAAGCATCTCGGTTTTACAGTGATTTCCTGATCACGTGGAACCAATTTTGACTCTCCCTAGGAACATTTTGGGTCTTAAAAGCAACCGGGACCCATCTGGGTCATCACCCAAATCTGGATACGGTTACTTGCAGGACCCTCGTGCCCCCCCACAGGCATTTGTTAAAAGGGTGGGAGTGGATAAGCAGCAGCTTTGCACGTTGCTAGACTGACCAGGAGAGGGCAGCAAAGAGCTACAGAAAAAAATCAAACGCTTTGCTGCCCTCTGTTGGTCCTCTGCATTTCTGCAGCTCAGAACTTGTAGCTTTGCAACCACCGCATCCTGCTGGCACTTAGGTGTCTTTTATGTGGGAAAGTGCCAGGCAGAAGAGCACTACCCTCTTAATGTAGACATGCTCACTGGGTTTTGAGTGGGATTGGGCCCTACTCCTTATTCTCTGGAAGATAACCAGTTTCCTGGTTTCTTCCATCTCAATCAGATTTGGGCTCATCGTTACCCTCACAGGCTTTACTAAACCAGGAAATGCTTGTTAAAAGCTTCGTGGTTTCTGATTCGTAGAGTTCTCTGCTTGTCGACCTGTTTCTTTCCTCTGCTTTTGTTGACCTGTCATGGGGTGGTGGTGGCTAGCAGTAACATCTCAGAATATGTTAATTATATATATATATTTTTTACAATGCCGGTCCCTTTGGAGTGCTCAGTGAAATTGTTTTCTTTTATAAACCGGCAGAGGAAATAAAATCGCCCTTCCCCCGAATTAGCTTTGCTTCCCAAAGCCAGGGGTGCGATTCTTAATCTGAGCCGAGTTAGGGTGCCTGATTCCACTGTGACCCCGGGCTGTAAATTGATAATAAGATTTCTTTTCGTCAGCTGTACAAGGAGTGGAAGCCCAGTAGGTGAAAACCCCAAAGTGAATCCCAAGAGTAGCTTTGTTTGGGGGGGGGGGTGTGCATTTTAAAGAGGCAAGACAGGCGGACGGTTAACCCGGGGTGGAGTTTGCCCAAACTTGTGTGTGTGGGCCTTAAAAATCTCTGAACCCGTAGCGCTGATGAGACCGATTTGATTACCGGTTTATTTCCGTGCCAGACCTTGGGGACGTATGTGTCTGCCTTGGAAGCATGTCTTGGTAAACAGAGATTTGACTCTGGCCCCGTTGACTGCAGTGACTTTGGCTTTCCACCAGGCCCCCACACATCCCCATGTCAACAGGGAAGGAAGCGCTGCCTGGCCTCCCCCTGAAGTCGACAAGGGTTTTTCCACTCATTTTGTGAAGGAACTGAGATCACCGAAGGAAAAAGAAACAAGCCTGCCGTGCGCCTAAGCAGGAAACAGCACGGCTCAGATGAAATCCTTCCTCCACCTGTTGTTTTCCTCTTTGGAGTTTGCAAAGTGTTACAACACATCTCACACACATCCCTGTGTGTGTGATCCTCCTCCTCCTCCTCCTCCTCCTCCTCCTCCTGATTGAAAGGTCACACCTAAAGAGGCAATTTCAGTAATTAAATCAAGCCACTTTCCTCCTGTCCTTTGCCCGACTGCCCGCTTCCTGAGCAGCGCCAAGCGAAAATCTAGGCCAAGTTGCTTTTTTGTGGAAGGAAAGAATATAAAGCATCGCCGGAGATGGGCAATGAAAGCGGGCGGCGGGCGCGGGCGCCTCCTCGGATGGCGCAGCACGCTTTTTCTGAAAAGAATTGCTATTGTGTCAGCCTTGCAGCTTCCTTCCCATTGTGTCCTGTTGTGTTCAGGCAGACTGCCTCCCCCCCCCCCGGGCCTTACAGCCTCTGCAGCCAAGTGCGGCTGATGCCTGGCCGTCCAGGACGGGCTCAGGAGCATCACCCTGGATAGGGGCTGGGGAGGAGGGCACAAGTGGTTGGGGTTTGCTGGCCGGAGAAATTGGGGCAGTTGCATAACTCCAGGAGGAACCGCAAAGCCAGAGGAGGGAAGGCTTGTTAACTCTGTTGAATAGAATAGAGCTGGAAGGGACCTTGGAGGTCTTCTAGTCCAGCCCCCCACTTAAGCAGGAGAACCTACACCATCTCAGACAGGTGATTGTCTAGTCTTTTCTTAAAAATCTCCAGTGATGGAGCACCCACGATTTCTGGAGGCAAGCTGTTCCACTGGTTGATTGTCCTCCCTGTCAGGAAGTTTCTCCTTAAATCCAGGTTGCTTCTCTCCTTGACCAGTTTCCAACCATTGTTCCTCGTCCTTCCCTCTGGTGCTCTGGTGAACAACCTGACCCCCTCTGCCTTGTGGCAGCCCCTCAGATACTGAAACACTGCTATCATGTCCCCCCTATTTCTTCTTTTCTTTAGACTGGCTAAACCCAAGTCCTGCAGTCATTCTTCGTATGTTTTAGTCTCCAGGCCTTGGATCGTTTCAGTTGCACTTCTCTGAATTTTTTCCAAACTCTCAACATCTTTTTTTGTGATACGGTGACCAGAATTGGCTGTAGTACTCCAGGTGTGGTCTTACTAGGGCTTTGTAAAGCAGTACTAATACTTCACGTGATCTTGATTCTGTGCCAAAAGTCAATGGGGAAGCCATGTAACCGGGTTACTGACTTAACAAGCGCAGCGATTCCTTTAACAACTCTGTGGCAAGAAAGGTTGTAGAATGGGGCACAACTCACTTAACAAATGTCTCACTTAGCAACAGAAACTCCAGGCTCAGTTGTGGTTGTAAGTTGAGGGCTCCCTGTGTTTAATAATCCCTTAATTCCAGCAAGGTGAGCTTCCCAAAAAAAAAAAAAAACCTCCACGGAAATTTGCTAGATTTCATTGCGTCTTGCAAATAAAATAGGCTGCATGAGGACCGACAACCAAGACGGAGAGGAATCCTCTGTGGGGCCAGCAAAGTTTGCACCCATATTATTTCATGGTGACTCAGAGACGGGTGGGGAGCCCTTCACTCAACCCTACATCTGGGTAAAGGCCCAACGTTTTGGGAAGAGCTCTCCTGTTTTGGCCTCTGGGTGCAAGCTGTCGACCTGCCATCTGTTGGCTTCTAAATTTGGGCTGGTGAGATTTTTGCCTTTGGGAAATGCTCAAGACCCAGAACACTTTTTGAGAGATCCGCCTCTTTTCTATCCGTGGATGCCGACGCTTTGATGTTAAGCGAGGAGGAGGAGGAGGAGGAAAACCAGAGTCGCTGGCAGTTGGGCAGCATAAATTTAAATTATTCATAGTATTAGTAGAACCACAGACTTTCCACATCTTCCTGCAACTCAGAGGTTGAAGATTAAAGAAAGAAAGAAAGAAAGAAAGAAAGAAAGAAAGAAAGAAAGAAAGAAAGAAAGAAAGAAAAAGAAATTGCCTGTTCTGATCTACCTAGTTCCTCTTCACCTAGCATTTTGGAGTAAAAGCATCCTGCTATTTTGGGAGAAAGCGAAAGACGAGAGAAGATGGAATTGCCTGGGTTAAGTCAGTGTGATCCAGAGAAACATTTGTTTATAAAAAAGCAACTCAGGCCGGTGTTTCTTTTGGCAAATGTTTGCCTTGAGTAGCTGCCCTATTTTAGGTGATTACCAGTCTAGCTTTTAGATACCACCTGTTCTCCAGCAGCTCAGAATGGCTTATCTGGGTATCTCTTTTCATTTTCTCCCCATAACAACTACCCCTGCAAGGTAGTCCAACATCTTAACCCCTTCAGCACCTTAGGGCCCCTTAGCTTCTCTGTATCACCTGACTTTTTTAAAAGAGCCTTTGTGGATAGGTAGCTAACAGATAGATAGACAGAGACAGATAGATATAGTAGATAGATAGATAGATGATAGATAGATGACAGAAAATAGACAAGATAGATGGACAAGATAGAAGATGGAAAATAGAAAGACACAAGGTAGAAAATAAAACACTAAGACAGATAGATGGATAGATAGATAGATAGATAGATAGATAGATAGATAGATAGATAGATAGATAGATAGATAGATAGATAGATAGATAGATGACAGAAAATAGACAAGACGGATAAGATAGAAGATGGAAAATAGACACACAAGGTAGAAAATAAGACAGACAGATTAAATAGATAGACAGACAGACAGACAGACAGACAGATAGATAGATAGATAGATAGATAGATAGAATGCACACATGGATAAATAGATAACACATAGAGAGATACACAGGAACATACACAAGGAGTTATCATCTTACTGACAAAGCATTATCTTTATTTTCGTTTTGCAGCTCAGTTAGGAATTTTTAAAAAATAGGTAAGCAGCTACAGAAAAACCCATTGTTAATCTGATGTCAGTAGAGATCTATGAGGAATTTCCTTCCAGGTACATAAGCACCCAGCATCTTTTACTTATAATTTTTCCAAAACCACACTTCCGACATCCCAAGGAGTATGAAATACAAGGCTATCTAAAGATAGATGTAGAAATCTGTGATTTATGGCCTGTTTTTAAGAAAACTGCTAAAACCAGAGAATCCCTTGTAATTTTTACAGTTGACAGTAATTGAGCTGAATTGCAGTGAGTCATTTATAAGGAAGAAACTAATGCGCATTAAAACAACACGGGAAACTGCTTAAACGAGAACCATATGTAAGAGAGGGGGGGGGGAATGGCCATTCAGCAACCAGTAAGCTATTTCGTTCTTTTTCCTTTGTATTTCGGTCGTTTCCCCCCATCTATCCTGCAAACTAATTTCTATTATCTGTGCTACGTTTCCTGAACACACAGTGTGCTTTTCTACCTTTTACAACTAACACTGCCCTTTTGATTAGTGTTCTTGGCATGGCTGCCTTCAAGCTGTCCAATTCATGAGGTCAGATCTGTGACCCCAGCCAAACAGAAGCAGCTGGCTAAAAACCGTTGCAAGAGATTGCATCCCAAAGCAAAAATTTTCCCCGTTGAAACTTTGCCTCAAGTCAATTCAGACCAGATTCTGATGGCTCCAGTGGAAACGTTCTGGCCAAAAGTTCTAAATCAGGGGTGTCCAACCTTGGCAACTTGAAGACTTGTGGACTTCAACTCCCAGAATTCCTCTGCCAGCATGGCTAGCCAGGGAATACTGGGAATTGAAGTCCACAGGCCTGGGGAATACTGGGAGTTGAAGTCCACAGGTCTTCTAGTTGCCAAGATTGGACACCACTAATCTACACGAAAGACTGCTCATCTTTCGGAGCATGCGTTCCTAAATTTTCAGTTGGGAAGAAGCTTAGCTGAGGACATAATGAGGACATAAACATGGGGCCCAACCTAAAACGGGATTCAACCTAGTTAAATCTTGCAAAGGTCTTTCTCTACCGAAGGCTCACCCAGATCTGTAATCTGGCCGAGCCAGTTGTCTCCTTGCCCCATCTCTTGTGAGGTTGAACTTCCCTCAAATTTTTCTCAGTGGGAACTGAACCAGTCCACTGACTCATGGAATAAACTCTGCTGTAGGAACCATCTGCCTAAATGTGATGTCAGCTTGTCCTGGCCTTTTGCAAATTGGTGTGTTTATCCAGAAGAAACCAAGGTCTTAGTTGAGCTGTTCTGGGGCCTGGTTGATTCTTCTCTCTCTCCCAATCCTCTCAGCGCAGGTTAAAATTCAGGTGGATTTGGAGCCCTTCACTCAAGAGGCTGGAAGAGGTTGGTGTTTGAGAGAGAGGGAGGGAGGGAAGGAGAGAGGGAGGGAGAGAGAGAGAGAGAGAGAGAGAAGCAAGGATGTTGGCCATGGTGAAGGAAGAATGCGAGAAGGATTGTGAGCGAAGAGGAGATGCGAGCCCCCACCTGTTTTTTTTTAAAACCTGTTTTTATTTTATTCAAAACAAAGTTAAAAACACAAAATACAGAACTCAAAGGAAAAAAAAAAACCACCAAAAGGACAAAAGGGGAAAAAAAAAACCAACGAACCAATCAAAGCATTAAAAAGGTGTACCCCCCCCCCCAAAAAGACATTATACACCTATTATCCCCTCTGGCTGAACATTGATTAATATATTACTACAACACGAGTTCCCACCCCCTTGCGAAACCAGCCCTCCAAAACATTTTAAACCACTGAATCTATCTGGCAAGACCTTTGGAGCATCGACGGGACCCTCTGGCTGAGCAACATGGGTACCAGTCCCTCACAGCAGAGGAGGGTGGGGGGGGGTGTCGTTGCTCAGACCTGCCGCGATTGTGCTTCAACCTCTTTCTTTAAAACGGAAGGCCAGGCCGAGTCGGTGGTTTGGTGAGCTGAAGACCCAGATGGGATTCTCGGGTTGACTCTTCGCTCTTTTTGTGGTTTCGTTACAACATTTGTCATCCGTCTGGGGTAGCAGCAGTGGCTGGGCTGGGTGGAGTGAGACTCAGCTAGCTGGGTTGGTAATATGTGAATGGCAGAAGCTGGATTCAAAGAGGATTTCCGGATTTATGGCTCAATTTCTTACCTGGATAATAATAATAATAATAATAATAATAATAATAATAATAATAATAAAGTTGGAAGGGACCTTGGAGGTCATCTAGTCCAGCCCCCTGCTCAGGCAGGAAACCCTACACCATTTCGGACAAATGGCTGTCCAGTCTCTTCTTAAAAACTTCCAGTGTTGGAGCATTCACCGCTTCTGGAGGCAAGGAGTTCCACTGGTTAATTGTTCTAACTGTCAGGAAGTTTCTCCTCAGTTCCAGGTTGCTTCTCTCCTTGACTAGTTTCCATCCGTTGCTTCTTGTCCTGCCTTCAGGCGCTTTGGAGAATAGCTTGACTCCCTCTTCTTTGGGGCAGCCCCTGAGATATTGGAAGGCTGCTATCCTGTCACCCCTCGTCCTTCTCTTCGTTAAACTAGACATACCCAATTCCAGCAAACGTTCCTGATATGCTTTAGCTTCCAGTCATCTTTGTTGCCCTTCTCTGCACTCTTTCTAGAGTCTCGACATCTTTTTTACATCGTGGTGACCAAAACTGGATGCAGTATTCCAAGTGTGGCCTTACCAAGGCCTTGTAAAGTGGTATTAATACTTCACGTGATCTTGATTCTATCCCTCTGTTAATGCAGCCTAGCACTGTGTTGGCTTTTTTGGCAGCTGCAGCACACGGCTGGCTCATATTTAAGTGATTTTTTTAAAGCTTTACGAGGATCAGTCGGTTCTCAAGATGAGTTGAGCCCAACTTGGACCTGGGCCAGTTGCTCGGTGTAGGAACTCCAACAGCTTGCTAGGAGGAGGGACCGAGGATCACACACCCCTCCTTGGCGTCTCCTGAAGGGGATCTTCCCCAACTTGAAACCAATACAGGCAGTCCTGCACCTGTACAGTTGAGCCCCCCCCTCAAATTCCATAGCTTAAGCGAGACAGTTGTTAAATGAGTTTTGCTCCATTTAACGACTCTTCTTGGCACGGTTCTTAAGTGAATCACTACAGCCGTCGACTGAATCTGGATTTCCCCACTGGACTATGCATATCGGAAGGTCGCAAAAGGGATCGCATGACCCCAGGATACGGCAACCGTCATAAATAGGAGCCGGTTGCCAAACGTCCGAATTTTGATCGCGGGACCCAAAGGGGATGCTGCAACGGTCGTAAGTGTGAAAAAGGGTCATAAGCCACTCTTGTAACTTCGGTCACTAAATGAATGGATGTAAGTCGAGGACTACCCACGTGTTCAGAAAGGACCTCACTGAAGAAAGGGGAGATCAATAATCTTCACCCAGTGTTGACCAAAAGAGGATGGTTTTATTTCCAGGACTCTTAAGTTGGACACCAAGTACGCCCGTCTTTCTTTTTTGAGATCCCAGTTTGTAAAATGTTTGGGTTGGCTTTTTTCCCCTCGAATTGTGTTTGGGCTGTTTCCATCCCAACTGTGAACAGAAAGGCAAGTGGGCACTGCAGCAGACCTCAAAATGGTGTTAGATCGTGGTTATTCCACGGGTGATTGCCTCGGTTAGCGATTTAAGGAGCTGAAACAGATAACTTGATTGGAACCAAGTTTTAAGTGGTGTAAAAAAATAGCAATAACGGAAATGCCCAAATAAGAAAGCAAGAGATGGGTGTTGTTTTTTTCCCCTCCAAGCTTAACGAGGGTCCAGGGCTTTACAATACTCTTCAACCTTGGCAACTCTTAAGATGGATGGGCTTCAACTCCCTGACCTTGCCGGGGAATTCTGGGAGTTGAAACCGACCCCTTTTAAAGTTGCTAAATTCTCAGTGCAGCTGCTGCTGCTTTTTTTTAATACAGTGCCTTGGTTTGGTCCACCTTGCTATAAATTTTAAAAAAAATATGGCTCATGTAGGCAGGCCTATGTGGAAAGAAAAAAAAAAAAGCCACATTTTCTTGAATGAGTCATTTGAAAACCTGACCCGTTGGAGGTAGATTTGAGTTCAGTTGCATTTACTTTGAATAAGCAGGGGGGAAAAACAAACGCCCGATTCTTTTCTTTTTCATACCGTTGTTTCCATCACCGCCCAAACCGTCTCTTTGATCCTCCTTCCTTCTTTCTGCAACACCACTTGGGGTCCCCCTGTGGGGGTTTAGACCCCCACGCCCAACCTCCCTTCTCCCCAACCTTTTCAGCCCACTGGCGATGATGAGACTGTTGACATCCTTCTTCTTCTTCTTGTGCCATATCCGTTATTGGACGTTGGCGATCATGTTGGCGATCCTGTTTTTATCAGCAGCCGCACGAAAAAGTGCCGTTGAGTTTTGTCCAAACCAGTCCCCTAGATTTTGAAGCCATGATGTTCTTCTTCTGCCTGGACCTCGTTTGCCTTCAATCTTTCCCTGGAGGATTAAATGGAGTATGCCGTATTTTTCTGGGTGTCGCATCACATGTCCGAAATATTCTAACTTTCGTTTTTTAATCGTTTTGATGATTTCCCTTGGCTTTCCCAGGCGGCTTATCACCTCCTCATTTCTGACCTTGTCAACCCAGCTTATACGTTAACAGCCGCCTGTAAATCCACATTTCAAATGCTTCTAGTCTCTTCAGGTGGCCTTCTGTCATAGACCAACTCTCTACTCCATAGAGCAGGATAGAAAAAATTTAGCATCTGACAAGCCTGATTTTCAGTCTTAGGCTTATGTCGTGACTGCAGAAGACCTTTTTCATTTTGAAAATCCTTGTCTTCTAAAAAAACGATGCACAGAAACCTCTGTGAGGAAGGGTGGGGGGGGAAAAAGGGGATTTACTATCCTTTGCAAAAACCGAGCGTTCGCTTTCCTGCAAACCAGATGGCTCAGGAGTGACTTCAGGGCCCAAAAATCCTTCCCCGGGTTCCTGTTTAGCCCTGTCTGCCTGCCAGCCTGTCTGTCTTGTGGTCACAGCCCGCCCGCCCTGCACGCAGAAGTTACACGGGGTGAAGTTGGAAGAAGTAGTGCAGTTAGGCGGAGCTGCAAAAAAAAATAGGTCACTGGGTCAGGAACAACAAGTTCTGACGGTTTGCAACCGCCTCCCACCCCAACCCGTGTTTATACGGGGTGTGGGGTGTGTGAAATGGGTCTCTCTCCTTCCTTCTGTCTGTGGGTAAAAGGCAGAAGAGGAAAGGATCAGCCCTGTGCCAAAGGAAGTGCCATCCGATTGAACCAGCATTTGCTTTCAATCAGGGCTGGAGAAAGCGGAGAAAGCAGGCCCTGTTTCATTGATTGTTGTTGCTATTATTCTTATTATTCTTATTATTTTTTTAAAAAAAGGAAGCCATTGTTTGAAAGCCGCAAAGGCTGAGAACCATCCAAGCGGCTGCTTTATTCCCTTTATTTTCGACAAGTTTGCTTAAACCGGTTAGCCAGGCCAGGAGGAGTTTTTCTAATTGGGAGGGAGGGTGAAAAAGGTTTTAGTCCTTTTTTTTTTCTCTCTCATCACTTTCCACCCCGTTGTGATTTAGCCCTGGTGGGTGGATGGATGGATGGATGGATGGATTGGGGTTTGGGCTCGTTTGGGAGTTGGTTGCCTTACAGAATAACAGACTAGAAAGAGTTGGAAGGGACCTCGGCGGTCTTCTAGTCCAACCCCCTGCTCAAGCAGGAGACGCTCTACCATTTCAGACAAATGGCTGCCCAATCTTGAGGGCGGCGATCGCGTGACCGACAGTGGAGATGTTGCAACGGTGTGAAAAATGGTCCTGAGTCCCCTTTTTCAGTGCTGTTGTAACTTCTAACGGTCACTAAATGAACGGTTGTTAGTCAAGGACCACCTGTAGTGGCTTGAGCGAGAACTGTAGGTTAATTTGATGGACCCCTTTGTTTATTTTTTTTGGCTATTATTCGTGGTGGTCTCAGGAATCTTCTCCAAAGTTCAAAGACTCTTCTGACCTCCTCCTCTTCCTCCTCTCTAGAATGTTACAGAGAAAACCCGTTCTCTGCCCTAGTAACTCTGGTTTATGGCAATCTTAGCTTCTTAGATGACTCTTCTTGGTTCGCTTAGGCAGACAAACACCCCTCCTTGCCTTTAGGGTGAGCCGAAACCCTGGAGATGTGTGCCTGCATGCAGGAGAATGTGCCAGCGGCCAATTAGCTGTGCCGCGGTGAGGGACAAAGCGATTCCTTCAATTCACTTTCTGTCTTGAAATTCCAGCGGTGCAAGTCTCCACCCGAGTGCAAATGTCACCTGTGGCTGGATTGCTCTTCTGCTCCTATGACTCGGTGGAAGGACTATTCCTGGAAGCCACTGGCTTGTGGTTGACCTGAGTAAACAGCAGCAAAGACCCTATTAAAGAAAAGGATGGCTGCGGCTTCATTACGGGATTATGGTTAGGTAATGGGGGGGGCAGCGTGGGTGGGGGCCTCCTCTGGTTTCCTTGTCGAAGCTGCCCCCCCCCTCTTATTCGCTTTTGTGTCAGGGCTTGTTTGAGAGAGGAAAACATCCGCTTTGGCAGTTTGGCTAATCACCGTGCGTATAATTTTATGAAGGATTACCTTTGAACAAAGGAAAACCCAATACAAACTTCACGGAATAAAAAAATAAAAATAAAAAGTGTAGAGAGCGGAGCGGAGCGGAACGGAACAGAACAACAGAATAGAATAGAACAGACTGCAGAAATGGAATAGAATGGAATGGAATAGATGGAATAGAATTAGAATTAGTAGAGTAGAGTAGAGTAGAGTAGAGTAGAGTAGAGTAGAGTAGAGTAGAGTAGAGTAGAGTAGAGTAGAGTAGAGTAGAATAGAATAATACAGAATAGAATGGAATGGAATGGAATGGAATTAGAATTAATAGAGTAGAGTAGAGTAGAGTAGAGTAGAGTAGAATAGAATAGAATAGAATAATACAGAATGGAATAGATGGAATAGAATTAGAATTAATAGAGTAGAGTAGAGTAGAGTAGAGTAGAGTAGAGTAGAGTAGAGTAGAGTAGAGTAGAGTAGAATGGAATGGAATGGAATGGAATGGAATGGAATGGAATATAGAATAGAATAGAATAGAATAGAATAGAATAGAATAGAATAGAATAGAATAGAATAGAATAGAATAGAATAGAATAGAATAGAATAGAATAGAATAGAATAGAATAGAATAGAATTTATTTAGTCGTGTGGTTAGACACACAAGGAATTTGTCTCCAGTGCCGAAGCATTCAGTGTATTTGCAAAACAACAGAGAAAGAATATAGATAAATAAAAATAGAAAAGAGAAGAATACACTAAAGACTGAATCTGGTGGCTGCACTAACATAATGCAAGGTAGAACACTAATAGAAGGAGATGTATAATTGGTGCCTGGAGGATTTGCATTTAGTAACTGAGAACGCAAATGTGCACATTGTGTAGTTATTACTTGCTAAATGAGGAACGCAGATTTGAGGCCAAAAGAAACACAATTAGTTATTGGTAGTGTGCTTCACCTCTAGGCTAGACATAACGGAGAAAGCCGTGTGACTTACCATGCACGCAAGGAAGTGTTTTGTGATCCTCGTTACAAGCTCATCGACTCGAATAATTTTAATCTTACACAGATGAAAATTATTCGAGTTGATGGACACAGTGGTGGTTTTCATGGAGAGGTTTTGCAAAGAACCTGAACATTAGTATATCTTTAATATCAAATGTCAAGATGAAGAGCTGTCCTTTTCATTCTGAATTCAAAGAATAGGCACTGTTTTATGTGGAATGCTGTTGAGATGAGAGCTGAACTTTTTGTCCATGAGACTGTTGTCCAAGACGATAGATGAAAATGGATTTGTACTGGGCCCACACTTGAGAAGGACCGCCCCAAACATCTGGCTTTCATTTGGACAAGGACCAAGAAAATGACCGTCTTCCTCTTTTGATTTAGGGCCAAAATCAGATGTAATTCTGGCATATATCTAATCCCCAAATCGTGGATTAAAAAAAAATAAATCTCTGCTTCCACATTCCATCACAATTAGTGGGCATGGCAGACAATGAAAGTTGGAACCATCAAAAACAGCTGCAAAAACATGAAAAAAATACAAATATTCACGTTGAAGAGCTTCATGAAGGAAGGATGGTTAGTTTATCCCCCTCTCTGTTGGCTGATTACAGTTTAAGGACTTGGAAAAAATAGATTTGTAGAAGATGATTGGCAGATGGAATAAGGGGCAAATGCTTCCTGCTGCAAGTCACCTCTTCTTACTAAGGTCTCCTGGCCAACATATGTGTGCTAGAATAACAGAGCTGGAAGGGACCTTGGAGGTCTTCTAGTCCAACTCCCTGTTCAAGCAGGAGACCATATACCATTTCAGACAAATGGTTGTCCAATCTCTTCTTAAAAACTTCCAGTGTTGGAGCCTCCACAACTCCTGAAGACAAGTCGTTCCCCTAATTAATTGTTCTCTCTCTCAGGAAATTTCTCCTGAGTTCTAGGTTGCTTCTTTCCTTGATTGGTTCCCATCCGTTGCTTCTTATCCTGCCTTCAGGTGCTTTGCAGAATAGGTGGACCCCCTCTTCTTTGTGGCAGCCCCTTACATACTGGAACACGGCTATCATGTCACCTCTAGTCCTTCTTCTCATTAAATTAGTCACACCTAATTCCTGCAATCGTTCTTCAAATCTTCTAGCCTGCAGCTCCCTCACCATTGTTGTTGCTCTTCTCTGCATTCTTTCTAGAGTCTCAACATCTTTTTTTCTCATCATTCTGGCAACACCATGTTTGTTTTTTTTCCTTTTTTTAATATGTTGGAGGAGCTTCAACGCATGCCGTGATGCAAGCACCATCCGAAGGAAGAATGGGCAGAGACAGTTCCACCTACTCACTCAGCTCAAAATGTAGGTTAAGGTGCTTGCCAAGGCTGTCCAAATGTACCATGATGATGGATCTACAACTTAGCCCATGTCCAGGGCATCACCTGGGAAGAAAGTGTAGTTGTCATTTTTTTTCTTCTTCTTCAGACTTGTTGGGGTTTCTGATCAAACAAGTTTGGCAAGGTTTTTTTTTCTTCTTCTGCCAAGGATTTCGACGCCCTACAAGTCTCTGTGATTGGAGAAGATCAAAGGTCTTTGACTCTGGAGCAGCAGATTGAGGTCTTTTGATGAGGGCCACATATGGCTCTCAAGAGAGCATCAGTCATGTTTTTGCCCCGTCACAGGTGGGCTGGCTACACATCCCAGAATATAAAACTCTGGTATGAATTCTTCTTACCTGTAGCCACACCTGGTCGGTGGAACTCCCTGCCAAGGGAGATGTATTTGGCACCCCTCCCTGATGACAGTTTGTCATAGAAGGCCTTGTTCCTGCAGGATTTGGGGCTTGCTGATTGGATGAATTATTTTTCTAATGCTGGCTGTTCCTTTTCTAATGGCGGGAATGCTTTTAAATATCTTTCCCCCCCCCCTCCAGTACCCATTTTGCGTAGCGTTTGTAAAGCATATGGACAGATGAATAACTTTTTAAAATAAACAATATTTTTTTTAATAAATCAACGTGAAGGTTGCCTTGTTACTATTATCTAAGATTAGTCCCTTATAATAGGTGTCCATTCTACGGTATAAACGGGGCAAAATCCTTTTTAAAAAAAATATAGCAGTATTCCAATATCTGGAGGGGTTGCCACAAAGAAGAGGGAGTCAAGCCATTCTCCAAAGCACCTGAAGGCAGGACAAGAAGCAACGGATGGAAACAAATCAAGGAGAGAAGCAACCTAGAACTAAGGAGAAATTTCCTGACAGTGAGAACAATTAACCAGTGGAACAACCTGCCTCCAGAAGCGGTGAATGCTCCAACACTGGAAGTTTTTAAGAAGAGACTGGACAGCCATTTGTCCGAAATGGTATAGGGTTTCCTGCCTGAGCAGGGGGTTGGACTCGATGACCTCCAAGGTCCCTTCCAACTTTATTATTATTATTATTATTACCTTCCACTTCACATATTTTCCCAGTTTGCTCCTGTTCAACAAAGAAGAGGCTAATTTATTTATTCGCAACGTCTCCTTAAAAAGGACTCAAAGCAGATAACGAGAGAGCTTTTACAGCAGTGTGGAAAATGCTCAGGCAGCAGTTTGAAAAAGACACTGCAGTCCCCCGAAACAAGCCTTGATCTGGAGTTAGCAAAAGAGCACGGGTGAAGCTTGCAAACAGCCATCGGACGTTTCTTCCTGAGAAACGGAAAAGTTGGAATAAAAAAAAGGTTACAGGCTTACCGGAAAGAAATCCAAAACAACAGTAACAAAATCCCCAAACCACCTAGAAATGATGTTGATGGTTGCAAGTGCAAGGAGTGGGAATAAGTCCTTTTTCTCAAGTATAAGTTGGAGCGTTCGGTAAACAGGAAATGAAGAGTTGTAAGTTAAGGAATTTTTTTTTCCCCAGTGGATCCGAGCCTGCTTGCTTTTTGGAGCTGCTTCTGGCCAAAGGCAAAATGGAAAGGATCTTGTCAACAAGGGCACCCATTGCATAAAATAAAACAGCGAGTGCAGAAACGTCGAAAGCTATAAGCAAGGTACCACAATGCGCAGGATATTAACCACAAACTATTTGCAATAAAACGTACACACAGGTAGTCCTTGACTTACAACAGTTCGTTTAGCGACCATTCAAAGTTGCGACATCACTGGAAAAAGGTATTTATGACCGCTTTTCACACAACCGTTGCAGCGTCCCCCCCCCATCACATGATCAAAATTCAGATTCTTGGCAACAGGCTCATATTTACGACGGTTGCACTCTCTCTGGTCATGTGATCCCCTTTTATGACCGAAGTCATTAGAGAAGACAAATGCACTCAACTGTATTACTAATTTAACAACTGCAGTGATTTTTGCTTAACGACTGGGTCCAGAAAGGTCATAAAATGGGGCAAAACTCACTTTAACAAATGTCTCACCGAGCGACAGAAATTTGGGGGTCAATTGTGGTCGTTAAGCTGAGGAAACACACACACACGTATTTTTTTCCCCACAAGTGGAAAAAGTGAACCCCCTCTTTACAAACGGGGAGGGGTTTATGAGTAACAAAGAGGTCATAGCAACCCGTAATTATAACTCTGAAAATTTAATTGGATTTTATTCCAAGCCGGGCTCTCCCTACCTTAAACTAGCCCTGAACAATAAAGCTATTCTTGAAATTCCTGTTTAGGTGGAGAGATGCCTATAAAACTTTCTCAGAGAACAAAAGAAGATTTATAAAAAAAAAATACCGGGACTTTGGCACCACAGAAAAAGATGCTAATTGAGTGTGCGGGGGGGGGGGGGAGTTGACGTGAATCTGCTATGAAAACAGGAGCTTTGTTGTGGTTCGTAGGGAAACGCTGCTTGATGACGGAAGAGAATTTGGCTTCCTTCATCAGTGACCTTCAGATTTCCATCACTTGGGAACGGCATGCTCTTTAAGCAGCCCCATAATGTGGTTTCTCTCCCCCCCCCCAGTTCAATATTTAAATAAAAGAGGCAGCTTTCACTAGAATAGCTAATGGGTTCCAATTGCAACCTGCTTTTTTTCTAAACAAAAAATAAATGCAGAATAACAAGAGTTGGAAGGGACCTTGGAGGTCTTCTAGTCCAATCCCCTGCTATGGCAGGAAAACCCTATACCATTTCAGACAAATGGCTGTCCATTCTCTTCTTAAAAAACTTCCAGTTTTTGAGCACCCACAACTTCTGGAGGCAAGCTGTTCCACTGGTTAATTGTTCTAACTGTCAGGAAATTTCTCCTTAGTTCTAGATCGCTTCTCTCCTTGTTCAGTTTCCATCCGTTGCTTCTTGTCCTGCCTTCAGGTGCTTTAAAACATAGCTTGACTCCCTCTTCTTTGGGGCAGCCCCTGAGATATTGGAACACTGCTATCATGTGACCCTCTAGTCCTTCTCTTCATTAAACTAGACATACCCAATTCCAGCAACCGTTCTTTATATGTTTTAGCCTCCAGTGCCCTGATCATCTTTGTTGCTCTTCTCTCCACTCTTTCCAGAATCTCAACATCTTTTGCACGAATTGTTTCTCTAAATGCAGTCAGGCTTGCTGGATACTTACTGAGGTTTTTTTGCAGTTGGGAAGATATGGCTGTGACGTTGGCAGAGAGATCTTAAGTCTTAAAAAAAAAAGGACAAAATAATTCTGCACTGATAAACATAGCTGGGATGGGGTTTCTTGGAAAATGCTTAATGAGCTTATTATGAAAAGGAGTTCCCCCCCCCCCTCCAGCTCTATTTGCCTCTAGATAATTTACTTTTAAATTCATCCATTTGTGGTGGAGGTTTGAAGGTCATTTATGCAAGACCTTTATTTATTTTTAAATTACTCCACCGAGAAAGAAATCCTGCAAGATTTTTTTTCCCCTGCCTATCTTCTCTAAGGGGAGATTGTCTTAAGTTCAAGGTCAATTTTATTAGGGTAAATAAAGTACCTTTTGTCTAGCTATTCCTTTTGTTGTAGAATAAATGCATTGACAGAGTAGTTTTAGAAACACCGTGAGCTTGTTCACTGAACCAAGGAAGTGGAATATAACATAACATGATAACGGAGATGGAAGGATCCTTGGAGGTCTTCTAGTCCAACCCCCTGCTCAGGCAGGAAGCCCTATACCATTTCAGACCAAAACCTAGGTTGACCCCCCTCTTCTTTGTGGCAGCCCCTGAGATATTGGAAGACTGCTATCATGTCACCCCTCTATATACACACCCAATTCCAGCAACCGTTCCTTATATGTTTTAGCCTCCAGTCCCCTAATCATCTTTGTTGCTCTTCTCTGCACTCTTTCTAGACTGTCTCATAAATTGTTCATATAATTGTTCTTTTTCATTTTATGTAGGAAAAACTATTGATAGTAAGATATTGAGGAAAAAAAACTATTGATGACAAATACACACCTATATATCTGCACATAGGTTAACATATATGTTCAGTAATTCATCAGTTTATTTTCTCTGCTATCCCTGGCGTTCTCTCCAAACTCTTAAGATCTGCCAAAATTACTAATAGGAAGATACGAGGACCAATCTCTGGGTCTGTTCCTCTGATTAGAAGCGTGAGTTTCGAAAAATCTGTTCTACTTTCTAATGTATTCTTTTGGGTGTATCGTATCTATGAAATTCTAACTCTGCCCCCAGTTCTCTGCGGCCATGAAGAACTGTTTGCAAAATTTCTGCCAGGCATCACAACATGTAGCCTGCACAATAAAAATGCAATCCATTAGCCACCCACATCTTTACGTCTCTCTTGTCTGTTTTTTTGCACCTTCTCTAAATGTGGTTTCGACACACAATTTATATTTGTCTCTCCAAAAGTGAGATGATCTCCATCAACGGTTTGATAGCATCCCTTGGGAACGGCGCTTCCTTAAAAGAGGGGGGGGGGAGAGAGAGAAATTGCCTGCAATTGGACATATCACCCGATGGATCCATCATTATGTATACAACTTTGTTGCAAAGCATGCCATGAATCGAAGTGGCACTTTTGATTCATGGCAAGAAGCCAGCAATTTGCTCCACAGCCTTTTTGTAACTAAATGCAGGAAAGAGAGGCAGAGAGTAATCTCATGAATGGAAAAGCAATATGCATTTCCCAGAGAATAACAGAATCACAATTAGAAGGGACCTTGGAGGTCTTCTAGTCCATCCCCCTGCTCAAGCAGGAGATCCTCTACCATTCCAGACAAATGGCTGTCCAGTCTCTTCTTAAAGAGCATTCACAACTTCTGGAGGCAGGTGGTTCCACTGGTAAATTGACCTCACTGTTAGGAAGTTTCTCCTTAGTTCCAGGTTGCTTCTCTCCTTGATCAGTTTCCATCCGTTGCTTCTTGTCCTGCCTTCAGGTGCTTTGAAGAATAGCTTGACTCCCTCTTCTTTGTGGCAGCCCCTGAGATATTGGAAGGCTGCTAATCCTGTCACCCCGACTCCTTCTTTTCATTAAATTAGACATTCCCAATTCCAGCAACTGTTCTTTATATGTTTTAGCCTCCAGTCCTGTGATCCTCTTTGTTGCTCTTTTCTGTACTCTTTCCAGAGTTTCTACATCTTTTTTTATAATATGGTGACCAAAACCAGATGCAATATTCTAAGTGTGATCTTACGAAGGCTTTATAAAGTGGTACTAATACTTCACGTCACCTTGCAAGAATTGGGTATGTCTAGTTTAATGAAAAGAAGGACTAGGGGTGACATGATAGCAGTATTCCAATGTCTCAGGGGTTGCCACAAAGAAGAGGGAGTCAAGCTATTCTCCAAGGCGCCTGAGGGCAGGACAAGAAGCAACTGATGGAAACTAATCAAGGAGAGAAGCAACCTAGAACTAAGGAGAAACTTCCTGACAGCTAGAACAATTAACCAGTGGAACAACCTGCCTCCAGAAGCGGTGAATGCTCCAACACTGGAAGTTTTTAAGAAGAGACTGGACAGCCATTTGTCTGAAATGGTATAGGGTTTCCTGCCTGAGCAAGGGGTTGGACTAGATGACCTCCAAGGTCCCTTCCAGCTCTATTCTGATTGAAATTCCTTTTGTTTCAGGTTGTAGCTCCGACTTTAACCCCAGATTGGCAGTTGGTCTTGTTTAAGTCAAGTCAAGAGGACCGGAGGCAATGGGACTTTTTCAGGTCAGGCTTCCTTGTTTGTTTGTTTTTGTTTTTTTAAAAAAAGAGGGCCTGAAGAAACTATCCAAACAGACCCAACAACCCTTAGAAACGTCCAGCCTAAGCAGCCGATTGGAAAACCGAGCAAAACCGGGTCCCAGGCGACCCTGGAAAGGACCGGCTTCCTTCCCCTTCGCCCAGATCGCGCTCCTTTCCACGGGGGGGGGGGGGGGTGGGGGGGAGGGAAGAAGGTGGCACGGTGGCTTCTAGTCTCGCCTTGGGCACAAAGCCAGCCGGGTCACCTTAGGCCAGCCACTCTTCCTTAACCCCCAAAAGGATGCAACGGCAAACTACTTCTGAAGACTCTAGCCAAAAAACAAAACAAAACAAAAACCTGCAGGGACTTTGTCCGGGGAGACTCCGGGGAGTCAGGACGGACTCGGAGGCAGTGACAGACACACACACACAGACACACACACACACACACACTTGGAGGGCTGGAGGGGGAGTCAGGACTGACTCGGCAGTCACACACACACGTACGTTTTGGAGGGCTGGAGGGGTCAGGACCGACTCGGAGGCAGTGACACACACACACACAGACACTTGGAGGGCTGGAGGGGGAGTCAGGACTGACTCGGAGGCAGTGACACCCGCGCACACGCACACACATACGTACGTTTTGGAGGGCTGGAGGGGGCCCGGAGGAGGGAGGCGCGCTGGCATCACTCCGGATCCTGGACTGGCTGGCAGGCGGCTGCTTGAGCCCACCTGTCCTTTCCCCCTTTCCTCCAGCGCGGGGGTCCCCGATGGAAGCCCCCCCCCTCCGCCAAGATGCAGCCTCCCCTGCGCGCCTCCTTCCCACCCTCCCTCCCTCCCGCTCGCTCGGCCGGCCGGCCGGCTCCGTTGGCGAGGAGCTGACCTACTTTCCGTGCCAGGCGCCCCAGCGCGGACGGGAACGCGCGCGGGCGCCCTGGCAAGCCCGAAGGACGCGCCCGGCCCTCCCCTTTCCCAGTCCCTCCCCAAGCCGTGCAGCAGCAGCAGCGCCCCTCTCGCTTCCCTCCCTCCTTTCCCCGTCTCCCCCCCTCCAGCCCCGGCCCGGCTTCTTTTCGCGGGGGCGTCCGGGGGCGCGCCAGGCTCTCCAGCCGCCCCTTCTCTCCGCGCGCCCCGGAGCCCCGCAGGATGAGGTTCCCACTGAGTCCTCCGGTGCGCGCTCCCGCCTGCGTGTCCGCGCCTCCGCCTGCCCGGGCGGGGATGCCTCAGGAGGGAGGGAGGAGGAGGAGGAGGAGAGGAGGAGGAGGAGGAGGAGGGCTAACTCCAGCCGCGCTTCGCGGAGTTACACAACCCGTCGGGGCAGATCGCGCGCGGCCGCCGCGAGTTTCTCAAGCCGGTGGCGGCTCTTGGCGCTGCCGGGTTGGCGCTGCGCGGGCATCTGCGCGCTTCTGCCCCCTTCCCGGACCTTCTTTTCCAAAGTCTTGGGCTCCTGTTGAATTTGGTTGGCTTTTTTTTTTTTTTTTGCATCCGTTTTGTTTTGTTTTGTTTTGATCCTTCGGAATTGTCTCGCTCTGGGCTTTGGCTTGTCTACTGGGGAAGCCGGAGGGAAGTAAAAAGATGGTCCGTTGGGTTTCCCCGGCGCTGGGCTGGGCGTCGGAGGCTCCCGCCCTGGATGGCCCGTCTCCCTAAGGCAGAAGGCCACTAAGGTCCGGCTGGAAGCTTCGGGACGCCTTTTCTTTTCTTTTCTTTCCTTTTTTTTTTTTTTTTTGGCGAAGCGGATTTTCAGCCTCTCCTCCTCCCGGCACCGAAGTCAGCCCCGGAATCGTGGCCCGGAGCCTCTTTGCACCGCTGGGAGCGAGTCTGGAGATGCCAGGTAAGGCAGGTGGGTCCTTCGTGGCGAGCAGGTGGCTTTGGAGGGTTCCTTTGGGCAAGCAAAAAGCAACCCACTCAAATGTCCCCAAAGCGCTTTTTTTTTTTCCCCCTCCAAAAGACCACCGGACTTTCTTGGGTTTCTGTTTTTCTTGGAAAACCTTTCGCTTCTCAACCCAGAAGCTTCTTCAGTTCTAACTTCAGATGAGAAGTGAAACGTTTTCAAAGAAGAAAAAAAAAACCCAAGAAAGTCCAGTTGCCTCTGGGGGGGGGGGAAGCACCTTTGGGACAACTTTTCCCTGGATGATTGAGAATCTCCACAAACAACTCCCGTAGACAATCATCAATGTAAGGTGATTTCCGGCACCCTCAATGCTTCTATAGTGGCTGTTTTCCTCTTGGGAGAACTCCTCCGGAATAACTTATTGCCCAGGATGCAAACATGTGAGTAATTTAGTGGTTCTACTCTGAAGCCTTCAGCTGTTTCCTACCGAAAGAAAGAAACCTCAGGGACTTCTAAGGATGCGTTGCGTAAGGAATCCAGAAATAAATCCAACTCTGAATTCATCGACTGGCCAAATCAGAAGTCAAGAACAGCGTGAGATATTCTTTGGTAGATTGGGAGGGATAATGGGGGGTTGGGGGGGGAAAGGGGGGTTGGAGATGCTCTTCCAGGTAGATTCTCCTTCTGGATCTGATCTGAACCTAGAAACGAAGAACGGATGCCCTGCCCTTTGCTTCTTGAGAGTTTTGTATGAGCAAATGAGGAAAGTAATTCTGAGTTTTAGGAGATGTTGGAGACCACGAAAGATCAATGCGTTGGACTTTCTACTCTGCTCTCCTGATTGGCTTTAGGGTTTCTGAGATTTACAGGAAGAAATTCATTAGGATGTTCTGACACTTGAAGCTACCTGTCCCTCTACAGGTAGACACTACTAGGATAAAAAAAAGTAGTGCTCCCAGCCTCCTTTTATACCAAACCGCTGTAAACACCAAACCGCTGGAAGCTTTAAATTAGATGTCCTCCTTCCAGCTGGCAGAGGAACTTGTTGGGAGCACACGGTGCGCAGGGATTGAACCCGATACCTCGCTGATTATTGGCTGACCAAAATTGTCGATTGATTTTTTTTTCCTTCCCCCTGGGTGGTGCTGAGAGCATGTGATGAAGCTATGACCAGGTGACTCAACGGGGTGTCATCCTAACCACCATCTTGCCCGGGCATCCATCCTTTTTATAGGACATGCCACTGTTCAGAATGTCAGATCAAGAGCTGTCTGTCAGAGATAATAATAATAATAATAATAATAATAATAATAATAATAATAATAATAATAATAATAATAACAACAACAACAACAACAACAACAACAACAACAACAAAACAACAACAACAACAACAATAATAATATAATAATATAATAATATAATAATAATAATAATAATAATAATAATAATAATAATAATAATAATAATAATAATAATAATAATAATAATAATAATAATAAAAAAAAATAATAATAAAGTTGGAAGGGACCTTGGAGGTCATCTAGTCCAACCCCCTGCTCAGGCAGGAAACCCTTTACCATTTCAGACAAATGGCTGTCCAGTCTCTTCTTAAATACTTCCAGTGTTGCACCTCTGAAGGCACCATAAGTGGGGAGGAAGGTCTGGAGGGAATCGGAAAGGAGAGGACGGTTTTGGTGGGCCCACCAAAAGTACGACCACAGTTGAGCCCAAAATTTATGTTGCTAAGCCAGGCGGTTGTTAAGTGAATCTTGCCCCATTTTAAGGCCATTCCTGACCCGGCTGTTAAGCGAACCCCTGCAATTCTTAAGTGAGTAACACGGTTCTTAAGTGAATCTGGCTTGCCATTGAAGGTGGCCAAAGGGGATCACGTGACCCCAGGACACCACGACCGTCGTAGCCCTGAGTCAGTTGCCAAGCCTCTCAATTCTGGTCACGTGACCATGGGGATGCTGCGACGGTCATAAGTACAAAAAAATGGTCATAAATCGCTTTTTTTTTCCCAGTGACATTGTAATTTCGAACAGGCACTAAATGACGGTTGTATGTCGAGGATTATCTGCAATGCCTTTTGCTTCAGTGAAGCTGGTGAGGGAGGCTGGCTGAGAATTGGGGTCAGCCAGGGGTCACCTTCCCTTTTATAAGAAAAATTGCATTTTGGAAGTTTTGTTTTTTTTGCAAATGTTACCCCGTAGAACCTTAGTGTTGGCTCGAACCTCAAGCTGTATGGCATATAAATTTAATAAATAAACAAACCTCATCTGAATAAGTGACAGGGTCTTTAAACTCTCCTGGGAATGGTGCCTCTGCTAAGAAGGGAGGGTTATTAATTACAAGGGGTTTGTTTTGCCTTGCCAAGGGAGGGCAGCTTTGATCTAATTAATGAGACAAGACGTTCCATTTATTCAGACTCTGAAGTGTCAGAAGTCCACCTGTTTGCTTGTGTGTGTGTGGTTATTTTTTTAAAACCTAAGAAACAGATAGCCCTTGCATACCTGGAGTAGCTGGTCCTAACTGATGAGGTTATTTTTCACCCGGTCTTGGGGTTTATTGTAGGGTTTACCCTAATTGTCGTCGGAAGGTTAATTGCTTTGATGAATTTAAACCAGCTAAGTCTGGATGAATTTGCATATGGAAAAATCAGTTCTGTTGCCAGCCACAATTTCTTTCCCGCAACACACACAGATACACACAAACACAAAAAAACTTGTTTTTAGATGATGCATAAATGTTACATAGCAGATATTCTTTTAGGAGAGGCATTCTACACTGCGTGCAACAGAAAATAAAATGCCAGGGCCTCTTGAAACTGGAAAAAATACAAATTGTAATACAAAAAAACCTGTTCATTAGGATGCTTTTTTACATACACGGTTCCTAGCATTTTAGTTTAAAATCATGATTCTCTTCTCCCTATTGCCTAGCTAATATATTTTTTTATTAAAAAGCTGATTAACCTACCAGTTAATCAACTCTTATACATGTTTACTCGGAGGTAAGAAGCACAGTAGACTTTGTTCAGAGTGAACTACACTGTACTCAGTTAGACTTAATCTAAGCAGGTATACATACCTGTGGTGGAAAAACTGATTTAAATTTCAGCTTTAGAGTATTTGGTATCTAAGCTCTAATAATAAAATCAGTGTAAACAAGTTTCAGACAAAGCTACAGGGAAGGAAAAAACTGCATTGATTTTTTTTTTAAAATGCATTATACAAGGAACAAACTTTTCCTTTTTTTCCACTGAAAGGTTGTTAAACCGTTTCAGTGATCTACACAGACAGATTGGGTTTTGAAAATCCGTAGTGTTATAATTAATGCTTATTCTTTATCGATAGGTCATAATTGCACCATCAGTGTACAGTATAGACCAACAGATTACCGAGAAGATAATAGGCAGAACTGAATTTTAAGCAAGTTGGATAACTTCAATAAAAGCCGATATACGTTATTAAAGCCAACGTAATGGATGTTCGGTAGGGCATTTAAAAAGTCCTATCTTTTATTTGGATAAAGAAGATATTTGGCTAAGAACTTTGGCAGAAGAGTTTCAAAATGCAGTTCCTTGAGACTGCAGCTTTCTTGGCAGAATTTCAAAATGGCTGAATTTTGAAATCATTTTTCAAACATTCCTAGTCTGGCCAGCAGCTTTATAATTCCCAGTTGGACTTCATAAAACTATTAACTAGAGCCAACTCTGTTAGTTCTTGAGATCATCCAAGGTCAGCTAGATATTACCACCTCCTAAGGCTAGGACAAATTAGGTCTGGATCCCTTAAAAACGACAACAACAAAACTCCTAATCCCAGCCCTATCTATTATTGTGCCCAATTGTCCCCCCTACCCTTTTTCAGGTTTCCCAAAAGAAATACAACTTCTGGAAGCCACAAAGTTTGCTTGGGACACTGACCATCATTGGTGACCAGCAGAAGTTGGTAAAAGACATTGCTAAGTCAGAAGCATCTGCGGGAAGGGATGGCCAAAAAAGCTATGATGGTGACCTTGACGACACAAAGGCGAATTGCTTTCAGTGTCCACCAAGACATCCATAAAAAGGGGTTTGATAGATGCATCCGCCATCTAATATTTTTTAACACCCTCCATGGGTGCTCCTGAGATCACTTCAGCCCTCTAGTTGTCAAGCTGTTAGATTTGAGATCACCACCAAAATAGATAGAATAGCATTCTTTATTGGCCAAGTGTGATTGGACTTCTTCTTTTTCTGCCATATCCGTTATCGGACGTTGGCGATCATGTTGGCGAACCTGTTTTTATCAGCAGCCGCACGAAAAAGTGCCGCTGAGTTTTGTCCAAACCAGTCCCTTAGATTTTGAAGCCATGATGTTCTTCTTCTGCCTGGACCTCGTTTGCCTTCAATCTTTCCTTGGAGGATTAAATGGAGTATGCCGTATTTTTCTGGGTGTCGCATCACATGTCCGAAATATTCTAACTTTCGTTTTTTAATTGTTTTGATGATTTCCCTTGGCTTTCCCAGGTGGCTTATCACCTCCTCATTTCTGATTTTGTCAACCCAGCTTATATGTAACAGCCGCCTGTAAATCCACATTTCAAATGCTTCTAGTCTCTTCAGGTGGCCTTCTGTCAGAGACCAACTCTCTGCTCCATAGAGCAGGATAGAAAAAAATATAGCATCTGACAAGCCTGATTTTCAGTGATTGGACACACAGGGGATTTGTCTTCGGTGCACACGATCTCAGTGTACATACCAACAACAAATTTATGACAGGTCATAAATCTTAGTTACAATCATTAATCAATCATAAGACCCAAACAACAAGTGATAACTCATAAGATGCCCATAGGAGAAGAGAGTAGGAAATATAGAAAGATGAGAAATAGCAGTACAGCCTATACAACATGGGTAAATTTCTTAGGCTTAGGCCTAAGACAGTGCTGTGGGAATTGTGTTCAGCAGAGTAATGGCACAGGGGGGGCGGGACTATCTTTGAGTCTAGTTGTTTTGGTATGCGATGTTCTGTAGCATCATCATCTTAAATTGAAACAGATTATGTCCAGGATGTGAGGGGATCTGTAAGTTTCTCAGTTCATGCAATATACAGATCCTCAATGGAAGGCAGGCTGGTTGCAATTGTTTTTTTTTTTCTACAGTCCTAACTCTCCTTTGAAATCTGTACCTCCCCTGTTTGGTTGATGTGCCAAACCAGACAGTTATTGAAGTACGAATGACAGACTCCGTAATTCCTCTGTCGAACTGTATCAGCAGCTCCTTGGGCAACCTGAGCTTTCTGAGTTGATGCAATAAGAACGTTCTTTGTTGTGCCCTTTTTAATGACGGTTCTAACGTTAGCTTCATTCCCTCAGAATTGACTAAGAAGTCAATCTGTTATACCATGGGTTGGCAACCCACAGCTCCGGAGCCGCATGTGGCTCTTTGAGCCTTCTCCTGCAGCTCCCAGCCTCCTCTGCCATTTGCAGAGAGAGAGAGACAGAGAGAGGCACTTGCGCTTCCCTTCTCTCTCTCTCTCTCTCTCTCTCTCTCTCTCTCTCTCTCTCTCTCTGTTTGTGTGTAAAAAAGAGAGTGGCCTCACGCTGTTCTCGGACAAGCTGACAAGCTTATTGGGTGGGGCTCCTGCCTTTGCTGCGTCTCCACAGGAAGCAGGAAGCAGCAGAAAGCAGCATATCTCTCTCTCTCTCTCTCTCTCTCTCTCTCTCACACACACACACACACACACACACACATATTCATGCACAGCAGCCTCTATTTCTTTTTAATTAAACTCTTCAATCAAGCCCCTCCCTCCTGCGCGCGCACGCACGCACACACGTGCGAGTTTTGCGGCTCCCAGTGTTTTCTGTGGGAAACGGGTCCAAGTGGCTCTTTGAGTGTTTAAGGTTGCCGGCCCCTGTGTTATACCATCTATTTGGCTAAGTGGTCCTTTGCGTCCAAAATGAAATGAATTGAGAAGTTCTAGACATGTTTGAAGTTTACTATTTAGGACGGGTGAGGGATTGTCAGGACTACGTGAGGATCTGTTGGCGTTTCCGAATCATTTCCAAGATTTTCTTTGGAGGCGCCTCCAACTCTATACTAAAGGTGGTTTAGTTTAGGGTTAGATTTTTCCCCCTCTTTTAAGCTCATAATTATTTAATGTGCCTTACCGGATGCGTGATGAAGCAGTGAAGAGTAACAGTTGTAAAAGTCACCTTCTCATTAGAGAGACGTGACTGTCAACAAAGTTTTATAGCACAGTGTTACAAGCTCGGCAGTCCTCTTTTTTGTGGGTGTTGAAAATTCGGAGATCTGTTCTCTGCCCAATTAAAACAAGATTAGATTCAGTGTGAAATAAGGACGCTCGTATTTCTAGGAGATAGCAACGTTGCGTTCAAGTCACTCTGATTGAAGACCCCAAAAGCTAACAATTTTTGCTGTTAACTTTTCTCCCTGCCCTATTTTCTCAAAATTCTTCTGAAATGACAAAATCTCGACCCAGATCGTGTTTCCCCACTGTAACCATTTGAAGATGCGTAGACTTCAGCTTCAAGAATTTCCCAGCCGGCGTGGGAAATACGTAGCACTGCACCCCACTGGTTCTCTTTTGTATAGTGTGCACCTAGCCAGCTGCATTTAAAAAAACAAAACAAACAAAACAAACAAATGCAACTTGGCTTAGGGTGATGTGTGAATCTCTTTTGCATGTAGTTCTATGCAGGGATGACTCCACTCTGTTTAATCCTATTAGGCTTTAAGGAATGAAGTGTGCCTAGACCTGCTTTTTTTTGTGGCAGAAAAGATATGCACCGTTTCCTGCCTCAGTGAGAACTAGGGCACTGTTCTTCCACTAGTTAAATCCAGCAGATCACCAGAGCCTGGGAATCTGTGGCTGTCTATAAGTTGCTAGATAAACTCCTGGAGATGTTTCTCTAGCAATTGATAAATAGCAACAGGTAATTCTTGACTTAGGACCACAATTGAGATCAGAACAGAGCTGGAAGGGACCTTGGAGGTCTTCTAGCCCAGCCTCCTATATCATTTCAGACAAGGGTCTGTCCAGTCTCTTCTTAAAAACCTCCAGTGATGAAGCACCCACAACATCTGGTGGCAAGCCGTTCCACTGGTTAATTGTTCTGTTAGGAAGTTTTTCCTTAATTCCAGATTGCTTTTCTCCTTGATCAGAATTGCCCTTGCTGAACAAGGCAGTTGTTAAGTGGAGCCTGCCTGACTTTATGACCCTGTTTGCTAGGGTTGATGTAGGAGATGACCAGGCTGAGCTGGAGGGAGGGGGTCAAATGCGTCATGAGCCACGCATCCCTGCACGCCCGCAAAAGATCTAAGTCCAGCCCACCTTGAATGCCTTTCTTATCTCCCGCTCATTTCCCTTGACTTATTAGTTGGCCAGATTCTTGTAGAGAGCTTAAGCTTGTGAGAAATCTTTATACTCATTTGAACTGCTTGATTCTCCTGATTTCCCCGGGGCCTGACAGTTCTTAAGCGAATCTCTGCAGTTGTTAAGTAAAATGTGGTCATTAAGCAAATCCAGTTTCCCCCATTGACTCTGATTGTCGGAAGCCGGCTGGGAAGGTCGCAAATGGTGATCACAGGACCCAAAGATATTGCAACTGTCATAAATACACACCCCTTGCAAAGCACCTGAATTTTGATCGCCTGGATGCTGAGACAGTCACAAAAACAAGGACCAATCCAAAGTGAACTTTTCAGTGCTGTTGTAACTTCAAACGGTCACCAAACGAACAGCCAGGAGTTGTGGATTACAGCTAGTCCTCAGTTTACAACAGTTCATTTAGTGACCGTTCAAAGTTATAACGGCACGGGCAAAAAATGACTTATGACCATTTTTCACATGTGACCAAAATTCAGACGCTTGGCAACTGGCATGTACTTAGGACAGTTGCAGTGTCCCGGATCACGTCATCCCTTTTTGTAACCTTCTGACAAGCCCAGCCAATGGGGAAGCCAGTTTCACTCAGCAACCAAGTTGCTTACTTAACAATTGCAGCGATTCAACTGTGGCGGGAAAGGTCGTAAAACGGGGCGAAACCCACTTAACGAATGTCTCACTGAGCAACTGAAATTTTGGGCTCAGGTCCAGGACTACCTATATATCAACTCTCTGGAGGGCTACAGATTCCCTTCCTTAATATTGACAGAAAACGAAAGTTCTTCCCAGGTTACCTCTTTGAGAAAGTTGCCTTTTTATTGTTGTTGTTGTTGTTTTCTTTCTGGTTTTATTATGCCTCTCGTGTGCAATGCGTTACCCAGATTGAGAGATGAAAAAGAGTTACTCATGCCACCTCTAGCGCAGATAATTTCCTGGAAAACAAAGGACAAAGAGTCAGCCAGCCAGAGAGGCAAGGCACCCAAGTCTGAAGTCATGAGTTCTCGAATGAGGAATATTTAGGAACTGTATGTATAGAATATCCAACGCCTCCTGTTTTTGCTAGAAAACGAAAACAACTTGAAATGGGTAGCCTGCAGTCCAGATCTGGTACATGATAAGCAGGCCTTTGTGGAGAATTCAGAATACTTAGAAAGAGCTTCGCTGAAAGAGAACGTTCTAAAAGAAATCTAATTTTCTTTCCTCCAGTTATTGGGTGAACTCGATTTAACAGAGTAACAGAATTGGAAGGGTCCTTGGAGGTCTTCTAGTCCAACCCCCTGCTCAGGCAGGAAACCCTATACCATGGCTGTCCAATCTCTTCTTATAAACCTCCAGTGTTGGAGCATTCGCAGCTTCTGGAGGCAGGTTGTTCCACTGATGAATTGTTCTCACTGTTAAGAAATTTCTCCTTAGTTCTAGGTTGCTTCTCTCTTTGGTTAGTTTCCATCCGTTGCTTCTTGTCCTGCCTTCAGGTGCTTTGGAGAATAGCTTGACTCCCTCTTCTTTGTGGCAACCCCTGAGACATTGGAATACTGCTATCATGTCACCCCTAGTCCAATCATTCCTGGGAAACCGATCTGAGTAAACTTGAATGAGACGGCGACAAGTTCGTGCACAGACCACTGTTAAATCCAAATTCTTCTCTGCCGTTGTGTCAACCAAGTAAGCCATCAACAGAGGAAGCAACAGATGCTGCATCTTGATATTGATATTGGCACAACCTGTTTTAGCTTCACGTCTTAGCTCTCTGCTGATTTGAGACAGTCCAGAGGTGCTTTGCCTGTATTATGTCTGATCAGAAAGTGCTGCTCACGATTAGATTTATCTCCAGATGTTTAGTCTGTTGGCTCAATATGATCTTTGCATCTGCATGTAGTCCTCGGCTTATGACCACAAATGGGGAGGGGGACGTGATAGCTGTATTCCAGTATTTGAGGGGCTACCACGGAAAGGAGAGGGGGTCAACTTATTTTCCAAAGCGCCAGAAGGCAAGACAAGAAACAATGGATGGAAACTCATCAAGGAGAGAAGCAACCTGGAATTAAGGAGAAACTTCCTAACAGTGAGAACAATTAACCAGTGGAACAACTTGCCTCCAGAAGTTGTGGGTGCTCCAGCACTGGAGGTTTTTAAGAAGAGACTGGACAGCCACTTGTCTCAAATGGCATAGGGTCTCCTGCTTGAGTAGGGGGTTGGACTAGATGACCTCCAAGGTCCCTTCCAGCTCTGTTCTGATTCTATTGACACTGTGGCGCAACGTTGGTTCTCCAGCTGTTGAGATGGGGGTTTAGGTAGCTGTGATCCATCAGGAAAAAAGGTCCACTCCTAGATTAGAAGACACCTCATCCTTCAGCTTCATAAGGACTAGCTTTTAAATGCTACCTTTTGAATTGTTCCACGCATTAGCAAACTCTGAATGACTAAATCTCAACAGGTAACACAGGTGTTACTTGTTCTACCGGTGCCAACTTGGAATGGAAGAAGGAACTGTTTATTGCAATGATACATTGATTGGCATTCTTGTTTCCATCACTGGGTGGTTTTTTTTGTTTTTTTTTGTATTTGGTGTGCCGTTTGGAAGGTGTTTGTGTGGGAAAGGATTGCATTCAGGAGCCATAGTACTTAAAGAGATGATAAGATGGTCTGTTCGGAGCGAAATGGACTGAGCAACCCCTCCAGCGATCACAATCTTGTTGAATCACGGTTTGTTAGATTATATGGTCTATAGTTCCTCAACTTGAACATGATCCAATTATACAGACTTAAGAATTGCTGAGAAATGGAATGGAATGGAATGGAATGGAATGGAATGGAATGGAATAGAATAGAATAGAATAGAATAGAATAGAATTATGGGGTAGAATAGAATAGAATAGAATAGAATAGAATAGAATAGAATAGAATAGAATAGAATAGAATAGAATAGAATAGAATAGAATAGAATAGAATAGAATAGAATAGAATAGAATAGAATAGAATAGAATAGAATAGAATAGAATAGAATAGAATAGACATAACATAGTTGGAAGGGACCTTGGTGGTCTTCTAGTCCAACCCCCTGCTCAGGCAGGAGACCCCATACCCTTCCAGACAAACGGCTATCCAATCTCTCCTTAAAAACGTCCAGTGATGGAGCTCTCATAAATTCTGGAGGCAGGTTGTTCCACTGATTAATTGTTCTAGCTGTTAGGAAATTTCTTCTTAGTTCTAGGTTGCTTCTCTCCTTGATTAGTTTCCACCAAGTAGGGAGAATGACATCTGTCCATCTTGAGGGTGCGCCCCTCCCCAGTTGGGGAAGCCTAATAGAGACAGTTGATATCTAAACTCATTTGTTTGAGAAGAGCTTTTGAAGCAGCTGCTCGGGTACCACGTATGCTTTGAGAAGCAGAAGCAAATGAGAAGTTCCTCCTCAGGTTGACTCACTGACTGTAATTTAGCTCAGATGAAGAGAACGTAGTGTTTTTTTAAATAATAGTTGGGAGTTCAGATCCCAGTCAGTGTGAGCAAGGACAAGGAACTATGGGAGTTGTAGTCCAAAGCACCTGGAGTGCCTCTGGCTGCTTACCTCCAAATGTAGTTAGATTCCATCTTCAGTAGAGAAGCTGTTAAGTGTATTTATAACCTGCATTTAGAACACACATATGACATTTAGATGAAGCTATCCTGTTACATTATTTAAATTTTAATGCCAAATGCTGATATTATCACGCAGGGAAGAAGTTCGTATGTAAATAACTTGCCTGTTTTCAACCTGTTAAAATGCCGGGAGTGATATTCCACCACAAAAGAGAATAGTTGAATTTTTATTTATGACTCGACAAGGAAGAAACAAGGCTAAGACAGATAATTGCCGTTCCCTTTGATGTCCAGGGTGAAATATCTCCACGCTTCGAAGTCAGCTACATTGTCTATCGAAGAATTCAACTCGGTGTATGGATGTGGTGTACCCTGCTTTGCGCCTCTTGAAAGATTTGATTATAAGTTTAGTAAAAAAAAGAAAAAAAAGAAGCTTCCCAACTTTCCCTGCTGCGCGTAATGTCAACTGAGCCATTCAAAGAAGCCACATCAGTGTTACAAACCGACCACATCAACAGGAGTTTGTCAGATTGGGTAACGTGACAACCCGTGATTAACATTAAAAAAATGGCAAAATGTTCTACCCAACGCCCGTCGGTGGAACAGGTGGGAGGAGAGTAGCTTGGTCAGTGTTGTTAATGGTCCTCCTACATTCAGGAAGTTGTTACCTCCTTCCATCAAGACAATAATTGTGTTTACATATTGTGCTAAGCAAGGCAAGTCTGGGCTGCTTTTCTTGACCCGAAAGCATCATCAGATGTTGGACAACAGAAGGTTTCATCCAAACGGGAGGTGATTAGGTCTTGTTTTGGTACCACCTGAGTTACTTCTGGGACCACCTGTGTAATCCTTCCATTCATCCAGATCCAATAAGGGTGGGATCCTCTAGATCAGGGGTAGGCCACCTTGGCTCTTTTATGACTGGTGGACTTCAACTCCCAGAATTCCTGAGCCAGCCATGCTGAGGGGAAAGGGAGAGGTTTCCAAGCTGAGCCATGCCGGCTCAGGAATTCTGGGAGTTGAAGTCCACGAGTCATGAAGGGGCCATAGTTCCCTCATGCTGGGCTCAGGAATTCTGGGAGTTGAAGTCCACGAGTCATAAAAGAGCCAAGGTTGCCTACCCCTGCACTAGATCTCCTGAACAGAACAGTGTCATCTGATAGATAGGATCCAGGAAGGGTGTCTTCTCTGTTGCCCTGCCTGGAACTACCTACACATTCTCTCTGTCTTCCAGTGTTCTTTTCCCCCTCCAGCTAAGTTGAGGTTCACAGGTACATGATCATAACAGAAAACTGGGTTTATTTTTTTGTTTCTCTGATAAAACAGTACCTCCATAATGAAAGGCTGCTCTGGATTTCATGTTGGTGGGTTGGTTCCTTCATTGACCAACCTATAGAACTGATAATCAACCATCAGAGTGCAAAAGGTAAACGAGCAGGTGGCCCAGTGGTTAGGATGCAGTATTGTAGGTTAATTCACTGTTCACTGCCAGCAGTTCGATCCTGACCGGTTCAAGGTTGACTCAACCTTCCATCCTTCCGAGGTCAGTAAAATGAGGACCCGGATTGTTGGGGGCAGCACACTGTAAACCGCTTAGAGAGGGCTGTAGAGCACTGTGAAGCGGTATATAAGTCTAAGTGCTATTGCTAACTCTGCTCA
Source organism: Azemiops feae (assembly GCA_023970755.1). Classification (NCBI taxonomy): domain Eukaryota; kingdom Metazoa; phylum Chordata; class Lepidosauria; order Squamata; family Viperidae; genus Azemiops; species Azemiops feae. The sequence continues at coordinate 215,835 of JALGBA010003994.1, read as the reverse complement.
CCGCCTAGAGTTCGATCCTGACTGGCTCAAGGTTGACTCAGCCTTCCATCCTTCCAAGGTCGGTAAAATGAGGATCCGGATTGTTGGGGGCAAGAAGCTGACTCTGTAAACCGCTTAGAGAGGGCTGTAGAGCACTGTGAAGTGGTATATAAGTCTAAGTGCTACCGCTATTGCTATTTAATAAGGTTAAATCATGGCAACTGGACCATTTTGGGGAGGAACCCTTCAGTTGGTATGACAAGAGTTAGTACATCTGACTCTCTGCCTAAATCATTTTTTTACTTTATTTTGACTGATGAAGTTACTTGAATGAGTAAAGAAACATCTCAGAAACTTTGGTCCAGTGGCCAGGATTTAACCTTTTTAAATACTTTTGGCCTGCATGAATTGAGTCTTCCTTGAAGAATTGAAAAGGTGCTAGCTTAGGTTTCCTTCTCTAGCTACGCAAGATATTACAGAATCTGGGAGTCTTTAGATAAAGGTCACATACATTTTTAACTACTGCTTCTGGCATTTTGTGGTGCCTTCGTTGTCCACCAACTCATTGGTTTTGACGGTGTGATATGGCCGAATAAATCAACTGTTTCTGAAGCATACTTGAACAGAGGGATTTGCTGCAGTCAAGGTGGAATAACTTGGGGTGTGGGTTGTATTTTTGGACAATTGGATGCTCCAGATGAATTCCTGCATCTCTGAATTTGAGGAAAGATCCGATTTAAAATACCTGGCACGGTTGAACATGTGTCCAGACTGATAATGGGGAGATCTGATTAAGTTTTAGTGGACCTGCGCAGTTTCTAGCCTCTCCTTAGAGGCACAAGTTATCCTCAAATTTTGATTTTGGGTTTTACCAATTAGATAGACTTGACGTTATTAAAATGGCTAGCTGATACTATTTTGTAAAAGTAAAAAGTTGAGCTTTGAAGTTGATACTTTACTTTGCTGCACCAAAGGAAGTCGGACGCCATTTTTTTCTTTTTTTGTCTTCCCTACCTCACTACTCTATTCCCTTTTCCCTTCCCCATCTTTTCCGCTGTTTACTTTTGTATTTCATTGTATTGTATACTATAAACTAGTAAAACTTTATACAAAAAAAAGAAGAAAAAAAGAACACAAGTTATTCTCTCTTGCCCAGAGTTCTAATTTTGGATTTGGGGAACTTCTACACTGCAAATGGGCACATGGAAATTAAAGAAATAAATCAACAGACAAGGAGTAGATCCTGTTAAGTTCTGTCTGTGCTGAGTCATATTATTTTCTTAGTTGACTTATCTTATTGTCCAGTCAAGCAAAGGAACTGTAGCAATTAAGGTATATATACTTTAAATGAAACACATTAAAGCCGAAGCTATTTGTTATGAAGCATTTACAACAATCACAAGCCATATAATGTGTGGTGAGGAGCATCCTTAAGTACTAAAAGGTTAATTCAGGTCAATTTAGCAGACGTTTTAAGTATAAATAGGCTGGTTAGTTCCAGGTTGCTTCTCTCCTTGATTTGTTTCCATCCGTTTGCTTCAGACAAATGGCTGTCCAGTCTCTTCTTAAAAACTTCCAGTGTTGGAGCACTCACAGCTTCTGGAGGCAGGTTGTTCCACTGATTAATTGTTCTCACTGTCAGGAAGTTTCTCCTTAGTTCTAGGTTGCTTCTCTCCTTGATTAGTTTCCATCTGTTGCTTCTTGTCCTGCCTTCAGGTGCTTTGGAGAATAGCTTGACTCCCTCTTCTTTGTGGCAGCCCCTGAGATACTGGAACGCTGCTATCATGTCCCCCCTCGTCCTTCTCTTCATTAAACTAGACATACCCAATTCCAGCAACTGTTCCTTATATGTTTTAGCTTCCAGTCCCCTGATCATCTTTGTTGCTCTTCTCTGCACTCTTTCCAGAGTCTCAACATCTTTTTTACATCGTGGCGATCAAAACTGGATACAGGATTCTAAGTGTCATCTTACCAAGGCCTTATAAAGCGGTAGCAATACTTCACGTGATCTTGATTCTATCGCTCTGTTGATGCAACTTTTTTTTTTACTTCTATTATTTTACTTCTAAAATACGGCTAAAAATTTCGACCAAAAAAAAAAAAGGGAAGAAAAGAACAAAACGATGCAGAAATGTTGCTGGTTAAAGAACAAGAAAGACTGGCTGATTCTTGCTTTTGATGTAATCCCAGATTGTGTTTCCCTACCTTTGTGTCATATCCCACTGAAGGGAGATGTAAAAGGAGGTTTGGCCCTGGGCTAGGAGTGATTCTGGTGGCTTTTTAAAGACATTTGCGTTACATAACCCACACGGCGTAGATGAAATTTATTTTGCCCGAGTTATTTTCACTTGCTGTATTTCCCACGTGCCTCGTTCCTTGTTGACAAGAAAAGAGCATTCTGCAGTCAACAGCAAGAGAGTGGATAATAGTTTCATCTTCTGGGCTTCTGACACCGTTTCTTAATCTGGATTTATTTTGGAAAGGCATCCAGGTAGAATAATCTGTTCTGGACAAGATGATATTCCAGCATCTCACTTGAATTCGCTGTTGAAAAAAAACCTGATTCATTAGGATGGCGTTGAAGGAATTTATATAATTCCAATAGCTGATTTTTTTTTCTCTTTCATTGTATTTTTTTCTTTTAAATTAAGCACTGGATAAAATTTAATCCTGTTTTTGTGTTTGTTAAAGTCTGATTTAGGTTCCTTCCTTCCTTCCTTCCTTCCTTCCTTCCTTCCTTCCTTCCTTCCTTCCTTCCTTCCTTCCTTCCTCCCCCCTTTTAAAGCCCCCTCCCTTTTTCCTTTGAAGTACGTTAAGATGGGAATTTTCTTATTTTTTACCACACAGTTTTAGTTAGGTTTTTCCCCCCTATAAAGTGTACCATCTTCTATACACTGATTATCTATTTATATAGATAATACATCAGTTCTTTAGTTCTATATCTACTTAGTTTGTGTGTCATATTACAAACTATCTTTTTCCCAATGAATGCTGATTTCTGAGAAAGGATGAACACAGTAAGAGGCTTATGGTTTTAGTTCGACCACTTTCCATGGAGGAAGTTACAATTACCAAAGAATTCAATGACATTCATCCCTTCCAGATTGATGGAAGACTCTTCTCTTCTCCGTCGCATCCAAGAAAAACCAATTGATGCTGCAGATATCTGGATACAAAGCATGCATATATAAGATGCACGGATATTGGCTTCATACGTCTTTGATGTGGTCATCCCCGTGTGTATGTCTGCTACATTTAACTCGTTGGAAATCATCCATATTTTTTTTTTTCTTTCCTTTTTCTTTTTCTTTTTCCTGGGTGGAATATTAACGGACCACTCAGAGAGGAATAGATTTTGAATGAAACAATTCCAGCTGATAAGCTGTGTTCCTAACAATACAAATCATTGGCGCTTGTCAGTTACACCTCCAAACAAGTGGCTGGAAATATCTGGGTTTGTTGTTGTTGTTGATAGTTGCGAAGTCGTGTCCGACCCATCGCGACCCCATGGACAACGTTCCTCCAGGCCTTCCTGTCCTCTACCATCTTCTGGAGTCCATTGAAGCTCTCGCCTACTGCTTCAGTGACTCCATCCGGCCACCTCATTCTCTGTCGTCCCCTTCTTCTCTTGCCCTCCATCTTTCCCAGCATTAGGCTCTTCTCCAGTGAGTACTTTCTTCTCATTAGGTGGCCAAGATACTTGAGTTTCAACTTCAGGATCTGGCCTTCTAAGGAGCAGTCAGGGTTGATCTCCTCTAGGACTGACCGGTTTGATGGCCTTGCAGTCCAAGGGACTCGCAGGAATCTTCTCCAGCACCATAGTTCAAAGGCCTCAATTCTTTTGCGTTCAGCCTTTCTTATGGTCCAACTTTCACAGCCATACATTGCAACTGGGAAAACCATGGCCTTGACTATACGTACTTTTGTTGGCAGGGTGACGTCTCTGCTTTTTAGTATGCTGCCTAAATTTGCCATAGCTTTCCTCCCCAGGAGCAAGCGTCTTTTAATTTCTTGGCTGCAGTCCCCGTCTGTGGTGATCTTAGAGCCCAGGAAGATAAAATCTGTCACTACCTCCATTTCTTCCCCATCTATTTGCCAGGAATTGAGAGGGCCGGATGCCATGATTTTGGTTTTCTTAATGTTGAGTTTCAAGCCAACTTTTGCACTCTCCTTCTTCACCCGCATCAAGAGGCTCTTTAGTTCCTCTTCACTTTCTGCCATTAGAGTGGTATCATCTGCATATATCTGGATTAGGGAAGGGGAAAAAAACCACCCTTATTGAGATTTGAATCATAAGCCATGAACAGGCTTGATCAGATTAGCCAAGGCGGAATAAAAATAGCACTAAGCAGAAATGAACGAAATGTGTCGTTGTGTTCCAAATTGGAAGAAGGGACAGAGCCTAAGTTTGGATATTGGATGGTGATGCTTGCCCTGGCCGCTAGTATATAAAAAGTGAGCCAACCCCACTCTCCTCTAGCACTGATGATGCTACCTAGTTGGGCAATGAAACGTCTGCAAGAAAACCACCAAGCTCAGAGAGCACCAAGGAGACCAAGCTCAACAAAACAACAAATGTTTTCTTCTAAAATTTTCCATCGCTTCGGAAAGCCCATCTGTTGTTGAGTGGAGCTTCAATCTTGTCCTTTCCTGGAATTCAAGTCTGCCTCCTTGCTTGCCTTTTGTACATGCTCTCTAGAAAGGAAGCAGGGAGAGGCTGAGGGAGAGGCCAGCCATTAGCCCTCTTTAACACCCCATAGATGTATTTCCAGTTGGCTTGTTCATTGATGGAAGAGAATCTTTGTAGCTCAGGGCTGAACTGTGGGGTCCTTGGTGCTCTCTGAGCTTGGTGGTTTTCTTGCAGACGTTTCATGACCCAACTAGACAACAGCATCAGTGCTAGGAGGGAGTAGGGTTTGTGGGGAGGCGAAGGAAAGGAGGAGGAGGAGGAGGAGGCCTGAGGTTTACGTGGTGCTTTCTAAGCTTGGTGGTTTTGTTGCTTGATGCTCTCTGAACATGGTGGTTTTCTTGCAGACATTTCATTACCTATGTAATAGCATCAGTGCTAGAAGGGAGTAGGGTTTGTGGAGAGGAGGAAAAGAAAGAGAAGGGGAAAGAAGGAGGAGGAGGAGGAGGACAGTGGGATCCTTGGTGCTCTCTGAGCTTGGTGGTTTTCTTGCAGACGTTTCATGACCCAACTAGGTAACATGATCAGTGCTAGAAGGGAGTGGGGGCTTGCTCTCATTTTAAATACTAGAGGCTTGCTCTCTCATGAGGGATGGGATGGTCCACACCCATTTTAACCATCTCCTGGTTCAACATTTTCTTTGCAAGAAATGCCGACAGCTGATTTGCTCTCAGCAAATCAAACGAGGGGAAAAAAGGGCTAGAATCCCACCAGGAGAGACTCCTGGAACGACGAGACACCAAGAGGTGATTCAGTTACCCATTTCCTCCTACTACTCTCCCCTTCCGTCCCCTGCCACTCCCGTCATCTGCTTGGAGATTATATCCACGGCATTAAGAAGGTCACTGGGCCACAAAGCGGAGTTCAGCTCTGAACTGGAGGATTTGGGGATTTGTCAGCCACACGGGGTGAAAGAGGAACGGTGACTGTGGCTCCTAACAGCCTTCCAGATTTCTGCCCTCCTTTGTGGCGCCTTTAACTTTGGCTCGAAATAGCACGTGCAGAGTTTTAAAAGGGTGGTGAAATTAACTCCTACATCTCCTTGCCAAGATTCGTTTTTAATAGAGGAGGTAGGAGAAGCTGGCCAGCATTTAGAGGGAAGATTTAAAGATTTAAACCCTTGAGTTACCGCCACAATTGAGACTAGTGTACAAACATGGCTCTAAAAAAGTTGCTGAGATAATAACAGGTAGTCCTCAACTTACAATCATTCACTGGGTGACCGTTCAGAGTTACGACGGCGCTGAAAAAAAGGGACTCACGGCCACTTTTCACACTTACGACCGTTGCAGCCTCCCCACGGCCAGGCGATCAAAATTCAGATGCTTGGCAACCGGCTCACATTTGTGACGGTCGCCGTGTCCCGTGTGACCCCCTTCTGCGACCTTTTTGACAAGCCAAGTCAATGGGGAAGCCAGATTAGTTAGGTTACTAACTTAACAACTGTGTGGATTCACTTAACAACGGTGGCATGAATTGGGATGGCCGTAAGTCGAGGACCGCCCGCATATCAATATTTTCAAAGCTGTATCCTCTGAGCCAACTATGTGTTCAGAACTAAAAAAAATCTGCTGTCCAAACAGTGGGCGATTGTCATGACTTTAGGGAAAAAGGTGGAGCCAAATCGGATTGGGAACTTGGCTTTAAGAGAGAGAAGACCCTTATTCTCTCCCTGTCCAATTTTTCTCCCGGCTCCCGAACCCTCAGAGATGTAGTTGTGATGTTGACAGTGAGTAAAGTTGGCCTCGGGTGCTAACAGCAAGGAGTTTGCCGTGACCAAAGATAGAAAAGTCTATCTTTTCTTGATTTTCCAGTCTTAACTCAGAGCCCCAGGGTTTACTTCTGCTTTACTACCCAATTTATGACCTGGTCCAACCCTGCTGAGCTTCAACAGGTCAATCGAGGCCAGCTCAGGTCATGTGACTCTAATCTGGGAAAAAAAAAGCTTGCTGGCTGGCAAAGAGCCGTCTTGGAAGCCGGCTGAATGCCAGAGCGCTTTAATACAGGTGTGGTTGCAGGTTCTGACTTTTATTTGTGTGCATTCAGGACATTTTGATTCATAATGTTGGAAGCCGAAGCCCTGATTTATATACAGCTAGTCCAGTGGTGGGATTCAGCCAGTTCGCACCACTTCGGCAGAACCGGTAGTTAATTTTTTGTTGCCCAGTCCCAGAATGGACTTCCGGAAGTGGCATCCACGCAGAGAACCGGTTGTTCACCTGTTCGAATCCCACCACTGAGCTAGTCCCCGACTTACAACGGTTCGTTTAGTGACCGTTCGAAGTTACAACAGCACCGAAGTAGGACCGTTTTTCACAGTTACGACCTTTGCAGCATCCCCAGGATCACATGATCAGAATTCAGATGCTTGGTAACTGCTCCATACTTACGACCGTTGCTGTGTCCCAAGGTCACGTGATCACTTTCTGTGACCTTCTGCCAGGCAAAGTCTATGGGGAAGCCAGATTCACTTAACACCCGGATTACTAACTTACCAGCTGCAGGGATTCGCTTAACAAAACTGTGGCAAGGAAGGTCGTAAAACGAGACAACCTTCACTTAAATGTCTCACTGAACAACAGAAACGTTGGGCTGAACTGTGGTTGTTAAGTTACATTCTGTGTTTAGTTCGCACAAAGGACATGCTGGGACAATCACCTCCCTGTATTTCAAGTTTAAATCCCCAGGATTAATTTGCTTTGGAGTTTTGCCCTTTTTCCCATCTATCAGGCTGTTCTGGAAGTTATTATTACTGTCATTCCTAGCCGTAGATCACTCGAACTCGCTATTTCTGCCCTTGCTCAGCTCTGCCTTGTTTTCTTTCAGCAACGGCCAGGCTGGATAAATAAATCTTTGGCCACACCCAGGCAGGGCAACCAGTATTTTGATACCCGCCTTGCTCAATTAGTCTGGCATTATTCTTCCCGAATGCAGATGGGATTGCCAAGGCACTGCCTGAATGCAGGCCAGCTTGTGCAGGACTGTTATTGGTGGATGGATTGACTGATTGTGTGCAATCCGGTTGGCCTCGACTCTCAGCCACCATCCCAGCCGTAGAGGGCTGTCCGAACCCGAGTGCCAAAATCGTCATTGTAAATACTAAAGAGGAGAATGAAATCATCATATATGCGTTCTTACATGCCAGATACAAAAGCTTAAAACTGCCTAAGACTTTTCATACGCCCTGTAGCGTGTGTGTTCGTGTGTGTCTGTGGGTGTGTATATAAAAAGATTTCATTTTATTTTATTTTATTATTTTATTTTATTATTTTATTTTATTTTATTTTATATTTTAATTTAATTTAATTTTATTATTTTATTTTATTTTATTTTATTTATTTATTTTATTTATTTTATTTATTTTATTTATTTTATTTATTTTATTTATTTTATTTATTTATTTTATTTTATTTTATTTTATTTTATTTATTTTATTTATTTTATTTATTTATTTTATTTATTTTATTTATTTTATTTATTTTATTTATTTTATTATTTTATTTTATTATTTTATTTTATTTTATTTTATTTTATTTTATTTTATTTTATTTTATTTTATTTATTTTATTTATTTTATTTATTTTATTTATTTTATTTATTTTATTTATTTTATTTATTTTATTTTATTTATTTTATTTATTTTATTTATTTTATTTATTTTATTCATTTTATTCATTTTATTTATTTTATTTTATTTATTTATTTTATTTTATTTTATTTTATTTTATTTTATTTTATTTTATTTTATTTTATTTTAATTATTTTATTTTATTATTTTATTATTTTATTATTTATTATTTATTTATTTTTATTTCTCTCTCTCTCTCCTTCCCTCCCTCCCTCCATCTCTCTTTCCCCTTCTCTCTCCCTTATACACACACAAAGAGAGAGAGAGAGACAGACAGACACACTTTAATTTATATAGGACATTGTCTATGGCAGCGGTCCCCAACCTTCCTGGCACCCGGGACCAGATCCCGCGCACGAGCAGGTGAAGCTTCACTCACTTGTCCATCACTTGTGTGGACCGGTTCCTAACAGGCCACAGACCGGTTCCGATCTACAGTCCAGAGGTTGGGGACCCCTGGTCTATGGGGCCTGGCCTTTGCCACGGTATACTTTGAATACGCAACGTGTGTATCTCTTTTTTGTGTGTATGTACGTACGTGTAAACACAGGCGCTTTATGTGTGTATGTATACGTGTGTGTCTGTGTGTATACATGCATATCATACATCTATCGCAAGCATGTTACTACTGTTCTTGGACAAGGAAAAGCGTCAGCTGTGGCCAATTTTGCCTAGAGTTTTTTTCTCGGAGTTTTTACCGTTTGTTAAATGCCACTTTGAGTTTGCAGCATTCTGTGGATAGCAGGAGGCAGATTTTAAGGCTGCGTGTATAGGTGTTTTTTTTAATTATTGCTTTGAGATGAGGTGCTAAACTCCTTCTAAGGAATATGGGACACCTGCTTGCTTTCTTAAATGTCATATTATATGTTAGGAGAGGAGAGGCAATCTGTTTCTTTCCGTTGTGCGTAGAAATGAGTGCTCCATTTCAAAGGTGTGTAGAGGGATTGCTAATATCCTTGTAGTAACTAGGGCTCACCTTAAAAAGGGAGTTTGAAATGGGAATTGAAGTTATAAAGACCAGTTTGATCTACTTGGTTAAGGCACCAGGCTAAAAACCAGGAGACTGTGAATTCTAGTCCCACGTTAGGAAATCTGGCTGGGCGGCTTTGGGCCAATCACCAGGGGATGGTGAGTTCTAGTCCTACCTTAGGCATGAAAGCTGGCTGGGTGACTTTATGCCAATCACCAGGAGAATTGTTAATCTCTACCTATTAATCTAAAATATTGGAAAAATAAGAAAAATAGTAGTTGGAGCTGAGGTGTGGCTGCCCAACAAGTTCTTCTTAACACAGAGGACTTTTTCCCCTCCTTCTTCCTGTGTTAAACCCACAGGTGGCTTGAGTGGCTTGTCTTGAAGGTGCGACATACAGCTGGCCTTGTTCCTCCCATACTTGGCCAATGACTTTCCACGGAGATGAATTACACTCCCATTATTGTTGTGTTTTAACAGGAGTGCAGAATTGCCTCTGGGTTTTTCAACAACAGGTTAAATGGTAACCGTGTAGAATAATGTAATTTGCCTTCATTCGTGTAGAATAATACTTTGCAGCCTTTCATTATGTTGGTGAACAGCCAATTCAAGGACACAGAAATCAAGAAAATATCTTCAGTCCAGGATTTTAATGAGTATGCTGAATAGAACTATCAAACAATTTTCGGGCTGCGCTCCAATCTGAACAAATCCCAAGTCCTTTGGAGAAGGATAAATTCCAAGTTTTGAATAAAATTCCACATCACGTTAATAACATTAAACCTTATTTTTCTTTCTAACATTCTATAACACGGGTGTCAAATGTGACGTGTCACGACATATTGCGACTTTTTTTTGCATTGCTGGAGCTGGGGTGGGTGCGACATCTGTATGATGCAACCGGCTTGCGGGCCGGCAGTTTGACACCTCTGTTCTGTAAGAACCAGCTTGGTCTGTTGATTAAGGCACCAGGCTAGAAAGCGGGAGGCTGTGAATTCTAGTCCTGCCATAGGCATGAAAGCCGATTGGGTGATATTGGGGCAATCACCAGGAGACTGTGAGTTCTAGTCCCACCTTAGGTATGAAAGCCAGCTGGGAGACTTTGGGCCAATCACCAGGAGATGGTGAATTCTAGTCCCGCCTTAGTTATGAAAACCCACTAAGGGACTTTGAGCCAATCATCAGGAGATGGTGAGTTCTAGTTCCACCTTAGGCATGAAAGCTAGGCTGGGTGATATTGAGCCAATCACCAGGAGACTGGGAGTTCTAGTCCTGCTTTAGCCATGAAAGCCAGCTGGGTGATTTTAGGCCGGTTCCTCTCTCTCAGCCCAACCCACCTCACAGGGTGTTTTTTTCTGAGGAAAATAGCAGGTGTGTTGGATATGTTAGCCGCCTGGAGTTATTTGTAAAAATTACAAATTATAGTTCATGCCTAAGGCGGAAATAGGACTCACCATCTCCTGGGATGGGAGATCTGTGTCATTCTTATTATTTGTAAAAAATAATAAAGGTGGGGTTAAATAAATAAGCAAAAGTAAACAAAATGTAAACCATTTGTGTTCAACCTCAGCACCTTTAAAATGGGTGCACTCTAAATTCCAGAATTCCCCACCAAGCGCTAATGCATTTGCAATTATAATGATGGTAAGCAAGTTGATAATCCATTCATCAAATATATTTAGACATTTTTATTTAATATGTTTCTTCTATTCTTGTAGATCAGTGTGTTTCCCAACCTTGGCAACTTCAAGATCAGTGGACTTCAATTCCCAGAATTCCCCAGCCATCATGACTGGCTGGGGAATTCTGGGAGTTGAAGTCCACCCATTTTAAAGTTGCCGAGTTTGAGAGACACAGCTAGCGGTGATTGGAATATGTAAAAAAAGAAAAGAAAAAAAGACTAAAACGTTTGACAGTTTTCCGAAACTTTTTCTTTTTTAGGTTCATTTCCTCCTTCATGGTGGTAATAAAATACCCTTACCATCCCCTGCCAGCCTGGACTAATGTATCTGCAGGATAAAACAGGTAATTTCCATAATCTGAGTTTTGCTCTTGTTGGGTGATTCTGAGTAACCTTCCTTACTCAAGTTGCTCAGTTAGGTAGAGATGGTCATGGAGAAAATTTATCAATGGGGTTACTAACAGTTGACACTGACTTGATAGTAGATAATGAATTAATCAGTCAATCAATCCGTAGCAACGTACTGCAAGCACACGGACTCTTTCAGCCATTTAAAGTACAGATCGTCCTTGCGTTTTGCTTAGTGACTGTTTGAAGTTACAACAGAACCGATAAAAGTGACTTATGATCGTTTTTTTACACTTACGACCGTTGCAGCCTCTCCCTGGTCACGTGATCAAAATTCAGAAGCTTGGCAACGACTCAGATTTACCACGGTCGCAGTGTCCCTGGATCACGTGATTCCCCCCTTTTGCGACTTTCTGACGAGCAAAGTCAATGGGGAAGGCGAGAAAAGTCGTAAAAATCCATCCAAGTTCGCTTGAAAACTGTCTCACTTAGGAACATAAATAAGCCGAGGACTTAAGCCATTTATAAAGCCATTGACTGATCCATTTTAATGTGTGCTGCGGCTGTAGCCAATAAGAACGGAGTCTGTTCAGTGGGTGCTTGATTGTTGGATGAAGAAGAAAAAAGCAAATTTAGGAGGAAAAAAAAATGGAATAGCAGGAAATGCTCTTGAAACCGTTGGCTGGCCTAGGAATCTCGCCAGAGTTGTCTGTATGCAATATTTGGCTGCAATTTCACTGGCTTCTTCTCATTCGAAATGATAACTTGTGTTATGCCACGCCATTGCCAGGAAGATGTCTGACTTGTTGGTTATACTTGAGGGTGATTAAAGAGGACTTTGTGGGTGTAACATGCCACACATGAGATTTCTCTTACATATTGGAGGTAGTGGTTGCCATGCAGCAAAAAATATTTGGCTGCACCCATGTACCCATGTGAAAAATGCCTCTGGGGCACCGGGCGTGGTCCTGGATTCATCGGTGAAAATGCGATCGAACGCCTGGTTTCTGATGGATGGAGGACAAGATTCCAAGAGATATTTTGTGCATGGTTTTGCTGGCGTCTCTTCTCCTTTCCTCCCCTCTGTGTTCTTCCTGGTCAACGCAGGAATCCTACTCCACTTTCTTTCTGGCTTGAATTGTCTGTTGTGGCCTGATGGTCAGACCTGTAGTGTGTTGCCTTGTCTTTAATCCGGATTGGTAAATCTCATGCCAATCAAATACTTGTGAAATTATTTCTTGTTTAGATCTGCTTATTGATCCCAGTTAGTTCCATCCCTCTCGAAACTCAGACTTTATGCTTCATCCCTCTGCGTTTCCACCAAGTAAACCAGACCAAGAAATCAACTCTACAAGAAGACTAAAACTATTTTTTATTGAGGTTGGCTATAATAGAACATAGAGTCCAAGGACTGGAAGTTAAAGTACACCTGCCTACAGGTTACCAAAGTCAGAAACGAATAAATAAATAAGCTGAGATCTATGTCACTCTTTGTGCTTTCTCCTGTGGTCTTTCTTAAAAAGATAAAAATGTGGGGTTTTAACAATAATTATCCGGTGTTATCCTCTTGCTATCTGTTATTGTGACTGTTGTTATTTATTTATGTATTTATTTATGTATTTATTTAAATTGATTGGCTAACCAGCTCCAACTTTGATGGATGTCTATGACTTTTACTCCTTACCATGTTTTAAAAGAGGAAACAGCCACGTCGGTGTGCAAAGAATTGGATAACCGATGCAACTTTATGGATTTGTAAATATAATTGTTGGCTGTACCTCTGGGTATCACAAACTACGCAGCTCAATGAACCAGGCAAGAAACAGAACTTCGGTATTAACCATTTTTTTATGATGCTTATTTATTTATCTGTGTATCAGGTATAGATATAGATGTATGTATAGTGGCATATCTCACAAAAGGGACGGATGTTTCCATTTTGGTAGCACCAGGTGGTGTTTGTTATGCCAACGAAAAAGTGACTGTTGCGTATTTTTATTGCAGAACCTTGTATTGTGTAAACGAGCTGATGGCCGAAGATGAGAAGGACAGGGCAAAGAGGTATAAGGGTTGGGGGAAACCGTTTGTATCCTAAGGGAGCCAGAGGCTGAACTGTCTCCCTCTGAATATCTTGCAGTGATTGTGTTGCTCATGATAACAGCAACAGAACAATATCATGAATGAAGGCAAATATACATGTTGCAGGATCCAATCTGGGTCAGTCACTGGGATGAGAGATTTAGTCTTCCAAGTCTTTCAGATTCATGCTGGAGCCCATCCTTAGGGAACTTCTCAATCTACAGGACGTGAGATTGGAGATTTCTAATTTCTGTCACATCCTGGAGATTGGGAAGTTCCCTGAGGATGGGCACCAGCACGAGTCCAAAAGCTTGGAAGAACAAAGAGCAAAGTGACCGACCCAGATTGAATCCTGCAGAACAAAATCCATTAATCCCTGGGAAAAAAACAGATTGCATATTTTCTCATTTTTGATGGTACGACAAAACAGATTGAAGATAACCTGTTCATTTTTGCTATGCCTAACAAAGGTGACTCAAGGATAAAACTATTAAAGATTTAGTCCAAAACTGTTGTTGTACGATCCTTCTGTTCCTTGAGGACTAGGGAACCCAACATCAAAATCCCAGCAGTAACTTGGTCTAAAATTTGTTGTCTAAAATTTTTTAAGAAGAGACTGGACAGCCATTTGTCCGAAATGGTGTAGGTTTCCTGCCTGAGCAGGGGGTTGGACTCGATGACCTCCAAGGTCCCTTCCAACTTTATTATTATTATTAAGAGTTAGGACACAGCTTGAGATGTTATTTATTTAGGAGCAACCTTTTCCACTGCTGGTGATCTAGGATTTTTCTTTTTCTTTTTGGGGATTACAATTCTCATTATCTCCATTCAGGAAGCTGAAAAGGACAGGAATTCCCCATGCAGGCGAAGGCAAAGAATGAAAAGGCTGAGATTTACAACATGCAATCCATCAAGCGGATTCTTTGACTTTGCCTAGTGTGTGAACTCTCTGCAAACTTGATTTAGGGCTGGGTGCATTACACAAATCCAACCACTTATTTACAGCATAAACTGTAGTTAAACCAACTGGATCTTAAATATGTAGACTCAGTTAAAGACTTTAGACCTTGTAAGTCAAAGAGCTTGCTGGATGAGAAGAAGAACATTGAGGCGTATCCATGGGATCAAAAACATCAAGATGGTAGCTACGATGCTGAGATCAAAGCTCAAAGCTCAAAGGATCAAAGCTCCACCTTCTTTTAATCTGCGGTGTACATAAAACCAGGCGGAGCTTTGATTGCATCTCAGCATTTCTGACAGTACCTTGTGTAGGACCTCAATGCCCTTGTAGATTTGCCCCATGGAAGTGGAATGAAGTTTTCAAGGCAACTTTGTGTTTCCGTTGAGCAGGGCATCACGCAACAAATCAGAGAAGAAGAGAAGGGATCAGTTCAATGTCCTCATTAAGGAACTGTGCACCATGCTTCAAGGGCACGGCCATCCTCTCAAGATGGACAAGTCCACCATCTTACAGAGGACCATTGACTTTTTACAGAAACAGAAAGGTACGTGAGCCACAGGGAAACATCTTGGCCTCTGCTCTTCTTATTACTGTTGTAGAGCCCGTTTCATTTTTTTTAAAAAAAGATATTTTAAACAAGCTGGTCGTGAGCTTGGAAAGGTGAGGGACGGCCCTTGTCTCTCTGCTTTTCCCTTTTTTTAAAAAAAAGAACACATTTTATTAGATTATAGAGTAAAATACAAAACACAAAGCAAATAGAAGGACGCAGTGGGGAGGGGAAAGGGAAGGGGAATGAGGGAGAGAAGGGAAAAAGGAAAAAAAAAAAAGGAAAAAAAAACGTAAGCACCCTCTAACTCCGGGGTTTGAGACTGTGCATATTTTCCAAGCAGACATTTCAAAGTCACCCATGGCTACACCCAGCCCTCAGATGGGACACTATGCAGAGTGGGAGCCCTCCCAGGTTGTTGTGTGAAGTGTGTAGTCCTTTCCTGGTCTCAGCAGGGCCATTGTGAGGATCTTCCCCGTTTTGTGACACGTCCCTCTGAATAATTTGCACAGTGTTGCCTGTCCTTGGCTGTTACCTTTGGAGCAGCTAAGTCGACACCACTCTACAGTGTAGTGCTGCAACTATTCGTTTAGTGACTGTTCAAAGTTACAACGGCAGCGAAATAAGTGATTTAGGACCATTTGTCACACAATCGTTGCAGCAGCCCTGCGGTCACGTGATCAAAATCCGGGCGCTTGGCAACCGGCTCATATTTACGACAGTTGCGTTGTCCCGAGATCACGTGATCCCCTTGTGTGACCTTCTGACAGGCAAAGTCAACGGGGAAGCCCAGATTCACTTGACAACCGTGTCACTAACTTAACAACTGCAGTGATTCATTTCACAACTGCAGCGAGAAAGGTCGTTAAAACGGGGCAAAACCCGTTTAACAACTGTCTGGCTTAGCGACAGACATTTTGACTCAGTTGTGGTTGTAAGTCCAGGATTGCTTGTATGTTTACTGTGTGATTCTCTTCGATCTAACGGCATTCAGCTTCAAACGATGACTTTCCTGTGAGTGTGTGTGTGTGGGGGGGAATTCTCTTGTTTATTTCTTTTTTCACTCTACACATAACTTTATAAATCTGTGGATGCCTCTTCTGACTAAACCTAATAGTATTTGCGTTCCCCCCCCCCCCCGTTTTCTCAGTTACAGTAGTAAGATAAAGTCAGGGTGGTTTCCTAGAGAAAATCCATTTCCTGAGGGGAAAACATAATGTCGCTGTTTTCGTACACCATCTTTAACGCTGCAGCGCTCTTTCTTAATCCAGTTTCTTTTCTTCTTTTCTCTTTCAGAAATCTCCACGCAGACGGAAGCCTATGAGACTAGACAAGACTGGAAACCCTCATTCCTTAGCAATGAAGAGTTCACTCAGTTGATGTTAGAGGTAAGACGCCCTTACACCGAGGCAAGGAGAGGGAAGGAAGAGGTTGCTGGCGGGAGAAACTTGCTAGACTTTGCTAGGAAATATTGCTTGCCATTGGTTAAAAAGAAAACGAAAACTGGGGCTCTCCAGATACCGCTTGAGAACCAGAGTGATACCTAGTTAAGATGTTGAACAATGACAGGGTGAGATTTATTCTCAACCAGAGAAGCTCCATGGATCAGAATCAGAATCAGAATTGAGCTGGAAGGGACCTTGGAGGTCTTCTAGTCCATCCCTCTGCTCAAGCAGGAGATCCTGTACCATTTCAGACAAATGGCTGTCCAGCCTCTTCTTAAAAGCCTCCAGTGATGGAGCACCCACGATTTCTGGAGGCAGCTTCTGTTCCACTGGTTAATTGTCCTCATTGTTAGGAAGTTTCTCCTTAATTCCAGGTTGCTTCTCTCCTTGATTATTTGGACCAGTTGCTCTCCGTCGGCCTAACCCGCCCCAGATGGTTCTTACTGTAGGGATAAAACAAAGTGAGGTCTCTATACTTCTCCTTGAACTATGGGAGAAAAAGAAGAGGGAAGGTTAAGGGAAGTAGGTATGTCTGGCTTAATGAAGAAAAGAATTAGGGGTGACACTACAGCTGTCTTCCATTACTTGAGGGGCTGTCACAGAGAAGAGGGGGTTGACTTATTCTCCAAAGCTCCTGAAGGTAAAAGCAAGGGGTGGAAGCTCATTAAAGAGAGATCAAACCTGGAACTAAGGAGAAATTTCTTGATAATGACAACAATTAATCCATGGAACAGCTTGTTTCCTGAAGTGGTGGGCACTTCATCACTGGAAGTTTTCAAAGACTGGACAACCATTTGACCAGCATAAGGTCTCCTGCTTCAGCAGGGGGTTTGGCTAGAAGACCTCCAAGGTCCCTTCCAGTCCTAAGATTCTATGGGATATAGAGCTAATCAACAGATTGCTGGCTTCTGATTTATGAAATGTTCACCGATCATTGCCAGATCTTGCCTAAGGCCAAATATATCATGCCAACAGCGTTGTATTGTATTTGTGGCAGCCAGTTCCACTTGCATTGTTCAGTTATTCTGATGTAAATGGACCAGTATTAGTGGTCAGTGCCGGAAGACTTGAAGAAAATGGCTCAGAAGACAAAAAGTTCTTTCTGTTTCTGAAGAATCCATCTCTAATCCATGCCTTTGCAATTTGCGCAACTACAACTTTTGCTGTCTGTGCGGACTGAAAACAACTGATACATTTTGCACTTCTGGCCCCTAAATTAGAAATATTTAGGAATTTGCTTACATGGGTTTTAGCAGAATCTGCCATGTAGCTGGTTTTCCTTTGATACTATTCCTTAGCGAAATAAATATTCCACACATGTAGACAGGAGAATGTTTTCTATATCTTGATTGCCTTTCTCCTTTTAATAATAATAATAATAAAGTTGGAAGGGACCTTGGAGGTCATCGAGTCCAACCCCCTGCTCAGGCAGGAAACCCTATACCATTTCGGACAAATGGCTGTCCAGTTTCTTCTTAAAAACTTCCAGTGTTGGAGCATTCACCGCTTCTGGAGGCAGGTTGTTCCACTGGTTAATTGTTCTAACTGTCAGGAAGTTTCTCCTCAGTTCCAGGTTGCTTCTCTCCTTGACTAGTTTCCATCCATTGCTTCTTGTCCTGCCTTCAGGCGCTTTGGAGAATAGCTTGACTCCCTCTTCTTTGTGGCAACCCCTGAGATATTGGAACACTGCTATCATGTCACCCCTAGTCCTTCTTTTCATTAAACTAGACATTTTCCCTGCCACTGCATTTTAAATCAAGTTCTTTCATCTTTTGTGGACTATTTTCTGCGTCTTTCTCATCACAGTATTTCAGGGTGTGGCCTGGCCTAGAATTACTGCAGTTTGACTATTTCCTTCTCATAGATATCCAGTG
This sequence comes from Azemiops feae, assembly GCA_023970755.1. Lineage (NCBI taxonomy): Eukaryota > Metazoa > Chordata > Lepidosauria > Squamata > Viperidae > Azemiops > Azemiops feae. The sequence goes on along the minus strand of JALGBA010003994.1, from coordinate 197,636 downwards.
ACTCACCTTCTTTAGAAAAATCTGTTTACTTCCATCTGCAAATGTCTCTTCATGGGCTTGCAATTTAATCCAAACAAGCTTCTGCCTATGAGGGAAGAAGAAAAAAAAAATCTTTATAGGTTTCACTTGCAGGTGGTTATTTAAAAAAAAAAATGTCTTGGCTTTGCAATTTTTCCTGGCAATTTATTTCTCTTGTCCTTCCAACAGTCAACAGTTGGAATCTCAGATTTAGAGGAAGGAGAAAGAAAGGGAAATTAGAAAAGGGAAGCATCTTGTCTCCCTGCTGCCTGAGAGATGTAAATTTTATTCTCAGATCTCATTGCCTTTGCAGTAGGCTGTGATCCAGATATGGATTAAGAAAAAACAACAACAAGCATTAACTCAGAGCGAGGAAACCTAGACCTCGGATAACATCAATTCCCAAAACCTTCTTTGTGGTTCCAAGTGGTTAAGCAAAGACTTATTTTTGTTCCCCATAAAGAGGCAAAAATTTCCAGAGGGAAACGAGGAGATGTTGACAACTTGTTCTTCTTTCAAGAAGCCATCCGTTTCCCAAAGGAAGCCTCAAGTCATTGAGAAGGACCGATTTCCCCCCCCCCCCCCAATTGTACAACTTCTGGCTTGGGTTTCAGAGCAGCACTTGACCCAGGAGAATTCTTGGAGGCTGCCTGCTTCCCTAAATCTACTCAGCTGTGCTGAGCGTGGTGGGGATTCACAGGGATGAGATTTGGCACTGCTGTGCGAAAGGGAGCTTTATTTACAATTAAAGTAAAAGACCTTCAGCCAATGGAACAAACAAACATGACAGGGCATGAATTGTAACATCTTGTTATCCATGTTTTTCCAAATATTTTCAGAGGGAGTGATCAACAATATATGTTGGGTGCAAATACTCTCAAGGAAATCTGGTCTCTCTCTCTCTCTCTCTCTCTCTCTCTCTCTCTCTCTCTCTCTCTCTCTATCTATCTATCTATCTACTCTGTGTCTGTCTGTCTGTCTCTCTCTCTCTATCTATCTATCTTCTATTCTCTGTGTCTGTGTCTGTCTCTATCTATCTATCTATCTATCTATCTATCTATCTATCTATCTATCTATCTATCTATCTATCTATCTATTTCTCTCTCTCTCTCTCATCTCTCACTGTGTGTGACTCTCTCTCTCTGTCTCTATCTATCTATCTATCTATCTATCTATTCTCTCTCTCTCTCTCATCTCTCTCATCTCTCACTGTGTGTGACTCTCTCTCTGTCTCTATCTATCTATCTATCTATCTATCTATCTATCTATCTATCTATCTATCTATCTATTCTCTCTCTCTCTCTCTCATCTCTCTCTGTGTGTGACTCTCTCTCTGTCTCTATCTATCTATCTATCTATCTATCTATTCTATCTATCTATCTATCTATCTATCTATCTATCTATCTATCTATCTATCTATCTATCTATCTATCTATCTATCTATCTATCTATCTATTCTCTCTCTCTCTCTCATCTCTCTCATCTCTCTCTCACTGTGTGTGACTCTCTCTCTCTTTCTGTCTCTTTTTCTCTCCCTCCCTCCCTCCCTCTCTCTCTCTCTGCCAGCTTGAGACAGAATGCAAATAGTGTTGCTGCTCTACCTTCCTCAAATCAAGTCAGCCAATTCTTTTGTCTCGTGGCCCAGAAAAATAACACCAATAATACACTCCCTTCTCTCGTGCTCTGTCGCTAAAAATATAATACCAAACAAATAATTTTGCTACCCTTTCTGGATCACTCAGATCTGCTCTTTCTGCTGCTTAATAGCCTGACTGATTTTAATACTTAATGCTGAGCTCACATGTCGTTGTGCAACTTGAGCAAAGTTTCATACATTCCATTGAAAATTTAACTTTGAAGTCAAGAGTCCAGAGGTTGGGATACGTGCTGCTTGTTCCTATATGATGCCTTTTCTTTCCCCTCCGTGTAGGCATTAGACGGGTTTCTCATTGCACTAACCACTGATGGGATTATTACTTACGTATCCGATAGTGTCTCTTCGCTCCTCGGACATTTGCCGGTGAGTTCCAACCGTACAATATCGGAACGTCATCACTTGGCCTCCTCACGATAACTCTCTTGTTGAACATAACGACATTCTTTTGTCTCAGTCAGATTTGGTGGACCAAAATATATTAAATTTCCTGCCTGAGTGTGAACAGAACAATGTCTACAAGATACTCTCACCCCACATGCTCGTGACCAACCCAGTAACCTCCGATTTTCTAAACAGTAAGTGATGCGTTTTGCTATTTCCAGCAAAGACAGTGTAATTTAGGTAATCCTCGACTTACAACAGTCCATTTAGTGACCGTTAGAAGTTACAACAGCACTGAAAAAAGCAACCTATGACTGTTTTTCACACTTAGGGCTGCTGCAGCGTCCCCATGGTCAATGTGATCAAAATTCGGACACTTGGCTCCTATTTATGACCGTTGCTATGTCCCTAAGGGTCACGTGATCCCTTTTTGCGACCTTCTGACAAGCAAAGTCAATGGGGCAAGCCAAATTCGCTTAACGACCGGGTTCCTAACTTAATAACTGCAGTGATTCACTTATCCACTGTGGCAAGAAAGGTGGTAAAATGGGGCAAAACTCACTTAAGAAACGTCTCAGTGAACAACAGAAATTTTGGTGGTCGAGGATTACCCGTATTCCACCTTCAGTCTAGTAGTCCAACTCCGGATCGATGTACAGTATATATTTGAATTCCAAACAGAGGGTTGGACCAGATGACCTCAAAGGTACCCTCCGGCTCGACGGTTTCACGGATTTGTATCGTTCTGTAAAGCCTCTTTTTCATCGGTCTCTTTCAGCTGAAAAACAAATTGAGTTTTGCTGCCACTTAGCCCGAAGAAACCTGGATCCCAACGAGCCCCTTACATACGAATACGTCAAATTTGTGGTGGATTTCAAACCGTTTCCTCACGGTAAGCTGATGCATTCCTCTGGCCCTCTCCCTCCCTTTTTTTTTACATGCTGATAATTTATCTTTTTGCCCGCCATTCAGCTTATTCTGAAACGAAGGGTTTTCTGATCTTTTGGCCAGAGGTCATTAAAAAAAATGGAGGAAGATAAACTTAAGTGACCGAGAAGTCTGAAGAAGTACCAAGAGGGGAAAAAAAAAAGACCTCTCTTGATTTCTACGGAGATTCTCAGTCATCCAAAGTTTTCCCAAAGGTGCTTTTCGAGAGGCAACTGGATTTTCTTCTTGTTGTTTTTTTTCCTCTTGAAAGTGTTTCTCATTCAAGAACTGAAGGAACAAAACGAAGACCCGAAGAACTAAAGAAGCTTCTTGGCTGAGAAGTGAAACATTTTTCAAGGGGAAACACAAGAAAATCCAGCTGCCTTTTGGAAAAGCATCCTTAGGATGTCCGGGACACTTTTTTAAACGGATCTGAAGGCTGTTGTATCTTTCTCTCATGGTCTTCTTCAGACCAAACGCCCCAACTTTTAAGAAGAGACTGGACAGCCACTTGTCTGAAATGGGATAGGGTCTGCTATTCGAGCAGGGGGTCAGGCTGGAAGACCTCCAAGGTCCCTTCCAGCTCTATTCTGATCGATTGATTGAAGTTGTTTTTGGTGTTTCTCTTTTCGTTTCTAGTGCCTACGTCGTCCTTCAACGGCTTCGAGTCTCCCGTCGCACGCGCGTTCCGGTCAGTCAGTGACGCCCAGGTCTGTCTAGTCGCGACGGTTCGTCTCATTACGCCACAGTTCTTGAAGGTGCGCTAAGTAGAGAGTCACAACTATAACCAGATACAATCCAGCGGCCGTGGACAGGAGCCAGCGGAACAAGCCCAAAGCTCTCCAGGAGCTCTTCCATTGGGAACCATCCCGGGATAACTTCATTAGGGATACCATTATTATTATTATTATTATTATTATTATTATTGGAGTAAAGACATTTCTAAGAGATTAAAATGATAGGACTTTCCTTCGGGGGGGGGGCAATATAAGCACGTTGAAATTTTTCTAATCCAACGCTATTTTTGTTTGTCATAATACGGGGCGGCTTTCTGAAACGTGCTGATAAGGCCGCACCATCTCAAGGAGGTGCCCACGTGTGACTTTTTTTTGATATAAATAGGATTGCAATGCAGGTTTAGAGTTTTATGGAAGGAGGATGAAATAAGGGGATCGTTCGTTGTTGGGCATGGATAATCCTGCCCTATTCACAGTGAAGTGTTCTTCGTCCGTAGCAAGCAAAGCAAACTCAAATTACAAATTAGAGCAGCGCCTGAATGGGGAATTAAGTTTATGGTCTAGGAGAGTGGTTAGAAAAAGTAAATTAGGCAGCCTGATCAATGGTCTCGCTTGCTGGATTTGGGTTTGTTGTGGATTATTTGTTTCTGGGGGGGGGTTTGTCTGTGTGTGTGTGTGTGAGAGAGAGAGAGAGAGAGGGAGAGAGAAAGAGGGAGAGAGAGGGGGGGGAGAGAGAGAGAGAGAAGGAGGGAGGAGAGAGAGAAGGAGAGAGAGAGAAGGAGGGAGAGAGAGAGAGAGAGAGAGAGAGAAGGAGGGAGGGAGAGAGAGGGGGAGAGAGAGAGAAGGAGGGAGAGAGAGAGAGAGAGAGAAGGAGGGAGAGAGAGAGAGAGAGAGAGAGAACAAAGACCAACTGCCTAACCGTATCTTCTGCCCTCTGTTTGGGCAGGAACTTTGCAACGTGGAAGAATCCTGTGAAGAATTTACCTCACGGCACAGCCTGGAATGGAAGTTTTTGTTTTTAGACCACAGGTGAGATTGTTTGGTTTAGAAAATTGCTTGGGGGCAAGAGAAATATGGAACGTAAAAGGGACATCAAGAGTCCATTCGTCCCTCCCTTCCCCCGTCTGTCCCTCTGTCCGTCTGCCCATCATTTTGTCTGTCCGGGGACCCGTCTGTCTACCGGTCTGTCTGTCCATCCGTCCCTTTGTCTATCCTTCTGTCCATCTCTCTGTTTGCCTGTGCGTCTTGTCTGCCATTCGTCCGTCTACTAGTCTGTCTGTCCATCTGTCCATTTGTCTGCCTGTCTTCCTGTCCATCCAGGCGCCTCTCCAACTGTCTCTCTGTCCAATTCAATCTGATGTCTCCCTCATAGATGCCACCTTAACAGGGCTGTGGTCCTTCTGAACCACTGGTGCCTATCTGAATTAAGCACAATTCACACATTTTGTTTACACTCGAATCAGGTCCTGGCTTTGTTGCTTCTCTGCCAAGCCACGATTTCTGATTCTAGCCATGAATTCTGGTCCTTTGCAATTAGATCAGCTAGTATGTATATATAATATGTATATATTTTCTCCTTTTTCTCCTTTCGGTCTCTCTGCTTCCCCCCCCCCCCAGGAATACGAAAGAAAACAACCTCAATTCCATCCTAATTATTCCTTCACTTTAATGGATGTAGTTCAAACAGAGCTGAGTCATTGCTTTCCTATTTGGAAACCCAACCAAGAATTTTGTATTCCAAGAAGGACAGGAAGTTACAAATATCCTGAGCTATGAATAAGATGAAAGGGATGGATGGATAAATACTTTTCAGGTTGCGCAGCCAGCCTGCCTTCTCATTATTCAAACAGAATATTTTTTTCTCTCTTTCTTCTTGCTGCTTAAAGCTTTTTTTTTTCTCTTTTAAACAGCACAACCCAATTCTGAAGCCATCCCTGCGTCATTCTCTGGCCCGTAGTTTGCAAAAACCTTGCAAAAAATCTTTGCCCCGTTTTACGACCTTTCTTGCTCCAGTTGTTAAGGGAGTCACTGCTCTTATTCAGTCAGCCACACAGCTGTTAAGTGGATCTGGCTTCCCCATTGACTTTGCTAGTCAGAAAGTTGCCAAAGGGGGTCACGTGACCCCGGGACACTGCAACTGTCATAAGTACACGCCAGTTGCCCAGCCTCCGAAGTTTGATCACGTGACCGTAGAGATGCTGCAGTGGACATCCCTTTCCCCGTTGTTGTTGGAACTTCGAAGTGTAACTGTTGTTAAGTCGAGAACTAGCTGTATTTAGAAGAAGACGTCTTAAGGCATTTAAGCCTGCCGTAATCCTGCCTCCCCCCACCTCCCCTTTAAAATGGGCCAGTATGCTCATAGTAAAAAATGACAATAAAGGTTATCTTATCTTAAGGACGGTCTCCCTCTGCTGACTTAATAGAGAAAACCTCTTGGAGCAAAACGGGGCTGGCTCTGGAGTCATGAAATTAAGGCAGGCCCCGGAGGCAGAACTAAATATGATATATGTATATATTACCAGGAAGCAGATGTCTTTCTCTTCACTATGCAGATACGCCGGCCTGTTCTTATGGGTAATGAGGGCAATTAAGCCCTGTTTATTGGAGTTGTTTGTCCCCAGTGTTTGTCACTGCCGGAAGGTAATTTCTCGTAAATAGAAACCTTCCATTGATAATCATCCCAGCCTTCACACAAGGTGTACGTGGCACCTTTTGAGGGGTTAGTTTGTGTGGGAGCAGAAGAGCGGAGAGCCAGCCCTGTCCGATCTTATTTACTTATTACATTTATAGGCTGCCTGTTTCACTCTCGGGGAGGCTGACCCACAATAATAAAAAAAAAGCATCATGTAGAACTCTTAGGGATGGAATAGCAAAAGGATGGGTGTTTTAAGCAAACCCCTGACTGTAGCTAGTCCTCAATTAGTGACGATTTGCTTAGTGATCGTTCAAAGGGGACTGTGGTTCAAAGCTACTGAAAAAAGGTGACTTTTACGGATGGCTGCAGCTTCCCCGGGGTCACGTGATCAAAATTCAGGAGCTTGGCGAACTGGCGTGTATTTAAGACGGTTGCAGCGTCCCCGGAGGTCACGTGATCACCATTTATAACCTCCCCATCTGTCTTCTGACAAGCGAAGTCAAATGCTTAACCGCTGTGGCAAAAATATTGTTAAAATATGGTGTGACTCATTTAATAACTGCTTTGCTTAACAACAGAACTGTGAAACTCAATTCTGGCCGTAGGTCAAGGGCAACCTGTAATTGCACGGCCGTCACCTTATTACATATGTAGACATTCAACATGCCTGTCCAGCTCTAAAACCCTCAAGCTTGGGCGTCAGGTGACTCATTTCCCTAATTGTTATTCCCTCAGTGCAGAGACAGAATAAACTGTTCAACATCACTTCCTTTCATGAAGTCAGTGCTTTGGTGCATCAGTGTTGGCTCTTGTGCCTTTAGGCAGAATTATTTAATAATAATAATAATCATAACAATTCTCTTATGCAGTCAGTCATCCTCCTTAGCTTTCTACACAGGCTCTCTAGCTGATCAGCCAAAAACAAATGGTGTCATTTCACAACAATAATTGAAGAATCAACCTTGGGGTAATCCTTTGGAAGCCAACTTTTGCATTCTAAAGGACCTTGAAGTTGGGGTGATGGGTTTGTTGGTTCTTTGGTTCCTAACCATCTTCTCCAGGGGATTGTCTATGGACATTCTCAATCATTTCAGGTCATGGTTGTCTCAAAGATATTTTTCCAAAAGGCAACTGGACTTTTGGGGGTTTATTCTTCTTCTCATTCAAGAAGAAGAAAGAAGAAAGGAGAAAGGAGAAAGGAGAAAGAAGAAGAAGAAGAAGAAGGAGAAGGAGAAGGAGAAGGAGAAGGAGAAGGAGAAGGAGAAGAAGAAGAAGAAGAAGAAGAAGAAGAAGAAGAAGAAGAAGAAGAAGAAGAAGAAGAAGAAGAAGAAGAAGAAGAAGAAGAAGAAAAAAGAACAAACTGAAGAAGCTTCTTGGATGAAAAATGAAACATTTTCAAGGAAAAAAACCTAGAAAGTCCAGTTGCATTTGGAAAAGCATCTTTGGGATCTCCAGGGCACCTTTATATATATCTGAAGTCTGATATGTCTTCCCATTATTGTCTGCTTCAGACCAAGAAACCCAACTTCTTCCAACTGTCCTCATGAAAATTTATAATAACACATTCCTTGGGAATTATTTTTGCTTACCTGTTAAAGGATACACTGAAGCTTCTTCAGTTCTCCTCCTCCTCCTCCTCCTCCTCCTCCTCCTTCTTCTTCTTTTTCTTCTTCAGTTCTTGAATGAGAAGAGAAACGTTTCCAAGGGAACCCCCCCCCCCAAAAAAAAAGTCCAGTTGCCTTTTGGAAAAATATCTTTGAGACAACCACGATCTGAAACGATTGAGAATCTCCATAGATTCCAAGGAGATTCTCAATCATTTCAGATCATGGTTGTCTCAAAGATATTTTTCCAAAAGGCAACTGGACTTGGCATAGTCTATGGCATAGACAATCCCCTGGAGAAGATGGTTAGCCCTAACCTTTAATAATCATAGTTTTTTTCCTTTCCTTTCTTTTCTTCTAGAGCTCCACCTATAATTGGCTATTTGCCCTTTGAGGTTCTTGGGACATCTGGCTATGATTACTACCACGCGGATGACTTAGAACTTCTCGCTAGGTGCCACGAACATCGTAAGTGCCCTTGTTCACAAGAGTCATCTGGGGCATGCATACCAGCAAGGGAGGCTTTATCTTAACCATGATTTTGTTGCACAAAATTAGAGTCGTCTGACAGATCAGGAGATAATAACGTGTGTAACCAGTGCCCGATTCGTTTTCTAAATTGCCATTATCCACCCCCGAACAAGTGGGAAGGAAAAAGGAGCCAAGAGTAAGCCATGATTCTTTCTGACTTGGATTTAGCTTCTCATGAAGTCAAAACTGTGATGTAATCATCAATCTACATGGTAGTATTCCTGTAGAAGACTTCTCCACTAAGGTATATGAAACAAAAATTACAGCTCTTTGCTGCGAACTAAGCTGATTTGTATAATCGACATGACTGACATGATAGCAGTCTTCCAATATTCGAGGGGCTGCCACAAAGAAGAGGGGGGTCCACCTATTCTCCAAAGCACCTGAAGGCAGAACAAGAAGTAACGGATGGAAACCAATCAAGGAGAGAAGCAATCTAGAACTAAGGAGAAATTTCCTGACACTGACAAACAATTAATCAGTGGAAGCAGAAGTTATGGGTGCTCCATCACTGGAAGTTTTTAAAAAGAGATTAGACAACATAGGTTCTCCTGCTTGAATAGGGGGTTGGACTAGAAGACCTCCAAGGTTCCTTCCAATTCTATTACTCTGTTATTCTGTTACCACAGAGCACGCCAGATGTTCCCACTAACCATATATCTCTGCCAATATATATATATATATATTACAAAAATTCTCTCTTAATTCTCTTTAACCCATCTTTCTCTCCAACTGCATAATGATCTGGCCGCCCTTTTCATTATCTATTCCTGGGGTCGCTGTTCTCACTGGCATTTCTCCTGGGTCTCTTAATAACCCTTGGATGGGCATCCACAGAACCGGTCAATGCCAGGAAGAAGGACACGAAGCAGTGTGCCAAGCCGGGGTTTAACAGAGCTTGTCTTTTGTTGTCGTTATTGCGCAGTGATGCAGTTTGGCAAAGGCAAGTCTTGCTACTACAGATTCTTGACCAAAGGCCAGCAGTGGATATGGTTACAGACCCACTATTACATCACCTACCATCAGTGGAACTCCAAGCCCGAGTTCATTGTGTGCAGCCACATGGTTGTTAGGTAAGCACGCAAACTATTTGTCTGCCCTACAAAGCCTGGGCATGCTGGAGTGTGCGCAGTTATATAAAACGATAAAACGATTATGGAGGGAAAACAACACGGTATTTTTCTGTTGGAGGCGGCAGAAAGCTGAAAGCAGTATTCCGTTGGTCCTCGACTTATAACCACAATAGAGAAAGGGAAAAATCCACATGAATGGGTGTGGTTGTTAAGTGAAACATGCTGGCTGGGGAATTCTGGGAGTTGAGACCCCCCCCCCCACACACACACAGTCTAATAGCCAAGGTTGAGAAACATTGATCTAAAACATGGTACATCAAATCAAGGAGACCGGAGGCGATAGACTTTATTTCTACTAACCAGAGATAACCATGGTTTAAGGTCCAGAGGCAACAATAAATATGGGCTATGAAAAAAGAACAGAGGACGGAGGTAATCTGTAAATATGCTGTTGCCCACATTCCTCTCTCCCTTCTCCCCACAAAAAAGCATAGTTCTTAAATTGTGCTTAAGAACGTGGTATCAGTTGCCTGTTGGTTGCCCAGGATCATGTATTTGAGATGGATGCCTATATACAAACTGGAAAAATAGTCTTTTTTTCGAGGAAATAGTGGGCCCATTCTTTTTATTCTTTTAATGTGTGGTCCTCTCAGTAGGATTTTGGGTGATTAGGAAAGAAAGAAAGAAAGAAAGAAAGAAAGAAAGAAAGAAAAAAGAAAAAAAGAAAGAAAGAAAACAAAGAAGAAAAAACAGGCAGACAGAAGGAAAGAGAGAAAGAGGAGAGGAGGGAGAGAAAGAAAGGGAAGGAAAGAAAAAGAAAATGAGAAAGAAAGAAAAAGGGAAAGAGGGAGAGAGAAAGAGAGACAAAAAAGGGAGATAAAGACCTAAATCCTACATCTTCTGGCTTTTCATAATTTCCCTAGATTTTCATTTCTGTGCTGACGTGTCCTAGATGCTTTTAATGACCGTACCCCACCCTCCTTCTGCTGATCTATAACTGTAATAAACATTTGATTTATAGGTTGATTGATGCATTATTTTGCATGGGTTTCACCCTTACCCTTTTTTTTTAAAGCTACGCTGAGGTTCGAGCTGAAAGGAGAAGGGACGTTGGCCTTGAGGAATCGTCTATTGAATTGGCCTCTTCGTCCTTAAAGGTATTATACATTCCGAGAAAGATCCAGTAAGAGATTTTTGGCTGTTCAAAGGTTTTGTGGCAACGGGAAACTGATGTTTTGGAAGAAGGAATTCGAGATTATTATTTTTTTCCTGCTTTCTTTGTATTGGTTTCAACCTTCAAATGAATCTGAACTGCACAAGAGATTTTTTTTCTTTCCCTATAAAGCTTCCTTCTGTCAACTTTTTTTAAAAAAGATTTTTATTAATAATACAAAATTAAAAAAAACATTGGACATAGATATGACATCACTGGTTCCCTACATCTTCCGTCACTTTACAATAATATTACTATTCGTATGAACATATAATTCTTCAGCTTTATTCCTTATTTAAGCAAAATATCATATAATATTAATACTTTCCCCCTGGTTTCTGCATATTTATTTCTCTCTTAAACATACATTTGTCTATAAAAACATCTATTTTTTTTTGTTCTAACACTATACATTTGTCTTGGCTACCCTCTTGTTATCTATCCAATCATAAAATTGTTTCCAGATTTTGTAGTACTTAAGTTTCACTTTTATCCTTGAGTTCCAAAGTGAGTCTGTCCATTTCTGCGCATTTTCTGATGAAGTCGAACAGGTAGATGCTCTGGATTTATCCTGCCAGATCTAGTTTCCTCCCCATTCAATTGTTACAGTACCACTCATCCCCAGCCAGCATGATCAATGGGAATTGCAGTCGACCAGCTGGAAAAACCTGCCTGGCCTTGGATGAGCAAAGGTCTGCTCCACATTTATAACAGGCCTGCAGATTAGCGTTTCCCAACTTTAAGATAGGGACGGTAGAGTTCTAGAATTCTTCAGCCAACATAGCTAGGAATTCTGGGAGTTGAAGTCCAGCTATCTTACAGTTGCCAAGGTTGAGAAATGCTGCTCCAGATGTTTGATGACCAGGATCCAGGAAATTAAGTCTTTTTTTTTTTTTTTTAAGCATCTTTTGGATGTGAAGTTCTAGGAGGGGTCCTTGGTGCTCCCTGAACCTGGTTGTTGCCTTGAAGACGTTTCATTACCCAAACTAGGTAATGTCATCAGTGCTACACCATCAGTGACCTAGTTTAATCAAGCGTCTGCAAGGAAACAACCAAGCTCAGAGAGCACCAAGGACCCCACAGTCGTCCTCCTCCTTGCACACCCCACTCCCTTCTAGCACTGATGATGGTGCCTAGTTGGGTCATGAAACGTCTGCAAGAAAGCAAGCAGGCTCAAAGAGCACCAAGGACCCCTCAGTTCAACCTTGAGCTACAAATATTCTCCTTTATTGAACTTCTAGGAGTTGAGCCAAGACCTTCAGCTTTCTACAGCTTGTCACTTTCCAGATGTGCTGAGCTGTTGAACTCTTCTATCTACTAAGCAATTTTGCTATTGCTGAGTTATGCCTTGCCTCTAATATTACCTGTCCATAACCTTTGTGCCGATTCACCAATTGCCACAATGTAAGGATGGAAAATAAAGGAATACATTATTGATCTCTTAGCTTGTTTTTTTTTCCCTGAAAAACTGAGGCTCCTGAGGTTGGCAGATTGTCTCCCTAATCGCCTTTTCCATCGCCTTTTATAATAATCAATATGGCCTTGTTGTGTCTGCTCAATTAATTGGGTCAAATTAGTCAGTGCCAGCGTTTCGATAATGAGAGGCCAACGTCACTCAGAGGGAGCTTTCTTTAATTGATCTCTAAACCTTGGACATGAAATCCAAGTGGCCTATTTTCCCTACCCTTGTGAAGAAAGTTTAAAGATAGCCATCACATAAGAGTTTTCTGGAATGGAGATTTTTTTATTTTATTTTGCAACGCCTTGAAGATTTGGCAATTCAATTTGCTGGTTCAATTATGCCTGCCTGCCGAATTCCAGAAAGTTTGTTTAAGTTAATTGATTTATTCATGAAGCTTGGAGGGCACTCAACCCAAGTCTGTTACAATTCTGGATATTGATGTCAGTTTTAAAACACTGCCAACAGTTGCTTTGGTGAGTGACGTTGATTCGTATTTTCAGTGCCAGAATTGAACAAACGTAGACTGGAATTGTGAGAAGGTTTGCAGTAATAATCATGGCTTCTTGACTTGGTCAACAGTTCAATAAAGAGACACTGTCTGAATTCTACCGCAAGCTTCACTCCAGTTGGCCACCATCATAAAGAACCACATAGACGAGAGGTAGAAGAATGGTCTTCCTCTCGTTGTCTATGGAGATTCTTAGTCATCCACATCCTGGTTGTCCCAAAGGTGCTTTTTCAAAAGTCAACTGGACTTTGTTTTTCCTTGAAAATATTTTGCTTCTCATCCAAGAAGCTTCTCCAGTTCTGAAGAAGCTTCTTGGATGAAAAGCGGAATGTCTTCAAGGAAAAACTAAGAAAGTCCAGTTGCCTTTTGAAAAAAAAGCAGCTTTTGGATCCTCCTTTAGCTAAAGTCTTCTCCATATGTGCTGTACAGGATGTCCTCTTCTGAAAATAACTCATCACCAGCAGAACAGTCAAATTTGATGAAATTTGATGAAAGTCGGCAAGGTGATTTAAAATGGACAACTTTGTCTAGGATTCTCAGAATCTTGGAAGTCACTTTCTGGAAGGAAAATACTTGTACAGTTGCTGTGTGTTTATTTTTTTAAGGTTCTTTTTCCTAAGAAGATGACCGTCAACTTTCTTGCTTTCCAGAGTCAAGGGGATTATATCAACGCCCGACACGGTGTGCCCACTAACCAAGAAGTCAGCCGGGAAGGTGTCTCCATGTCTTCTCACAGTTCCCGCCGATCTTCACACAAAGCGCCCTCCGACTCTGCATGTAGGGGTCACATCTGACACACACAACCCCTGTGAAACCAAGGGGAAGTTTAATACTCAAGAATAGCATCAGAGGGACCTTTGGCCGTCTGGCTTTCTAGTGTCTGTTCCTTGATAATCTTATGAGAAGCCATTTCACCTCATTATGCTGCAAAGGCCCTAGTCTAGTAGAACAAGGAACTCATTGGCTTTCTAAATTGTCACACTCCTCATTCCTAGCATGGCCAAAACCCATAATCATAAAATCATGTGTGGTTTTCACCTCTTCCCAAATTTGTTTGTTTTCTGCAGCCACCTCATCCATGCGGCACACCGATGCCAGCACTCCGACGCGGCCAGCCTTATCGTTGGGGCCACCGGACAATGTCGCCTTACGGCTCGCCTCCAGCGGCAACACCCAGGTAAGGCGCAGCATCCATTAATGAGAAATTGCTCTGCCCAGGAACCGGGTGATTCACCCCAACAGGGGAGAGGAGAAAGGACATCTTCTCCAGATGAGCAGGAAGGTTCATGCTTTGAACTCTAATAAAACAATTGCAGGGTTATCTTCCCATTAACGCAGGGGTCTTCACACTTGGCCCTTTTATGACTTGTGGCACGCTGGCTGAGGAATTCTGGGAGTTGAAGTCCACAAGTCACAAAAGGGCCAAGTTTGAGGACCCCTGCATTAATGCGTCCAAGGTCATTATCTGCAGAGCAAATGGTGACTCATTGTCAGCTGCTAGTAAAAGTGACTCTATCTATCTACCTATCTACCTATCTACCTATCTATCTATCTATCCATCCAGCTATCTATCTACCTATCATCTATCTATCTATCTATCTATCTATCTATCTATCTATCTATCTATCTATCTATCTATCATCTATCTATCTATCTATCTATCTATCTATCTATCTATCTATCTATCTATCTATCTATCATCTATCTAATCTATCCATCCATCCATCCATCCATCCATCTACCTATCATCTACCTATCATCTATCTATCTATCTATCTATCTATCTATCTATCTATCTATCTATCTATCTATCTATCTATCTATCTATCTATCTATCTATCTGTCTGTCTGTCTGTCTGTCTGTCTGTCTGTCTGTCTATCATCTATCATCTATCTATCATCTATCTATCTATCTATCTATCTATCTATCTATCTATCTATCTATCTATCTATCTATCTATCTATCTATCTATCTATCTATCTATCTATCTATCTATCTACCTATCTACCTACCTATCTATCTATCCAGCTATCTACCTATCCAGCTATCCAGCTATCTATCTATCTATCTATCTATCTATCTATCTATCTATCTATCTATCTATCTATCTATCTATCTATCTATCTATCTATCTATCTATCTATCTATCTATCTATCTATCTAATCTACCTACCTACCTACCTACCTACCTACCTATCTATCTATCTATCTATCTATCTATCTATCTATCTACCTACCTACCTACCTACCTACCTACCTACCTATCTATCATCTATCCATCTATGGTGGGGAATGGAAGGACTTTCAGAGCTGAAGAAGCTTCTTGGATGAGAAGCGAAACGTCTTCAAAGAAAAACAAGAACGTCCAGTTGCCTCCTGAAAAAAGCACCTTTGGGAGAACTATAACCCGGAGGGCTGAGAATCTCCCTAGACGTTTAGCATTTCAGAGAGATTGCTGGAGCTTTCTTCTCTAGTGTGTCTCTTCCTAGGTGCCAGATTTGATAGATGAATTGATAGCTATAATAAAGCATCATCTGCTTGCATTCTGAAACAAGCACAACTTCACCACTTAATGATTTTTAAAAAATCATCTTGGGTAACAAAGTCCCAAATATTGTCCCAGCTTTGAGTTGGTCTTGAACAATGAAGACATGTGTGAAACGTGAATTAAACCGAACACCGCAGAAGGCCGCAATCATTCATTCCTGCAGTGGGTGGATTGTGATGTCTTTCCCCCCCCCTTTGTTTTCTTCTTAATAGGGCATCATAACTCCCTCCGACCATCTTGTACAGCATCACATGACGCAGCCCACTGTTCCTGCGCAACAAACGGTGATGGTGTGTTGTCCCCAATGCAAAGCAATGTCAGATATGCTTTGTAGGCAAGGAATGCAAAGACCCTTCATTGCTTGTAATCTGAATAACTCGATACGACATAGGTCAGCTTGGTGCCAAGCTTTCTTGCTGCTGCTTTGGGTCTTTCAAAAGTGTCAACATCTGAAGCATGGGAGATGTGACACCCTCTTTGGTGGGAAACTTGATCTTGAATTGGAAGTGAGGGAAGAAAGTCATAATGTCGTAGTTTTCAGTGGGCGTGTTAGGTTAGACCTTTCCAGCCCAGAAAAGAACGCCCCCCAAAAGATGCTGAGGTCCTAGAAAGGGTGCAGAGAGGAGCATCAAAGATGATCAGGGGTCTGGAGGCTAAACCGCATGATGAACAGCTAGGGGAACTAGGTATGTGTAGCCTGATGAAGAAAAGGCTTCAGGGAGACCTGATAGTATCTTCCAATATTTGAAGGGCTGTCACAGGGAAAAGGGATCAATTTATTCTCCAAAGATCCTAAGGGCAGGACAAGAAGCAACGGATGGGAGCTCCTCAGAGGAAGATCCAACCTGGAAATAAGAAGGAATTTCCTGACCAGGAGAGCTTCTCTCCTGGGGTTGTGAGTGCTCCATTGCTGGAGTTTTTCAAGAAAAGATTGGACAGCTATTTGACCTGGGTGATGTAAAGACTCCTGCCTTGGGGTTAGAGCAGAAGACATCCGAGTCCCTTCCAGCCCTGTGATTCTACGTCTCGGGGCGTTGTAAAGATGACCCATCGATCTCGGTTAGATCTCAGCCCATTTCGTCAGCTGTGGGGGGAAAAGAGCATTAAGCTCAGCCGTGGTTGGGAGGGAAGGAAAAGGGAGGTAGGGAGGATATTAAAGGGGAAACGAGAAGCAGGGATGACGAACGAAGCAACAGTGAGGAGACCTTAATATTTGTCCAGGGGAGTAGTTAGCGCAGGTGCTGTATGTAGAGGGTGGTGAGAGCAGTTATTTTTGCAAAAACGTGGTTCGAGTCGGTCTTGTGTTTGCAGCCAGGCTACCATTTCCCAACGCAAATGGGGATGATGCACCAGCTCAAGGAACAGCTGGAAGAGCGGACGCGTATGTTGCAAGCCGACATCAAGACTCAACAAGAGGAACTGCATGTAATTAAGGAGCAGCTCCAACTCGTGCATGACTCCAATTTGCAGGTATCTTGGACAGGCTGCTTTAGCAGGAGACTCTCCTCTCCCTGGTTGAATTTGATTAACCTCCGAAGCTCAAGCTCCTTCTCCTCCTCCACTACTCCTCCTTCTCCAACACTCCTTCTCCTTCTTCTTCTCGACCACTTCTCCTCTTCCTCCTCCACCACCATTCCTTCTCTCCTCCTCCTCTTCTCCACCATTCCTTCTCCTTCTCCTTTCTCGACTTCTCCTCCTCCTCCACCACCATTCCTTCTCCTTCACTCCTTCACTCCTCCTCCTTCTCTTCCTCCTCCTCCACCATTCCTTCTCCTTTCCTCCTCCTCCTCCCATCCTCCTCCTCCTCCTCTTCCTCCTCCCCCTCCCGCCTCTAAGACACCAGCTTCTCCGGGTGCCTGAAATTTTGGATTGCTGTTGAGAGAGAACATTCGTTAGATAGTTTGACTTCAACTGAGTGGTAAATTATCTTCTCACCCAGAAGGTTCAAGATGTGAGTGTTCAGCATCTTCAGAGAGCTCCGAGTAAACTCTCTATAGGAAATGCATCACCCATTGTGGCAGCTTCTGACACAAATCTCAGCCATGCTTCACAACTTCAGATTATTCATATACCGGGCTTAGCAAAAACAATTCTTAAAACAAGGGAGGCTGTTCTCTACGTATAATTTCCGGCCATTTTTTTTAAAAAATAAATAAATAACAGCGTATAGGTTTTCTAGCAAATAATGTTAACCCCTATTCTGTAAAGGTTCGGTTTTAATTTTGGAGCATTTATATTTGTAATTGGCAAAGGCTGGCTGACCTCTAGTGGATATTCTCTCCATGTAGTGATCTTCTTCTTCTTCTTGTGCCATATCCGTTATCGGACGTTGGCGATCATGTTGGCGATCCTGTTTTTATCAGCAGCCGCACGAAAAAGTGCTGCTGAGTTTTGCCCAAACCAGTCCCTTAGATTTTGAAGCCATGATGTTCTTCTTCTGCCTGGACCTCGTTTGCCTTCAATCTTTCCCCGGAGGATTAAATGGAGTATGCCGTATTTTTCTGGGTGTCGCGTCACATGTCCGAAATATTCTAACTTTCGTTTTTTAATTGTTTTGATGATTTCCCTTGGCTTTCCCAGGCGGCTTATCACCTCCTCATTTCTGATCTTGTCCACCCAGCTTATACGTAACAGCCATGTAGTGATGGCGATGCTGAATTGCTAGTTTTTTCAATTCTTAAACTGTAGGGGAATTTCCTTGCCCCAAAGTCATTTGTGTGTGTGTCCTCCTTTAAATCCCCAAGCAACCTCTTTTCCCTCGAGGCAATGTTTTGAGGCGTTTCCAAGACCAGAAAAGTGTCCTTTGTCTTGGTGTCCCAACTGGAACCATCTCTCTCTCTCTCTCTCTCTCTCTCTCTTTCACACAAATCCACACAAAAATAATCTACTAACACCAAAGCTGCTATTCATTGTGCCCGTTTTTCCCAATATGTGTCTTCTTCCATGCTTTTCTTGGCAAAGACGTTCTCTACAAGTCGGTTTTCTGTTGCCTTCACTTTTCCTCCCTGTTCACCTTCTGTAGGAGGCCGGAAAAAACACGAACGTTGACGTGTTAACTGGCCTCCAGTTTGCCTCGCGAGGTTCGCATAAAATTCTGCTCTTGAGGCTTCCTAGTGACCCTTTGACCGTCCTCGCTTGTCCAACAGATGTTCATGCAGCAGTCCATGCCTTTGGTCTTCAGCACTGTGCAGTCCCAACAGACTCCAAGGCGGCAATCAACGGGAGCGACCTTAGGGAACAGGCCAGCTGCTCCCAAGAAGTCCCAACAGCAGCAAAGCATCATGGGATCAAGGCAGTTTGGTGGCGCTCCCTCGGCCTCCCAGCCATCCTTCCTCAGGGAACTTTGTGTCACAACAACTCAGGTAATTCCCCCTTTTTTTTTTTTTTTTTACATTATTATGATTGGTGTAGTGGGGTCCTTGATGGTCTCTGAGCTTGGTGGTTTTCTTGGAGATGTTTCATTACCCAACTAGGTAACATCATCAGTGCTAGAAGGGAGTGGGGTTTGCGGAGAGGAGGAGGAAGACTGTGGGATCCTTGGTGCTCTCTGAGCTTGGTAGTTTTCTTGCAGACGTTTCATTACCCAACTAGGTAACATCATCAGTGCTAGAAGGGAGTGGTGTTTGCTCTCATTTTATCTACTAGTGGCTTGCTCTGTCAGTGTTGGTGGGAGTATAAGCAGAGGGCAAACCCTTCTCCCTTCTAGCACTGATGATGTTTCCTATTTGGGTAATGAAACGTCTGCAAGAAAATATTCAAGCTCAGAGGATACCAAGCACCCTAAAGTCATTGTTGTCCTCCTCCTCTCCGCAAACCCCTCTCCCTTCTAGCACTGATGATGTTACCTAGTTGGCTAATGAAATGTCTGCGAGAAAACAACCCAGCTCAGAGAGCTCTCAGGACCCCTCATTTCGACCCTGAGCTGCAAATATTCTCTCCTATCAATTAGTGTGGTCCTATATGGTTTCCCTACCCAACGCTAGTCAGGCAACCTGTAATTATAGGATTACTTTCTCCTGAATAGTCCAATCAAATCGGTGATTACAAGCCAAGGTCAGAAATGGCTCAAACCCAGACAAGATACAGTTCTGATCATTTTCCATCGATGAGAAATAACTGGCTTAAGAGGGAAACTCCAAAATACGAATTAGACAACGAAAGGGAAATTCATTGGGGATTCACTTAACAACTTCCTTTCTTAGCAACAGAGATTCTGGTCATAAGTGGAGGACTATCTGTATCTTGTGGGTTCTGAATCAATTCTCCCCCCCCCCCGCAGCCTGCAAAACTCCTGCTGAGGCATTTGTGTTTTTATTTCAGGGGCAGCCACAACAGCGAAAACCTGCGGTGAGAGGAAGCCAGGTCAGGCCGGTGTGCGTGCCCGTCCAGATGAGCATTTCCCTGCCTTACAACAACCCCATGGTTTTTACTCAAACAGGCCCTCTCGCTGTGCCCTCTCCAGTGCCACCAGAACTGGGCGAACGTCCACACCCACCTGATTACAACCCAGATCGAAACTTAAGGTACGGATGAAGAGGGACCTTGAGAAATGAAGAGGAACTCTATCCCAAAGATGCTTTTTTCACGAGTCAACTGGACTTCCTTGTTTTTCCTTTGAAGACGTTTCGCTTCTCATCCAAGAAGCTTTTTCAGCTCTGCCTGGATGGTGGAGGATGGAAGGATTTATACTCCTTGCAGACAGCTGGTCATTTGCCGCCTTTTAGGGAGTCGTTGAGGCCACCTGGACATAGATAAACCTCCAAGTGGCCACAACGACTCTCTAAAAAGAAGGCAAATGACCAGCGGTCTGCAAGGAGTATAAATCCTTCCATCCGCCACCATCCAGTCAGAGCTGAAGAAGCTTCTTGGATGAGAAGCGAAATGTCTTCAAAGAAAAACAAGAAAGTCCAGTTGCATCTTTGGGACAACCCGGACCTGGATGAAGGAGAATCTCCATAGATAGGAAGAACTCTAGTTTGGGTGGCAAAAAGTGTCCCTCAGTTTAACCTTCTGGAAATTAAGAATATAATGTTCCAAGTGGTGCCTTGTTTGATCGGTTGGAACCTCCGTCAAGCACTGTGGTCCCAAATGGGGTGCAACTTGCATGAAATCGTTCAGGCACCAGCTGTCTTTAATTTTCTCACAATTGTGTTGGGTGTGCTGTTTTTCTTTCTTCCCAGGATGTTGTTAGATCAACCTGTGCAGCCGTTGATGCCCAGCGCAAGTGGGAACAATCACACCTCCCAAAGCAACACTAGTAGACCGGAGACCAAGTAAGCCACCCTTACTAAGATAACTCTACCTTGACAAACTGAAGGTGAAGTGGACTTCAACTCCCAGAATTCTAAGCCGTGGCTATGCTGGCTCTGGGATTCTGGGAGTTGAAGTCCATAATACCTGGAAATGGCCCAGATTGGGAAATCTTGCTCTACTGAGTAAATGTAAATTCTGTAGAATTTTCTAGAACGTAACAAAAGACTTGTGCGTTGTGAAGCCAGACCTGTAGGGTTCTCCAGACTTAGAAATAGAGTTAGGGTTAGAACAGGGGTCTCCAAGCTTGGCAACTTGAAGACTTGTGGACTTCAACTCCCAGCAGTTAGCTGGAGAATTCTGGGAGTTGAAGTCCACAAGGCTTAAAATTGCCAAAAAACTTGTAGAGATCCCTGTTCTATTTAAACGTCCATTTTAAAGACATGATAGCAGCGTTCCAATATTTGAAAGGCTGTCACAGTGAGAAGGGGACCAACCTATTTTCCAAAGCACCTGAAGGCCAGACCAGGAATAATGGATGGAAACTGATCAAGGAGAGATTCAACCTAGAAAGAAGGAGACATTTTCTGACAGTGAGAACAATCCACCAATGGAATGGATTATCTTCAGAAGTTGTGGGAGCTTCATCACTGGAAGCTTTCAAGAAGAGACCGGACTGCCCTCCGTCACAAATGGTGTAGAATCTCCTGCTTGGATGGGGAGTTGGACTAGATGACCTACAAGGTCCCTTCCATCTATTCTATTCTATTCTATTCTATTCTATTCTATTCTATTCTATTCTATTCTATTCTATTCTATTCTATTCTATTCTATTCTATTCCATTCTATTCCATTCCATTCCATTCCATTCCATTCCATTCCATTCCATTCCATTCCATTCCATTCCATTCCATTCCATTCCATATTCCATTCCATTCTATATGCTATTCTATTCTATTCTATTCTATTCTATTTATTTCATTCCATATATTCTATTCTATTCTATTCTATTCTATTCTATTCTATTCTATTATTTCATTCCATATATTCTCTTCTCTCTCCTCTTCTATTCTATTCCATATATTCTATTCTATTATTTCATTCCATATATTCTATTCTATTCTATTCTATTCTATTCTATTCTATTCTATTCTATTCTATTCTATTCTATTCTATTCCATTCCATTCCATTCCATTCCATTCCATTCCATATATTCTCTTCTCTTCTCTTCTATTCCATATATTCTATTCTCTTCTCTTCTCTTCTTATTTTTATTCTCTTCTATTCTATTCTCCTCTCCACGAGGTCCAGCTATCTCATATGGACGTGGGAGGAGAGCTACAATTTCCGTCTCTTCACAAAGCTTTGCATTTTTCCCCTTGGAAGGTTTACTCAAGAACCGCAGAGTCTGCCTTCTGACGTACAGCTGCAGCCCGTTACCTGCGCGGCCATCCGGGCCCCTGTCCCCTCCCCTGGCTTCGCCCCCTCGGTCATGATTCCCCACCCCAGTGTGACCGTCCCACAGAGCCACCCGGCCAGCACCCTCCACCAGTGGCCACCACAGCCGGTGCAACAGCATCACCTTTACCTCCAGGTAAGCGTTTTTGCAAGGTGCGACCGCCGATATGGGTAGCGCGTGACTTAAAAGTTTCGTTTACGGACCGAAGTTGCAACGGCACCGGAAAGAAATGACGTTTGACAGGCAGCTCCAGGGTCACGTGATCAAAATTCAATCGCTTGGCCACTGGCTCATGTCCCGGGGGGGGGGGGGTCAAAGTCAGTGGGGGAAGCCAGAGTCCCATAACAGCCGTGTTAGTAACGTTGACAATCGCGGTGATTCCCTTAACAAACTGTGGCAAGAAAGGTCGTAAAATGGTGCAGAACTCCCTTAACAACTGTCTCACTTAGCAACGGAAATGAGCTGAATTCTAGTCGTAAGTCGGGGACTACTCGTAAAGGCCACCGATGGGAGGAAGAGATGAAAAAAAAAGTCTTAGGTTAGATAAAGCTGGACTAAACCTAAAACCTGGAGCGTTGCGATCACTTTGGAAATAATATTGAGCTATAGGAGGAGATACAGTATTGAGCTATAGAAGGAAATAAAAAAATTCAGAATTCTGGAAGGAGAAGTCCACCCATCTTAAAGTTGCCAAAGGCGAGAAACACGCCTGTAGGTAATTATTCACTTCCATTTGGCGCTATTTGCTGTTGATACCTGAAACTGGACTCTTCCAGAATTTGAGGGGCTGCCCCAAAGAAGAGGGAGTCAAATTATTCCCCAAAGCACCAGAAAGCAGGACAAGAAACAATGGATGGAAACTAATCAAGGAGAGAAGCAATCTGGAGTTAAAAGAGAAACTTCCTAACAGTGAGGACAGTTAGCCAGTGGAACAGCTGGCCTCCAGAGGTTGTGGGGGCTCCATCACTGGAGGTTTTTAACAAGAGACTGGACAGTCACTTGTCTGAAATGGTGTAAATTTTCCTGCTTGAGCAGGGGGCTGGACTAGAAGACCTCCAAGGTCCCCTCCAGCTCTATTCTATTCATGAGATGGGACAAGGGGCAATTAATCTCAAACAGTGCTTCTCAACCGTGGCAACTTCAAGACAGGTGGCCTTCAATTCCCAGAATCCCCGTTCCATAACTGCCTGCATCCAGTGCTCCCTTCCGACACCGGGATGCCTTGAGGTTGTCCATGTCCTTTGAAGCTGCTTCACGTAGAATCTCCTCTTCTTCCACAGATGCAGAACGCAGCCGAACCGGGGCAGAACCCGCACTTATTCCAGCAACCTCCCTTACCTCAACAGACCACCGCCCTGGGTTACTTCCACCACCCCCAGCCTCCCAGCCGTCACCTACAAGGGCAGCCGTGCAGTTTACAAGACGTGCCCGAAATGCAGCAGCCTTGAGGTCTCGAACGAGAGATGGTCATCGCGCTTAACTTGGGAACGGCAACGGCTGAGCAGCAAGAAGGAGAATTGGTCCCTTCTCAAGAGGAAGGCTCGGCCGATCGTGAGAACAAACCGTCCAGGGACGGGGAAGGAGCGGAGAGCTACAGCCGGCATGCTTTTCTGCTTAGAAAAACCAGCTCAGCAGCGCAAAAGGCAGGTAGCCATGGATGCTCAACCTCCGCCGCTCAGCAAGCACGGGGGAAGGAAGGTCGAGGGAGTACGTTTGCTTAAGGAGCTGTCAGTCAACATGAGTTTGACGCCCAGTCCAGAACTGGGAGCTCGCTCGGATGAGAAAAAGAACCGCTTGACTTTCCAGCCAAGAGTCCCAATCCAGACTCGAGAACTTGCAGGAAATCACAGCCATGAATTGCAACTAGGTTGGCATGCTGTCGCGCCGTGGAGTTCATATGGCGGGTGGGGTTTAAGCTTGTAAAGTTCTTGTTTGGTTACAAGATCAAATTTTACATGCTGATACAATTTAGACCCTAAGAAGCAGCTTTTGAAACTTCTGTGAAATATAGCCAGTCCTGGGCCTGACTGACTGCCATGTTTTTCACCTGTCCAGTGTGCAATTGATGTATTTAGGTTTGCAATTTCCTCGCGACTCAATTTTTAATCTTATTTGTTGGGGGGAATAATCGAGTGATGCTGCTATCGTTTATGAAAAGCCACTTTTGCCTGAATTCTTTCGTTGTGCACCAGCTCCTTTGATTTTTCGAGTTGTCTATAAAAGAGTCCCTTTGGTTTTATTTTATTATGAAATGGAGACTTTTTTAAAAAATAAATAAATAAAATAAATCCTTATATCTAACTCGACTCCCTAATTAGCCAAATAGGGTGCAGGATCCTTAAGGTTTCTCCTCCGGTCTAATTAAACTTTGTTTTGGAGAATAATCTTGTCACCCAAAGATAAAAGCAAACTTTGTGGTTTTGCAGTTAAGGGTTAGGGGTTTGGCGAAGCGGAATCTTGGGATCTAAGAAGTGTCACAAGTCAGTAGGGTTAGCAATAAAATGTATTTTTTTAAAAACAACAACTGTGTTTATATATTTATGAACTTTTTTAAAAGAAGAAAGTTTGTTTTTTTTAAATTCCTCAATGGTGAGAATACACCAAAGCATCCCTTATTGTCTCTTTTTGCAAAAGGAATGACTTGTAATTGCAAGGGGCATTTTTTTAAAAATGTTTGTTCAGCTTGCACATTTGTTCTTGAGTCTTTCCAGCTGTACTTCATTTGGGGATGTGAAACTTCTACCTATTAGTGCAAAGTTGTTTCACGCTAGATATATCCAGTTCCCAAGCTCAGTGTTGGAAGGCATTTGTTTAATAAAGAGTTCAGGGTCATACATTTGAAAAGAAGAAAAAGAAAAAAACAAACTGTATTTATTCAGGTATAGCTGTGTGTATAAAACTCTCAGGCAGATAAATCACTGTTTTATAAGAATCTGTATTTTCCTAGGATTGTTGTTACTTAACTGCTGAACATGCTTTGCACGGACAGGCGCGTACCGGTCAGTTTCCCTGGATCATTAAACCAAGGGGTAACAATGGATTTTTCCTAAATCCAGTATTAATAGAGTAGTTTTCCTCAAACTTGGCCACTTGAAGATTTGTGGACTTCAATTCCCAGAATTCCCCGGCCAGGCTAGGTTAGGGATCTCACAGCAAATCTGGCATCTTAATGCAGTGCTTTGCAAACCTGGGCAAATGACCCCATTGACTTTGCTTGTCAGAAGGTCGCAAAAGGGGATTACGTGACCCCGGGAAACACCGCAACCGTCATAAATATGAACCAGTTACCAAGGGTCTGAATTTTGATCACGTGACCCTGGGGGAATGCTGCAACGGCCGTAAGCATGGAAAACAGTCATAAGTCCCTTTTTTCAGTGCTGTTGTAACTTCAAACGGTCACTAAATGGACTGTTGCAAGTCCAGGACTGCCTGTACATGTGTTGTAGAAATTAGAAGCCTTAGCAGGATTCAAAGTGAGACAAATCTTTAGTTCATTGTGGAAACACAAGCACCTTTCTCCCCCCCCCTCCCTCCAGCCTGGCACTTTCTGTACATATTTACAAACGAAAAGGCTGTTGGGTTAACAGGTGCAGAGTCTAACTTTATATATTAGCTGTGTACAAAGGAAAAAAAGAGAAAGAGAGAAAGAAAGAAAGAAAGGAAAGAAGGAAGGAAGAAAGAAAGAAAGAAAGAGAGAGAGAGAAAGAAAGGAAAGAAAGAAAAAAAGAAAGATAGAAAGGAAAGAGAAAAGAGCACAAAAGGGGAAAAAGAAAAAAAGCGAAGGTTTAAAATCCAAGATTGAATTTATTTTGTACGGTGTCAAATATAGATCACTTTTTTTAAAAAAATGTTCCTAGTCATAAAGTATTTTGTAAAATGGGGAAAAGCAGAAGAAGCAAGAAAGTGTCTTACTGAGGGATCTTTTTTTAGGGGTGTGTGTGTAGAAACCAGGTTGGACTGGAATCCCTCTCAATGCTTGTAAAATCACGTCCTAGATCCTTCAGCAGATTTGTACATATTATTTTGGAAGAAAAATAAAGCTCTGCTTTTAAGAAGCGTGACGCAATGGCTGATAGTTCATGGACTAGGTTCATGGAAAGGAAAGAGGTACTTTGTGGATCCCATTTCACTCCAAAGCAAAAAATCAAAGTGCTCATTCTTAAAAATAGCTTTGAGTGGCTGAATTGAGTGCATCCTTTACTCCCCTGTAAACATCTGTCATATTGGAGACAAGAAAATAAACTAGCTCCGTACCATATTATTTATGTGTTTTTTTTCTTAAGGATAATAATATATACATGTCTATTTGTTTATAAGACAATTCAATCCTAAGCTTTAATATATATATATATATATATTTATATGTGTGTGTGTGTACTTGTTTACCTCAAGTATTTGTAATGGTCTCTTGGAAAACATACTATAAAAAATGCTATTCATATGGCCATCCACAATTGCATTTTATACAGTACTTTTGTTGAAAAAGACACTACGTCTATCTAGATTTTTTTCCCCTTTGTAAACGCTTTTTATCTTTCAGCTCGGTCATTTAGTAACCATGAGCAGCAAAGAAAGAAAAAGAAAGTTGGCATAAATCAAACTTTTCTGAATTTCTGATGGTGGTGCTAACTCCAGATGTTATAAAAAATACTTTCAAACTGAAGAATTCTTGTATTAGACTGCTCAGGTCTAGAAACTGGGATTTTATATCCCTGGTACTCATATTTCTCAATTATGTTAGAATTAGGAGCACATTAAATTGGAGGAAAACTGGTTTTTTTGTGACATATCAGAAAACAACTGGATTTTGAAAAATATATACCTGTCTGTAGTTGGGAAAAGGCCTCATGACACCATCCTCAATTGTGCTGGAATTAAAAAATAGCAGCACTTTTTAACTTAAAAGATTGCAAAGATTAGTGACTTTTACTAAAGCACCGCTTGGATTAAGGTAAATTGAGAAGAGTTTTAAAGGCAATAGAGGTTTTTTTTTTTTTTTTTTTAATTCTCATTCTTGAAGGACTTGAAAAGTCTTTGAGGAATAGATTCTTGGAAAGTCTTTGAAGAATGAATTCTAATTATTTTTGCCCCAACTGAATAAAGCCTCACCGTTCTATTTTCTAATAGCGATGAGTTAGCTTCAGGCTCACAATCCATGTTTTACCTGGGGCTGGAAGGATTTCAGCCTGAAGTCTGAAACATGACTCGCTCTCTAGGATTTAAGTACTAGAACTTGGCTTAGCATTAACCCTCAACCTTTGCAGAGAACCCGTCTGGGCAACACTAAGAAGTGTTTTTTGTAATTGCATCCAACTTTCTTACTACTACCCATTCCTTTTTACTAAACACCTTGGTGATTTTGGACCCCACGAAACAATAGCTTCCACCCAAAAAGGTGTGTGTGTGTGAAATAAAGGAATTACTGCAACGTCAAATAGCTGTTTCCCCCAGATCATTTCAGTGGTGTGTGTGTATATAGAATTAAGCAGCTGATTCTGGAATTTCTGTTCCTAGTTTTTCATTGACTGGACGGGATGGTTTTTCAAAGGGAACCTCAGAATTCTACTTCACTCACACTTTGAGGAGAATAACACTATGACGCAACTTCCCGGCTTGTAAAATTGGGCCAAATCACCATTGTTTTGGATATTGAGTAAAAGAACTCTCCAGAAGTGGAATGGGGCAACTCGCTATAGCCAACTCATCATGGCCAACTTTGCCATGGCCAACTCATCACGACCAACTTGCCTTGACCAACTCATCATGGCCAACTCTCCATGGCCAACTTACTGTAGTACAACTCGCTACAGGACAATTTAACAAACCAATTTAATTATTCAAAATAAATAATTTTAATTGTTGTCATTCACATTCCATTCTGTCTCTCCTTTTGCATCCTTTTTTAAAGGATTCTATACCAGCATTTCTTTGATATTAGTTTAACTCTTGTCCCACGGCGAGTTGGCCACAGGAAGTTGACTGTGTTGAGTTGGCCATGGCGAGTTGGCCGTGCGAATTGTCATAGACCCGTCCAGAAGACGTAGGCACAGTCGCAAAAATTTAATGCTATCAGCCGAGAAGGCTTCAGTGTGAGGCAAGTAATGCCTCTGAAGAACCAGGTTTTGAAGAAATGTATATATTTTTTAAAAAAATCTTGGCCCCCATTGAAATGAACGACTTGCCTAAATAGGGGTCCTAAACTGGTCAGAGATTCTGCCCTCGGTGCATTAAGCAGACCTACCTTCCAAGTTTTAAGAAACTCTTTGCAAAAATTGCCGCCTTTACCCGTTAAGACGACACAGCAAAACAGGGGCCTGAAAAGTGAGAACTTGGAAATCTTGTACTGTCGAGGAGACAATTTAGGGGTTTTTTCTTCTCCCCCCCCTTCCAAGTGGCCCCGTGTTTGTGGCTGTGCCTTATAAAATCTGGTGTATTGAAATGCAAAGATTAGGTGCAACTGTGCTTCAAACAACTTGACCCCACAAAAATAGAAATAAAGCCACGTACACCGCCCGGCTATTAAAGGAATGGGACTAAATCCTCAGGGTGAACTTGAAACTCAACGTTATCTCCTGTTTTGGATTGTTTTATGCAGGGGAAAGAGAAGTGAGTCTAGGGGTTCTTACATGCCAGCCCTTGTTTTTAACTGAGTGGCTTTAGCGTTGGCTAACCTGGCTCTGACGTCGACCGGTTTCTCAAAAAATCTCACCAAGGCAGGTTCATTTAGCAAAGAGGCCAGAATCTGCTCAAAAGCGAACGACCAGCCTTCGTTGATGGAGCTGCAGAGCGGGGCTCCTGGCTCATCTGTCTGGGAGGCTGGCGGTGCTGTTGGACCAGCCACGGGAGACGTGGCTCTCTGGGCTGGGGAAGTGGGGCTCTGGAGCTTTCGCCCCACCTCCTCCATCCTCAACAGGAGGCCGGTAACTGTAGCGATGGCCCGGAACAGGAGCTCTTCTTCTGGATCACCGTGGAACAAGTTATACAAGGTCTTGGAGAACTGGATGAATTGGGACTGGGAAGGGAAAAAGAAGAGACGTTTTCAGATCAAGCGTGTGCGCGTGCGTCAACAGAACAAGCCATGCTTGCAGCAGCTTTTTATAAATAGCACTTAAGACTTGTACACCGCTTCACGGTGCTTGTACAGCCCTCTCTGAGCGGTTTACAGAGTCAGCCTCTTTCCCCCAGCAATTTGGGTCCTCGTTTTATTGATCTCGGAAGGACGGAAGGCTGAGTCAACCTTGAGCCGGTCGGGATCGAACTGCTGGCAGTGGGCAGTGTTACGGAAGGAAGGAAGGAAGGAAGGAAGGAAGGAAAGGAAGGAAGGAAGGAAGGAAGGAAAGGAAGGAAAGGAAAGGGAAGGAAGGAAGGAAGGAAGGAAAGAAGAAAGGAAGGAAGGAAGGAAGGAAGGGCAATAACAATAGCGCTTAGACTTATATGCCGCTTCACAATGCTTTATAGTCCTTTCTAAGCAGTTTACAGAGTCAGTATATTGTCCCTGACAATCTGGGTCCTCATTTTACTGACCTCGGAAGGATGGAAGGCTGAGTCAACCTTGAGCCAGTGAGGATTGAACTGCTGGCAGTCGGCATAATTAGCCTGCAGTACTGCATTCTAACCATTGCACCACCAGGGCTCATAAAAATGGGTGTCTTGACTAGATTTCCCCCATCAAGTGTCCTGAAGATGCATTGGATAACGATCTGCATGATCTCCAAGCTTCCTGGTTCATCTGGCAGGAGTTTATCAGTTTGTAGGCCAAGGTCTAAAGATCTCCAGGTGAGAGAAGACTACATTTTGATGTTCTAGACTTTAGCAGAATTTGTTATATGGGAACCTTGGTGCTCCCTGAGTTTGGTTGTTTTCTTGCAGATGTTTCAGCATCAAACTAAGTAGCATCATCGTCATTATCATCATAACCCTAACCTTGATGATGTTCCCTAGTCTGGTAATGAAACGTCTGCAAGAAAACCACCAAGCTCAGAGAGCCCTAAGGTCCTCACAGCTCAATCCTGAGTTACAAATAGTCTCTTCTATCAGTATTTGCTACCTGTATTAATGGGGGAGAATAAAAAAATACTCCACTAGAACAAAATACTCGCTTCCAGAAAAGTTCTCACCTGGTTCATCCGGGGCAAATCCTTAATGCTCGCTTCCTTTTTAAGGATCTCGTCTTGCCACTGCTTCAAGTAAGCCTGGATGTCCACTTTCCCTGTTTGGTAAGAAAGAGTCAGATTCAGAAGAACAGAAGAAGATGGGTCAATTGTGCTGTTCTCCTGAAGAGTTTCTGCTAAGGGATCGGATCCGCTGGGTAGCTTTGGAGCATTTACAGTTTCCAGCTGAAACCTCATCCCATCTCAATTGAAAGACTTTCAGCCGGGCTTCCAGATGTGAAGGGATGGAATCTGCAAGATCACTAAAGGCTTTCCTGTTTCTGCCCTGCTACCCTGCAAGTCTCGTACTTTACGCTCTTTTTATATATATATATGTTTTCTGAGGTTTTCACGGGTGTTTGTATGTAGGTCTTTGGTAATTCGGGTTTTCTCCCGCGTAAAATTGGAAGTGTCTTGGCGACGTTTCGACGAAGTCTCATTCGTCATCTTCAGGCTGGTGTCTCTTTGGCCTCGTGCTTCTAGGAGCAATGTGTGATCGCAGCAGTTAAAAGGAAGAAACAGCTGCGATCACACATTGCTCCTAGAAGCACGAGGCCAAAGAGACACCAGCCTGAAGATGACAAATGAGACTTCGTCAAAACGTCGCTAGTAATTCTGTGGTACCTATAAGCTTCTTCCAACTAAGTCCGATATTACACCCGCCAGTACATCCTCTCTTTCTTTCGTACTTTACACTCTTCATGCCAGCCTCCATGCCAACATCAAACCAGGATTTCTTGCTAATCCCTACAAGCTTGGCCTCCTCCTTCTTCCTTCCTCCAGTAGGGCTTCCAAAAGACTGCCGACAATAGCACATCAGAAGGGAACATTAACAGATGCAAATTAACCCTAACCTCAACTCTGATCCCCAAAGTTAAGATTCTTAAAAACTCTGCCTGTTGACGGTCAGGAAGGCGAAAGGCAGGATGGATACAGAGGCCAAGGTGGACTCAAATTTCACCCCACAGGACACTTTTGCGATGGGCAGCCTTCAACGGTACACCTCCAATCTCTGGCTGAGTCCAGGTCACCTACCTTTTTCAGGACTTGTCTTTAAAGCATCTGCTTTATCTTCAGGAGAGGAAACTAAGATAAAGAAGAGGGGGGAAAAGATACTCCTGATCCATCCGTGATACTAAACGCATTATCCACTCATGTAGAAGAGGAGTATTTACAGGCAGTCCTCAACAACGACCGCAATTGAGTCCAAAATTTCTGGTTCGTTTTTTTATTTCTTTTCCTAAACGAAACATTTGAGTTTTGCCCCATTTTACGATCTTCCTTGACACAGTTGTTCAATGAATCACGGCCGTTGTTAAAGTGAATGACACGGTTGTTAAGTGAATCTGCTTTCTCCCTTGATTTTGCTGGTCTGAAGGTCACAAGAGGTGATCACGTGACCTTTAGGGACGCTGCAACTGTCGTAAGTCCATGTCAGTTGCCAAGCGTCTGGATTTTGATCATGTGACTATGGCGAAGCTGGAATGGTCGTTCAGTCACTTTTTCCAGGCCCATTGCAACTTTGACCGGTCACTAAATGAACTAGCTAGTCAAGGACTAGCTGTACTTTGTCTACTGCAGTGCTTCTCAACCTTGTCAACTTTAAGCTGTGTGAACTTCAAGGTTTCTGAGAGTTGAAGTCGATGCCTCTCTTAAAAGTTGACAAGGTTGAGAGATCCTGATATACAGCAAGAAAATTATCTTTCCTCCTCGGAGATCCTTCCGTTAAGAGATCCCAAGAATTGAACTTGAGACTCTCCACCATTGGTCCACAAGATGACACCAACACTGCCAATAAGGTTGACCAAGACTTCTTCAAGTGCTCGCAATTAGCAATAGCAATAGCCCTTGGACTTATATACCACTTCACAGTCCTTTACAGCCCTCTCTAAGCAGTTTAGAGTCAGCTTATTGCCCCCAACAATCTGGGTCCTCATTTTATTGACCATGGAAGGATGGAAGGCCGAGTCAACCTTGAGCCGGTCAGGATCGAACTCCAGGCAGGGGGCAGAGTTAGCACTAGCACTAGCACTTAGACTTACATACCGCTTCATAAGTGCTTTACAGCCCTCTCTAAGCGGTTTATAGAGTCAGCTTATTGCCCCCAACAATCTGGGTCCTCATTTTATTGACCATGGAAGGATGGAAGGCCGAGTCAACCTTGAGCCGGTCAGGATCGAACTCCAGGCAGGGGGCAGAGTTAGCACTAGCACTAGCACTTAGACTTACATACCGCTTCATAAGTGCTTTACAGCCCTCTCTAAGCGGTTTATAGAGTCAGCTTATTGCCCCCAACAATCTGGGTCCTCATTTTATTGACCATGGAAGGATGGAAGGCTGAGTCAACCTTGAGCCGGTCAGGATCGAACTCCAGGCAGTGGGCAGTTAGCACTAGCACTAGCACTTAGACTTACATACCGCTTCATAAGTGCTTTACAGCCCTCTCTAAGCGGTTTATAGAGTCAGCTTATTGCCCCCAACCATCTGGGTCCTTATTTTACCAACCTCGGAAGGATGGAAGGCTGAGTCAACCTTGAGCCGGTGGATCGAACTCCAGGCAGTGGGCAGTTAGCACTAGCACTAGCACTTAGACTTACATACCGCTTCATAAGTGCTTTACAGCCCTCTCTAAGCGGTTTATAGAGTCAGCTTATTGCCCCCAACCATCTGGGTCCTTATTTTACCAACCTCGGAAGGATGGAAGGCTGAGTCAACCTTGAGCCGGTGAGAATCGAACTGCCAAATTGCCGGCAGTCAGCAGAATTAGCCTGCAGTACTGCATTTTAAACACACAGTCACCATGGCTCATACTTTTACTTAAGAGAACGGATTCTGAGCTTGTTGCAAAGGATCAGCTCCACCTTCATTTCCAGAAGATCCCCTTGTCTTTCACAAGCAGAAATTAGACACGTTGACACTTACCACTCAGTTGACTGAAATGGATCAATTCTTCTTTGGAGAGTTGAGCTCCTTTAAAAGGGCTGAGCGATTCCACTTCGGTAAAAGCTGTCAAAAGAAAAGAAAAAACAAGTTAAAAATCAAAAGGATTATTATATACAATGCATCACACAGCCTGGAAGATATAGTCACCGTAGGACTTCTAAAGGGCTCCAAAAATGTATAAATTAACTTTTTAAACTTTAGCTAAATCTGATATTATAAATTAGCAGTTTGCATAGAAGAGGGGAAGTTAAAAACCGAATAATGTTTTTCTTTCTTTCTCTCTTTTTCTTTATTCTCTACTATTTTGATGATTGTTAAATTTGCTATCCTTATCTATTCTTTTCCTTTGCTACATTACAAACAAATTAAATAACACTACAGTCTAGACTTTAACCTTGAATACTGAGCTCAAGACTGAAACTTTTATTGTATAACAATACAATACAATGCTGTACAATCTGTGTAGCAGATTTTTCCCCCCCTAATGTTATATTCATTTCTGGAAGACAAAGGTAAATAATCTCATGGTCAATAACACTGACCCTGTAAATATTGTAAATAAAATTGATATAATACCTTTTTTCTTTTTTCTTTACCCTCAATACACTATTGAAGTCTAAGTAATTTATATTGAGTTTAAATAACTTAAACAGCAGAGTGTCAATAATCTTCAATCGGTACTGCATAAATGCCACTGTACTAAAACAATATTATTTATTAAAACCTACAACAATATCATTTTTTTTTAAAAAAAGGAAGTCACAAGGATTAAAAGCTGGCTTTAAACTTCACAAAAGCAGGAGACATTTGAAGAACGTATGTGTCTTGAGTTCCTGTCTCAGCCTCTGCTTATTCATCCTACTTTAAAAAGAAATAAATAGCATTTTAGGCAGAAGGATGATGTCCTATGGTTAATGGGTTTCCTGGCTGGGGAAAGAGTTCACCTTGGATCCCACGTGGTTCCAATTGACGTGGATGGTTTTTCAACATGGAAAGCAAGGACTTAAACACAATACCTGCACATCACTCACCCGGAGGAATGTGCAATTTGAAAAGCAGGGTCAGCTTATGGGTGAAGCTTCCGTGATACAGGACATCTAATAAAAAGGGAGGAAAGGAAAAATAAATAAAAGCAAAGAGGTCATTCAAGGAGGTTCATGGGCAATGGAGATGATCAAATGTCCAGAATAGAACACAACAGCAGAGTTGGAAGGGACCTTGGAGGTCTTCTAGTCCAACCCCGTGCTCAAGCAGGAAACCCTATAAGAAGTGGCTATCCAATCTCTTCTTTAAAACCCCCAGTGATGAAGCACCCACAACTTCTGAAGCTGTTCTCCTGGTTAATTATTCTCACTGTTAGGAAGTTTCTCTTTAGTTCTAGATTGGTTCTCTCCTTGATTAGTTTCCACCCGTTGCTTTTTATCCTGCCTTTGGGTGCTTCGGAGAATAGGTTGACCCCCTCTTCTTTGTGGCAGCCCCTCCAATATTGGAGCCCTGTTAGTTACCCCCCTAATCATTATTCTCACTAACTAGCCATACCCAATTCCTGCAACCGTTCTTCGTACGTTTTAACCTCCAGTCCCCTAATCATCTTTGTTGCTCTTCTCTGCACTCTTTCTAGAGGCTCAACATCTTTTTTATATCATGGGGATTCCATTTATTGAGGAATAATTGAAAACTGGCTCCATAGTCACTGAACTGATCTACACCAGCCAGATCTCACCTAGGGAGGGAACTTTATCCGAACGCTAACTCTACAGATCTCTTAGCTTGGGGCGTATTTGTGACCCTACCCCAAATGGATACAAATTCTTTGAAGTTGATCAGGCCGTCAACGTTCTCGTCCAGGAGCCGGAAGGTCCACAGAGCCAAGGAATCTCGGTTGGCACAGTGTGCCCAGGGACTCAGGAGATGGTGCAAGATTCGGAATTGCTGACAGTCGATCCGATATTGGTCCAGATAGGGCAGGCTGGCATCGTGGTGCTTTAGGGCCGGACTATTTGGTTTCCAGTAACAGGAGAGAAAATGTTCTTTCTGACCAAAAAGAGAAGAGAAGGATCCCAAATAAATGAGAGCAAAATGTCATCAGATCCCATGCGGACAATTTGAGGAACATCAAGTCGTTTTTCCAT
Organism: Azemiops feae; assembly: GCA_023970755.1. Classification (NCBI taxonomy): domain Eukaryota; kingdom Metazoa; phylum Chordata; class Lepidosauria; order Squamata; family Viperidae; genus Azemiops; species Azemiops feae. The sequence continues at coordinate 162,406 of JALGBA010003994.1, read as the reverse complement.
AGAATTATCCAGTGCTAAAGTTGAACATCGTTGGCGATTATAGCTCATAGCCTTAAGCTCTAGCTAGACAATTATGCTATCTCTGAAACTCCAGAGGTGGCCCCTTTGGGAAAGATCACCAGATGTTTACTTATTAAAATTCAACATTCAGGAGCTCAAGGCCATCAATTTGAAGATCTCTTTTTCTTTCATTTTCATCATAGCAGCTAATGAATGAATGAATGAATGGAATGGAAGGATTGCCCAACTCATTCATTGAATGCCCATGGCTGATTAGGTCTGTTAGAGGTCATGACTGTCAGACAGACATGAAAAGTCTTTTGCCGAGGACAACCAAGATGTTACCTTGAATAATTCATACAGTTCTTCCAGGTTGCTATGGCTGATAGTCACATCTTGGGAGACAACCCGGAGCTGAGAACAGACGACAGGAAAGCAAGTCCGGTTAAGATTGGATGTTTGAGGGATTGTCCTAGCTGTATATTTCAACTGATGAATCAAAGTAATTAATAAGTTTTCTAGTTAACTAAAGTCTTCTAGGTAACTGGGTGTGAGACTATGCCTGTGTTTATATCTATCTATCTATCTATCTATCTATCTATCTATCTATCTATCTATCTATCTATCTATCTATCTATCTATCTATCTATCTATCTATCTATCTATCTATCTATCTATCTATCTATCTATCTATCTATCTATCTAATCTATCTATCTATCTATCTTAATCTATCCATCCATCTAATCTATCTAATCTATCTAATCTATCTAATCTATCTAATCTATCTAATCTATCTATCTATCTATCTATCTATCTATCTATCTATCTATCTATCTATCTATCTATCTATCTATCTATCTATCTATCTATCTATCTATCTATCTATCTATCTATCTATCTATCTATCTATCTATCTATCTAATTAACAGAGAGCAATTGATACTTAATGATAAATTATGTTCAATACCAGGACAAAACCAATGACCAGAATCCTGATATAGACAAACTATAGTACCTACTCACCACATTCTGCTTAGTTGTGGTTTCCAAGGTTTGGATGACATACAGTCTGTTACGACGTCGCATGCTTTCTACTTCCTCAAATCGGATTTCACCGTATTTCTGGAGGAGACCAAGACGTTATTTTACTGCTTATCAGGGATGAATGCACAACACCTACAGCACAAACAGCCAACTCCTTCAGTGTTGAAGGCTTCCAAAATTATTCTTCCTATCCCTCCTCCTCCTCCATCATCTTATTTGAAGCTCCAGACAGTCAGAGCGCAGAAGGCCACTCCTTCTAAGATTTCATATCACAACACCCAGATGCGAGAGGTCCACATTTGAAACACAAAGAAACACATCTGACACACAACTGTCAACTTCTGAGACTGACCAAGTGGCTTTAGGTCTGTGGCTCCCGACTTCAATCATCCTTTTAAGCACAATCGTTACCGTGAGAAGTCTCCCCCCCAGCCCCATCTGATTAACTTCGGGCTTATATTGCTTTATATCCCATTTTTGGGAAGAAAGGCCTTCACCCAGAAGGGGACCCTTCAGGCGGCTTTATTCGGCAGGCCGCGATACAGCAAATGGTCGATTCTTCTTCCGAGGCAAAAGCGGAGGAGAAAATGTTGAACAAACCTCGTTGGATTCTCGAATTAGGTCCGTGATGTCCACTCTGGAGTGAGGATTTTTGCTTTCGCTCATCCCGGAGGCCTGCTGAACTGCGGGAGGTAGTGGGCTGTCCTTGTTGGTCACACTCTCAAAAAACCTTGATTCAAGGAAAAGGATTGTGTGAATGGTGTTCCCTTGCACACATTATATTATGAGCCGGCTTGGTCTAGTGGTTAAGGTGCTAGGCTAAAAAAATGGGAGATGGTGAGTTCTAGTCCCACCTGAGACATGAAAGCCAACTGGGTGACTTTGGGCCAATCACCAGGAGACTGGGAGTTCTAGTCCCGCCTCAGGCATGAAAACCCACTGACTTTCAGCCAATCACCAGGAGACTGGGAGTTCTAGTCCCGCCTCAGGCATGAAAGCCAACTGGGTGACTTTGGGCCAATCACCAGGAGACTGGGAGTTCTAGTCCTGCCTCAGGCATGAAAGCCAACTGGGTGACTTTGGGCCAATCACCAGGAGACTGGGAGTTCTAGTCCCGCCTCAGGCATGAAAACCCACTGACTTTCAGCCAATCACCAGGAGACTGGGAGTTCTAGTCCCGCCTCAGGCATGAAAGCCAACTGGGTGACTTTGGGCCAATCACCAGGAGACTGGGAGTTCTAGTTCCGTCTTAGGCATGAAAAACCCACTGAGTGACTCTGAGCCAATCATCAGGAGACAGAGAATTCTAATCCCGCCTTAGGCATAAAACCTGGCTTGGTGACTTTGGGGCTAATCACTAGGAGACAGTGAATTCTAGTCCCGCTTTCTCCACGAAAGCCAGCTGGGCGACTTTGGTCCGGGTCCCTCTCTCTCTCAACCCAGCCCACCTCACAGGATTGTTGTCGTGGCGAAAAGAAGAGGGGGAAGGCCTGTTGGATCTGCCCACTGCCTTATTTGTCAAAATAATAAAGGTGGAAAACAAATAAACACGCCCACGCCATTGCACAACCTGTAGCCCAGCCCTAAACACAAACACAGGTACCATCAACCCACAAGCAGCTGCCACACTCGCACCTGTTGAGGACCGTTACGGCTTCTGCGTCGTCCTTGCAGGCCAGCAGCTTGTCCACGTTGTAGTCGAGCACGGCCAGGCCCAGCTGCAGGATGGCCTTGATCCCGTCGTAGAAGAAGCAATCCACCACGTTGACGGCGCTCTCAATGGGCAGGACGCTGACGAAGAGGGTGAGGAACCAGGAGAGCGAGACGGAGGAGAAGAAGGTCATGTCGGTCATGTGCTCCGTCAGCTGCGGCAAGTAGTCCCGGATCAGGTCCTCGAACACGGCCTGATCTACCAAGGCACCTGAAAGAGACGTCTGGTTACCCAGCGGCAGACGCAAACTCAGAAACCCATAATAATAATAATAATAATAATAATAATAATAATAATAATAATAATAATAATAATAATAATAATAATAATAATAAAAATAATAATAATAATAATAATAATAATAATAATAATAATAATAATAATAATAATAATAATAATAATAATAATAAAGTTGGGAGGGACCTTAGAGGTCATCTAGTCCAACCCTCTGCTCAGGCAGGAAACCCTATACCATTCCAGACAAATGGCTGTCCAGTCTCTTCTTAAAAACTTCCAGTGTTGGAGCATTCACCGCTTCTGGAGGCAGGTTGTTCCACTGGTTAATTGTTCTCACTGTCAGGAAGTTTCTCCTTAGTTCTAGGTTGCTTCTCTCCTTGACTATTTTCCATCCGTTGCTTCTTGTCCTGCCTTCAGGCGCTTTGGAGAATAGCTTGACTCCCTCTTCTTTGTGGCAGCCCCTCAAATATTGGGAGATGCTATCATGTCACCCCTAGTCCTTCTTTTCACTAAACCTAGACATACCCAATTCTTGCAACCGTCCTTCATATGTTTTAGCCTCCAGCCCCTAATCATCTTTGTTGCTTATAAACTCAAAAACAGGAACCTTGGGGTCCTCGTGGAGGATCCCCTAAACCTGAGCCAGCCGTGTGCGGCAGCAGCCAAAAAAGCCAATACAATCCTGGGTGGTATAAACAGAGGCAAAGAATCCAGATCACGTGAGGTCTTAGTACCGCTTTATAAAGCCCTAGTAAGGCCACACCTGGAATCCTGCATCCAGTTTTGGTCACTACATTACAAAAAAAGGACGTGGAGACCTTGGAAGAAGTGCAAAGAAGAGCAGCTAAGAGGATGAAGGGTCTTATGAAGAACGGTTGGGTATGGCTTGCCTAGAGAAAAAGAGGACTAGGGGGAACATGATAGCAGTATTCCAGTATTTGAGGGGTTGCCACAAAGAATAGAATAGAGCTGGAAGGGACCTTGGAGGTCTTCTGGTTCAAGCAGGAGACCCTGTCCCATTTCAGACAAGTGACTGTCTAGTCTCTTCTTAAAAATCTCCAGTGATGGAACGCCCACGATTTCTGAAGAAGAGGAAGGGGTCAAATGATTTTCCAAAGCACCAGAAGGCAGAACAAGAAACAACAGTTGGAAACTAATCAGAAAAGAAGGACTAGGGGGGGGACATGATAGCAGTATTCCAGTATTTGAGGGACACCACAAAGAAGAAGGGGGGGTCAACTTATTCTCCAAACCACCTGAAGGCAAGCTAAGAAACAACAGATGGAAACTAATCAAGGAGAGAAGCAACCTGAAATTAAGGAAGAATTTCCTGACAGTGAGGATAATCAACCAAGGGAACAGCTTGCCACCAGAAATCGTGGGTGCTCCATCACTGGAAGTTTTTAAGAAGAAACTGGACAGTCACTTGTCTGAGATGGTATAGGGTCTCCTGCTCGAGCAGGGGGCTGGACTAGAAGGCCTCCAAGGTCCCTTCCAACTCTCCTATCTCTGCTTCCACCACTCATGAAAGCGATCATCCCGGTAAAACCCAACGAAAACAATACGGTACCGATGATGCGGCGATTAAAATAATCAGGCAGCATCCGTTCGCAGACGGCCACCAGCAGCCAAAATGCTTCCTCTTCTTTGGCGTAAAGGAGCAACACCGACGTTAATATGTTCATGGCCTTGAAACAAACACAATTATTATTATGGTTCGTTTGGCCTTCTGTCCTCTCAGCGTCACCTCGCTGACATGATATTTCTGCATCAGGGGCCACGGCCACCGCGGGACGGCGGCAGGGCTTGTGAAGAGACCTGCGTAGGAGCACATTTAGCCAGTCACCAATTACTACACTGAGCAATATTTTTATTTTTGGGGAGGGAAGTAAAAACCAGTTCTCAGCAAAAATGTAAATCGTGGTTATGTGACCGCCGGACGCTGCGAACAGCCGCGAATGGGAGTTTGTTGCTGAGCTCCTGAAATGCGGTCATGGGATCGTGGAGGAGATGACAGCTGTTGGAACTGGCTTGTAGGTACAGAAGTAAGCACAGAAGAGTCCTCTGTACAGGTAGTCCTCAAGGTATGACCACAATTGAGCCCAACTGCTAAGTGAGACAGTTGTTAAGTGAATTTTGCTCCATTTTACAGCCTCATTGGTTAAACGAATCACTGCGGTTGTTTAGTAACACGGTTGCTAAGGGAATCTGGCTTTCCCATTGACTTGGCTTGTCAGAAGTTCGCAAAAGGGGATCACGTGACCCTGGGATACTGCGACCGTCATCAATGTGAGTCAGTTGCCAAGCCTCTGAGTTTTGATCACATGATCATGGGGATGCTGCAACGCTTGTAAGTGTGGAAAATGGTTATCAGCCACTTTTTCCGGTGATGTAACTTCAAATGGTCACTAAATGAATTGTTGTAAGTGGAGAACTACCTGTATAGAAGGGTCCTCTGTAACTTCAAACAGTCACTAAGTGACTCGGTGTAAATCAAGGACTACCTGTATAATAGCAATAGTATTTAGACTTTACAGATCTCTCTAACTGGTTTACAGAGTCAGCCTCTTGCCCCCCAACAATCTGGGTCCTCATTTTACCGACCTTGGAAGGATGGAAGGCTGAGTCAACCTTGAGCCGGTCGGGATCGAACTGCTGGCAGTGGGCAGAGTCAGCCTGCAATACTGCATTCTAACCACTGCACCACCACGGCTCTAATGAAACACATCCACAGCCCTACACAAATAAAGGCACCAAACTTTGGTTTGGAACACGTTAAGCCAAGTTGGAGCCCAGAGGCGCAGCCTACCTGACAATAGCCAATCTTGGGGTTCCTGTAGGCGTAGGCAGTGAGGACCCTCCGGAGGGCCGAAATGCCCGTGTCGCTCTGGAAGGCGGGATGCTCGGGCAGCGAGCGGCGCAGATCCCGCTCGATTTCGTCCGTCTCCAGAGTGCACGTCCCAAAAGATTTCTCCACCAGGTCCGAGTAATAGCCAGGATGGCTTGCCATGTCATTGACAGCACCTGCCCAGGGGTGTAAGTTGCACAGAGGAAAAGGAACATTGCAATTGCGTCTTGAATGCCAGAGCTTTGCATAGATCAGGGGGTGGACTTGTGGACTTCAACTCCCAGAATTCCTCAGCCAGCGATGAGTTGAGCTGGACCTGAAGGAGAATGGACTTTCCCCCTTCTCAACGTGTCTGGATGCAACCTGCTGGGAAGGGTCATCTAGAGATGTCTATGGAGATTCTCGGTCATCCAGGTCAAGGTTGTCCCAACGGTGCTTTTTTCAGGAGGCAACTGGACTTCCTTGTTTTTCTTTGAAGACCTTTCGCTTCTCATCCAAGAAGCTGAAGAGCTGAAGAAGCTTCTTGGACGAGAAACGAGACGCCTTCAAAGAAAAACAAGACAGTCCACTTGCCTCCTGAAAAAACACACCTCTGGGATGATCATCTAGAGATGTTCCCTCAAGTCTACTTGGGTACAATTGCTTCCAAGAAAGGCAGTCTATAAATGGAGCAATCTATCTCATCACTTCCATTATTCCAAATATGGACCATACCTGAGAACAGAAGCCAAAGTTCTCCTCGCAAGACTTCAGGGATGCCTCTGACAATCAGGTCCCGGGTTTTCCTCGTCCGAAACATACTCACGCCCTGTCCGCACTCTATGAAAAGGATGTTCCAGGACTGCTCTTTCATTTTTTCTTTTAACTAATGGAACAAGGGGATCAAGAAGCCACTTGAGCACAATCACAAAATGCCAGGGACACCCTCAACGGGGGTCATGTTAAGGTTAAAAGTTCAGTGGGAATTTATTTAAAAGAGAGAGAGAGAGAGAAAAAGAGACAGGATAATGCAAAAATAAGAAGCTCCATCCCAGAATTTTTTTAAAAAAAAGATGGCTACGCATAAAATGCTATTGGCAAGATTAAATACAGGGGGTCCTTGACTTACGACCAGAATTGAGCATGAAATTTATGTTGCCAAGTGAGACAGTTGCGTTTTGCCCCATTTTACGGCCTTTCTGGCCACACTTCTTAACAGAATCATGCAGTTATTAAATTAGTAATGCAGTTGTTAAATGAATCGGACTACCCCCGTTGACTTTGCTTGTCAGAAGGCCGCAAAAGGGGATCACGTGACCCCGGGACACTGCAAAAAGTCATAAATATGAACCATTTGCCAAGTGTCTGAATTTTGATCAGGTGACCACGGAGAGGCTGCAACGGCCACCTGAAAAACGGTCATAAGTCACTTTTTTCAGTGCTGTTGTAACTTCTAACGGTCAGTAAATGAACTGTTGTAAGTCAAGGACTCCCTGTATGGTATTCGTCTTCAGGGCTGTAATGGGCCTTCCTAAAAGAAGGCAAACTGTGTTGAACCCAGAGCAAAATTAACCCAGGACATATTTAAACAGAGGGACAGATTCATAGTGTTGTTGTTAGTTGCGAAGTCGTGTCCGACCCATCGCGACCCCATGGACAACGTTCCTCCAGGCCTTCCTGTCCTCTACCATCTTCTGGAGTCCATTGAAGCTCACGCCTCCTGCTTCAGTGACTCCATCCAGCCACCTCCTTCTCTGTCGTCCCCTTCTTCTCTTGCCCTCCATCTTTCCCAGCATTAGGCTCTTCTCCAGTGAGTCCTTCCTTCTCATTAGGTGGCCAAAATATTTGAGTTTCAACTTCAGGATCTGGCCTTCTAAGGAGCAGTCAGGGTTGATCTCCTCTAGGACTGACCGGTTTGATCGCCTTGCAGTCTAGGGGACTCGCAGGAGTCTTCTCCAGCACCATAGTTCAAAGGCCTCAATTCTTTGGCGCTCAGCCTTTCTTATGGTCCAACTTTCACAGCCATACATTGCAACTGGGAAAACCACGGCCTTGACTATATGTACTTTTGTTGGCAGGGTGATGTCTCTGCTTTTTAGTATGCTGTCTAGATTTGCCATAGCTTTCCTCCCCAGGAGCAAGCGTCTTTAAATTTCTTGGCTGCAGTCCCCATCTGCGGTGATCTTGGAGCCCAGGAAGATAAAATCTGTCACTACCTCCATTTCTTCCCCATCTATTTGCCAGGAATTGAGAGGGCCGGATGCCATGATCTTGGTTTTCTTAATGTTAGATTCATAGTAGGAGAAACCAAAAGTCGAACATCTAAATGACCTCGGTAGGAGACCCAATTGGACGTTTCTGGAAGTAGAGAAGGTCAAGGAAGGATCTCTTCCAAGGTCACCACTTCAGACCACCAAGATGGCAGAAGCTCCTTATGGAAAGGAAAAACTCAGCAAAGCACGGAGAAAGTGAGGCATTGCAACCGGTCTCCTGATGTTGAGGAGAACCGGGACCTCTTCTTACCATCTTTGAATCGAGGTTCTCTGCATCCTGAGGGTGAAAAACGGTCATCAGGGCTTCCGTGCTAACCGTGGCGCTACTGCCTTTGTGGCTGGCCATCGGCTGCCCCTCGTAGTCCTCCCAGACCGGGGTGGTCTCTGGGCTAACCCCGACCTGCAAGAGGCATCAGAAGAAACCCAAGGTGTAGAACTTGGTGAACGATGAAGAGCAGAGCATCAATCAAACCAGCAAAGGATTAAACCCTGCAGAAGTGCAACCTTTGCTGCAGAGGGGAAGGTGGGGCTCCCTTTTTGCATTTTGCAGGGCCTCCCCCTCCTCCAAAAACTGTGGTCAGCCTATAACAAAAGGCATTTGGTCATCCAGCTGACCCAATTTAATGGGTTCACACAACGCTCTACACCCAACATTGAATCCGGCTGAGCTCGCACGAGATTCTAAGCCAGGAAAAACCAAGAAAGAAACCATAACTGAAATGTAAGCTAACCAAGATGGACCTGTTGTGTGAATGCTGGTGCAAAGGTCACTCTAACCCAATCATGGTTAACTGCACTGGGCAAACTCAGCCCAAAGGCATTCTCCCTGCCCAGTTTATACCTACCGCAGGAGAAGTGAGAAAGGGCACCAATTGCTGGTAAGCAGACTAATAAGTGTCCTTATTTAGAGCTTTCCCCTCCCTTCTCTGCGGGTGGCTGCCCTCGCATCTGGTGGCAGAGAGTTCCACAGGCATCCAGGCGAAGAAAAGAGAGCTCTACTCCACGGAGGCCCATTTTCCAGGCACCGCAAACCAGGAATAGGCACATTTTGCTCTTACCTCTCCACTCGTGCTGTGTTGGGGGCCTGGTGCCGCATTGTACCTGGTCTTCAGCTTCAGCACCAGAGCTTCAAAATCTCTCACTTCCGAGAACCGGAAAGCCCGGGGTCCTTTGGTAGCGATGCTGAGGGCCTTGCTGGCGTGGTCAGTGACCTCAACTGTGGTGACCTGCGGGCATTGGGGAGGAAGAGACTCCAGTCACCCTCTCAGCTGGTCATCAGACCGAGAACTTGCAAGCTCCCACGAGGTCAAATGAAGGCGTCTCAAACGCCCCCATCCTCTGAAAAGCAGGATCGGGCTCTGCTGACAGGGTAGCCATGTTTAAACCGTGAAAGTAGGGCTCGCTGGGTATCTCCAGATATCTATCCAAACGTTCAGTCTGTTTCGTTGACCGTGTTTGGTCCAGTTTGGTACTAGCGTCTCCTGACACTCGAGACAATCTTCAGCTTGGTTAGTGAAGAGAATGTCAAGACAGCAATGGGTAGGTAGCTGACCAAGCTTCCCCATCTCTGTGCCAGGACTCAGGGGCCAACCTGGACACCCTAACTGAAAGGCCAGCAGCTTCCCTGGAGGGATATAGGGTTATGCTATCAAATATTCTTCCAGCTACTATCAGGAAGCATTTCTCCTGAACAGAGCAAGGTTTCTGTTAAAGGGTGTTCTGTAAGAAGGATAATTGGTCAAGTTTTTTTCTCTTTTCTGCAATTATATTTTGGTCTCCTCTCTCGCACTCTCTTCCTCTCCTTTCCTTCCATCTTCCCTCATTCCTTCCTTCCTTTTCCCATCTTTCCTTCCTTCCCCCTCCCCTCTCCCTCCCTCCCTTCTCTTCCTTCCCTCCCTATCTCCTTCCTTCCTTTCCCATCTCCTTCCTTCTTCCTTCCCATTCCCATCTCCTTCCTTCCCTTCCTTTTCCCATCTCTCCTTCCTTCCCATTCCCATCTCCTTCCTTTCCTTCCTTTTCCCACATCCTTTCCTTCCTTCCTTCCTTCCTTTTCCCATCTTTCCTTCCTTCCCCCTCCCCTCTCCCTCCCTCCCTTCTCTTCCTTCCCTCCCTATCTCCTTCCTTCCTTTCCCATCTCCTTCCTTCTTCCTTCCCATTCCCATCTCCTTCCTTCCCTTCCTTTTCCCATCTCTCCTTCCTTCCTTCCTTCCTTCCTTCCTTCCTTCCTTCCTTCCTTCCCTTCCTTCCTTCCTTCCTTCCTTCCTTCCTTCCTTCCTTCCTTCCTTCCTTCCTCCCATTGCTTGCCAAAGAAAGACCAGACCCTTGCCATCCAAGATTTCACCTGAATGTTTGCAGAGAACCTCTGAAGCTGGGCCAAGGGCTCTGCTCGCCTTACCTCCCTCAGGGGGACGATGACACAGCACAAGCAGCCATCTTGGCTGGCAAAGCAGAGATAATTCTCCGAAAGGCACATCTTCCCCAGAGTGTTGTAGTGGCTGAAGGGCACCCACAGGAAGCACTCGTGAACCTCCCGCAGCGTCTCCTCGCTGGGCAGCCTGAAGAAGGCGTTGAACTGCTGGCTGTGGGCCCGATTCTCCAGTCCTCTGCGGCCAAAAGAGAAGGAGATTCTGAACAAGGCCAAGCCTCCCTTTGCTGCACAGTCTTGAGGTCTGCCGACTTAAACACCCCGGAAGTCCCAGTTCTTTCATTCCAATTTGGGAAATTAAGTACCGGTAGTCCTCGATTTATGACATTGAGCTCAAAATTTCCGTCATTAAGTGAGACATTGGCTAAGTGAGTTTTGCCCCACTTTACGACCTTTCTGTTAAGCGAATCACTGCAGTTAAGTTAGTCACCCGGTCGTTAAGTGAATCTGGCTTCCCCTGTTGACTTTGCTTGTCCGAAGGTCGCAAAAGGGGATCACGTGACACCCCCCCCCCGGGACACAGCAACCATCATAAGTGTGAACCAGTTTGGGAAATTAAGTACCGGTAGTCCTCGATTTATGACATTTGAGCTCAAAATTTCCGTCGTTAAGTGAGACATTGGCTAAGTGAGTTTTGCCCCACTTTACGACCTTTCTTGCCACCGCTGTTAAGCGAATCACTGCAGTTAAGTTAGTCACCTGGTCGTTAAGTGAATCTGGCTTCCCCCGTTGACTTTGCTTGTCGGAAGGTCGCAAAAGGGGATCACGTGACAGCCCCCCCCCCGGGACACGGCAACCGTCATAAGTGTGAACCAGTTGCCAAGCATCCGAATCTCGATCACATGACCATAAGCAGACTGCTGTGGTCGTAAGTGTGAAAATTGGTCCTAAGTCCCTTTTTTTCCAGTGCTGTTGTAACTTTGAACGGTCACTAAGTCGAGGACTACCTATAAGTGAGCATTAAATTCCTATCTGGGATAATTGTGGGCCTTAATCCCAAACATAAAACGAAGTCTCCGATTCCTAGATTAATAGGAGACAAACCACACCCCAAAGCATGGATCCAACCTGGCCCCTTGTACAAGCAGGTCTTCTATGGCCCACTTCCTTTATCCAGATAACTTTTTTAAAGCCCACACAGGTCTCTCTCTCTCCTCTGTCCCCTCGTGGGTCTTCTGTGCTTCATCTACAAATTACTCACCTCTTAGTGATTTGCAAGGGGTCGCAGAGGACGGGGTCAGCTTCAAACCCCTCCTTGTCGAAGAGTCTCCGGACGGCGTAGAGAGCCAGCTGTTCCATCAGGAGGAAGGTCTCACCAAGGTGCAGGAACATGGAGAAGTAATGGTCTTCTCCGTGGGCGCAAACGTGGATGCTTTCGGTCAGGATAACAGTGGAGGTCTTTTCAAGTTTGGAGATTTCATCCCAGGCAATTATGAGTTTGACTGCAGAGGGGAGAATAAGAGAATAATGGAATTGGAAGGCCTATGGAGATTCTCAGTCATCCAGGTTGTCCCACAGGTGCTTTTCCAGGAGGCAACTGGACTATCTTTGTTTTTCTTTGAAGCCATTTCGTTTCTCGTCCAAGAAGCTTCTTCAGCTCTGGCTGGATGGTGGGGAATGGAAGGATTTATACTCCTTGCAGACAGCTGGTCATTTGCCTTCTTTTAGAGAGTCGTTGAGGCCACCTGGAGGTTTACCTGTGTCTTCAGGGTCACCTGAATGGTGCAAATGGGTGAGGAGTCTTCTTGAAACTGCTGAAAGGACTGTGTTGTAGACTGGAGATAGATGATGAGGACACAGATTAAGACTTTAAGAGACTTTAAGCCAAGGCTTAAAGTTGCAAGGTTGGTCCTCCCTGATCTATAGTTTAATTTTCTTCCGATGAAGTTTTTTATTTTCACTCGGTTGCGTGTTGCTCACCGCCCTAAGTCATCATAACGAGACGGACGGCCATATCATTTGGAATAAAATAAATAAAATCATGCCTCGGTGAATGACTTTACTTACTCTCAGCTCCCAGGAGAAACGAGTAAAAGCTGAGGAAGTTGGTGCTCAGATACAGCCAGCCTTGGCAGGGCACCCGCCCCTTCCAGTAGCTACACGAGTAGTAAGTCACGAGCTTCTCTTGTTCGGCCAACCCAAAACACTTCTCAAACTTCAGATGGGCTTCCCGGAACTTCTCTGGATCTTCTTCCTTGACCAAAGACCCTTTACTCTCCTCAGCAATTAAGCCCTGAAAAAAAGGGAGTCAAGAGACTAATAAACATCAGCCCAGAGTTTCCAAAAATAATCTCACTGAAGTGGGAATTAAAGTCTCTTTGCCAAAATTCAATCGCCATCATGGTCTCCAATATGAAGAAACATAGAAGCAGGAACTGAAGATGGGCGAGGGAGCTGATAGTCCTTAACTTACAACGATTTGCTTAGTGACCATTTGAAGTTACAACAGCACTGAAAAAAGTGACTTATGTCCGGTTTTCACACGACTGTTTGTGGCCTCCCCAAGGTCACGTGATCAAAATTCAGACCGTTGGTAACTTAACTGCCTCGTATCTATGACGGTCGCAGTGTCCCGGGGTCACGTGACCCCCTTTCGTGACCTTCTGACGAGCAGAGTCAGCGGGGGAAGCCAGATTCATTTCACAACTGCAGTGATTCGCTTTACAACTTTGGCAAAAAAAAAGGTTGTAAAATGAGGAACAACTGAATACTTAAATCTCCATAGACCTTTAACTCCCTTAACCGCCTTGCTTAGCAACAAAAGTTTGAGGCTCGGCTATGATCGTAAGCCGAGGACTCTGAAGATGGGTTGGATAATTGGAAAGTAGAGAAACAACGATAATAAAATGGATAATCCCACTGAAACAATAAGAAACATCTTGCATCAGATTTTAGCCTGCTATCCCAGGTGTAATCTACCTGGGAGAAAGCAGAATAGACTCCTTATAAAAGGATGACCTTCTAGGTTGTTATGTATGGGACTACATTTGCCAGGCAATTAAGCAATAAATTAATAAAAACTCTGCTGACTTATAGTCACCAATGAGGAAGTAAACCTCACCAAGAACAATGAACTTTACTTCTAAGTAGGCGCTGGGATCAAATAAAATGCAACTCATGTCTCTGTGCCAGAGAAATTGCATAAGGCAATGCCGCTTTAGCAGATTTAAACAGAGAGTCTCAATCCTTCAGTTCATGATTGTTCCAAAGGTGCTTTCTCCCCCCCCCAAAAGGCAACTGGACGTTCTTGGTTCCCCCCCTCCCCTTGAAAACGTTTCACTTCTCATCCAAGAAGCTTCTTCAGTTCTGAAGAACTGAACATGAACCAAAGAAGCTTCTTGGATGAGAAGCGAAACGTTTTTAAGGAAAAAAAAAAAAACCCCAAGAAAGTCCAGTTGACTTTTGGGGGAAAAAAAAAAAAAGCACCTTTAGGATTTAGAGGGATCCTAGATCTGCCAAACTGGCCCAGCAAACTTCATCATCAGGGATTCAGCTGCTTGTTGAACACTTTCTCGCTTTTTGCCGACAACGCTTCCCGGGGCGGAAGAAAACCCCAGCCGGAAGTTACTCACGATGTGCTCTACGTACTCGAATTTTCCCGTGCACGAAGCTTACGATGTCCTCGTTGGAGTCAAACACGGAGAGGGTGTCCATGACGTTGCGCTCTAGCCATTCCCAGTGTTCTGTTATCTCTTCTCTGCTGGCTCCTGAGCGACAAAATTGGGTTGGAATTAAATATATTTGATGCTTATTTACGTCGTTGGGGGGGGGGAAATAGGAGACGGAAAAAAGGTGTGTTGGATACGTTTCCCACTTTTGAGTTGTGTGTAAAAATAATAAAGGTAGGGATATAAATACAGGCAGTCCTCAGCTTACAGGCACAACTGGACCCAAAATTCATGTTGCTAAGTGAGCCATTTGTGAAGTTAAGACATTTGCTAAGCGAACCACGGCAGTTGATAAGTTAGTAACAAGGTCATTAAATGAATCTGGCTTCCCCATTGACGTTAATTGACAGAAGGTCGCTAAAGGGGATCATAATGATCCTGGGAAACTGCAACTGTCATAAATGTGAGTCAGTTGCCAAGCGTCTGAATTTTGATCACGTGACCACGGGGCTGCTGCAACGGTCGTAAGTGTGAAAAAAATAGTCATAAGTCACTTTTTTCAGTTCCATTGGAACTTCAGTCACTAAACGAACGGTAGTAAGCCGAGGACTTCATGTAAATAAATAACACAATAAATGGAGCAACCTAGAACTAAGAAGAAATTTCCTGACAGTGAGAACAATCAACCAGTGGAACGACTTTCCTCCAGAAGCGGTGAATGCTCCAACACTGGAAGGTTTTAAGAAGAGACTGGACAGCCATTGGTCTGAAATGGTGTAGGGTTTCCTGCCTGAACAGGGGGTTGGACTAGAAGACCTCCAAGGTCCCTTCCAACTCTGTTATTCCTTCCTTCCTTCCCTCCCTCCCTCCCTTTTCCAACACTGGATATTTTTAAGAAGAGACTGGACAGCCATTTGTCTGAAACCTTATAGGGTCTCCTGCCTGAGCAGGGGGTTGGACTAGATGAGCTCCAAGGTCCCTTCCAACTCTGTTATTGTGTTATTCCTTCCTTCCTTCCTTCCTTCCTTCCTTCCTTCCTTCCTTCTTCCTTCCTCCCTCCCTCCTCCTCCCCTCCCTCCCTCTCCAACACTGGAGGTTTTTAAGAAGAGACTGGACAGCCATTGGTCTGAAATGGTGTAGGGTTTCCTGCCTGAACAGGGGGTTGGACTAGAAGACCTCCAAGGTCCCTTCCAACTCTGTTATTCCTTCCTTCCTCCCTCCCTCCCTCCCTCCCTTTTCCAACACTGGATATTTTTAAGAAGAGACTGGACAGCCATTTGTCTGAAACCTTATAGGGTCTCCTGCCTGAGCAGGGGGTTGGACTAGATGAGCTCCAAGGTCCCTTCCAACTCTGTTATTGTGTTATTCCTTCCTTCCTTCCTTCCTTCCTTCCTTCCTTCCTTCCTTCCTTCCTTCCTTCCTTCCTTCCTTCCTCCCTCCCTCCCTCCCTCCCTCCCTCCCTCCCTTCTCCAACACTGGAGGTTTTTAAGAAGAGACTGGACAGCCATTGGTCTGAAATGGTGTAGGGTTTCCTGCCTGAACAGGGGGTTGGACTAGAAGACCTCCAAGGTCCCTTCCAACTCCGTTATTCTATTCTAAATAAGAATTTATTGTACTTACCGCACGCAATGGACCAGTAAATCTGAGAATCCGGGGTCTGGTGCAAGATACGGAAAGGGGCCACTTTTGATGTGGAATCCAGAACAGCATCCAACGTCCCAACCAGGAGACCTGCAAGATCAAGGTCAAAGTTCAGGGCCTCTGCTCAAGGGCACAACACACACACACACACACACACACACACGTGGGAAGAGAAACGAGGGATTCTTTTTAAAATGAAATAAAATGAAAAGAAGGACTAGGGGTGACATGATAGCTGTGTTCCAATATCTCAGGGGCTGCCACAAAGAAGAGGGGGTCAACCTATTCTCCAAAGCCCCTGAAGGCAGGACAAGAAACAACGGGTGGAAACTAACCAAAGAGAGCAGCAACCTAGAACTAAGGAGAAACTTCCTGACAGTTAGAACAATTAACCAGTGGAACAACCTGCCTCCAGAAGCGGTGAATGCTCCAACACTGGAAGTTTTTAAGAAGAGACTGGACAGCCATTTGTCCGAAACGGTATAGCGTTTCCTGCCTGAGCAGGGGGTTGGACTCGATGACCTCCAAGGTCCCTTCCAACTTTATTATTATTATTATTATAAAAAAAAATGTTTTATTGATTTTCTAATTTTACATTTAAGTATTTAAAAAGCAACGTGGCGGCTGAGTTAATCGATAACTCAATGACATACAAGTATCTTTAGTACAAGTCTCAAACTACCACATTAAACATTTCCTCTCTTTCCCCCTTAGTATTTACTGTCTCATGTTTAAACTAATACAATTCTTATTATATCAATTAAATAAAAATAACATTCTTACATTTATCAATAATTTTTAGCTTGTACATATCCTGGCTGCTCTCGTGTTGTTTTAGCCGTAACCAGTTTCCTCTTGTCTAAACACCCAGTTTGACACGTTAGAGCTTTTCTCAGACTGCAAGCCAACAATGACTGCCATTTAAGCAGCCCAGCTGAGAGGGTCCTACATGTATTATGACCACCAGTATTTAAGTTCAGCTGATATTAAATTTAGCCGATATTTTTTCTGACCACCCATCCTGCGAATGCAACTCTTTGGTGGCTAACGGTTATAATAATTCATAATTCCAAAGACGTAACTAATCATTCCAAAGGACTAATCGTCCCACGGAAAATAATCCCAAAGAAATTCCTAAGAACACAATTCCAAAGAAGTTCCAAAAAATAAAAAAATAAAATAGTAATTCCAAAGAATAATAGTCTAAACAATTCTAAAGAAAGAAGCATAAAATGGCAACTGAGGAATTGCAAAAATTGCTTCTCGTAAGATTTAACCAGGCACCCACAAAAACTTTCTGGGGTGTCTCTGAGATTTTCAACCCCAACCCAGCCTACCCTGCAGGGTTGTTGTCATGGGGATCAAACGAAGAAAGATCCTAGTTGGGTTGCCTTGAGCATTGGGAAGAAAAGGCAAATGATAAAACCAGGAAATATGTCATTCAAAATCCTACAAGGCAAATGGAGGTAATTCTCGACTTATAACAGAGTTCATTTAGGGACCGTTCAAAGTTACAACAGCTCTGAAAAAAGGGACTGATCACCATTTTTCACACTTAAGACCGCTGCAGTGTCCCGGGGTCATGTGATCAAAATTCAGACGCTTGGCAACTGGCATGCACTTATGACAGTTGCAGCGTCCCAGGGTCAGCTTTTGTGACTCTTTGACAAGCAACGTCAACAGGAAAGCCAGATTCATTTAACAACCGTGGCAAGAAAAGTCATAAAATGGGGCAAAATTCACTGAACGAAGGTTTATCTTAGCCACAGAAATTCTGGGCTCAATTGAGGACTACCCACATAAACAAAACTTCCCCTCAGCAGTTGGCCAAGAGAAATACAGTACGTGGCTTTTTTTTATTTGATTAACCCAATAACATTTAAATGCTCCTCCCCATTTATATCATCCCAAAGCAGGTTGTAACAACATAATAACACTCGAGTTCTTTAAAAAATAAATATTCATTGAACGAGGAAGCCAGCAAAAACAACAGAGACGCAGAAACGGTGTCCACATATCTTTGCTCCTTGTCAAGGATGTGTATATTTTTTTGTTCGACTGTATGGCCAAGTATGGAACGAATCAAATTGTTAAAAATGATGGCGTTTTCGTGCACGGTTGCGGAAAAAAAATGGTGATACAATCGGTCTGGATAAATTAGAATTTGATCTGAAGCAAGGGATTGCAAAGCAGCAGTTTTGGTTTTGTTTTTTAAACCAGAAACGCAAAGAAGATAAACTTGGTGAGTTTCTAATTATTCACGTTCATGCACCATCTCTCTCCCCCCCACCCCATTTATTTCTGCATTATAAATAGATTGTTGATTTAAGCTTCATGGTTCACCAGCATTTGCCATTCGCTGGAAGATGACAGAACCGGTCTTGTAAAACCTTTGCAAACACACACCCAGCGTGAGGGAGAGAATTAGCAGTTAAAAGAAAAGCAAATAGCAATAAAAAAAAAAAAGCCTCCAAAAGTTTGGGAGCGTGGCAGGTACTGGCCCAGTTCAAAGAAATGATGCATGTCACGCTAAATCATAAACCTGGATATCAATTCTCTGGCTGACGGAACAGACGTGTGCCAAAAATTAGCAGGTAAGAGTTGTAGCAAAACCCAAATATAAAGGTAGTCCTTGACTTACAACAATTCGTTTAGTGACCGTTCAAAGTTACAACAGCACTGAAAGAGCACTGATTTATGACCATTTTTCACACTTAACGACCACTGCAGCATCCCCATGGTGACGTGATCAAAACTCAGACGCTTGGCAACTGACTCATATTTATGACGGTCGCAGCGTCCCGGGTTATGTGATCCCCTTTTGCGACTTTCTGAACAAGCAAAGTCAATGGGAGAGCCGGATTCATTTAACAACCGTGTTACTAAATTAACCCCAGCAGTGATTCACTTAACAACCATGGCAAGGAAGGTGGTAAAATGGGGGCAAAAGCCACTTAGCCACTGCCTCGCTGAGGAACAGAAATTCCTAATTCCTGAGCCAAGGATTATCTGTATTTAATTCACTATAAGGTGGGTTTAATTGCTGTCTCCTTCTGTAAGTATGTGAGGTTTAATTCACAAGGTGGCTGTTGAGTAGGAAATAAACGGAAGCCTCCTATCCGTCGCCTGGACGTGTACAAATAAAAGCCGGCGAGATATCCAAAGATAAATAAATTACGATCCAGGCAGGAAAGGATAGGAAGGTCCTCAGAGGATAAATATCTAACGTCATGTTTCGACTGTAAATACAAGCTTACTCATAGGTTTTACTGCTGTCTCCTTCAATATTAAAAGTGACATATAAGGAACGGTTGCTGGAATTGGGTAGGTCTAGTTTCATGAAGAGAAGGACGAGGGGGGACATGATAGCAGCCTTCCAGTATCTCAGGGGCTGCCCCAAAGAAGAGGGAGTCAAGCTATTCTCCAAAGCGCCTGAAGGCAGGACAAGAAGCAACGGATGGAAACTAATCAAGGAGAGAAGCAACCTAGAACTAAGGAGAAACTTCCTGACAGGTAGAATAATTAGCCAGTGGAACTCCTTGCCTCCAGAAGTTGTGAATGCTCCAACACTGGAAGTTTTTAAGAAGAGACTGGACAGCCATTTGTCCGAAATGGTATAGGGTTTCCTGCCTGAGCAGGGGGTTGGACTAGATGACCTCCAAGGTCCCTTCCAACTTTATTATTATTATTATTATTTAAACATGAACCTCAGTCAACTGAACATTCAAATTGGCTGGCGCTGATGGTTGACACGGGTTGCTACCAGCATCCTAGGTGTCAACCAGGTACCTCCTTAAAATATAAGATGTTCCGAGTAGCGCAGTTTTTTGTAACATTGCTGGAGTTATTGCAGGAAGCTGCAGTTTCTTGATGTGTTTTGCGAAGTTTTTGGACATAGTTCCCAGTGCCCCGAATGACAACGGGTACCACTGTTACACGTTTCATCCATAATCGCGCAGTTTCGATGGCCAGGTCGCGATATCTCGTAATATTATTATTATTATTATTATTATTATTATTATTATTATTATTATTATTATTATTATTATTATTATTATTATTATTTACTTCAGCAACCATCTTCAGAGGTCTTTGGAGAGAGAGACCCAGAAGTAAAACTGTGAAACCGAGTCTAAAGATTCCTATTTGGGCACAGAATGAGAACCGTTTTCCCGTCTCCTCTCCAAAATGCTTCATCTATGAAAATGGAGCATCTGAAGGACGAGATGAAATCTGTGTTATTTTAAAAAGCCCGAAATGAGAATACCTCCTTGCCTCTTCTTGCAGGACATGAATTATGGAAGAAGAGGATCTGCAGGGAAATATAATCACCACCGACTTTCACTGGCTGAAGAAGAGGTTTGTAAATCCGCAGTATTAGTCATAAAGGAAACCTGTGACTCAAAACCAGCACCCTTAGCTAAATTCTTGTTTTCCTTTTGCGATGTCTCCTCTGGAAGAAGACTAACAGCAAACATTTAGGAGAGCCTGCCTGGATTCTGAAGAGCTAAGGCCATTAATATTTCAAGGGCTGGAGAAGGGGCTAGCTACAAACCTTCTCACCTCTGAAACAGTGGCAGGGAAAAAAATATCACAGAATATATGTAAGACCTTAGAAAATTTCAGTTCCGTCGGGCCAATGCCTTATCTGTCATCTTTAGATGGCTTATGAGAATTAATTGGTCAATTCTGCCTCCTTCTCAGGCTTGCAGAAAACATACCTTTGCTTAGCAGCCTGCAGAGAGATGGCCAATGTTTTAATGATGACAGGAGATCCTTGGATCTCCACCTGCTTCATGGTGTCCCACCCAAGTAGCTTTCCTGACCAGCTAATTTAAGAGGTCCTCCATGGCCTTCTTCCTCCGGGACTTTGTCCATTGACCTTGCTTCCCTGATTTTTTTTCTGCTGATCTTCCATTCCAGAAGCAACCAAGCCTGCTTAACCCTTTGAGATCAGACAGGTGGTGGCACCTGGTGGGGAAGGTCTTGCCCATCAGAACAGATGGGACCCTCCCCTCTTCTGATGTTGACACATGACACTTGGCATCAACCAGAAAGCACCCTTTCATACAACAGCTAAATCTGGGAACGGTGGTTTCCCAAATACTGCAGAACAAGAACAGAGGGAAAATGGGGATGGGATGTCATTGACATTTAAGCAAACTTAACATGTTCTTAATGCAGATTTCCCTTTCTCTCTGGTTAAAAACGGCAGCGATTTTGGAGCCCTGCAGCCAGTGGGCAACATCTGGCGACCTTGGATTGGATGTTATGAATGGGAAATACATCCACAGACTAGACGTTCGACTGGGAAATCAAAGAACATCTTGGAAGATGCTAAGGCGAAACTATTTATGTATGGCAACCTTGAAAGCTGCAAACTATGAAATTACCAGGAGCTGAACTGAATGTGTGGAAGTCTTTATTTAAAAAAAACAAAAAACAAAAAAACAGCAAGCTTGGAAGGCTGCGTACCTCTTCTTGATATGTTCTACTCTGCTTGCATGCAATCTAGTTCACCGTTCTACATCGCCTGCCACACAACAAGTGGAAGGGAAGTAGTTGAAACCACGAACAAAATCATTTGGGTCATCATTTTGGGCTTCAGTCAGCAATTTGTGCTAAAATAGACAAAAGGAATTGGATTGTTCACATCAGTCATTTGAGGCAACGTGTGACCCCCTTCCAACTCCTGGTGAGATTGATATCAACCATATCCAGCAAACGTGGCTTTGCATTCCAGCCGGCCACAAAATAAACAGCACACTTTGAACTCTGAATACTGCAACACCTGATTTGCAACAGCACAGCAAGAGACAGAGATCACCCCCAAGGACAAATCCTGCAATATTTCTCCTTCTACGGCAGGTCAAGAGGCATTGACCAAAATGTTTTTGACAATCAGGAAGAACTTGCACAGAGAAAATGACTCAAGCCGAGACTCTGGTTTTTAAACTCAATCATGGTTTAACAAGCTTCGATTGAGCAGGGTTGCAGATAGCAACAACCATCAAACTTATGATGGCTCCATTCACCCAGATGTGAAGGCCTTGCTAAGCAAACTTCATGGGGCTTAGTGCAACTTAGCCACGGACCGGTTCAAGGTTAGGAACTTAATTGTGGACCTGTTCAAGGTTAGGAACTTAATTGTGGACTTGTTCAAGGTTAGGAACTTAATTGTGGACCTGTTCAAGGTTAGGAAGACACCCACTTTGAAAAAATGGTTGTCTTCCTAACCTTTAGCTCAGGATGCTCCTAGAAAACCTTGGCAGATCTTGACAAAGCTGAGCAGGATCAGAGCTTATGGGTACTTGGATGGGTGACCAAAGGCCAACGCAAGCCAGCCAGCTAAAATATTAACATTTTTCATGTTAACAAAGGAACCAAAAGCTTTTGCCCTGTTGCCAAGAAAACAGCTACCTGGACCATCACTATCACAATGAAGTCTTGGTCTTGTTGGTTTGGAGATCCGGACCTCCTAAGTGACACATTTATAGCAAAAGACTGCATTTTCAGTCCCAACATCTGTAAAAATCTCCTTTCTCTTTGCATGGCAAGATGCTGCAGCTGGCTCAAGATGAAAGCCGACAGACCTCAGGCTGGGAGCCAAGGTGATCCACAAAAGCAACATGAGGAGGTCACACAGTCCATAATAGCACAACGCAATTCCCTGCCGCAGGATGGTGCCTATCAGCTTGTGCCCTAAAAGAGCCTGATGGTTAACAGTAACAGGTGTGTTTTTAATGAGGCTGCAATCTATCCAGGGGTGCATTGGAAAAACAAAAGGGTTTGGAAGCAGCTGGGTCAACAGCTGGATCCAGAAGATTTTTCTCCTACAAAAGCTGGTTGAAGATATTGGAACTCTGAACATCCTTTAAAAACCGGACACCGAAAGATGCCAGCTTATCTCTTTTATAATAAAGTGGATTTTATTACAAAATAAAAGCTTAAAAGGCACATTTTGGGTGGGGGTGTGTGTCTTAAACGGCACATTTAGAGAGAGGTCTGATCAGCTGTTAATTGACTGTTAATTGACCAGGAAGGGAGGTGAAGATACAAGGGAGCTATTTGGTCACTCGGGCAAATTTTATTCCTAGTTAAAACCTAGAAATAAAATCAACAGCAATGGATACTTTTCCCACAAAGGGATTTTGATGGCACTGGCTACCTGGCACAGGCCGCTATTTTAAAACCTCTATATAGCCTCACACAGTCTCTAAATTATATTTATCTACCTGCATGTACACATAAAGGGTTATAAGGAAAACCAAACTGAGGCTCCATGTTTTGAACGGGCTGTTTAGAAATAAGAAGCTGAACTAGAAAAAAACTCTCAAGATTTCCTTCCTTCCTTTCCTTCTCTCTCCCTTCTTTCTTCTGTCTCTCTCCTGTCCTTCCTTCTTTCCTCCTTCCTTCCTTTCCTTCACTCTTTCTTCCTCCATTCTTCTCTCCCTCCTTCCTTCCCCCTCCCTTTTATTCTTTTCCTTCCTTCCTTCCTTTCCTTCACTCTTTCTTCCTCCATTCTTCTCTCCCTCCTTCCTTCCCCCTCTTTTATTCTTTTCCTTCCTTCCTTCCTTTCCTTCACTCTTTCTTCCTCCATTCTCCTCTCTCTCCTTCCTTCCCCCTCCCTTTTATTCTTTTCCTTCCTTCCTTCCTTTCCTTCACTTTCTTCCTCCATTCTTCTCTCCCTCCTTCCTTCCCCCTCCCTTTTATTCTTTTCCCTCCTTCCTTCCTTCTTCCTTCCTTCCTTCCTTTCCTTCACTCTTTCTTCCTCCATTCTTCTCTCCCTCCTCCCTTCCCCCTCCCTTTTATTCTTTTCCTTCCTTCCCCTTCTTCCTTCCTTTCCTTCACTCTTTCTTCCTCCATTCTTCTCTCCCTCCTTCCTTCCCCCTCCCTTTTATTCTTTTCCTTCCTTCCTTCCTTCCTTCCTTCCTTCCTTCCTTCCTTCCTTCCTTCCTTCCTTCCTTCCTGGTGGGAATAAGATCCATCCCTTTCACCCTTAAGTTGCAGGCATCTTCAGAGCCTCCAGCTGGGAAATTAGATGTTTTCTCCCCCAAATTCAATCCCATTTTCGCAGATTGGCTGCCCCCCCTCTCCTCTTCCCCAGAAGAATGATCTCCCAAAGGTTTGGACCACCGGACCCAGCTCCTCCTGGCTACCCCCACGTGGCCCGGCACAGCTAAACCGAGCCTCCCCGTCCAGGGGAAGTCTATCAGCCGCAAGAGAAGGCGGGGGAGGTGGGTGGCTCTCCAAGCTTCCCTCCCATTGTCACGTCGGCGGTTGTGGCCGGCCAGAGGGACCTGCGCTCCACTGGCCGTCTGCAGGAGGGGAGGCGGGGGGGGGGGGCGCTGCGAGCTATGAAAGCTCTTTTAGGGCGGGGGGAGAAGAGAGTTTTCGGGGCAACCTTTGCCTGAGCCCTGGAGGTTTTTAAGAAGAGACTAGACCTGTCTTGAGACGGGATAGGTTCTCCTGCTTGAGCAGCAGGGGGCTGGACTAGAAGACCTCCAGGGTCCCTCCCAGCTCTATTCTCTTCTATTTTAAAACCCCAGCAGATTCACCGCCGCTTCGACGCTCTGCCCAGCATACCTTGAAGGGGGAGGGGGAGACTTTCCCCAACTTTTGGCCCTCCTGGGGGGGCGGGAGGGGTCCTCCAAGACTTAACCTGCTGGGCTTTCCAGCCTGGGCCACCCCCTCCAGTCCACCCCCCCACCCCCCCCGTCCTTGCTAGGCAGCCCCACTTTTCAGGCTGACTTTTTTTTTAGGGGCTCCAGGAAGAGGCCCCTCTTGCAAGCCGCCCCCTTGAGAACAGATGCTAGTCCTCCCCCCCCCCCAAGCTCAGCCCCTGGGCGGCCTCCCTGGCAGGGTCGTCGTGGCTCGGGAGGCGGAGGGGGGCACAATGCAAAGCCGGACCCCTGCCCACCTGGCAGGGCCGGGGGGAGGATGCCACAAGGGGGGGAGGAGGGGGGGACCCCCGACCCACGCGCGAGCGCCGGGGCGCCTCACCGGTCAGCCCTCCTCCGGCGCCGCCGCCCTCCTGGCCGGAGCCGCGGCGCCGCTGCAGCACGAAGAAGCGGTTGCATCGCTCCTGCACCCAGAGCCGCAGCGCGCTCTTCAGCAGCACCTCCTCGGGCTTCAGCCACATCCCGCCGCCGCCGCCGCTGCCCAGCCCGGGCTCAGCTGGAGGGGGCGGGGCCTGGGCCCCCCCTGCGCGCCCGCGGCGCCCGCCGGGAAATGTAGTGCAGGCGGCGCTTCCGCTGGGCGCCTTCCCAGGCGGAGGAGGGACGCACTACAAGTCCCGGCGAGCCCTGCGCGGGGCGCGGCTGGCTGGGATCCGCCCCCCCCCCCGGGCGGCTGGGGGGCGGGGTTAGAGAGAAGATGGACAGGTAGGGAGGCTGGGGCGAGGCTGAGCTGGGGAGCAGCAGCTGGTCCAGCGGCCTTGGAGGGGGGGGGGGAAATGGAGGTTCCTGTTTGCTCAGCCTAGTCCAGCTCCCAGAATTCCCCAGCATGCATGCGCCTTTAAAGGAAGGGGGGGGGACTTCAATTCCCAGAATTCCGCAGCCGGCATGGCTCTTCCATTCCCAGAATTCCCCAGCATGCATGCGCCTTTAAAGGAGGGGGGGGGACTTCAATTCCCAGAATTCCCCAGCCGGCATGGCTCTTCCATTCCCAGAATTCCCCAGCATGCATGTGCCTTTAAAGGAGAGGGGGAGGACTTCAATTCCCAGAATTCCCCAGCCGGCATGGCTCTTCCATTCCCAGAATTCCCCAGCATGTGCCTTTAAAGGTGTGTGTGTATGTGTGAGGCTTCACTCCCAGAATTCCCCAGCCAGTATATCATGTGAAGGATAAGTCCCAGTATTGTCTAGCCTGGTGGACTTCATGCATGCATGCTGGGGAATTCTGGGAGTTGAAGTCCACCCATCTTCAAAGTGACCCCCCCCACACCCCTTTATTCCTGAGGATTGCAGGGATTTGTGGTGTTGTCATCTGTTTTGGCAGTAATCCAGCTCTCTTTTTTTCAGTGATTTCTTTCATGCCGACCATCTCATTTGCTCTAAAGGTAGTCCTCAAGTTACGACGGCCCTTTGGGACCGTGGCTAAGCAATGCAGCTGAAAAACGCTCTGTCACATTCGTATTTTAAGAGTGTTTTTTACTCTTTAGATATGTGGTTGTATTTTTTTTTTAACATTGTATTTTTTTCTAACAGTGGGCAGCAAACGAATGTAAGACATAATAAGCACACATTGTGACCGCATCGCTTAGCAACAGCAACCCCAGGAGTCCTGGTTGCCGTCGTAACCCCAGGACTGTGCAGTTCATTAAGCGGGAAGAGGCGGGAGTCAGAAGTAGGAGTGGGAGCAATTTGCAACCTCCTGCTGCCTCGGAAACCGTGTTCACATATCTGTGGGTGCAGGCAACATCCAGGATTTTGGGGACCGCAAGTCTTTCCTTTCAGCTATACACTATTAAGGAAGTGGGCTGGTTCACTACTTTAATTAGGATTGAGAAAGCTTAGGAATTGCACCATTGTTTCTTGTAAAAAAAAAATATTTTTTGGCCTAAGAGATATCCTGGTTTGAAAACATTAAACATACAAGGTGCTCAGTTAAGTCCCAACTTCTCTGCACAGGCCAGGAGAAGTCCATTCTTTCTCCAAGCAAACTCGTGGATCTTTTAAATCCTATCATTTTACTTCTGGGTATATTGAGGCAGGGCAGATGTATGAAATCAGCTCAAGAGCAACAGGAGCTAAGGACTTAACCATCAGGCAACCGTGTTTACAACTTTTCCTACCCTCCTTTTGAATGCAAGGCAAAGTCACCACCCAGCCAAGCTATTCATCTTTCTGCTTTTGCTGAGTTTTGTTTAATATATAAGGCAGAACTTCATAGTGCCCCACAATATTTGTGATCCGATAAAAGAATCTCTTCTTGAAGATATTTATAATGATTTTCTTTTTCCCTCTTCTTTTACATTATACTAGGATGCTAATGGTGAAGTGGTTTCCGTGATCGATCAGGAAATTAAACATTTCTGATCAACAATTCTGCCTTAAACGAGAAGTGTCATGTGCACCCAAATCTGCGGCTATTTGGACAATTGTCCCCACAACTTGAGAGGTTTTTTTTGGGGGGGGGGGGAAATTACCAACTATTTTAGTTCCCAGATGGCTTCTCTTCATATCTCAGTGATTAGTTTCTCATGTCTTATATACTTAAGCTAGCTCTCTTTTTTTTAAAGAATGGAAATAATTTTTAAGTTGAGATGGGTACTATCGAGTAATCTTAACTTTCTGGATTTCTGCAATGTTAATGTTATTCAACTGTTATTATTATTTTTTAAAAAAGAGAACATTCTAAACAGGCAGTAGTATAGCTTTATTTACATTTTTGTATTCAAAGGAATTCAATAGAAATCAAATATTTACAATTTCATTGAACACTATGCAGAAAGGGAGAAAGACGTACTGATTTTTTCCTATCAGAATCACGTGGAAAAGTTTCAAAACGTATTAGCGGAGTTCTCCAGTCCACTTATGCTAGACTTGTGCTCAGAAACGGAAACACAGATGTGAAATAAAGTGCATTATTAAATATAGTAATTCACTTTGGTGGATGAGGTTTTGGGCTCTGTGCGAACCCTGTGTGTTCCCCTTATTCCCGTCTCACACGTTAGAAAAATAATTTTAAAAGTTCACCCATTCATTAAATTTCCAGCTTAGCCATGTCCATGCATTGCCTATTCTGAATATTTACAGTACTCTTTGGGTATCTTTACTTAGCTGTTTCTTTGGATTAGCAGCAGCAACAACAAAAAAATCCCTTTGAGCGAGGCCTACGTAGCCTCTGACAAAGTTAAGAGCAGCACTAGCTAAAAACTGGACCATTAATTGGGCCGCGTGGCAGCTTAAGATTGCAATTAAAAAACAACACAGGGCAAATTTTATGTAGTTCTTCCCCCCCAGTCCCAGTACAAAATAGTTGCATTCTATTCCCTTGGAACATTTTTGCAATGTCCATTTGGCTTCATAGTGTTAATTTGCTCTACAATCAGTGAAGGGGGTGGAAGTAAATATTCCCAGTGTCTTTTACAGTCAGGATTGAAAACTGAATTGCCTGGCAACTTAACGCAGCAAGAGGCTATTCTCTAAGATCAAGAACACGAAAGCCTCTCAATAAATTACACAAAGGCCAAGCTAATGCAAACCAGTGCTGAGAAAGCAGCATACACCCAGTGGTTTCGTCACCCGAAAGCTGAAAAAATAATTTAAAAAGCTAACTCGATTCATTTAAAGTTAATTTGAAGATCGGTAGATATTTCCCCCCCCCCCCCCCCCCCAAATGGGTTAATGCTTCTGTAGGAGGAACAGCCGAAGTTCTATGCAGGAAAAAGTGATAATGCTCAGCAATGTCTTGGTGGGATGCTCGGGGGGTCTTCCTTGGTGGTGTGCCAGAAGAAAAGACCTACGCTGAAAAGTAGTAAAAAAAAAAAACCTAATTCAGTAAAGAAATAAAAGCGAGAGGGCAGGCCACTGCAGAACTGCAATCTTAAAACTTGTGTATTTTATCTCGGGATCAAGGGAGCGTGGCTGCTACGTCAGTCTTAGCGGTTTTCCTCGGGGTTGGGATGCTGGTGTCTCAAGCGAACTGCAGTCTTGCGTCAACAGCATCTAGGATTTGACTTGGTGCTCGTGGGCTTCGTCTCCTTCGAAGCCGGGATTGTCAAGCTGGGGCAGCGTCTCGACCTCAGGGGTCTGCGAAGCGTTCACGAGACGGAGATGGTCACCTTTGGAGAAAGGAGGAGGAGGAGGAGGAGGAGGAGGAAGAGGAGGAGGAGATGGTTGGCTATCTTCTCAGAAGCCTGTCCAATTTCTTGGGTGAGCTACAGCTAGTCCTGGAGATAGGGTGGTAAATGGAGCCTGCCCATTATGGCTGCAAGCGGTGATGGTGATGGCCGTTTTGAAAGATGGCCTTAATGACCTTCTGCCCTCCTTGGTGTGGACGTGTGGAGTGTTCAGGCAGAGCATGGGGGCCTCACGAGGTGCAGGTCTAGCACAGGCCCAGGCCCACCTACCCCAGGTCTTCTAAAGCCCTCCCCTCAAGACACCCCGTGCTCTGCTTCCCACTCCTTGGGTCCCTGCGGGCATTTCCTTCCCCCAGAAGGTCCCCGTGGGCTTTAGGCCTGATTTCCACCCCACCAGGCCCAACAGCCTTGGGAGCTCTCCAGACCTCACGTTGGGGAAGGAGGAGGGCAGGCCACGCTTCCCTAGGCCACGTGGCTGCCTCCCAGAATTCCTTGCAGGCGTGCCAAACTGGCGGTTGCTTTCATGAGGCTGCCACACAGCCCACAGACAAACTGGTCTGTTTTCTTTCCGTAATGCAGTCTGCCCAGTGCTGCAGCATCTTAAGTGCCTGGTTGAATCTTGAGGACTAGCTGTGCAAGTTTTTTTCCCCCCCCAATTCAGAGCTTCGTCTGCTAGCAGGACGCTGGGAGAAGAGAAGAAACACTTTTATGAATGAGAAAAGCGTGACTGACAACGAATGGGTGGGCTTCAGGCAAGCCACCGACCTTAAAATACCAAGCAATTTGAAGGATTACCGAGACATTAATTGGCGTTTTAAAAGAAAGGATAGGAGTTAATAGGCTTATAAGGCTTAATAGCCTTATAATAGGCTTGTAGATCAGTTTGAACAGGTTCAAAAATAGAAAGTGAATGTTAAAAGTCGGAAAAGGATAAGATTATCTGCTGGAACTAGGCCAATAATCCTGACTAGTTTTCTATAGTTCCTAATTTTATTAAGGAGGATTTTCACTCAAGGCCTTCTTTGAATGATCCATCCTAGCATTTGGTTGTTATGAATAAGATCATAACCACCAAATCCTAGAATGGATCATGCAAAGAAGGCTTTTCATTCAACTATTATTTTGTTCAACTAATATTATATGGAGCTGCTCCTCGTAAAAGGCTGGTTTTTTTTTAAAGAGCTCATTAATTAAACCAGGAGCTACAATAGGCTTCTCCGTCTTGGCAGGATAAATAGAAATACAATCCCCCAATGGCCAAACCCAGTGGGAATTCTTGCCGACCGTGTCTTGATATGTCAAAAAACAAAATGCTACACTCCTCTAGAAGCTTAAAATGTTTACAGGCATATAAAACTCAGGTTCCCGTTGCTGTATTTCCGACAGCAACAATAATCCTCAATGATTATTTTGGCAGCCAGTCACCTGCATTTATTTGATTGCTGGATTAATAAAGTTCCTGTTAATGTGTTAATTTAAAGCTGCACGTGAAAACAGTATCCGGGAGCTTCGGAAAACTCTCCTGCGTTCCTGACGCAGAGACGGTTTCCTAGAACTGTAAAGCTGAAAGGCTGAGAAATACAGCCCGGGAACTTCAAAAAAGTTCAGCAAAAGGCCTTCAGAAAAAGTATCCTAACAGTTCTCTGTCTTGCTTCCACCTCAACTCCTCAAAACACAGCGCTTAATAAGAACAGCAAGCCATTTTGGTCTAGTGGTTAAGTGGGAGACGGTGAGTTCTAGTCCCACCTTAGGTATGAAAGCCGGCTGGGTGACTTTGGGCCAATCACCAGGAGACGGTGCGTTCTAGTCCCACCTTAGGTATGAAAGCCGGCTGGGTGACTTTGGGCCAATCACCAGGAGACGGTGAGTTCTAGTCCCACCTTACACGTGCAAGCCAGTTGAATGACTTTGGGCCAATCACCAGGAGACGGTGAGTTCTAGTCCCACCTTAGGCATGGAAGCCGGCTGGGTGACTTTGGGCCAATCACCAGGAGACGGGGAGTTCTAGTCCCACCTTAGGCATGAAAGCCAGTTGAATGACTTTGAGCCAATCACCAGGAGACGATGAGTTCTAGTCCCACCTTAGGCATGAAAGCCAGTTGAATGACTTTGAGCCAATCACCAGGAGACGGTGAATTCTAGTCCCACCTTAGGCATGAAAGCCGGCTGGGTGACTTTGGGCCAATCACCAGGAGACGGTGAGTTCTAGTCCAACTTTAGGCATAAAAGCTGGGCCAGTCCCTCTCTCTCAGTCCAACCCACCTCACAGGGTTGTTGTAGGGAAACATAGAAGGAGGAATCTATGTTGGATATATTCGCTGCCTTGAGTTATTTGTAAAAATAATAATGGCAGGATACAAATATCTAAATAAAAAATAACTTAAAACTAGAGGCTCCTTATATGCTTTTTTTTGGGGGGGGGGATATTTTCCATCCCTCCAGTGCTTCTTCTCAGACTTATTTGTCGTAGCTCAGCCACAGGAAAGCAAGGCCCCCCCGCCTCCCCCCAAATCAGCACAATCCCATTAAAGACATCACTACTTTTGTGCAAAAAGGAAGTGAGCTCTTGGATTGAGGTCAACTTCCTCTCCTCGTGGCGTGCCACTGAACCCCCAGCAGGTGGCAGCCGACACCAGCCCAATTTTTACAAAAACTTGTGCTAAAGGGAACCAAAAGTGATACTCGCTCCAGCGAAAGAATTATTTATTGCAATTTGCCAGTCCCGCAGGAAACTTACTCTCTGGAGTAACACGCTCCTCTGGAGCTGGCTCCTCAGCTCCCTGCACGGAAGCGTACCCCGATGAGGCGGTCTCGCTATGATTATCTTCTTCATTAACTGAAGGGACATTAGAGGCTTCACTGGGGGCAGTGGGCGTTTGAGCTGGTTCTCCTTGGTCTTCGACGTCCACCTGCGTCACGTAGAATTTCACGGGAAGAAACGGATTAGCAAAACAAAAGTTATTTCCGCAAAGCTACAAGCTACCTCCTTGCCGTCTACGTTTACTGTAGGCTTCTTCCTACAGGGATTTTGATCGCCTTTCAAAGATGGTTAATTAAGACAACGTCTTAAGGGGGCAAGCTTATTTGGCACGGAAAGTCAACTTGGAAACACATATGGAGGACGTTCACAGGAAATGTTACAGCTTTCGTCCTTGTAAACGGGATAAAATGCCTTTTCAAGCGGATTATGGCATTGCAAATTATTTTCTAGAGCAAATCCAGTAACAGCAAAAAGCAGATAATGAGAAACTTAACTGCAGCAGCTCATATAGTTTACCTCAATTCCCAAAGCCTTGAGTATGTCACATTTACACATGGGACAAGTCCTATGCTCTAGCAGCCAGGGATCAATACAGCTCTTGTGAAACAGATGACTGGAAAAAAAGAAAAAAGAGGAAGAAAAAAAAGAATTTATAATATGACTCAACAGGTCAGAGCAACATCTGCTATTTTTTTTTAATATACAATTGATTTGGTTGTCACATTGTATTATATTTTGCTTATATATCACTTTATGTTATGTTTTGCTTACTTGGGGTCTGCCGAATCAATCACTAGTAGATCTGCTCACCTATCATATAGGAATATACCAAACCCAGAATACTGGTGTACTTTGGTTTTGCCTAGTCGTCTTTTAAATTCAACTACTGTTTAAAAAGGCACAGAACTTTTATCGTCATTCAACAGTTAAATAGGGCGTCTCGGTCTGCACTCTGCTGGTAGGAATATTGTTATGCAATTATTTTTGTTATTTTTAAGGAACCTAACAAAATGTTAAGATCTTGAATTTAAGTCTGGAGTTACTTAGAATATAGTCATACAGATTTTTTTTTTTTTTAAATCAAGTTTAAATGGTAATCCAAGCTAAATGCAACGATTACATTGCAGACCAGAGTTGTCCAACTTTGGCAAATTTAAGACATGTGAACTTCCAATCCCAGAATTCTCCATACTGGCAGAGGAATTCTGGTAGTTGAAGTCCACCAATCTTAAAAGTTGCCAAGGTTTGGATACTCCTGGTCTAGACGGTTGAACTACACTTGAGCTCATCTGAGAAGTGTTGTTTTAGCCAACCAAGTACCGATCACGAGAAACAAAGCGGAACCAGTAAAAACAGCTTCCCAGGAGCACAGAGGAAGAGAGAATGAGAACGAGTTGAGGAGGGGGAAAAAAAATAAAAAATCAACCTACTTGCAAGTTAAAATTCGGACAATATCATTTGCTTTGTACGCTTCAATGCACACAGCACAATTATCTGCATCAGGGCCGGTTTCCTTTAAAAAAAAAAAGAAAAAGAAAATATTTTTTCTTGTGTTCAGCTAACAGGAGAACATACAACAATTCCAGGGATTGGGATTCAGCTGACTCCTCCTTGAATTGGAGGGTCCAGAAACCCCAAAATGCTGTTTTACCCCACTAAGCTAACAAGGATGGATTCCAGAGAATCATCTGGAGGCAAGGTGTTAAGACTAATGGGATCTACAGAAATGTACAGGCAACAGCTGGACACAGGAGCCCTTTTTACAACGGTAATCTAGATGAGATGGGTCGCATACAAGCCCAATATATAAATAAACAAACCCCATGTTTTTATTTTGGTATGCCTCCGGAATTTCTCTCCATTTTCAAATAAAAAAATAAAAGATAAATCTGGAGCCAAAATGTAACCTTTCCCCCCACCCCCCGCCCCCAAATTAACCGGGTGTAATCGGTTAAATGAGTCCCATCTTCTGAACAAACTTCAACGAAACCATTGTTAAAATCAACACCCCGGAATTAAGTTCTCTCTTTTTACACCGACTTGTATGAAAACACCTCCTGGCTGTAAGGAACTAAGGTGGAAGATTCAAACTGGCCCCGGCGTTAACAGGCAATTTTGCAACATTATAGGGCATTTAAAAATATAGTTATTTTCTGGATCAGGAACAAGGAGAGGCCGGGAGGGTGCTTTTTTTCCCCGGGACGGTGCAACATGCAGGCAAAGAGGATGAATCCGTCTCCTTGTTCCTTTTTTGGGTCGTACCTCGTCTCCCTGTTTTAATGTTCGCAACTGTAGCTGCCCAATTGCTTTCCTGGCATCCGCTTTCAGCCGTCTCTGCAACAAAACAAACACTGTGTCAAGGCATGAACTAGTTCTCCCGAACAATGTTGAGATACCAACTGCTACACAATTGACAATGGGTGAGGGTGTTTCTTTAGACAGATGGAGCAAACCTGCCTAGGAGTATTACCCAGGACCTAGTTGTAAGTCAAGAGTCACAGGTATGTGGCTTTGAAGTGTTTACTTGGCACGCACGGAAATATTACATAGTTTATTCAGAGGGTGTTTTAAGCCAAACGGGAAACATTCCAGTGGAAATTCCCGAATGCCAGCTGAATTGTTTTTAGATGACCGACTAAGGTTCAAAGGAGGTTCTCCAACGAAAAATCGCGCACGTGAGCCCTCCAAAGTGCCTTTACATTAGCTGCCCAGAAGATGGATGCAAAAATGAAAGACGTTCGTTTCAGATGGTGTTCCGCAAATTTCTGCTACGTTTCAGTCAAATCATACACCGCTTTGAACTGGCCTTGGCCGATTTCATTCCGTAGGAATGAAGAGAATGCACATAGGCTTAATCTGACCTGGCTAGAAGTAGTTCATTTTTCTTGCAGGCGTGACCGACATGGTAGTAAAGCTATATTCTTTGTTCTTAATCTTACTGATTAAAAAAGTCTCCTCTTGGATGGCTTTAACAGTGATATCAAAAGTTTTTCATTTAGCAGTCATCCAGTGGCACGCATTAGATTAGACCGTCATAGATGTTTAACGATCTCGAAAGATTCACATCCTTTTGATGAGGCTATAAATACAGATGAGCTAGCCCACACTCATTTTGCGCTGATACAACTCATTACGCTTCGCCAAATTAATTTTAGTTTGGATAGAAGAAGCAAGCCAAAGGTTGTAATTATATACTGGAAGAACCTGAACTGCCTATCACGAAGGAAGCATCTAAGATGCTAAGCCAGCTATGCATGGAAAAGCTAAAAGGAGTTCACACCAGGTTTTGCCTCAAGCGTTTTGGAGGCGATATGTCTTGGCAAACTCTTAAAGGATATTGCTGGAGCTATCCCTGACTTAAAAAAATAATAATCCATAAAAGCATTCCGAGAATTTATTTACTCACCTTGGAAAACAGCTGTTCACTCAAAGCTGAAATGATCTAGAAAAGTATACCTTTTGAGTTATTGGCTGGCTGTGACGAGACTCAACTAGAATCAAACTGGCCCATTTAAAAAAAATAAAAAAATCAGATCCAGTGCAAATTCCACAAATTCCTCCGAAACCAAGAAATGCATTATATGATTAAGTTATGTCCTCAGATGTACACTAATAACTTGGTGGTTTCTATTTTGCATGGATGCATTTGTCAGAAGGGTGCTTAAGTACTGATAATTTTGACAGGCGTTTATAAAGTCTAAACTGTTCAAAGGTCTGCCCACAGCCTGGAGTTTGATCCGACGGGGTTCCAGGTTGACTCAGCCTGCCATCCTTCCGAGGTCAGTAAAATGAGGACCCAGATTGACGGGGGGCAATATGCTTACATTATAAACAGCTCACAGAGTGCTGTAAAGCACTATAGGGCGGTTATATAAGTCTAGGTGCTATTGCTAAATCCTAGAGAAGGAAGAATGGCTTATAAGAGAAGGAACCATTCACTGATAAAAATGAAGGCGGTTTGTCAACAGGTGGTATAGAACGAGAGGGGGGGGGGGAGAAACTCACCTGTCTCCTGTTCTGGGCCCTCGCAACTCTAAGCCTTCGAGCGGAATAAAATATGAAGTATCCCACCGTGGCGGCTGTGACTATGAAGAAGGAGACCGAAACGAAGAAAATGGAATAATTATTCATCCACGATCCGTGCTTTTTCCCTACTTCGATGGCCATAGTCACTTGGAAGCCCTTTTCAATCTTCTGGAGGATCTCTCTGCCTTTAGCGTAGCTAATCATGATGGCCACCGTGTTTCCTGTACCTGTAGAAGAGAAAGACGGGTTAGGGTTATTGTCGTTGCAAATGGGACTGCTGACTTTTGTTTGTGGGGTCCTTGGTGCTCTCTGAGCTTGGCGGTTTTCTTGCAGATGTTTCATGACCCAGCTAGGGAACATCATCTGTGCTAGAACCCCAGTCTTTTCTAGCACTGATGAGGTCCCTAAGTGGGGTGATGAAACGTCTGCAAGAAAACTGCCAAGCTCAGAGTGCACCAGGTCCTCCCTCCTCCTCCACTCCACAAAACCCCATCCCCTTCTAGCACTGTTGATATTACCTAGTTGGGTAGCAAAATGTCTGCCAGAATACCACCAACTTCAAGAGCACCAAGGAGCCCACCGTTCCAACCCTGAGCTACAAATATTCTCTTCTATAGGCAACGTGTTATTTATTTATTGGGTTGATATCACTGTTTATCTCCCCAAAATGACTTTACCCACTCAACAGACCCAATTAACAGCCATTTATGAAGCCTGCTCGCAAGAGAAACCCAAGGAACGGTCCAAAAGCAAGGTTTTGGGTTTTTGTTCAGCTGCCACCATTAAGATGAGGAAGGAAGTCCACCTTCTAGGCGTGGCTTCAATGTCCCTGGCACAACGCTCCAATGTGGACATTAATGCTGGCCAATGAAAACTCTTCCAGGATGGGAGAGTCAAGAGGAAACCAGGAGTGCTTTCATCACTGGAACACTGCTTACACTGGCACTTCAAAGTTTAGCAATTATTCTGGTTTTGTTATTCTGGTTTGCTTCTTTTTCTCTTGTGGTTGTTATCGTCCTAATTTGCTTGCCTACCAACTGGCCAGCAAGGACACTTTAAGAGAAACAACAAGGTTGAAACAACAAGGTTCTACATTTAGGCAAGAAAAATCAAATGTACAGGTATAGGATAGGGGGTACCTTGCTCAATAGTAGTAACTGTGAGAGGGATCTTGGAGTCCTAGTGGACAATCACTTAAATATGAGCCAGCCGTGTGCTGCAGCTGCCAAAAAAGCCAACACAGTGCTAGGCTGCATTAACAGAGGGATAGAATCAAGATCACGTGACGTGTTAATACCACTTTACAAGGCCTTGGTAAGGCCACACTTGGAATACTGCATCCAGTTTTGGTCACCATGATGTAAAAAAGATGTTGAGACTCTAGAAAGAGTGCAGAGAAGAGCAACAAAGATGATCAGGGGACTGGAGGTTAAAACGTATAAGGAAAGGTTGATGGAATTGGGTATGTCTAGTTTAATGAAGAGAAGGACGAGGGGGGACATGATAGTAGTGCTCCAATATCTCAGGGGCTGCCCCAAAGAAGAGGGAGTCAAGCTATTCTCCAAAGCGCCGGAAGGCAGGACAAGAAGCAACGGATGGAAACTAATCAAGCAGAGAAGCAACCTGGAACTGAGGAGAAACTTCCTGACAGAACAATTAACCAGCGGAACAACCTGCCTCCAGAAGCGGTGAATGCTCCAACACTGGAAGTTTTTAAGAAGAGACTGGACAGCCATTTGTCCGAAATG
The DNA here is from genome assembly GCA_023970755.1 of Azemiops feae. Taxonomy (NCBI): domain Eukaryota; kingdom Metazoa; phylum Chordata; class Lepidosauria; order Squamata; family Viperidae; genus Azemiops; species Azemiops feae. Next base: position 125,299 of record JALGBA010003994.1, on the reverse strand, counting down.
GTATAGGGTTACCTGCCTGAGCAGGGGGTTGGACTTGATGACCTCCAAGGTCCCTTCCAACTTTATTATTATTATTATTATTAACAGGGCGTGGGGGTATGTGGTCCCAACTCCTCCTCGTCAGCCCATCTTGCCAGTGCTGCATTGCAGCACAAGATGGAACTTGCACTCTCTCTGTTTCGTTCCCAGTCTGTTGACGGGAAGGCGGAGTCCACAAGCAAACTTTACACGTTTGCCAGAATTAGAATTTGAATTTCTAATTGGCACTTACAACATCGGGGAAATCTGCGGGCTGGATTATGGACCCATAGTATAAAAATATTCAGCAGTTTCAATCAACGACGGTACTTCTACATTCCAGGGAGACTTGGATTTTCCAAGGCCATCTTGTTGGTTAAAAGCTTCACGTACCATCAGAGTAGGGTTAGTCCTTGACTTCCAACGGTTCGTTTAGTGACCGTTGGAAGTTACAACAGCACTGGAAAAAAAAAGTCGTTGGCCGCCCTTTTTCACACTTAGGACTTACAATCCCCTTGGTCACGTGATCAAAATTCAGATGCTCGGCAACTGACTCATATTTATGACGGTTGCGGAGTCCTGGAGTTACGTGATCCCCTTTTGCGACCATCTGGCAAGCAAAGTCAATGGGGGGGGGGGGAAGCCAGATTCACTTAAGAACCGTGTTACTAACCTAACAACTGCAGTGGTTCACTTAACAACAGTGGCAAGAAAGGTCGTAATATGGGGCAAAACTCACTAATAAATGTCTCACTTAGCAGCAGAAATTTTGAACTGGATTGTGGTCGTAAGCTGAGGACTGCCTGTAATTGCTGGTTTCTATTTTATGCCTCTGAGGAATTTGGCCTCACTTATACCTGAGTAGAATAATCCAAATAGTAGGAACAGGGAATGAACTGTTTGATCTGTAAGGTTTTTCTAGAACATGATTGCATACCCGCTACCAACTGTACAAACTAACTACACCTAGAAGATTAATGCAATTATCTTCCTGGAACATTTAATCACAAGTGTGCCAGTTGTGCCGTGGAACAGATTGCCACCTCTGGTGTCCAGCTTAAGCTATTTTCCAGGCATCTTATCTAAAATAAGGCATGGGCAAATTAATTTCCACTATCTGAAAGTGTTTCCTCACAAATGGGCAGGAATTATCCAGCCGATTCTGGCTTCTCCTTTATGTTCCACATCAGATCAAAAACCAACGACTAGAGAGAGACGTTCGACAAATATGAGGGGTCCTTGGTGCTCTCTGAGCGTGGCTATTTTCTTGCTGACGTTTCATTACCAACCTAGGTACCATCATCAGCTCTATTACTTGTCACCCGTCAACTACTCATCAAAAATATAAATAAGAAGCTCTAATCTGTTTCAATGGGAACTGATTCTTTCGACAGTATTCTAAAAACATGTGCACAATTAATATAAACTTATGCATCTTCGGGACAGACCAGCAGCTCTCTCTATCTCATTAAAGGAACTGCATTGTTTTCCAAAAATCATACAACGGTAGCAGAAGCATCCTCACAACAGCATGTGATCCTGGAAAACGACGCAGCTGTCCCAAAATGAAACCAAAGCATTGTATTGCCGTGGTAACTCAGTGGTTGGTTGGTTCAAAGAAAGGATTGTGTTCATTATTCCCATTATACGCACTGCCTTCACGATTAATTAAAATAACAGGATGCCGCCAAAACAGCCCTCAGATGCGGAGAGAAAGAACAAAGATTCCGTCTAATCACCGATTTTTATTTCAAGTTTTTTTTTCCAATGAGAGGTCCTGGTAATTATACGCATCATCATCATCATCATCATAAAAAAAAAAAAAAGACAGTTTCAACCTACTGACCCCAAAATGTGTCAGATTTAACACAGAGATTTTCCTATTTGCCAATATTTGAAAGGAAAACTTCTTCAAGTAGTGACAAGTTGCTCCCAAATTTACAGGAAGAAACTGGAAAAGTTCAGGGAAAAACCAGAAGTACTTTTGTTTTTCACTTGATCAGTCAGAAGTAGCCTAGAACAGTGTCTCCAACCTTGATAACTTTAAGACTTGTGGACTTCACAAGTCCACAAGTCTTAAAGTTGTCAAGTTTGCAGACCCCTGGCCTAGAAGACATCTCAAGCCTGCTTAATAAACAGCCAATTCACCTACTATGGCTCAACCACATCCGTACAGTGAAACCCTCATTTAATCTGTTGAACAATTTATTATTTATTGAACAATCTTCATTAAAAAGCTTCTTTGAGACTCAATGTTGAGACTCTAGAAAGAGTCACACGATTCAGAATTATCCCTCTTGCACCTTTGCTCTCTTTCTGCCTTATCTATCTATCTATCTATCTATCTATCTATCTATCTATCTATCTATCTATCTATCTATCTATCTATCTATCTATCTATCTATCTATCTAATCTATCTATCTATCTATCTATCTATCCATCTAACTATCATCTATTGAATTTGTATATCTATCTATCTATAATTTATTGGCCGCCCATCTTACCACAGGGTAACAATCTAACACTTAATCATACAATTTCCCTGCAACCACAAAAAACACTTTGTTCAGCCTCTCTAGTGAACTCTTTCAGGGAATCACCAAGGGAAATCAAACATCAGCATTTGCTTAGTCACATATAGGAAGTGGGGAAATTTCCCTCTGAAGCTTTAAGAGGACAAGCACCTTAATTCAGAAGGCAAGTGGGACGATTTCTTTCTTCCACACAAAAAGTGGGAAAAATAATCAACAGTCCTCCGAATTAAAATATATTACTTAGACAGGCAGCAAAAGGGGTCTCATTAAGACTGTAATTCAAAGGAATTTTTATCCACTTAAATACAGCCAGTAAAAAAGCCTTTGGCATATCGTTATGACTGTGGCGTTCTTATTATACAGGTGCTCCTTGCTGAACCACTGCTCATTTTACCACCTTTCAAAGTTACGATGGCCACAGAATGGGGACTTTACACCCCATGAAGCATTCCCGGCTGTTGTAAATGGTTGTGCTGTCCAATGGTCAAAGGACTGCACACTGGCAGATCAGCTTTATATATAGTTGCAACCTTCAGGGACCCTGCGTTGCCATGTTTTTTGCTGTTTTCTGGCATTTTTTGCCAGTTTCGGCTTAGTGATTGCCACAAAAAGGCAGGAAAATTACTTCTGGTCATGTGGAATCCTCAACTTACGATCACAATTGTGGACCCCATGGCAGTCATACCTGGACTGCATGAGACGAATGTAATACAATCTCTAGAACAGGGCTGGAAACGTTACGGCCTGCGGACTTCAACTCCCAGAATTCTACCTGCTCGGGAATTCTGGGAGTTGAAGTCCACGAGGTTGCAAAGTTACCATAGCTGCCCTCTCTCCTGCTCTAGAACAAAGTCCCATGACTTTTATTTATTTAAAACATTTATATAGCCACCCGTCTTCCAACCAACTCTGGGCAGCTCTCAATCAAGATGAGAAGGTCACCGTGAACCACTATTTATTATATATACGGCCGCTCAACTGCAAATGAACCTGCTACCATACAGAATGGGGGAAAAAAAAAAAGGATTTTGAGTCCTCTCAAGCACAGGTATTGAACCCAGAATTTATGTTGCTAAGTGAGAAATGTGTTAATTGTTTTCCTCCATTTTACGACTTTTCTTGCCACATTTGTTAAGTGAATCACTGCAGTTGTTAAATTAGTACAAGTGCTCCATCACTGGAGGCTATTAAGAGGAGACCGGACAGTCACTTGTCAGCAATGGTATAGGGTCTCCTGCTTGAGCAGGGGGTTGGACTAGAAGACCTCTCGGGTCCCTCCCAATTCTGTTATTCTGTGAGTAACGTGGTTGTTAAGTGAATCTGGCTTCCCCATTGACTTTACTTGTCAGGAGGGCGCAAAAGGTACACTGCAACGGTCATAAATATAAACCAGTTGCCAAGCATCTGGATGTAAATCACGTGACCACGGGGAAAGCCACAAGGGTCGTAAGTGTGAAAAACGGTCGTAAGTCACTTTTTTTCAGTGCCGTTGTAACGTCGGTCACTAAATGAACTGTTGTTTAAGTCAAGGACTACCTGTATAGGAAAACTCCTCAATTACGGCTGACAAAACAAAGCCAAGTCTGTGTATGAACTTGATTCTGCCCTACTGCTTTAATTCCCTCCAACAAAATGCCTGCTTCTGAAGGTCAGTATCGATTGGGCAATGCCACCGCTCTGAACTTTGAAACCTGCCCTAAGAAGGTACCATATACCCAAAGTACCAAGTTGGTAAGATCCCGCACTTGCAAGTTACACAAGATAAATATTTATTCTGCATTTGTTATATAGATCCTGGGCATTCCACCCATTAAAAAAAGTGTGATGGTCATAATGTATGGAATCATATTCTCTTGTCTCGTAAGCCCCAAACTGAACAGAATATTTTAACTATACTGCTTCCAGACACCTTTGTTTCATTATTCATTATTCAGACTGTTCTGAAACGAAGACGGTATTATCTGAAAGAATATAGTTCTCTGGCTTCAATCAGGCATTCTTTCTTTCTTGCTCAAGAATCCCAAATCCTCCCCGTACAGGAAGTCCTTATGTCAACGCTGCTAACCTCGGATGTTCTTGCTTTGACCACAGAGGGAAATGCAGCCATCTTTTCTCTTTCGCTTTTAGAGTTAGATGATGCTGGGAGGGGGGGGGGAGGATGTGGATGAGAGTCCAGTTAGACATAATAATAATAATAAAGTTGGAAGGGACCTTGGAGGTCATCGAGTCCAACCCCCTGCTCAGGCAGGAAACCGTATACCATTTCAGACAAATGGCTGTCATCAATACTCAGCCGTGGGAATCAATACTCAGCCGTGAGAATCAAGGTTATTGAGCCCAGAGCTGATAAAAGATTTGGCGGGCTGGAGAGCTGGGGAGAAAGCCCGCTCTTCAAGCTAATTGGGGGATGTGATTTATGACTGTTAATTGGAAGAGGGAATTGTGCTTTGATACTATGTGCTCAGGGGAGGGGAATTCAATTTTTGGCTTTAACTATGTAGTGCCGATGCTGTGTTTCTCGAACAAAAGATTCTTTAAGGTAAACAATGCCTCCAAGTTCTTTTGAAGAGTTTCATCCGTCGGAACCATGACACCTTAACTTACAACAATTTGTTTAGTGATTTATCAAAAGTTCCAACGGCACTGAAAATAGTGACTTGCGATTGTTTTCCACACTTACGACCATTGCAGCGTTCCCCCCGGTCACAGGATCAAAATTCAGACACTTAGCACCCCTGCAGTGATTCACTTAACAAATGTGGCAAAGAAAGGTTGTAAAATGGGACAAAATCCACTCAACAAACGTCTGGCTGAGCAACAGGGGCTCAATTGTTGTCATAAGTCTTTATATAAAAAAATCCAGTTTCTCACCAAACAAAGTAGGAACGTTCAGTGGAAACCCTCAAATTATATAGACACCAGCATTGTCTTGTAAATGCTTCTATTTATTTCTCTTAGTTCAGGACCTGACTTTCTAACACCGCGAGGTAATCCGGGCTTGGTGTTTCTAAAACAGTACTGAGTTATTCACAATTTATTGGAATATTAGCTTCGTTCGTATTTGGCTACAGCAGCCGGAATCAAGTCAGGCGGTTTAAAAGTCTGATTTTGCAATATGATTGAAAGAGAGGCGAGACTGTGAAGTTGTATAATGAAAGTTGTCACTTTATTTGAAGTTGACTGTCAGGTTTCTGTTGACCCAACAGAATAACTTCATTTAGCCGAGAAACAAGTTTCAACCTTCCCGAGAACATCCTGAGGCTATGCATAGGCTAGTTTTATGATCGTTTGTCCTTGCAACGCCAGCTGAACCAATAAGAATCCCTCTGTAGGTGAAATCCAGCAAGGATCTCATCCCCATCCTGATATTTATGGCAGCACTGTGACTTTTCATAGTCATTAGGCATTTGATTTGTATTTGCCCAGGCCTGAGTAAAAATGGCCCAAGTGTTCACAAAGAATAACATTTATATTTGAAGCTTTATACGACATTTATTCTTATTTTCCCTTTACCTAAAGGATAAATTGTGGAGAGGGGGCAGTATTCAAGGTGTCTTACCTGCCGTTTAACTTATAGGTCCGGCAACAACCACTCTTAATAGAGAAAGGGAGAGATTGTATTTACTTTAATTAATTTCTATTGTTGCCTATCTTCAACCAGTGACTGGGTGGCGTACGTCATAAAAACATATCAATTCAGAAGAAACAGATATGGTCGCCAGGTAAAACCTCCTGTTTTTATTCCCAAGGATAGCAACAATTAAATAACATTCAGGAAAAACAGCCGAGTCCACATTTATGGATAAATAAACTCGGCCGCTTCTCCAGAGTTGCCATTTAAGCAGCTGATCCTTCTTACGTGTCCCATTCTGGGCCACACAGTCACAATCTGGTTTATTTTGGCAGTAATTTTGCCAAAGTCACGTTTTTAAATGCTCCGTAACCATTTTTCTGCTCGACACAGGAAAGGAGTATCAATGCAAATGCATCTTAACTATCTTAGGCTGGGTAAGCAATTCAAATTCAGTTAGTTCATTAGTTCCCACTGGAATCAGTGAAGCTGCTGATGTTATGACCCAATTGTACCATTAATTTTAACCAAGCCCGATTTTCTTAACATGTAGTATATTCAATAGCAAACACATAGCAAAGTTCACCTGCAAAGTTCCAAATTCACCAGTAGAACAGAGACCTAGGAATCTACGTCTCTTTCGCTGTCTGGGCCAGTATCTTTAGCCACTTTTCCTGCTAAAATATACCTAATTTTAGCCTGGATTGGAGTCCATTAATTTTGGTTCTTCTGTCGGCATCATTTGGCATACTTTGGGGAGAATTTCATATTATCAATGCAATAAATATTTGTCAAGCTTCACCTTTTATTAGTTTCTTTGACAGCCTCTCAGTTTATCGACAGAGAAGATCTGTTAAAAGACGATCTCCTCCTTTGCTAATAAAATCTAAGTTTCAGCATGTTTCAAAACTGACACGATGGCGCAGCTTTTAGCTCATCGTAAATAGTTTTAATTCAGTTTTGTTTCAGGAATTCCTTTCTCGTATAGGCGGTCCTTCACTTAAAACCACACACCGTGTCACAATGATCCTGAAAAAAACAAGTTATGCCAGTCCTCGTAATTATGACTGCTGCAGCAGCCCTGCGGTCATGTGATCAAAATTCGGACCATTGGCAACTGGCAGGTATTTACAAGGGTTGCAGCGTCCCGGGAATGCAAGGTATGGCCATTTGCGATCTTCCTGGGGGCTTTCGACAAGAAAAGTCAATGGAAGAAGCTGGGTTTGCGGAAAAACTGCACCCCCCCCCAAAAAAGGTCATAAAATTGAGCACAACTCACTTAGCGATTGGTTCCAACTGTGGTTGCAAGTGAAAAATGCATTTTTATATATCTTGGGCAAGCCTTGCCCGAGGTGAAATTTCCCCAAAGTTCTAGCTTAGGGGGAACGATGGCCCCTTTATGACATCATCATCATCATCATCATCATCATCATCATCATCATAATAAAGTTGGAAGGGACATTGGAGGTCATCGAGTCCAACCCCCTGCTCAGGCAGGAAACCCTATACCATTTTGGACAAATGGCTGTCCAGTCTCTTCTTAAAAACTTCCAGTGTTGGAGCATTCACCGCTTCTGGAGGCAGGTTGTTCCACTGGTTAATTGTTCCAACTGTCAGGAAGTTTCTCCTCAGTTCTAGGTTGCTTTTCTCCTTGACTAGTTTCCATCCGTTGCTTCTTGTCCTGCCTTCAGGCACCTTGGAGAATAGCTTGACTCCCTCTTCTTTGGGGCAGCCCCTGAGATATTGGAACACTGCTATCATGTCACCCCTAGTCCTTCTTTTCATTAAACTAGACAGACCCAGTTCCAGCAAACGTTCCTTATTCCTTCCTGAGACAGGAATTCTGGGAATTGAAGTCCACAAGTCATAAAAGGGCCATCATTCCCTACCCTGTTCTAGCCCATGCTCATAAGGAAAATGCTGAATGCTCTGGATCTTTTCAGCTACATCATCACCTTTTTCAAATGCAAGAGAACGCCAGAAGCACACACAAAAAAGCCCAAATGCAAACACACCCATGATATGTATAAGAGGGTTATTAATACCGGCAGTTTTATTTTCAGTCTCTTCTCTAATGACCCTTTCATTTTAGGAAATGCAGTTACAGCAGTGTCAGTATAAAATCGTTATTCCTGCAATTCCCAGTTCTCATAACCAGCTCTTCCATCCTCTCCTTTTCTCAACAGATCGCTCACGGACTCTTATAAACTATTTTCATTTGTTTATTATGTACCACTAAAAGTTATATGTAAGCACCATAAAAAAAATAGACATAAGACACCGACAAAAGAAATCTAGGGTGTGCCTGCCACAGATCTCAGGACAAAGAGCAAGAAATGCAGGAAACTAAGAAAAGTTGTTAGAACTACACACTCTTGAAAACAAGAGCAAACTAGTCAGGATCAGGGATTGGTATGACACTGACTAAGCATGTAATCAGTCAAGTCCTCTCTGCTCACACCAGCATTTTTCTGTCATTTCAAGTCAACCAACTTCTAACTGGATCCCAGGGAATTTAGCAAGCTGGGAACAAAGTAGAAATGCAAGGTTACATCACTGACTCCCACAAGGCTAGACTAACTAGGCCTGTTTGCCTCTCATCATTGCCCTGCATTAATCTGGGATGCACACAGGATACGCCCAACACATTGCAGCTGGCAAGTCGGCTTGTGTGAAGAAGCTTCTCAGCCCATAAAGGAGAATATTTATAGCTCAGGGTTGAAATGAGGGGTCCCGAGTTGTTTTCTTTGCAGACGTTTCATTACCCAAACTAGGTATCATCATCAGGGCTAGTCAGGAGTGGGGTTTACTCTGAGTTTATATTCTAGTGGCTTGCCCTGTCAGTGTTAGTGGGGGCGGTGAGAGCAAATCCCACTCCTTACCAGCACTGATGATGTTAGCTAGTTTGGGTAATGAAACGTCTGCAAGAAAACAACCAATTTCAGAGAGTGCCAAGGGCCCCGTAATGAAAACTCTGCTAGAAAAAAAACACGATTTCAGAGAGCGCCAAGGGCCCCTCAAACCTCTCTTGTCATTATTGGCTGTGCTTCCAATTAAAGTCTAAAAGTCACTTCAACAATTATTGATCAATTCTGTACATGTTTCCCCCAAATATCCCCAACTGCGTTTCAGTCCTTCAGACCTGCACACACCTGTGCAGGGTTAAGGTGACTTTTAGACATAATTTACTTCCTGTCAGTTACATTGCCCTGTCAGAGCAATACTGTCAAGGGTTTCTAAAGCATAAAATCAACTTTCCTTGTACTATCGGATACGCTTGCTGCTTTGCCAAAAGCAATCTGATTTACTTACCAGCAACTTCTTTGTTATTGAAGAACTTACTGCGGTCCAATGGAGGGAAATGTTAATGATTAGCCTCCCATAACATGCGCTTCTAACGGGTTGCCCTTACTGCAAAAATGTCCCTGCACCCTTTGTACAGAAGAGCAGTGTAAAATATTTTAAATCACATATTATATTACTGTATATGCAATCATATATTATTTAAAATATTTTATTGCAAGCTGTGTCATGCGTTATATGACGCAGGCCGCATCCATCAACTTATGAGTCCTGTGCGTTTAACCTTCACCTGAACTGTACTAGATCCTCAAACTATGGCATTAACTTGCAAAGCAAACGAAATGTTGTGCTTTCGCAAGTTCCCAAAGGAGGGAAGCATCTACGCAATGAGAGTAGTTTTAGTCGGAGCCATCAGAGACCGGCAGAGGGGAAAGGAAGGCCAAGCATTCTTTCTCCCAAAGGGGAAGACATACCACACAAGGACAAGCATTACTTAATTACTCCTAATGTTCTTAAGAATTCTCAGCTTGGAAAGGATTCGTGCACTGCTTTTATTCAGACCCACAATATCAAAAAGCAAATTGCAGCAGTTAAAACAGCGATTAAAAAAAATCTGAGATAATGTCACGGTGAGCTATTTTATCCTGTCCTTTAAAAAAAAAAAGAGACCCACAAACTCATTGTTTGAATAAGTGGCCAGAAAACTCTTGGTTATGCCATCAGCCTCATAAAAAGCCCCTCCCATTTAGTAATAAAGTGCATTCTAGAAAATTACCTACATTAAGGGTCCTGCAGATTTTTGGCTATTCCCCAATCTAGTTAAGGCCAGGCCTGCCCGAATTTCAACAGCACAACAGCCCTTTGTATCATTATTTCAATTCAAGTAGGCTTTTAAAATTCTCCAGATTCTCAAGTCTTAAAAGAGTCTAAGTTTCAAAGATTCAGGAAATCAGAAAAATAAACTTTCTGTAGAGCCACATAGTTGCTTCACTGGCTTCCAAGGTCATTAATGTGTTCAGAACATAAAGCAGCACTTCTTTTTTTTAAAAAAAAAACTAGACTATCTGTCAAATGTTCAGAGGGGTTAGTTAGGGAAAGCAATCCCCGTTCTTACAACCCATGCTAGCTTCTTTCATAAGCTGCCTGAAAGGACATTTTAGTAATCCCAGGTGACCTGTTGGAGGTTCTTTACAGTCTTCCTGTTAATGATCTGGGACCTTTCAGTCTAAATATTACGGTAGGGCCATTTGTCTAAATGGCCAGGACAGAGTCACGGGATAAACAAGAGAGTTTAGAGGACACTGTATTATTATTGCTCAGAATGTGTAATGTTGGTATTTTGAAGAAAGGAGATGATGTTTTGAAAACTTATAAATCAGGATCAAAAGCCATGGTCAATCATCAGGCAGGCCTTGGAGCTGTCTATATATAGTAGCTTCTGCTTTGGCAGCACCTGATATTTCCTAGATATGCTGGATTCCTCTAAGTCCCAATGCCCCTCCAACCATATCTTGGCCCACCCTTGCTCTAGAAGAGAACACCTGGAATGTGAACTATGATGTCATCAAATGGGGAGATCCAGAACAGAAAGGCTTCAAGTCCCACTTCTTCCTCCCCCAGCTATGATTTCTCCTTTTTGCAAGCCTTGAAAATCTCGGGGGGGGGGGGGGAGGTGAAGAGGTACAGGAGCCAATCCTAAGAACTTGAGTGGAAATACAAAGCCACAATAGCAAGAGATTCTGGGATATTTTATCATCCTATCTGGCTGATGACAGTAGTGAATTCTTGGATAAATCAGGACTATTGATTCTTTTCTTTCTGGGTTTATAGCACCTTTTTAAAGTTTCCCTTTTGTTCAAGAGGAAAGGTTGTTTCCTTAGAAAAAAAAATAAAGAGGTTGGAGAAGGGGAAGAAGGTAGAAGTTAGGGAAGAAAGGAAGAAGACAGGCGTTAAAGAAGGCGAAGGAGAGGGCAGGGAAGGAGAAGTCCTCACAGTGGGGGGAATGGATAGTGAAAATGAAAGAATTTGCAGAAACGGCAAAACTGATGTTTGGTCAAAGAGCAAACACCAAACCTTTTTTTGTTGTTGAAAGACTGGACTTTTTGCTGAGAGAACAAAGAAAGAATATGATGATTTATAGATCTGAAGATTAAGACAGAAAACGGATGAGACTGTATTACTTGTATAAAATCTAAGAGGAAGGAAGGACAATAAGATTGTCTGCTGGGAAGAAAGTCGGATGTCATTTAAATAATCTTTCACTTCAGTTTCTTTTTCATTTCTGGCCATTCCCCCCCCCCCCCGGTTTGGTCTTTTATCTTATGAAATAAAAATGACGCCTCAATAAATGTACATTTAAAAAAAAAAGAATAGAAGAAACCCAAATCACACCATGCCTGCCTGCCTGCCTGATGTATCCAAGGCTTCTGCCCTGACCCTCTAAAGCCCCCCCCCCCCACGGATGCCCCAAAAGCCCCATGGTGGTCCTGGAGTCCCAAAGCCCATCATCCCCAGCAAGAAAGAGTCACAAGCAAAGATGAGCTGAGCAAAGAGGGAGTTGAGGGTCTTTGGGGAGAGGAAACCATCTGAAGGGCAGGAGGGGAGGGGGGGTCCAGCTTGCTCTAAAGCCGCTAAACCCCACTGGCTGCTCCTGGATCCTTTCTAGAGCCTTTGCTCTCCCTGGAGTCCCAAACCCCATCATCCTCAGCAAAAAGCCCCCACATTCAGGGACTAGAGGACAAAAGTGTAGCTGAGGGGCTTCGGGGAGAGGAAGGCAACCCCACCGGCTCCCTCGCTGGCCCTGGAGCCCCACGCCCCATCCTCCCCAGCCGAAAAGGCCCACAGGCAGGGGTGAGCGGGAGGAAGGTGGGACTGAAGAGCTTTGGGGAGAGAGATATCCCACCCCCAAAAGTCCCATCATCCCCAGCAGGAAAGCCCCACAGGCAAGGACAAGCAAGGCAAAGGTGAAGCCGAAGGGCTTCGGGGAGAGGAAAGCCCCCTCAGGGCTGGGAGGGAGGGAGACACCCCACCCTCCAAGCCCCATTATCCCCAGCGGGGCAAAGGTGGGACTTAGGGGCTTCGGGGCGAGGAAAGGCAGCCCCACCGGCTGTGTCCCGAAGCCCCATCATCCCCAGCGGGGCCAAGATGGGACTGAGGGGCTTCGGGGAGAGGAAAGCCCCCTCAGGGCCGGCAGGGGACTCACCCCGCCTCCCCAAGCCCCATCATCCCCAGGGGGAAAGGACAGATAAGGACGAGCAGGGCCAAGGTGGGACTGAGGGGCTTTGGGGAGAGAAAAAACCCCTCAGAACGGGGAGGGAGACACCCCACCGCCCCAAGCCCCATCATCCCCAGCGGGAAAGGACAGATAAGGGCGAGCGGGGCCAAGGTGGGACTGATGAGGGGCTCCGGGGAGAGGAAAGCCCCCTGAGCCTCGGGAGGGGAGACACCCCACCGCCCCATCCTCCCCAGCGGGGCTTGGGGCGGGGGTCTCCCTCCCGGGGCTCCCATCATCCCCCCACTCCCACTCACCGGGGTGGGTCATGGTCTGCACCTCGGGCCCGGCGGCGCCCTCGTAGTTGAAGACGGCCACGGCCTGGGCGCGCAGCCGGGCGGCGGCGTTGATCTTGATGCTGAACATGCAGCCGCCGCCGCGCTGCACCAGGGCCACCCAGGGCGCGTGCGGGGGCGCGCCGGAGAAGTTGCTGCGGGGGCTGCAGGCGTTCAGCCCCTCGCGCTCGTCCGGCCGCACCACCAGCCCGGCGGCCGGCCGCACCGGCGAGTCCTGGCCGAAGAGGCCGCTCTCGCCCGCGCTCCACGCCGACTGGTTGCTGCCGGGCAGCCGCCACGACACGTTCAGCCACGCCGTCCACACCGACTGCGCCGACGCCGCGCCCGCGCCCAGCCCGGGGCCCAGCGCCAGCAGCGGGGCCAGCAAGGCCGCCGCCAACGCCGCCCCCCGCGAACGCCGCATCGCCCCACCGAGCCAGACCGGCGCCCGTCGCCGCAGGCAGCCTCTGCCGCCGCCGCCGCGCGCGGGCAGGAGGAGGGGGCGGCGCCACAGGACACGCCCCCGCCCGCCCTCCCGCCCTCCCTCCGCAGAGGTGCGCCTCACCTGGCCGCCCCGCCTGCGCTAGGCATTGTGGGAGTCGTAGTTCCGCCGCCGCGGGGAAGAGCGCGCGCTCCGAGCTTCTGCGTTTGCTCGCAGACGGCTCATTTACCTGCCCAGGTGAGCTCGTCAGGGCTGGGGAGGGTGGGGTTGGCTCCTTGTTGGAGACCGGGCCGTGGGCATCTCACTGAGGACGTTGGTTGCCTAGTTTGGGTCGTGAAAGGTCTGCAAGAAAACCAGCCAGCTCAGAGAGAGCACCAAGGACCTCACAGTCGTTGTCTTCCTCCTCCTCCTCCTCCTCCATCACCACACCGCCCTTTCTTCTATCACTGATGACGTTGCCTAGTTTGGGTCATGAAACGTCTGCAAGAAAGCCACCCAGCTCAGAGAGCACCAAGGACCCCGTAGTCCTCCTCTCCACACACCCCATTTTCTTCTATCACTGATGATGTTACCCAGTTGGGTCATGAAATGTCTGCAAGAAAACCACCCAGCTCAGAGAGCACCAAGGACCCCTCATTTCAACCCTCAGCTACAAATATTCTCCTTTATTGGTAACACATAATCTCCGGGAACCAACAGCCAGATAAGCAGGGTTTGACACCAGACAAATAAAGAAGCAGAAAATCATGTCCTTAATTAAGGAACTACAGTCCCGAGGAGAAAACCACACCAACTCTATTAACTGTATATAAACAGGGAGCAAACCACTCACTTGCATTGATGATGATGATAAGTCTGCCAGCAAACAACCAAGTTTAGAGAGTGCCAAGGACTCTACAGTCCAAACCTGAGCTATAGATATTCTCTACTGAAATGCATTTCTGTAAGATTTGGACACATAATGGCCAAGACCAATCTCTCTGGAAAAGGCTCCTCATGCTGGGAATTGTGGGAGGAGCAAGAAACTATTAAAATGCATACTTAAAAATAAAATAAAATCAACCTTATCAATCCCAAAATGACAGTCGTCCTCAATTTACAACTGCAATGGGGATTGAAACTTCAGTCACTAAGTGATGCAGTTATTGTATGATCTTTTTTGGCTATGAATCACATGGCCCCAGGATGCTACAACCCATCATAAATGTGTGCAGGTTGCCAAGCTCCCGAGTTTTGATCACGTGACCACGGAGACGCTGTGATAGATATAAGTGTGAGAACCAGTCATAAATCACATTTCCCCCGCAATGTGGTCATAACTCCAAATGGTTGTTGAACAAATGCTGTAACTCAAGGACTACCTGCACAGTGCTTTTATCGGAGTACAAAACCTCGGGATTCTGGAAAAGGACATGCTCCAAGACGCAGAAACTGGGAACTGTGAGTAATGCAATGCCATTCTTAACACATCTGGACGAGAGAGTTTAACTCCCTTCAAAAGAGGTAAGAGGACAAGGGTGGAACCTTCACTCTATCTGGAAAGAAGGCAAAGAGGAGCTTCATTCACGTTGTTGGAAAAATGGGGCAGGGAAATTCCATCTGATAACATTCAATTCAGCTTTGAATTATATTTGCGGAGAACTAATCTAGCCCATTCTAAGCTCTGACCTAACTTTCCTAACTTAGCAGTGACCCCGGCCTGCAATCTGGAATGGGCTTTTCCTCCTTAACATGACGGGCCATTAAAACTCCCCAATAAAGAATAATTCTCCTCCTCCTTCTGCGAAAGCGTTGCTGGTAAGGACATGGGCTATGTTGGCCTGTGTCACGGAGGCATGGCTTGTGCTTCAAGCTTTCAAAGAAAACAGGAGGCTCATTAAATAGGTCATAGAGATGGCGCTGTTTGGTTAAGCAAGCAGATTGGGGCTTTGCTCTGCACGCCAAATTATGAATAATTGGGCCAGGATGTCGACATTCTGTCAGCAAAGGTTCCCAATTATGGACGAAGAAGATAAGAACTTAAGAAAACAAGCCCCACCTTGCTGAAATGAGCAATAACCTGGACAATAACCAGATGGAAGACAACTTGCTGGAAGGCATCTGCTGCCATTTTAGACGAAAAAGACTGCCTCGTTCAATGAAATACACTGCATTGCTACCTTTCTCACACATTGTGCTATTTGTACATAGCTATAGGTGTCTGGGCCGGTATGGATTCTGGGAGTTGACGTTTGCACATCTTAAAAGTTGCCAAGGTTGAGAAACACTGATCGAGATCAACATCTCTCAAGCTGGGCTGCTCCAGATGTGTTGAGGTTACCTTTCTTAGAAGGATTGATTCATTCTTTTAACAAATTCGTTCCTTTTCTAGGAAATGGTAACAAGGAAGCCCTTGGCAGTTTATTTCTAGTTTCCATTCATTAAATTACGTGATACAAGAGATTCTGCATCACACAGCAGAGGCTTTGCCTTCTACAACGCAAGTTAGTAATCTGTAAATTTGGTAACAATCCCAAATACCATAAAAATGTACTAGCAATAATGTGACAGGAAAAAAATATATATGAAGGCTTAGTTTTCCAGGTCCTGAAATGCTGAAAACTAAAATGCCACTTCTGAAAAAAAAAGAGGCATAAATTCCCCACAAGAATGAATGAAAACCACATCAAATAAACTAAATACATAACGAGAAGCAGGTTTTTCTCCCCCCCCCCCCCCAATAAATAGAAGGTCTTGCTGTCCTAAAAACAACTCCCTGGGATTTCACATCTCAAAAAGACTTGCCTGGGAGAGTTTGCTCTAGATTTGACTTTTCAAGAAGTTAAATAAAGATTTTGATTTGTGTAATTTTCCTTAGGCAGGAGAGAGAGAGGAACAATGTCGGACCCTATTAGCTAGGTAATAAAAATGTGCTTTTCAAGTAAATGAATTAGCTTGGAGGAAAAATTAGCATTAGGTGAATATTAATGGTTCCAGTCTTTTTCCCCTCTGCAGAGAAGACGGGCATTCCTTGAGCAGCAGAGAAAGCTAACGAGAAGACAGGATAAAAGATGACAAAACCTTTCATCTGTTTCAGACACGGTTTTTGAGAGGGGAGGAGGGGGTTTCCAAGCTGGATTTCAGCCTCAGAAGCAAAAAATAACTTTGTCATTTACTCACTAATGTCAACTGAGAGCAATCGGTATGGAGCAATAGACTAAATATTTCATGGCGAAAGTCCCAGATTTAAACCTCTTCCTCCCCACCCCCAAATAAACTGGATAATCTCAAAACATACCACCTCAATCTATCCAGGCTTGAGCCGAGGACCTGGGCGTTCACACTTAGGGGGTTCAAGTACCATGTCAAAAGGACAAATTTGATCTGTTTGGCTTGGTTTGATCTTATGTCAAATGTAGGTCTCCGACAGGCTCCACGGACTTGATTAAACAAAACACAGCTTAGTGTAATATGGGAAGCTATTCGTGAGATGAATGTTGCTCCTTACCTCACCCCACTTTTGTTTTATCCTAGTCTTTTCGTTTCTTCTGTTCCTTTCCCAAACTTTGCACTGTCAATTCCCTTGTGGAAGGAACAAAGAATCAACTCTACCCAGGGTGCAAATCAAAGTGCAGTAGCACTGCAGACAAATAGGCAACAATTATCATCGGATTCTTCATAGACCAAAAGAAAACAAATGTGTATGAATTTCAATGGAAAGGAAAGTGCCCAGACATGCCCAGGCAGAAATACTGTTATATCATTCATTAGGGTTTTTCCTGGAGTTCGGCTGATTTTTCTATTTGCTGGGAATGAATCAGAAAAAGGCATTTCCCTTCTTTAAGGGAGCTGATTACACAAGATTGGAGATCTAGGGTTTTTCATATGATCAGGGAGTGTGACACACAACACAGCTCAGAAGCATCAAGCTACTGATAATTTGCAAACAGGGAAAAATCTGTCTAGACAGGTCAAAACTGGGCGATACAAACAACGAATATAGATGGCACAAAGGCAATTCGTGTTGAAAAGAAAAAAGAAAGCCATTATAAACATTATAAAATAAACATTATAAAAGAATCTCTAAAGTTTAAGACTTCACACGGAGCTTGCAGCCGAGGTCCATCTTTCCTTCCTATTTTTAAACCTGTTAAGTGAATCTCTGCAGTTGTTAAGTTAGTCACAACGGTTGTTAAGTGAATCCGGCTTCCCCCACTGACTTGGCTTGTCAGAAGGTCGCAAAAGGGGATCACGTGACCCCGCCAGGACGCTGCGACCGTCATAAATGTGAGTCAGTTGCCAAGCATCTGGGTTTTGATCACGTGACCACGGGGATGCTGCAATGGTTGTGTGAGAAATGGTCATGTCACTTTTCCAGTGCTGTTGTAACTTTGAACAGTCATTAAAGGAACTGTTGTAAGTCGAGGACTATCTGCAATCAGATTTTCCAGGTCTAGATTCTAGTCAGCCCCTAGAACTATTCTTTGCCTGTGAGACCCAGGAGTGTTTTGTACACAGAAGTGACTGTGTGACTCTGATCTAGCAAAGGCCTATAGTCCAGGGATGGGGAACCTTGGCCCTTTTATGACTTGTGGACTTCAACTTCCAGGATTCCTCAGCCAGCCATGCTGGCTGAGGAATTCTGGGAGTTGAAGTCCACAAGTTATCAAAGGGCCAAGTTTGAAGACCCCTGCTCTAGGGCATTCCACATTCTGCATAAGATTCTGTTGTGAATGTGCTCTAATAGGCGCGTAAAAAAAAAACACTAAACACCGCACCCACAACTCGCTCTTTGTATTCCAGCAATGACACTCAAGCCTTTTGCACCTGGCAACTTGGGATGGAAAGATGGGTTCAGGAGTCCTTTTGTACCAGTCGGTGATGTTTGGCATCACTCGGCTATTTTATTACTCCAGCATCCACTTCCTCCAATACGGCTAAAATAAAACATTCTGCATTTGTTGTTGCTCTGGTGTGGGATTTCTGTGAGCATTACACTTTCACGATGGCTTGCCCCTAAGAAATATTCCTGTTCGGGTACAATAACAAGCCAGAGACTGTAGGCAGATGGGTAATAGCTTTAATAGAATTGACTAGGAAATGAAAAAGAGAATTGGGAAAACACTCGAGAGAGAACTGAAAGTGCAAAGAAGGGAAGCAAAACTGGGGAAGCAGACTGCTTCCTCGTTCGATCTGTCATCTGCTGAACAACAGATGAGATTGAAAATGAACAATGCGATTTCTGTAGGGAGCTAATTTGTGTGATTATGGGCAAGGGATTTCTAGAATGTGGGCATTTGGCTTGGTGTGCACAATTAAACGTTGGCCAGCTGGGGGCACTATTGTTCCAGGATAGATAAACAACTCTCCCTTGGATTTCTACAGTTCCATTAAGTTTGTGTCTACTGTAAACCCAGTAGAATTTATCCGGCTTCTGTCCTCCTTTTCATGTCTCTATCATTTCTGATGACACCGGACAGATTCTCAGAATGAATTGCTTACAGAATCCCTCCTGATCAAAAACTACTTTTCTTTAGGCTTGAAATGTCTTGATTTTCCAGAGCATTCCGGTCACGAGCAGTAAGGCAGTTTATACAGTCGTCACCAATGTGCTATGTGATGATTGCCTGTGCTAACCTGGATATATATATCAAATCACATCTTTATTACCATCAGAGACCAGCCTAAACCCGGACACATAAGCAGAGGAAAATCAGTTTGATGAAAAGGCATCGGCGTTTATGCATTGCAGCTTGCTTCATCAGATGCTTTGACCTGACTGAATTCATATAGGATTCAAATCGGGATTTATAAACCAGATTATTTTGTCGTTCCAAAACAGCTTCTTTAAAATCAGTAATGGGGGTACCTTGGGAAGATTAGCGTGCTCTGATATTTCTCTACCCTGATTGTTTTGAGACTGATACCAAGCTTAAAAATTAAACTCCCATTTATTCTTTGTAGGCTTCCTGAATAATGTGGTGTTTTATGTGTCCATTGTGTAGTGTTATCACGACACTGAGGAAATTGACTCGTGCTATGGATAGGAAGGCCAAGGTTGAGGGTGGGTGGAAGCTATTGAGGTCTTGATGGAATTTGATGATTCTTTTCCCATGGATCTCATTGATGAGAGTATCATCAATGAATCTCAATTAATGGAAGGATTTCAGGATTTAAGAATTGAGAAATTCTTTAGTCTCCATTGTTTAGGCCAGCCATGAAGATCCCGGCATGCCGCGAAGTCACATGTGCCCCTATTTACAGATAAAATCCACTTCCTTGGTTTTCACAGTGAAAACTATAATGGACACACAAACGATGTGTTTTACAGAAAAACCCTACAGATCACCATGGAGACACACATGCTTCCAGATTCTACCCAGAATACATCACCAAATCAATTTTCCATAGGTTTTTACTCTATGCATTTGCTCTGACCCATTTGACAAGAGATGCTCAACTGATGGAATTAATCCAGGCATTCAGGAGACTGAGCTACGCGCCCAACGAGATCAATAGACAAATCAATAGAAGCAAATTGATTCCTAGGGAGAACCTATTAAAAAAACAGAACAACAGAACACTGTTGTTGGCTGTTATCTACATCTTACAGCTCAAGCCACTCACAAGGCATTATTAATAAGCTGCAAGCCACGCTTGGACACGGACGTTGCACTTTCTTAGGCCCTGGGTGGCAGGACTATATTTGCATACAGACCCTAACCTGAAATAGATTTTTTCACAAGTAACCACAGATGAAGGAAGATAATGTGGGAACTAGCCTTGTACCCAGCTCAGGGGACGAGTTAGCCCTCACATTTACCAACAGCACCATCACAAGAGCTCAGAAGACTAGAGGGTTTTTTCCCCCTATATTTCTTCCTCCAATGAGATTCATATCATAATCGGTCAGCAATGGCTCTCTGAATTCTACATGGAACTAATGTGGGCAGAGCAATCAATGGATACAGGTTTGAGATCAGGACTTGAAACAAGGACAAAATAACACCAGTAGTCAATCTTCTGAGACGCCATTAGAGATCTCAAAGTACAGGCAGACCTCGATTTACAACGGTTCGGTTAGTGGCCAAAATTACAGCAGCACCGAAAAAAGGGACTTATGGCCGTTTTTCACACCTATGACCGTTGTAGCATCCCCCCCCACCACGGTCACGCGATTTACTGGCAACTGGTTCCTATTTATGACGGTTGCTGTGTCCCGGGGTCACCTGACCTCCCAACAAGCAAAGTCCAGATTCACTCAGGGACCTTGTGACTAATTTAACAGCTGCAGTGATTCACTTAACAAACGTTGTCAAGAAAGGTCGTAAAAACGGGGCAAAACCCGCTTCCCAAATTTCTCACTTAGCAACATAAATTCTGGGTTCAGTCGTGGTCGTAAGTTGAGGACTACTTATATGAGCTGTTTGGGCCCAAATTTTTTTTACTAGCCCAATGGAGCAAGAGGTTGCTGGAGGCCGTCTTGGAAGGATTCAACAAACCCAATGGGTTTTCCACCCATTACGATTGCTAAATATTGTAATCTGATAAGTAGCCTGCACAATGGCCCTGTTGCTTCCCCTTCTCTCTGACTCGTCCCACTGTAGACCCGATTTCAGTTTGGGCCAGGGCTCTGCAACCTTGACAACTTGAAGACTTGTGGACGTCAGCTCCCAGAATTCCTCAGCCAGCATAGCTATGCTGGCTGAGGAATTCTGGGAGCTGAAGTCCACAAGTCTTCAAGTTGTCAAGGTTGCAGAGCCCTGGTTTAGGCGCTCCATGCATCCGATGAAGTGAGGTGCCCTTCGCAAAAGCTTAATCCAATGTCTAATCTGAAAAGGGGCTACCAGACTCAAGATTTTAGACTACCGCAGATTACCACAAACCTCCCCCGGGAATACAAGATGGGGAAATGCCACATAGGAACCAACAATATAGACACAAGGCACAAGCATTGGGTTAAAGGTTTTCGAGACTTGGGCTCATGCAAAATAAAAGCGTCTCTTGACGCCAGAACCACTGAAATCTCACTTGGAAGTCCTACGCTGGGCAAAGCCACAGGGGGAGTGAAAGCTATTCACGGGTCAATGATTAACCTCAGGTCACAACGTCAAGCCGAAACGGAGACAAAGGCCTGGCAGGTTATCTACCTCTACCACCAAAAAGGAAAATGCCCCCCCCCCCCCCCAAAAAAGCACTCCTTTCTGCCATTTTGGTCTTCTGCGTTTGAGCGCATATTTTTATAGCAAGACAAGGAAATTCACCGGGATACCAAAATCCCAGGGGTGCTGGCTTCTTCTTGGAGAGAATTGGTGACTTTAATTTTTGGATAACTTTTCAGGGCAGATACCCTATTACAGAACATCTCTTAGCTGAGCCAGCTCTTTGTACTGCAGATCTGTGGACCAGGCATTTTTTTATTTTATTTTTTTAAAAAAAGCACTGCATCCTTCCAAATGTAGGCTCAAAGTAGGTTGCTCACAGCTGGAACAAGGGTCTTAAAAGTCTATTCATCTCAAAGCCCATTCCTCCTTCCAACTTTTACTTTGCTTCAGCAGGGGAAACTATTTTAAACTTACGCTTCTGTGAAGCAGCCGCAAGTCAAAAACCTCCATCAACGCAATGCGTATCAGCCAGAGATACATCAGTGGTGCAATTTCCCTCTTGCTTAGCTTATGAAGAAATAAAGAGGGGAACTTATGACGTACTTAGGGGAGCTAAGTCACCGGAAAACAAAGATGGCTGTTGTTAGCACTGGATGCAATCCTCTACACACTGGACAAAGAAAGCCCGTAGCTTTGCACTATTGAGGTTGACAAAGAAAATTCAAGCACGCTACTTCTTTTCCGGGAAAGCCGGAAAAACCAGATGGCAAAACTGCTTATTCATGCCTTGCTAGTTCTTTCTGCGAGTGCACCTTTACGTGCCATATCTGAGGTCTTTTGCTCATCTTTGCATGCTCCTCCTCGTGCATCACCTTCAACCAGACGTTTGAAAAGGTAGCAAGGGAAAACGGGCACCTTTATTTGGGGTTCCCCATTATTTTAGAACGCCGCAACTAATAAATAAGCCCATCTTAATCAGCTTTAACACTGATTTTTCAAGTCAGCGCCAAGCCCTTTCTTTTTATCTTTTATTAAATTTCAAACTGCCCATCTCACCTAAGTGACTCTTACAGGTAATCTTCTGTGGGTTTTTTTTTTTAATTACTTGTTTTTTTTTTCTGGATGCAAGTCCTACCAAGTGTAAAAAACTTTCCCCAATGAACATGCACTAGAGAGTTCAAGGATGGCACAATAAAACCGATACCCAAATGATGAATAAACACAGGACACCTGTAATTCTACTCTAGTCTGATAATACTAGAAATTATCCCCAAAGCAGAAAAGGATAAAGTTACACAGCCTCTCTCTCTCCTCCTCCCCCCTCCCCCCCCACAAACTGTTCCATCCAGAAGCTTCTGGCAGAAATTCTGCCTGAAGTCAAGATTCAAAGGTCAAAATCCATTCGCACAACTTTCCTACGTAGGGACTATTAAAAAGCGCCCAGGTCCAACGGTTAACACTTACCGGGATGCGACATGTGGACTGTATTGTTGCCGTGTTTTGCATAGTTATAGATGACAACAGCCGCCGCACCCAGTTTAGCCGCCCGCTGGATCTTCTCCGTGAAGGTGCAGTTGCCTCTGGCGACGAGGGCAATCCAGGGCGACACAGCAGGGGCGAAATGAGTGTCCCACGTACAAGCCTGGAGCTTCGAAGAATTGGAAAGCACGACCAGCCCTCGGGCCTCCGCCACGGGAGAGTGGACTCCGAACATGCCGCACTCACACCTGTTGTGTGTCGAGCTCTGGTTGAAAGCGTCAAAGTAGACTAAGCTCACGTTGACTTTGACGGGGTGAGCCTGGACGGCGCTGAAGAGGCCGGCGAGAATCAGAAAACGTGCAGGGCTGGGTTTCCGCCCAGCCTTCATCGCTCGGTGGCTTCCAAAATAATATCCAAAGCGTAGAAAAGCATTCGATTGCCCAGCGTCTCCTGCTCCTCTGCGTAATCTGAAATTACAATCCCAGGCAGGTAAGCAGCACCACTCCCTCCCCGGTCATTAGATCTTGCGTTGCGTCAGCTCAGTTCTCACTTTGCTTATCTCCAAGGAATAGAAGCGACCTGATGCTGGAGCCACAGGGCAGGAACTCAAGCGGCTAATTTTCAACCCCATCCCTCCTAACTCTTTTGTTTCCACGCAAAGTGCTTTTTTAACAGGCATGCTAAAGGCTAAAGGCTCCGCGGAAGTTTGGACCGCCCTTCCCGACAAAGGCAGATACAGGTGAGTCGGGCGGCCTTTAGGGGGAAAGGTTGGCAAACGGCCAGGTCACCTGTTCCCATCTAAATAAACACAAGGGAATTTGGGGGGAAATAGCCAATAATAATAATAATAATAATTCCGGTAGAATTTATCTAAGTTTGTTTATCTTCAAGACTGGTCCTTGCAAGTTTTGTTGGCAAGATTTCGGAAATGCTTTGCCCTTCTTAGAGCTGAGAGGGAGTGACTTGGCCCAAGGTCACCCAGCGGGCTTTGTGCCTAAAGCAGGACTAGAATTCACGGTTTCTAGCCTGATGCCACTACACCAGACTGGCTCCAATGTTACAGTTTTGCAAATATAGTGGAGACACTCTAAATTAAGAAGCCCACAGATGTATCTATGTTAAGTAAGCCTTTAAAAAAAAAAAAAAAATCAAAACTCTGTTAATATAGAACATCAGTTTTATTTTAAAGCACTTTTTAAGGGAAACATCACTTCAAATGAATGTTCTACACACAGTTTTAATATATCCCACTGATTTTGAGCGGCTCTAAGGCCCATCATACTTTTTTGCACCAGTGTTTGAACACTGAAATCATATGTTGGCTCTATCAATCTTTTGCATCTTAATTTTCCAATATTGCTCAGCATCTTCACCCACTACCCCATCAGTACAATGAAATAGCAGCAGGAATCAAGAGGAATTATTTGAGCCAAGACAATTTATACAAATGCACTTATTCCAACTGAAAGCAACGCATTAACACACAATCCTCTTCTGGCACTACATACAAATTACATACTTGATGAATTTTTATTCTTTGTTTCAGTGTAATTTTTTTTTTTTTAAGACAGTAACATCTTAAAATCAATATATTTAAACAGAAGCGAACTGGACGTTATAAATTGTTATAAAAAAAAATTTCAAATCCTAGAAAAAGGAGAAGATTTTGGCACCAAAGGGACCAAGTAGGTAGGCATTTGTCAAACCTGACATTTCTTGATAGAAAGGGGTGGCTGGAATTACTGGCATGGTTGTTATTTTAATATAGGGAAGGAAAAGCAGCAGCAGGAGAGACGGTTTTCATGGCAAACTTCTCTGGGGTCCTGTCAATAAACAACTGCAATATCAAAGCGATAGTACAATACGTTATACAAAGAAAGGACTGCTCTTTTCTTCCTAGTTACACTAAAAGGCCTACTCACTTCTTCCAAATCTGAATACAGATACACACATAAGTCAACTTCCCTTTTCTGGGTGACTGGACTGCAGCTGTACTATGCCCGCTCTCAGACCACGTGATCAGATTCCACACGTCTGCACTGGGTACTTCATTTCCATTCTATGACAAAACCCCAAATTACGACTTCTGATGGGAGTGTTTTGCCCCCTCTCCCCCCCAGCTCATCTTCTGCGGAAGAGGCCGCAACTGTATAATGATCAGCTGGCAATGTAATCATGATGCACAGTTGACACAGCAAATCTAAGGGCTTGATTACAGCCACGACACTCTTCCGCTGCAGCATTTGTGCAGGGCTCCACAAACAAGTTCAAAATATTGCCCTGGTTTGCTTTCCTTTATCCTTCATCAAAGCCTTCTGCGGACTTGTCGATGAAAGGCGATTAATGAGGACACTTCTTGAAGGAGGCAATGCTGCTTCTGGCTGCCCTACGCTGATTAAAGATGGTTCCCTACCCACAACAAACTTTTCATAATCAGCCCAAATTCAGTTACCTAGAAAGCAGAGATACGCAGCAAAAGAGCCGCGGTCTTCCGATGTACGGTTCTCAGTATCCCAGGACAGGATCCGACTATCGGATGCATCGGTTGTTTATCTTTTACTACTTTAAACTTAAGCAAAGGTTTAAGAAAGCAACGCGTGTGCCATACTTGTTGCCAAAAAACCCTGATTTGAGAGGCAAGTATCTGTCAAAAACACTTCTACAAAATTCAAGCATGAAAGAACCAGCAACTTTCCTTAACCGCTGCTAAATATCCAAGCTGCGGATAGAATAGCAAGAGGAAAACATTCTCTTGTAAGTTTAATCCTCTTCTCAGTTTACAATACATTTACGTCAACCATGAACTATGTTTGGTTAACTACATCGACTTCTGTTATCTTATATATTTTCCTAAGAAAGACTTCAGTTTTGTCATTATCCAGGCGACAGACATCCAGAATACAGATGACACGTTGCTTCTCCAGGGCAGCCGTTTTTATATCATCTAGTATGCAAACAGATAATGGACATGTTAACACATTCAGGAAAAGCAGTTACCCATTCACCAGTTTACCTTTAAGATTAATTCCAGAGCGATTGTGAACAAGAACAGGAAAGGAAAATAATTCCAACCCCAATAATGTGGCAAGCAATTACAACATAGGAAAAAAACCTTGCCTAATATGCAGAGCAATCATAGATACAGGTTACTTTCCAAACCACGTGACAGCAAAAGCGTCAGCCGTTTGATTTCAAAACAAAATCCGTAGATAAGAATTAAAAAGAGGGTAATGCCATAATTTACAATTCCCAAAGTTAAACAGTGAGTGGCGAAACGACCCACTCCACCGCTAAAATCCACCGTTTTTATTTTAAAAGAGCATTACAACTTCTTCTTCCCTTTTCTAGAATTTGAAGGAGTGACAGATTTCTTATAGCTGCCTGTTTCCCAATATAAAAATCTATAGAAACGAAATGACTGGCACCATAAAGATCTCTTTTTTTTGGATCTTTCAATATCTGGGGAATTTCGAAGTTCTTAATATAGCACAGAGAAAGTTGGCATTGATAATTTGAAGAGGGTAATTTGCAAGCAACCCACACTCTTGAGTTATAAATTCAAAGCCACTGAAGGCAAACACCTGCAATGAAAATAAAATTTGTTTAAACATGCGGTCACCTTCTTTAAATTCTCTACACTGCCAAGATAAGTATTTAAAAAAAAAAAAAAAAAAAAGAGGAAGGGGGAGTTTCAAAAGTATCATTGCTGGATAATAGTGCTGCTCCCTCTTCAGAAGGAAATAGATTGGTCCATCTAGATTTAAATTATTTTTAAGGTGAGAAGAGCACCAGTCAGCAAAACCATCAGTCTGGCTCTTAAGTAAAACTGGTTAGAAGACAGCTTAATTTGTACACCTTAATTTGCAATTGCTTATTTTTAGACAAGCGACAACAGCCGTAGTATACAAATCTGGAAGATCCTACCTGGAAGTGAAAGTAACTCAGGAAGTCCTTCTTGCTTAATGGTCTCCTGGCAAGGAGAAGTATCATTTATGTGAGAAGGTCCTGCATTTTGTGATGTATCTTTGACTTGAAATAAGTAAGAGTCACTCAGGAAGGCCACCTCGATAGCTACATCATGATTTATGCCTGTTCAAGAGATACGGTACTTTTGTTAATACCAAAAAGCTGGGTTAACGAATTATACGATTGTCTTCAAGAATCTGGTCATCAGACAAAGCTTTAAGTCCAAGGGTCAAGTCTCATGCTTCACTGTCCAAAGCTGCAGACGACTGCCTATCCAATCTTTCCTTCAAAGAATTTAGGGAAACA
The DNA here is from genome assembly GCA_023970755.1 of Azemiops feae. Classification (NCBI taxonomy): domain Eukaryota; kingdom Metazoa; phylum Chordata; class Lepidosauria; order Squamata; family Viperidae; genus Azemiops; species Azemiops feae. The sequence goes on along the minus strand of JALGBA010003994.1, from coordinate 98,049 downwards.
CCTGCATTCCTAAATGGTTTGTTGTTCCGTTCGTTTTTCCAATGTTTTAATTCAAAAGGAAATCAATGACAACGTGTCTCAGTTTAAGCAGATAACCTGTTTCAAAATATGAGCATAACTCTCTATTAAACGATTCACCCATGTTTTTTTTTCATTATCTGCCTTCCTTTCAGATTACTACAGTACGTTTTAAACTGTTTCTATCATCGTACTTCTAAACTGAACAACATACAGTAACTCAACCAATGTTAAAATGGTAATATTCCCTGTTCTCCACCTACAGCTTGGGGCAGATCCAGTATGGTGTCACAAATGCAGGCATGTTTTCGTTTTGCTTTTAGCACCCTGCAAGTTTGGGTTTACGCTTGAAATTCCCTACTTTCCAGAATACTGTGTTTTACAACCTCTTTGACTATACGGAAAAAGGTTCTTTTGAGAACTAACCTACCACCTTTCCAGTTGCTCTAAAAAAAACCCTCATTCCTACACACCAGCAAACACGAATCACATGCCTTGTAGCACTGCGTGGCATTGTCTTTTTTGTGAAGACACAACCCCACAAACGTTCAAATGTCTTCAAGTGTGTCGAAGTTAGTAGTTACTTACCAAGAATCGCCACTTCATAGTATTCGAGAGGACAGGCATTTTCAAAGCGACTCGTTTCTCCACTTGTTCGACATTTGTCTGGCTGGAATTTGGCTGCTTGAAGATTGTATTGTTTCAATAAGGCTTCTTTGTGAACGTAATTAAATTCACAAGGGAAGCTTTCCGGGGAAATCTCGCTGAAGTTCAAGTGCTGTGCTAAGTTGTCTTTTACCGTGGTCCAGAGAACACTTTCCCAGGAATTGTAGCACATCCTTTGTGGGTGAACTTTTCCAGATGCGTCAGCAATTTCTTTGTGACCTGCTAATATAAAGACAGTAATCTGTAATCCAGAAAATGTTAAGTATCTTTGAGCACCTCAGCTCCAAAAGGGCCACCGCTTGGAAAAAGTTGCTTACCCCAATCTAAGAGTATTTGTCAACACAACTCCAATACCATTTGAGTGTGTAGTCTTTCTAGTTTTGTAATACATTCACTATACTTATATTCTATGGCCACCAACATATAGAGCAAGTGGTGTTAATCCAAAGACCAAAAAGAGATAAGCACAAATGCTAATGATAATAAATAAAACCACAAGAAGTACTAATGCAATAGATAAATGCAATTCAAATTAACCTTTATTATATACGCCTTCCATAAACAAGTTGCTTAATAGCTCCTGACTTAAATCTAGCCAGTAATATGACAGGTCATTATTAAAGACTAAAGTACATACTACAGTTGTATTAATAGATTATTTTTTATGACTATGAAAACAAATTATTTGATAATTAATTGAATGACTAATGCATTGTCTATTCTGCTTTAGATTACTTTTATACAGCCTCTCATTCATCTTTAATTTGTATAATGGAATTAATTCCAAACGGCAAAGGGCATGAGATTATGTGATCCAAAATGCTGCATTAATGAAATGAATGCAAGTGAATAATGCAAAAAGCTGCATTAATGATATCAATGAAAAGTCCAAACAATTGGATTATGTGTCACTTTCAGTGCAATCTGGAGGCAGACATCCATTCAAGATGAACACTAACAGCGATGCAGCAAACTCCAGTTGTTGGGTAACACCAAGTTGTCATGGCATCGGAGTTCTCCTCCTGATCCCAAGGAACCATTGGCTTTTAAAAAACAACAACAACAACTCTACAGCTTAATTTAGCTGTTTTGTATACTAGATCGGCATACCAGATTAACATATGGCAAAGTAACCAGTAGGGATCTATAAGATGCATCCTAAATCACATTGCTAATCACATTCATCAGGAAGTACAACCTTTGCACCTCATAAGAAGGAATCAATCTGGAATTAAAAAACAGGGCTGATCTCTTCGAGGCAATATCATTACTACTTCTCCTTCAATAAGCACCAAGAATAAGCAACACAGAAAACGAAAACTTTCCTAGGCAACCATGTAAATATATATATGAAGATGAAGATGACGAATGAGACTTCGTCGAAACGTTGCCAAGACACTTTCAATTTTACGCGGGAGAAAACCCGAATTACCAAAGACCTACATACAAACACCCGTGAAAACCTCAGAAAACAAATATATATAATTATATATATATATATATATATAATATAACCGTCAGAAACAAAGTACATACTTCCATGTGTTTGTGCTGTTTCCATCACTTCTGCACTGTCTTTCTCTGCATCGGAACTCTCTTGCGGAAAACTGGACAACCTTCAAAATTTCAAGCAGACTGTCACTGAGAGCAGCAAAACACCAGATCGTATTATCAAAGAAAATATGACACAGCTGGCATGCGTATCTGAGCAGCACCCAGGAAAAGGGGATCCCCCACCCTTTCCATATAATTTTCCTGCCCTTCCCCCTGCTCCAAAGCTACTATTAGTCCGGCTGGGGAAAACCAGATCCCAGGTGAACTCACGAATAGCTAGTGAGGAAAGTAGAATGAAGCAGCAGCATCTACTGCCAATTAGAATAGGACAAAAATGATAAGGAACATATGACGACATCATCACAGAAATCCTACTCTTTCATATGTGCATCCTGACTTCTGACCCAAGTTAGTGTTAATTTACAGCACTTATGCCACAATACACTGGCTCCCTTTGAAGACAGATGAGCAAAATATCTAGAATGAAAGCACTCTTACTCCTTACAATTTAAAAACGTCCTCATTTTAAAGGAAGACTCTCACATTCCAGCATTATTTGCCCCAGTGGGAAGACTATATTCCTTTCCCCACTACAGTCTAGCAGGGGTAGATGAGGTTACAATGGAACATGGATTTAGTTCCTTTCCCACATTATGAGCTGTACAATATACACAGCAGATCCTTTGCAAAAAACTGGAACTCAAAAAAAATCAAAATTGCTCGACAGCAAAATGAAGTAAGTCACCACTTTAAAAAAAAAAAAAAGCAATGAAATTATGAAGAATTGGCCACTTACATTCTTTTTTTGCTTGTTGACCTTGTCAAATATGAAGGCTCAGAAGACCCTGGAGAATGATCCGTGGTCCTTTAAAAATATAGTTAACAAGCTTCAAATTTATTTGGAGGCAATTATTTTACAATAAAACAACTTCTTTACTACGAGCTCCGATCACATAATTATGCTCCAAAGAGAATCAAAACGCTTCCATCTATTACCAATTAGTTTTGTTTTGTATTTTTTTTTTGCTAGTCTGGGAGGCTGGGTTGTATTAAGAAACAAATGTTTAAATTCACTGTACGCTGCCGAGAGTAGCAGCAGAGTGTAAGACGAAGGGCTGGCTTTCCATAAGAGGACACCCGATCTGCTTGGAATTTGGCCCACCCTCCATCCTAGATCCCTCATCAGGAAGTATTAAAATAGCATTGAAGTAAAGGTGACTAGTCCAGCTGCTGGTCAGTGAAGCAACTACTAGAGCAGGGGTTTTCAAACTTGGCCCTTTTATGACTTGTGGACTTCAACTCCCAGAATTCCTCAGCCAACGTGGGCCAAGTTTGAAGACCCCTGCACTAGAGCATCTCTGACAATGACAATTTGGCTTCTGTCCAAGATCTGGAGTCAAGAAGAACTGACTTCTTCACGTGGTCACCTGCACTGACGGACAGGTCACAGGATCAAGCAGTTCCTCCCGATAGCTAGCCCTGTAATTTGATTCCATTGTTCTGGTCCTGCCCTCTGGGGGAAGAGAGACTCAGTCTATCTCCCCTTAGTATTCTCTTCTGTGGGCTAAACATACCCCCCTTTTTTAAACAACTGCTTGGTTTCCAGATCTTGAGAGTCCAGCTCCCAACTTGCTCCATCCTTGTCTTTTTTGAACAATCATACTGAGAACCACAAGCAATACTTCAAGTTGAGTCTGACCAAGGCAGAGTAAAAAAGCATTTGCTTTTTAGCAGCTGCATCACACTGCTAGCTCGTGCCTTAATTTATGGTGAACAAGGACATCCAGGTGCTTTTCATTTGTACTCCTGATTAAGGCAAGTCTTCCCCATTTTTTATCTGTGCCTCTCCTTTTTCCTACCTGGATGCAAATCTTCACGTACACTCCTGTTAAGTTCCATCCTATTCTTTTCAGTGTGCTGCTCTAGCTTGACTTTTAGAATATTTTTCAGGCCCAGCCTTGGCGCTGCTGTTGAGTGCCACTATTCAGGGTGGCCTACTAGATGAGGGGAGGGAGTAGAAAATTGTTTCTCTTTTGTTCAGGGGGGCGGATGTGTGTGTGTGTGAGACATACCAACAGAGTCAAGGAAGGTTTTTTTTCCAAATCTTTGACACACCAAGGCCAAAAGGTTTGCCATCACTGGACTATAACATAAAATACACAATTGCCAAAGAAACTAGAAACTATTCCACTTCAAAGCAAGCCCTTCCTTACTCAACAGCTGCAATCTGTCTCTTTGCACAACTCCTGGTTACTATGATTCGTTGCTCCAGAGAGGGTGACATCTGCTTCGAAGTTGATTCTCTCGCTTGCTGGTGTTCTGACAAAGTATGTACCGAAGACTTTTTCTCAATCTACAGAAATAATTTAAAATCAAATTTACACACTGTCTACCAGTTAGTATTTTCCATATTTTTTTTAAGCTAGATTCAGTTTCATCACCACAAACAGCAGGATCAATTTAGCAGAAAAAACACACACGATCTTAACTAAGATCTAAAGTTCTGTCTCAAACACCTTTCCAATTTATTCCCACTGCTTTAATCAAACAACGTAGAAACTATGACATATATCAAGATCTTTCTTAAAAGGTCACGGTATCACGAAAGCTTAAACTATAACTTTCTAATTTTACACACGTTCAAAATAAAAGAGAAAAATAGTTAAGAAGTCATCATCACTACAGGTTCTTTAAATTCAAATACAGAATATTTCAGTTTTAATCATGCTCAGACTATCTTAAGTGCTAGGCTATTAATGCTGAAGTACCATACCTGCATTGGTGATTCTCCTGAGGCATCCTGGGAGGTACTGCTACAGCTGACACATCTTATAGCACTAATTATCCCTTGAAAAGCAATGTACTTCTGTTCCCTGTAGTGCAAACTGTCAATCTCCTTGCCAATATCACTGATGTATATCAAAACTAATTCTTCTGAAATGCAATTTTTAAGAAAGATAGCACCAAATAAGTACAGGTACCGGTATGTAAAATTCAGATGGCAAAGAATGTAGCATGGTTATTGTTTTTAAACTGGCACAGCATCAATCTGAGTAAGTTCACTTTGCAAACAAATGAGAAAATCCGGTTTATAGTCTGTCTCAAGTATAACCCATAAGCCTCCTTTAGGGGCACAGAAGCTGCAGACATCCTTATAAAATTAGGTTGTTATGGGATGTGCCCACTATTATTGGATGTGTCCAGTGTTCCCCTCATTCTCATCCCATTTAGGACACTTTGTGTATCGTAGAGTAATCCCCAACCTTCTCAAACTGATCTGCCATGTGGACGAGGAGAAAGAAACAATCCTATTGACAACTCATTCCATCATGAAATGGTATAGGGTTTCTTGCCCGAGCAGGGGGTTTGTCTAGATGACTTCCAAGGTCCCTTCCAACTTTATTATTATTAATTATTAATTGTTATTATTATGAACTATACACCAGACATTCTCTCTTCCTCCATTTGCACAGTGAACGTATAATAATAATAATAATAAAGTGGAAGGGACCTTGGAGGTCATCAAGTCCAACCCCCTGCTCAGGCAGGAAACCCTATACCATTTCAGACAAATGGCTGTCCAATCTCTTCTTAAAAACTTCCAGTGTTGGACCATTCACCGCTTCTGGAGGCAGGTTGTTCCACTGGTTAATTGTTCTAACTGTCAGGAAGTTTCTCCTTAGTTCTAGGTTGCTTCTCTCCTTGATTAGTTTCCATCCGTTGCTTCTTGTCCTGCCTTCAGGCGCTTTGGAAAATAGCTTGACTCCCTCTTCTTTGGGGCAGCCCCTGAGATACTGGAACACTGCTATCATGTCCCCCCTTGTCTTCAATTAGATGACACCATATAGCATCACTTAAAATTCAAACACCGTCTCCAGCTACTTTTTTTTTGACATGGAACTAAAATAAGACTTCAGTTAAACGACGGGTCTTACAAAGTTTCAAAGGGGATAAGGAACGAAGAATTGTTACGCTTTGCTACAGCCTTACCTAATGACAAATTCTCAGCATCTATAAATATTTCCACTGGGCACAGTTGCACGGAAATATTTCGTCTGCAAATAATAAAGGCTATTCAAAGTTAGGAAACTACGGAAGGAAATGGCGTACCGTTCATATTTTTGCAATATTCTGCAAACGTATGCGGGAGTGGCGGGAAGGCATAGTATCCCCCAACGACGACTTTGTCGACGTAGGAAGCTTCCTCTTGCGTTGTCATCCACTGGATAAAGTTTTGCACTTTCGGATCTTTTATATAGGGCTGGCCCTTGTGCCATCCTACGTTAAGGAAAACAAGACGAAAAGGCACGGCAGCTGTAATTAAAAGATTAAAACGGCAGCTTTTGAAAGCGAGCCGTGCCACACTGGTTTCCAGCATGGTGCTGGAAGGCATTCAAAGGTATGTCATAGGCTCTCAACCTCAAAGTGGGTTTGCCCAGAATTTGTAATGGCAAAGGGGGATGTAATTGTTGTGGTTCAACCAGGCAGGCAGGAAAGAGGCAGACCGTGTGTTTCTACACCACTTAAGAAAGTCACTAGAGGTAGAGCCAAGACTTACAACCCTTTGTTCTAAGTTACAAGCGTGACCTAAGGCTGTTTTTCATACTTACGACAACGGCAGCATCGCCATCAAAATTCGGATGCTTAGCAGTTGCCGTGTATTTATGACCGTTGCAATGTGCTGGGGGGGGGTGTCTTCTGATCCCCATTTGTACCCTTCCCGACTTCCCTCAGGCAAAGTCAACGGGGGAGGGGGGCAGTTTCGCTTAATGACAGCATGATTTACTTAACAACTGCGGCGATTCACTTAACAACTGTGACAAAAAGGTTGTAAAATGGGGCACTTCGCTTAAAAGCTGCCTGGTTCAACATCGAAAATTATGGGCTCAGCTGGGGTCATAGGTCAAAGGATTACCTGCACGTACCACAGGACCAACGGATAAAATTCGACTCTTACTCCGGAGAATTAATAACCTTTATGAAGCTCCTGACGTAATTTCTAGAATACAGAGCTGTGTGGTTATGCTGGATTGCTACAGATATGGACGGTACGGAAGTCTCTAATATAGCCAAATGTACCTCATGCCACTATCAATGAAGGTACTAGCAAAGCAGCTCTGTGATGACATTTCAGGTCTATCATCACTCGGTAAATACATTCAATTATTCAGAGTGTCAACATATTTTGGGATACAAAAATGCCAGTGCTTTGTTTGTTTTAACACAGCACCAAAAACATATTGATAATAAGGTAGCATCAAATAAGAACGCACAAGGCTGTCGAGAAATAATCAGCGGAGTGCCAAATTAGGGGAAGCAATCAAGCCACTTGGCACTGTCTCATCTGGCAAGGGTCTTGTTTAAGGAATTAAAAGGGGGCAGCACTTTCGGTCCTCACAATTAGAGTACCGCAAAAGTGTAACATGAGCTACAGAAACGGGTAAAAGGGACACGCAGAGAGAAAGACAGCTGACATGATTTGCTAGATTAGGATTGGAGATGAGGTTATGTATTTTTATAAGAATTTTTTTTTTTTTTTTACCTGAAATAAACATTTGACTTTTCACAGAAGTTGTTAAATAGACCATACTGGAACCATTCTCGGAAATATTTCGTTCCACTCTCATCTGGGTACAGACCAAGTAGGTCACTAGAGACGGAGAAGCATCGTATTACCTCTTTATTTATTTATTTGGCTTTCAAGTTACTCCAATCAAAACAGATTCAAAGCAGCATACAATTTCCCCGTTTTTATTTATTTATTTATAAATTTTCTTGGCCGCCCATCTTACCATAGGGGTAACTCTGGGTGGCATACAATTGTATCTTAAGTTAAAACCTAAAAAAAATTAAAATCAAACCTCAAAACCATTCTTGTAAATCCCAATTAAAACAAAACTAAGCATAACATTAATCCATTTTTACAAAAAGATCATTGATGCCTGTCCATGATTGAAACCCGAGGCATTGATTCTGATACGTGTTTATGTTTTTAAATGTTACGTTTTGAAAGAAAAACTACCAAAAGCAAACTAGTTATTATAATTTGTAAACTAGACTCACTTTCTAGGTTTTTTTCTGCAGCATTCAAATTATTTTTTCAGAACACTCTCTGCCTTTGGCCTGGTGTTCGTTCATACAGTGTAGCTTGAGAGATAGAGCAGTATCTGATCTCTATCGCTGCAAACTACAGAGACAATCTTGTGTGCAGAGATGCCATGTTACACGGAAAAACATCCTGTATGTACAGGAAAATTAAATGTTGCTGGAGGAAATGTAAACAACTGATTGTCCAAATACTCGACAAAGCTTTCTTTGGAGAACGCTTTGTCTAGTATCAACTGCAATCCAAAACTTCAATATTGCATCAGCTCCTTATGAGAAACAGCTTGTTTGTCACCAAATAAGAGAACATTTCCTAGAGAAGCAGTGAGGAAGAGAAAGGGACACATGTGTATTGATTACTGCCATTCATGCCCAAACTGTAGTTACCAAAAGCATGCAGCAGATTATTAGATGCTGGACTCAATAAGATCTTTGGTGTGATATGGTGGTTCTTACTTTTTAGGTTCATATTTACACATCCTCTTTTTAATTTGTAATCAAGAACAATGTTCTGAAGTCCTGGTGGTTGTCACTAAAGTGCAATGCAGTCTTTCCTTCTCTTGTGAGTGAGATAAGGCTATGGACTACAATGGAAGGCTTATAAGCACCGATAGCTACTTCACATTATCTTATTCTCAATCAGATGGACTATGGAAGGAAACGGGAGGTATATGCCGTCAACATGGTGTCAGTTTATTTTGCTGTCACTAAACCAGTTCTCGCAGTGTTCTAATGATGTTACTTAGTGTGGTAATGAAACGTCTGCAAGAATCACCACCAAGCTCGGAGAGCACCAAGGACCCCTCAGTTCAACCCCAGGCTACAAATATTTTCCTCCATTGGCTAAATATATGCAGTTTAGAATCAATGAAATCCAAGAATTCTTTACAGCTCATCTTTTCTACTGTGACACCCGAAAACTCCGAAGACACCATGACAAGTGTTACCCAGCACTCTGATCCAAACAAATGTGACAGAAGGCAATTACATTAAAAAGAGATTTATAGAATACATACTTGGGTAAATTTGCTCAAATATCTCTGGCTGAGATGTGGAAAACAATTCTATTATAAAAGGCTGTTTTGAGGTCCCATCAACAACATGTAGCCAGCGATATGTCCAAAAGTCACCCACACAACCTATATAGACAAAATAAATGTTAATTAATGTTCTAAACATATTTCTACAGCCCAACACGTCATCTTTGAAAATACCTTTTTTCCTCTTGCGCTCGACCCGTCCAACATATTGTACAAGTCCAATGATTTCACAGAACTGATTTTGTGCTAACTGATCCAATTCAGATCTGGGATTCAAAGCACAAGGAGATCTTAGGATATCAGACAGATAAAAGCCCCCCCCCCACTAGATTCCAGAAATTTATTTATCCAAGGCAGTCACTACATGGAGGTGTTCAAACAATACATCAAGGCGGGCTATGACTTCCCCTGAGAATTTGGTTCTCCCAAACTACCTAACCACAAAGGCTTTTAAGACATTTGAAAACTTTATGGTCAAAAATGGCAGCTGTAGCCAGGCGAGTATTTGTACAGTTACATCTCATACACTAATTGCCTCCTTAGTCACTTGTGACTCAGCCACTCCTATTTGGATTATTGTAATGACTCTTAGAAAGCCTTCAGAGGCTACAGTTGATGCAAAATGAATTGGTCCAGGCAACGAGGGTTATAATTTTGACACTCTATTTGGTTTATTTTATGAGTGGGTTTACTATTTTTGAGAGGCATTTTGCTGGGTGATTTTTCTGATATTTAACTGCTCAGTGCTTTGGGGAAATAAGATGACATACAAATAAGATTTAAAAAAACAGGTATTTATCATGCAATAGCTCTATTCATTGGGAATACATGCACAGACAATCTATTGCTTCTTTACAGAATTTTACGCTGGCTTCTTATAAACTGAGAAAGCCATCATGTCACACGTGGGCAGCAGGATTGTGGTAGTAACATTCACAAATGCAGCTAATAATAATCTGGCTTTGTTGTACCATTTTAACTATATAGAATTAATATCTATTACCATATAGCATTTCATAAAGAATTTCATTTCTTTTTTTTAGTCTCCCTCTCAATTTTTCAACACTAATATTCCAGTCTGGAAAAATAATTCATGAAAAACAGACATAATAATAATATTAATAATAACCTTGTTACAAACTGATATTCAACTTCAGGCAACTTCCATTCTGGTTTAACTTTATGTTCTGGAATGATGTTAATTTTAGCTGGGGGGTCTCGAACGTTCAAAGCAATTTCTAAAAAAGAATTAACCAGATGATGACAATTATGTTTGACAAAATTACCAGCTACATTAGTTTTGTTCTAGTCATTTAAACGTAATACATTTTTTTTATAAAAGTTTGTTTTATCTAATTTTAAACACTTTGGGGAAGGCATGTGGCAAGTCACATAAACATGTCAGAGAAACTTGAAATAGGGCATCAAAGCCCAAAAAGTCCCCCCAAAGCAGCAGCTGTTTTCAACTGTTGCAGACAGATATTGCATTTATGGGTCTTGGGAATTAAATCTAAAAAAACCCCAGCTCTATTACCTCCCTACTCTCATTCTTTTCTTCCGTACATAACTTCCTTTTTTATTTATTAGACTTGTGTGCTGTTCATCTCGCCTTTTACAAAACTGGCCTCTCCAAGGCCATTTAAATCACGGATAAATTACACGAGATCTGCTACAGGAAAGTACCTTGATATTGGAGCAGTAGAAATCAGCCTGAGCACTTAGGTATGTACCAGTAAAAGAAACACATAAAACTGTTAAGATGGGAACTCTTTTCAAGAAAACTACAGCTCTCAACATGTTTTCTTTCTTTTTTCTACCAGCTGGGAAAAGAAAGCACGACTAAGCCAACTGTTCTACACTGAACAATGGTTATCAATATTCATAAGCAACAGGAGAATTTGATTATAACAGTCTCAAAGGAACTATGATGGGTGTCTTGGAAAACTAGCATTTATATTTGTATAAACTCCCCCTTCCATATTCTTAAATTAATGCATCAAGACATTAAAAAAAAAATCGTTCAGAGTGTTATGAAAAATGAGCTAATTAGAGCAATTTAAGTAAATAGAATTGGTCATGCTATTCTTTTACAGTGTACTCCAAATTATTTATTCAAGCAACGAAAGAGTCTGCCAGATATATGACAGATAATTAGATATTTAGAGACTACCTGAGCATCCTATTTATGCTACAGGAGGCCTTGCTTTTCATTTTAATATTCTCACTGTTTAATTCGCACCTTTCCTTCACTTGGACCTTCCTCCCGCCAACATTATTTTTAACTCTCCATTATCAACCGAATCCTATCAGCACTTCCAGAAAAAAAAAAAACCTGCTTCCACTGACCTATTGAGAAATAGATTTGAAAAGTCTCAGACCGATGAACTTGAATCTAATACTTCACAAGACAATTAGAATCACTGTCAAACTGTTTACATGCATCATCGGTTTCCCTTTATTGCTCCTTCCGACCAACGAAACAGTTCCCTTTCTTGACTACAGATTTTCTTATATAGGCTTATGTAATTATCATCTGCCTAAACCCATCCACTGCAGGATGAAGGCTTCTTCAGGGAAAGTTTTGGGCTGAAATCTGCCATGCTGCTTCGGTGCATTTTGGTAGATGGATGCTTTTTGACTTCCTGGTTTAGATAGGGCTGAGAATAACTGACCAGCCCAAAGTCACCCAGCCAATTCCTGTATCCAAAGGGAAATTAGAACTTATGTATCAGACATCAGGATGCAAGCGAATCAAAATAATTGGAAACTAATTGTGGCAGTCGGAGCCCTCCTGAGAAGAGATGAATTAGATACAGATCCCATGTTGTGTAGCCAAGTAGGAAAATGGCTTCCTGCTATTCGAGAATGATTACTGCAGTCGTGATTGGTTATGACAATCGGTTTCTTCACTGCCTGAAGTAACAAAATAACATACATTCTTTGTCTCAGATAATCATTGTATACAGGCAAAATGAATGGTCAGGTAGACCTTTGTTGACCGACTACAAACTAATGAATTTTCTCTAAAAGCTATACCAACAAAAATAATAATAATCATATTTGGGATACTTAACCTATTGAACTGAATCTCTTCATGTGCAAATCTTCAGGACTTGGCTGTATTTTAGAAGATATACTTTTTTTAACAGCATATTTTTCAAGCAGCAGCACTGTGCCGATTTTCATACTGTGATACCATTCAGGGCATAAAGAGCCCCACAGCACCATTAACACCATGCCAGATTGATCAGCCACATCAAAATAAGCCTGCAAATATAAGAACATTTACTCTCAAAAGTTAAAGGCTACATTACGGGAATGTTATTTTAAATGCCTGAGGTTGAAGCATGCTTTTCATCCTATGGCACTTTGCTTCTAAATTTATCATCAAAAATTATATGCAACGTATAATCTTAAAAAGCAAAAATTCCACAGAAGTAGAAACTGGGAAGGAACGAGAGGGATTGAAAAAGGTAGGAACAAAGGGCTTAGTACCAATAAAGGAGAATATTTGTAGGTCAGGGCTGAAATGAGGGGTCCTTGGTGCTCTCTGAACTTCCTTGACTAGCACTGATGCCGTTACCTCGTTTGCAAGAAAACAAGCAAGCTCAGAGAGCACCAAGGACCCCTCAAAGAGTTTAGTTTATGATTTAGTGCATATTGTGGTGAGATTAATGAATGGAGAGCAAACGGAAGGGATGAGAGTTTTCTTCGTAAGACACAGGAATAGGGGATATCATGGGAATGGGCCTGTACAAGCTGAAGCTCGTTTAGCAGAAGTGTCAAAAATGGAACACAGTATCTGAAAACAAATAGTACCAAAATGAACAACATATTTAAGGGAAATTGTCAGAACGTTAAACCACTCCGTCTACAGAAGGCATGTTATTTAATATAATTATCAGAGTGGATGCAGAATCATACTTGCTTCCCCTTCCTCAACATTGGCTAAGCAAAATAAACAGGTTCTAAACAAATCAAAGAGGTAATTATTTAATTACATATTACTGTACTACAGAGGCATGCGGTGATCGCACCATTGCACAAATGCCATGATTTATGTACTTGTGTCAAAGGTGGCATTTGGATGATGACAAATAGCCGACAAATATCCCATCATTTTGGCGTCACTCTATTTTGCAACAGCCACTGCTGATGTGCTGAGTGTGTTTGGGTTTCAGCACGTAAATATATACATAAAGATACTTTTGGTTGTATTTTACGAGCTCTTGACTATATTTACTAAAACAATAAGTCCGCGTAAAAATGATTTCATGGGTAACTGAGATTGTCTATCTGGGATTCACATCATATTATTATTAACACAGCAATACATTTTAGATACTAGTTAAAAAAAATACCTCTGTATCAGAAGCATTCCTACCTGATATGGCACATCTAGCTTTGTTTTTGGTTTTCCAAAATACCGTAACCGAGACTTATGGATGATTCTGACACGCAACGGAGGGAAGCTGAATCTGCTTTCCCAGGTCATGGCCAGAATAGAGATAGATGTTGGTTTTAATTCTATGGGGAAAAAAGAACAAGAATAAATACGAGCTCAGAACTGGCAACGCTGCAATGATTTCATTGCTTTTATATATTACTACAAATACTAACTTCAAAGCCCCATGCAGATACGTTAGGTAGTGGTACAACATAACTGCTTTGATACTGACTCAAAAGCATGCAAATGTAGCTGTTTAATTCAGATTCGAAGTCCCAAATCAAAAAGCATTAGAGCATTATTAAAGAAAATCTAATAGGCAAATATTGAAAGTGCGGCAACTCAAATGTGACACCAAACCATAGCTTAGTGTTGCACGAAAAAGCAGTAAGCTACTTCAGATTTATGTACTTAGGACACAGGAAAGCAAGGAGCCTAAACCATAAAAACTGAGCATCTCTCAAACCAACAGGGTCTCTGTTGTAGGAAGGAACTGGAGGGAAAGCTAAAGTTAGGCAGGATGTAATTCTAATAAATAGAGACTATGATTCCTTAAGTGAGATCCAGGTTGATGTAATGGTTAAAAGCACCAGGCTGGAAGACCCTGAATTTTAATCCAGCCATAGGCACAAAGCCAGCTAGGTGTTGATCAATCCCTCTCTCTCAGCTCCAGGAAGAAGACAGCAAGGATAAAACACTTCTGAAAATCTTTGCTAATCTTGACTTCAAGGTCCCTTGAAGCTCTTAGGGAGATGGCCAGGCAGTTGCCCTGAGTCAAGGCCGATTTAAAAGACCTATATGCCTATATGTGATTCCTTCCTCCAATTTTGGCCAATAGCTGTTCTGCTACTCCAAATCTCTTAAACCACAATTTGACTGCTCCTTCTTCCTGGAGGCCAAACCATGGCTTGGCACCCTGCCCAAACTCTGTTAACGACACAACCCAATTTTCTGGCTCCAAGAAGTTATGGACCGTTCAAGGACCACCCCCATGGCTTCCGTGTCGTCATGCCACTCCCTGCCCTTTGCCCACAGCCTTTCTCTGGCCTGGCCCTCCTCCACTTACCCTCCAGACCGACCTCCCTCAGGGGCTTCCTGGCCACCCACATGTCCCCAAAGGGATCGTCATTGTTCCACAGAGGAAGGTAATGCTTCCTGCCCCCCTTCAGGGGGAGGATGGTCTTCACATGGCACGTTCCGAGCTGGGAGGCAGCCCCCGTGAAGGCCGCAGCCCCTGCTAGGATTTCCAACCCTTCGACGCACACGAAGCCCGGGCTGAGGCTCCGTTCGTTGTACATGTAGGAACACTGGGTGATCTTCACCCACCGGCCAGCCCTGAGCCCGTTTTGCTGGACCAGGCCGTTGAGCTGGGGGTCCAGGAGGCACTTCTCCTGGTAGGTGCCATCCGTGACAGTCAGGTCATAGTAATAGGCCGGGCAGGGGGCGTCGGGCAGGGGTGGCAGCCCCTCGGCCATGTATCTCTGCAGGAGCAGCACCGTCAGCGGGGGCGCCTCTGGCAGGGAGACCCTCAGGCTAGAGGCCTTGAGGACCAGGCCCAGCATCCTCTGGAGCCAGGAGTCTGCATGGGGGCCAGGGGCACCACTTGGGGGGTCTGGGGCCACCCCGGGGCCCATGGCCCCTGACACGGCGCCCTCTTCGGCCAACTGGCTCCTGGGGTCTTCCTGAGGGGCCCCCGGGCCTCTAGAGGGGCCCGCATTGGCCTCTCCCCCCCTCAGGCCTTCCTCCAGGCTGGCAGCGCCCTTCTCCATTCCCTTCCAGGCCCGGCCCTTCTCCTCCCGGTTCACTGCGGTGAGCCCAAGGCCTGCCTCCCCGCCCTTTCCGACACTCTTCGCCCGCCCTGGGCGCCTCCCCGGGCTGAGGAGGGAAAAAAAAAAAAAAAAAGAAGCCTCGGGCTTCCTCTCAGAGCAGGCCGCGCTCAGTGCCCGAGCGCCGCCGCCATTGCTAAAGGGGCGGGGAGAAGGAAGGGCGCAACGAACGCTCGCTTTCGAACTGGCCAATAGGGGCGTGAGACGATGGGCAGGGTTTCCCCAAAGGGGCTGGACGGGACGGCCAATCCACGCGCGGGAGGCGGGACTATCGGGCCGAAAGGAGCGGTGGGGGGGCTTGGAGGGAAAAGGGGCGGGAGCGCTCCGAGAAAGAAGCCAATGAGCGCGAGGGAGGCGGGGACAAAGGAGAAAAAAGTTTCTTAATGCTGAAAATTTTGCCCTAGTTCAGGGGTAGGCGACCTCGGCTCTTTTATGACTCGTGGACTTCAACTCCCAGAATTCCTGAGCCAGCATGGCTCAGCTTGGAAATCTCTCTTTTTCCCCTCAGCATGGCTGGCTCAGGAATTCTGGGAGTTGAAGTCCAACCAGTCATAAAAGAGCCGAGGTTGCCTACCCCTGCCCTAGTTTATTGTTAGCGGGGGCTTCTTTTCAGGAGAAATCCCCCAAACTGTCGGCTTAAAAGGGCCACTAGGTTCTGGATGGTGCTGGATGATAAATCGCTTTGAAGGGGACCCAAATCCAAAGAAAAGTATGGGGGAGGGGAAAAAGTGCTTTGAAGAATGATCAAGATATGAACCCTTTTTATTTGCTTTCTTAAAAAGGGAGAAGCTTCTGTTCAAGTGCCAGCTTTGGAATGGGCTTTAAAAGATGCTGTTGCGAGGATGCATTATCTGGGTTTTATGAGTTGCTTTGCAGTGGCCAAAAAGCCGCAGGAATCAAGTGGGACCTTGTCCAAACTAACCATTTTCTGCAGCTCAGGAGGAAAAAAAAAGGTCCCTTTTCATAAAAGGAATGAGTTGGAAAAGATTTCGCATTCTGATTTTCTGCTGTTTATGAAATCCCTGCAATTCTCTTAAAAGCCAGTATAAAATGAAATATATATAAAAAATACAAGTACCCTATACAAGGTATTACTTTTCCAGTGTTTCTTTAATCCAGAAAAGCCAAATCCTTCCAAATTCATGGATTAACTTCCGTTGTTGACTATGCAAACTGTTTAGTAGCCTGGATGGGAAACTCTGAAACTTTTAAAGAATAAAAGCCACCTGCCCATGGTTTGTGTTTTTCTTATTTTTAACCAAATGATTTTATTTATTAATTAACAATATAATCATTCTGAAATATTCAATTCAACTCAGTTCAGAATTGAGCTGGAAGGGACCTTGGGAGGTCTTCAACCCCCTGCTAGAGCAGAAGACCCTGCGCAGTTTCACAATCCAGACCCTCTTTCAAACAGTGGAAGAAATCACTAAGCCCCATTTGTGCTCACAATTAAAGCCTCTCATTTTGAGAGAATAATTTCAGGCATTTATTAAAGCATCCATTCCAAAATTGTTCTGGGAAGAAGCCATTATTACAGATATTGACTCTGAGATCAGGTTTAATGTTTTCAGACGTCAAATTCTTTTGAATTATTTACCTATTACATAAACATGGATGGAAATGGATCCACTGTGCCCTTATTACTAAGAAATTATGTCCATTGGGTAATAACTGATGGGCCCATATTGCTCAGTGGATTTTCATTTGCCATTTACAAATGAGTTGCATTCAGTTATGGATTGATGTTTATTTTTATCCTGATTTATAAATAACTCAAGGCGGTGAGCATACATAATACTCCTTCCTCTTATGTTCTCAACAACAACCCTGTGAAGTGGGTTGGGAACACAGAGAGAAGGGGACTGGCCCAAAATCATCCAGACAGCTTTCATGCCTAAGACAGGATTAGAACTCACTGTCTCCTGGTGACTGGCACAAAGTCAGCCAGCTAGTTTTCATGACTACAGTGGGACTAGAACTCTCTGTCTCCTGGTGATTAGCCCAAAGTCACCCAGCTGGCTTTCATTCCAAAGGCAGGACTAGAATTCACCATCTCCTGGTGATTGGCCCAAAGTCACCTAGCTGGCTTTCAGGCCTAAAGGAGAACTAGAATTCACCATCTCCCAGTTTCTAGCCTGGTGTCTTAACCCCTAGACCAAAATGCCTCTATAATGAAAAGTGCTCATATTCATTAAAAATGCACTAAACTTTCAATCTTCGAAGGAGTATCATTATTTTTTTGTTATTCTTTCCCTTTTCTATTTGTTTTCCTTTCTGTTCTCTTTAATAACATAAAGCCCCCATCTCAGATCAGTTCCAAGCAGTGTGAAACAAGCTTTGAGGATCCATTCTCTTCCTCTTCTCCAATCCTATTCATTTTCACAATATTGAGTATTCATATGTAGAATAAAAAGATTCTTATACTATAAACACTGTTTATTCTTGAACATCCAATGTAAGCACGCCACTATATAAAACAGAATAACATTTGGCTAAGAAAGAAAAGCAGCTTCCGTTTTCAATCATAATACGGTTTGCTAGATAACCAGATTCTTTTTCCTGTTGTGGCTTTTTTTAAAACATGGTTTCAAAAATAACAAGAAACTCTAAATACTGTTTAAAATATCATTTTGTGGTATTCACTGAGAAAGCACACCTTAGTGGTTTTGATAAGTAGCACTGAATACAGTTAGCATTTTAACAAGATAAGATACGCGGAATATATATCACCTGATTCAGGACGAACTTTGATTTATGGGTTGGTTCAAAGAATCCACAGAGAACAGCCTTTTTTATATAGATTGTAGGCTTGCTCATGTTTCATTTAACTTAAATACAGTTTTGTAAGAAAGCATCTGAGCTTGTAAACTGCATTGTGCGATATTTCTCAGAGAAGCAATTTTATTGCCGGGCAATTTTTCTCATTGAAAGCAGATCCAGTGTCATCCCAACAAACGGGGATATCAAATTAAAACGCCAAGTTTCATCTTAGAGCCAGAGAAGATAAGTAATGCTTCTAAACACTGTACTTGGTGCCTTTGTTAAAACCATGCAGCTTACAGAATACACATAAGCTGTTCTTATTTAACATGGCAGGCATCGGGCTGGCTAGGGTATAATTTGGTGTTTTTTTAAAAGAAACGTGAGCTGTAATTGTACCTGGTTTTAATATGTTCTTCGCTCCCAAACTCTCTTCAGGATGTCCTCAACTTACGACTGCAATTGAGCCCAAAATTGCTGCTGTTAAGTGAGATATTTATTAAGTGGGTTTTGCCCCATTTGATGACCTTTCTTGCCTTAGTTGTTAAGTGAATCACTGCAGTAAACAAGTTAGTAACCCCGTTGTTAAGTGAATCCGGCTCCCCCATGGACTTTGCTTGTCAGAAGGTCGCAAAAGGGGATCACGTGACCCCGGGAGGCTGAAACCGTCCTAAGTACATGCCAGTTGCCAAGCGTCTGAATTTTGATCACGTGACCCTGGGGAGGCTGCAACGGTCGTAAGTGTGAAAAATGGTCACAAGTCACTTTTTGCTGTTGTGACTTTGAACGGTCACTCAGTGAGCTGTTGTAAGTGGAGGACACCCTGTATTTGTATGTATTTTGTGTGTGTGTGTGTGTTTGTGTGTTTGTGCGTATGGGAGGGCATGTAATTTCACCGAAAGCACTGAAAGCAAGGCACATTTTTTTCACAATACCGCAAGACTTTTGTGGATGTACACGGAGTTAACTTTCAAGGACAAACTCAATATATTATTCTATTTACATTCCACGCTTCTGTTCAAATGCTCCGTACAGTTTGTTGCTTCAGAAATGCCGAGAACCTGCTATAAAAGAGAAAAAGGAAGCGAAACAAGGGCGCAGCACGGGTTTTTTTCTCTGCAGTTTATGAAAAAAAAAAAAAAAGCAATCACAACCGTCTTTGAAAAGATAACGCTTCCATTTTTTCCCAGAATATTGCTTTATTTTTTTTTTCCTATTTTCAAATATACAATTCTGACATTACGAAGTTATAGTACAAAAAAATATATATCTCATTTTATATATAACGCATAGCCTAATAATGTTCCAATGCTTTAAACTCACAGATTTGGGCTAAAGCAACTCGCGGACTAAAATTTTAAGGCATACTTTAATGCCTTATTACAGATAGTTCTCGACTTTACGAGCCCAAAATTTCTGTCGCTAAGCGAGACCTTCGTTAAGTGACTTTTGCCCCATTTTACAACCTTTCTTGCTGCAGTTGTTAAGTGAATCGCTGCGATTGTCAAGTTAGTAACACGGCTGTTAAGTGAATCCGGCTTCCCCATCGGCTTTGCTTGTCAGAAGGTCGCAAAAGGGGATCACGTGACCCCGGGACATTTGTGACCGTCATAAATATGAGGCATTTGCCAAACGTCTGGATTTTTGATCCCGCGACAGCATGGGGATGCGGCAACCGTCGTAAATATGAGAAGTGGTCCTAAGTCACTTTTTTTTTCAGTGTGGTTGTAATTCTGAACGGTCGCTAAATGAACTTTTGTTAAGTCGAGGACTATCTGTACTTTGACACACTAAAGACATTTCAGGAGTTGTTGGGAATTTAGGCATGGCTGTTACCGTATATTACTGATATTTTGCTCTCTCAAGAACCTCATACAAAATAACTTCATTGCTTAGTGCAAGAGATCGCCCTTAAAAGAATAAACAAAATACTAGGAACAAATACACTGAAGTCTCAAAAGGCTAAATGTTTATTTAAGTATTACCAATCACTTTGAAATCTTTTCACTCGCCAGGCAATGCCCGCACGATAATTAATATAATCTAAAACACTGACGTGAATTCTTAAATATCAGCCTTCTCGATCTATATCTCACGTACTTTCCACGCCTATCTAGAATTGCAACATTCCTCTGTTCCTTCATTCTGCTTTCTACTAACGTTCTCTTTCTTTTATCTGCTAACCTTCTCGTATACTCTCTCCTCTTCCATGGCATTTCATCTGCTTGATTATTTCTTGGAACGCTTGTTTTTGTTTTTTTTGCTACTATCTACTATTGATCTTGATTGTTTTTCACAGTGCTGCATTTTGTAATTAGACTGAACCAAAACAAAACTTCCTGTTAATTTAAGACCTGGATTCGACAAGCTGAGAAGCAAAATACACCATTTTTATCCTAGAGAGAGAAAGAGAGAGAGAAAGAGAAAGAGAGAGAGAGAGAGAGAGAGAGAGAGAGAGGGAGGGAGGGAGGGAGGGAGGGAAGGAAGGAAGGAAGGAAGGAAAGGGAGGGAGGGAGGAGAGGGAGGGAGAGAGAGGGAGGGAGGGAAGGAAGGAAGGAAGGAGAGGGAGGGAGGAGAGGGAGGGAGAGAGAGAGAGAGAGGGAGGGAAGGAAGGAAGGAAGGAAGGAGAGGGAGGGAGGAGAGGGAGGGAGAGAGAGACAGAGAGAGACAGAGGGAAGGAAGGAAGGAAGGAAGGAAGGAAGGAAGGAAGGAAGGAAGGAAGGAAGGAAGGAAGGAGAGGGAGGGAGGGAGGGAGGGAGAGAAGGATGACTGCATTTAAAATTATTTCTTCTTTTCCCATCAAAACATAAGATTCAATTTTTTTTAAAAAAATAAATCCTCATCTCTCTTTATTCCTATAGTATGAGAAAATCTAGGATGATTCTTTTGTTTTAAAGATTAAATTATTTGACGGAACTCTTTTTGGGAAGATATCCTAGATTAAATTCCACCTGCTGAATTTATTTTCAAATTGTGGGGAAATAACAGTTGCACACTGCACCCCTGTGTGTGCTGGCTCAGAAATTGGTCCTCTTTCTTGTTCCAAGTTAAGGATACTCAGGCATGCAGCCAGAACACCGACAACAGCTGTTGACAACCATCTGTGTGCCCTGCAGGTGCACCCACAACTTCCTTCTCACTCAGTTTTTAAATGGAACCCGAAAATCAACACCTCTTCCCTTCCTTTTTACTCGCCATGTATCAAGAGTCCCATCTTAACTGTCATACTAATTATTTACTAGGAGTAGGAAAGAGCTTCACTTTGTTATAGCTAATGGCTTCCCAAAAATGAGCTTTGAGGAGTGATCCCGCAAAGTAGCTGTCAGGAAAAGAAAAATCCATTTGGGATGTGTTTTAAGTTCCAGAGATGTAATTCCCAGTTAGTCTCATGTCACCGTAAACATACAAAATAGGTTTATTGTGATTTGCATGGAGGACTGCTCACTGGGTTTCTGGACATAGAAGTTTCCCTGGACTTATTTTGCTTTTGCAAAAAGATTTAATCTTCTTCAACCGGTCCTGGTAGCTAGCAGGGAACCACTGCCCTACCACATCTGGAGAGCATCAGTTTGCAGAAGAGTGCAACCAAGCATGAGCAGACCAGGAAATACGTGAGTTGTGCTAAATGGAGCGACAATTCTGCCAGGTTATAAATAAGCCAATTTGAAAATAAGAAATTGCATCTCTGAGGGTCATTTTTGTTGTTGTGGTGGTTGTTAGCTGGGCTGTGCGTTGAAATACTCCTCATTGGTCTATGACAGTGTTTGTCAACCTTGACAACTTTAAGATGGGTGGACTTCCAGAATTCCTCAGGCAGCCCTTTAGGTGTCTGGACTTCAACTCCCAGAATTCCCCAGCCAGAACATACCCATTTCTACGCTCTCTACACTGGGATAACAGCAGCCCAACTGCTATTGCAACAGTTCAGTTACATATATATTCTTCTATATTTTTTTTAAGTTAGAGACTTTCTTCATTTGATCCCCTTCCTGTCAAAGTTCACTCTTGGTTTTTGTCCAGATGCCTAAGGCAATTAATTAAATATATATAGCGATAGATAGATAGATAGATAGATAGATAGATAGATAGATAGATAGATAGATAGATAGATAGATAGATAGATAGATAGATAGATAGATAGATAGATAGATAGATAGATAGATGATAGTAAAATTAGAGAGAGAGGAGATAGATAGATAGATAGATAGATAGATAGATAGATAGATAGATAGATAGATAGATAGATAGATAGATAGATAGATAGATTAGAGAGAGAGAGAGGAGATAGATAGATAGGTAGGTAGGTAGGTAGGTAGATAGATAGATGATAGTAAAATTAGAGAGAGAGGAGATAGATAGATAGATAGATAGATAGATAGATAGATAGATAGATAGATAGAAAGAAAAAGAAAGAAAGAAAGAAAGAAAGCTATAAATAGGAGAAATACTACGTTCTAATATTACCTCCAAAGTTATAAACAGTGACTGAAAGATTTTTCTCCACCCAATTACTCTGACAAAGTCTCTTGAGGAAATATTGCAGCTTTTCAGTTTCCATGCCCTCCCAATATATGAGCTTTGGGAACACAAGCAACTCTTAAAAAGTTTTTTATCAAGTAAAAATGCTAGGAGAATGTTAAGTATGGAGACAGGGACACCAAATAGTTTTGAAGGGATAGATTGCAGCTGTTTCCACCTATTCGGTTTCAATCTTATTATCTCTGACATAGGAATGTGCTTTCAAGCTTGGGAAAAGCATAGAATACAGTACAAGAATTCCTAGCTTTCCCCCCAGTCTTTTCGCTTTTTAATAAAGTATTATTATCCAGGTCTGCTTTTAATTTTTAAACAGAAATGCAACATTAGCTGTGAGAACAATCAGCTCCAAGAACCAAGGGTATCCTTTCCAGCTGGACCATTTTTATGTCCAGAATCATAGGATCCATTTTACCCCTGCTTATAATACCTCCACTTCCTAACTATCACAACTGGGTGACACAAAAGACATGGGTGAATCATGTCCTACGGCAACCCAGTGTTCTTTCAATGGAGCACACCAATTACTTCATTAGGACACAGTGCGAGTGTCATAATCTCCCACCAATTTAAAAAATGCAGGTAGTTCTCAACTTACGGCAACAACTGAGCCCCCAAATTCTGTTGCTAGGCAAGACGTTTAAGTGAGTTTCATACCCCTTTTCCTCCCCTATTTCCCCATTGTCCTCATTGTTCTTTGTGTTCCTGCATTTTATATTTTGAATAAAGACTATTAAAAGTACTTGAATCAAGACGGGAGTGGTGATCAGGACAAGTGGTGACGCCGAACAAAGAAAAAAAATATTGCACAACATCAGCCTGCCGAATGGACCGTGTGTCTTGGCATTAACAAAAGGCTATCCCTTTAAGATGAACACTCCATAAAAACAAGTTATTTTCACCCCTTAAAAAGTTGGCTAGGAGCTCCTGGCTGCCCTAAGAAAGCTAAACAAACTTTAAGAGAAGTCTTTCAAGAAATTGTTTTCATGACAAAAGCCCCCCCCCCTCTCCCTAACTCAGTCTTTGGCTTTTTGGATAAACTCCCCACATGGCTAGAAATTGGGAACGCAGCCTGATTGTGGCAGTGTTCCGTTCCCAATTCTTTTCCAAAATACTATGTCTTTATTGAGTGTAACAATCGGTTCCTCCTCTAACAGCCCTTATTCCACTGAACAGTGATTGCTTCTCCGGGGACTTGAAGAGAGACGGGATTCCCAGCCCAGTTCTCGGATACGCATTTGATTGGAAATCTGAGGAACTGAATCCCACATACCTCTTGCAAGTGCAACACGCAAGAAAACGCAACACTCGGGGAAAAAAAACAAAACATCTGATGGCAATTTCATGCTGGAATTTAATCCACTGCCTGTTTAAATCCTTCACGCACCCCACCTTTCTCCTGTAGTCTTCCGGTATATATACGCTTCTCTCTTGGATACAAATAAGTTTGTAGAAAGTGTTCCTCGCCTTAAAAAAATAAAATAAAAAACAGTGCCTTGCATTTTCCCAAAGGGTTGTACAAACTTTAGCGGAGTCTTGCAAACCTGAGAAAGAGTACAACCCGAATTGTAAACCCTGAGAATATAATATTATGGTGGAACGACACAAGTGTGTCGTTCAGAGATGTGTCCATCAATGAGATGTTGCTGATATAAAATGCCTGTTTTTTTTTGTTTTTTTTAATCTTAGCTTCAAGAGAGAATCTCTCTGCGGTTAAGTCCCAGTGAGGTTTGGAATGTGAGACAATTTGCTACGGTCAACTTACCACGGCTAAGTCACAGTGGCCAACTATAATAATAATAATAAAGTGGGAAAGGACCTTGGAGGTCATCTAGTCCAACCCCCTGCTCAGGCAGGAAACCCTATACCATTTCAGACAAATGGCTGTCCAGTCTCTTAAAAACTTCCAGTGTTGGAGCATTCACAAGTTCTGGAGGCAGGTTGTTAAGTGAATATGTTCTGCAACCTTTCTGCAGACTTCCTGAGCCTTGCTGAATGACTCAGCAAGGCCCAGGACACAACAGTTTCCCCATTGACTTTGCTTGTCAGAAGGTCGCAAAAGTGGATCACGTGACCCCGGGATACTGTGTGCAATAAAAATAATAAAGTGGGAAAGGACCTTGGAGGTCATCTAGTCCAACCCCCTGCTCAGGCAGGAAACCCCATACCATTTCGGACAAATGGCTGTCCAGTCTCTTCTTAAAAACTCACCCTGGCTAACTCGCTACGGAACAATTCAACAATTCCATTTAATTATTTAAAATAATTTAAAAAAAATATTTTAATGTTTGTCATTCACATTCAGTTCTGTCCCTCCCTCTTGCATCCTTTCTTTAACGACTCTGTTCCACCCTTTCTTTGATATTAGCGTAACCCTCGTTCCGTGGAGAGTTGCCCGTGGCGAATTGTCCCAGACCCGCGAGGATAATGGACATTGTGGTCATTCCAGTTAGAGTGGCCTTTAGACCTCGTTTTGGGAGGGGCGGTTGTTCCTATCACTACACTAGAAACAAATCACTTAAAGGGAAGTTCTCCGTTGAGATGCAAGAATAAAAAAAAAAATTGGAAGGGCCCGAATCCCAGGTGGGACGGGAATCCCTCCCGTTCATATATTAGCGACCGCTTGAGCAAGTAAAGAACAGCAGAGTCTTGCTTGAGGATATTTTTTTTTCATGGTTTAGAATATCCGTAGAAAACTGATGGAACAGCACACACGAGAAGAGGCCGTGCTTTGCAATAAACAATTGCAAAATCGGGTAGGAACCGGGCTGTTGGTGTCCCCGAGGACACTTCTAGCCTCAAACTGCTGAGAACATAGACTTCCCCTGGGAATTTCTCCCTCTGGATACTCCTTGCTGAAATGAATGAACGTTTCACCAAGGCTGTGAAATCTCCCGGCAAACAGAGATGTTACTTATGAGTTCAGAGAAGGCGGCAGATCCACACCGGGGAAATCGAGCTTTTCAAAAACAGCCAAACCCCACCAAAACTAATTGAGCAATCCAAAGATTTGTCTCCACCTTATCGCTAGGCGTGCTTGCACGGAATAGGCCTAGCTGGGCACACTGTTTCACCAAAACATCCTCCCCCTGAACACTGAACAAAACAACATTACAATCTTTGTGCAAACCCCCCCCCCCTCCCCTAGCTCTGTGCAAGATGGGGAGCTTGGCTTCAACGGTGCAATTGTGCTTGGCACAACTGCCTTTTTTAAAAACAACAACAAAAACAACAGGCTCTCCAGGATACTGAACAGCAAATTTCAAACAGCGGACAATACGTTTGCAAGAGTTGTGCCCTGCGCAACTGCAGGAGAGTGTGAGGATCGTGGCGTTTTCTTTTCCTGTCCGTTGCAGGGATGAGGGGCCAACTTCTGAAAGGAACTTAAGCTTTATATGGCTCATAGAAACTGGGAAAGTCAAACGTTCCTTCATTCCAAAGGGATTTACCAGTTGAACAGTATGTTTTGGCCCAGGGTCATAAAGTAAATTTGACTGCTGCCTCCGGACTGAACAGAGGCGAAAAATACCTTGAGGAGAGAGATAAGGAAAGTGTCACTCCAACTTTTTTTAAAAAAAATATTGAGCATAACTTGATAATAGTGCGCATACTTCGGCAGACATAAACGCAAATACTGCTTTAATCCTCCCAACATTGGCATAAACTGCCATGTCGGGGAAAATCTAGCCTTCTAACCAGGTTCTAACCAGGTTCTTCAACCAGAAGAACGTCTTGTGTCTCTTCT
Organism: Azemiops feae; assembly: GCA_023970755.1. Lineage (NCBI taxonomy): Eukaryota > Metazoa > Chordata > Lepidosauria > Squamata > Viperidae > Azemiops > Azemiops feae. Next base: position 71,349 of record JALGBA010003994.1, on the reverse strand, counting down.
GGAAGCACAACTAAAAACACCTGACTCATCTTTGGGTGCGAATTCCATACCACCCCTCCCAACATCGGCCATGTCGGGGGAAATCTAGTCTTCTAACCAGGTTCTTCAACCAGAAGAACGTCTTGTGTCTCTTCTGGAAGCACAACTAAAAACACCAGATTCTTCTTCTGGTACAAGGGATGGATGGATTCCCTCCCACCCCTTTCCAACTTCTCCACACGTACCTTATCGTTCCTTTCACATAGAAACTTCAGTTTTTGAGCTTTCTTGTGCATAAACACGCCTTCCAGACATCCCGTTTCCACAGCACGCAGCTCAATTGCTTTCTCGCCCCAACCCATCACCTGATTGGACTGAAGATAAGCTTTTAGGAAGAAAAAAAACAAACAAACAAACAAACAAACAGTTAATGGAGCTTTTTCTTAAAAAAAAAGTAAAAGAAAACCCACAAAAACGAAGACAAGTGACAGAGAAAGGGCTGGATAAATGGTTCTGCTCACGGGAAGCTGTTGGCAATAGTAATACCCCCCCACTTCTAGTATTTGTAGCGGAGGCTCCATCTGATAACAAGAAGAATTACAATCTGTGCGACTTGGGCTTTAGCTTGGACAGGATTGTCTTACATGCTCCTGGAGCCACATAGTGGGTCTTTTTCAAATGCTGCTTCCAAGCCTTTTTGGGGGGGGGGGGAATGTAACTTAGATATATGCTCAACTAAGTTGAAGGCCAGTGTTCTTAATTCGTTGAGGCCGGTGACCCTGAGGACACAGATAAATCTCCAGGTGGCCTCAAGGGCTCTCTAAAAAGAAGGCAAATGACCAGCTGTCTGCAAGGAGTATAAATCCTTCCATTCCCCCACCATCCAGGCAGAGCTGAAGAAGCTCCTGGGATGAGAAGCAAAAGGTCTTCAAAGGAAAAACAAAGAGAGTCCAGTTGCCTCGTGGAAAAGCATCTTTGGGACAACCATGACGTCTGGATGACGGGGAACCTCCAAAGACACTTGAATTTGATGTTTTGATGCTTTCTGTGCTTTTTAATGCTTTCTACGGTTTTTATTATTGTTTTAAAATTCTTAATTTTTGGTGTAGATTTTTTTTAAAATTGTAGAGGTTTAAGTTATATTTTAAATTGTGGATGCTGGATTGTAAGCCGCCCAGAATCATTTACTGAGATGGGTGGCTGCAAAAATCAAACAATCTACCAACCCGCCAACTGAGGGTAACTCTGTGTCTCTGGTGGCAGAGAAGCCATAAGATCTCAGACAGAATGAATTCCCATCTCTCTTACCAAAGGACCATTTCCAGGATTGGCTGAAGCCCCTGCAGAGATAGACATCTAATTGTTTACAATTAATTGTTTACAAGCCCTTAATTGTTTACAAGTGTTCCTGGTGTGTTTCATGCAAGGCTTTCCCTCCGAGCTAGTCAACCTTTCTCTCCCCTTTTCCATTTTTAAAAAGGAATCCAAAATACCTTTTGCACGTTTTAAGATAGACAGCAGTAAACACACTAAAGGGATGCCAAGGGAGGGTCTCAAACGTCCAGGTCATGGTTGTTTCGCTTCTCATCCAAGAAGCTTCTTCAGTTCTAACTGTTCCTTGGATGGGAAGCAAGACGTTTCAAAGAAAACATCAAGGAAGTCCAGGTGCCTTTTGGGGGAAAAACCCCCCACCTTTGGGACACTAAGGGGACATTGCATAGACCAGGGGTCCCCAACCCCTGGTCTGTGGACCAGTACCAGGCCACGGCATGCCAGCAACCGGTCCACACAAACAAGCAAAGCCCCATCCATGGGATGCAGGCGGCACACAAAGCCACGCCCCCTCCGGTCTGCGGAAAAACCTCTCTCCGCGGAACCGGTCCCTGGTGCCCAAAAGGTTGGGGACCCCTGGCATAGACAACACAAGGGCATACCATCACCGAGAGGGGTTCAACATCTGGCCCTCCAAAACTGTAGGCATGACCTCCCACAGCTCCTCTACATGTACACAAATTGTGACTGGAAGGGACACATAATTGATATTTGATTACACTCTAATTGTGCCCATTGTTTAAATTTTGGCTTTCTTCCTCCTCCACCTGCTGCACTGCCCACATTTGGCGAAGAGGTCCTGGACATGCCCTCCAAAGACTAGAGAAAAGAGCTAAACCTTCATTTGAAAGTTGTCTTAAGCATCACCAGATCCCTCTATAACACTCGGGAGGACAAATAAATCACCCTCAATCTGCAACAATCTGCAATCTCCACTGGCTAATGCCAAAGTTAAATGTGATTTCCTTTATTGAAAATCCCATCTCCTAAGAGAAAGCTACACCTCCAGCAGGATGCGTCGGGGGAGAGGCTAAGATCCTTACGAGCTTGAGATTCTTCTTGTTTTCTTTCTTTGCACCTGCCTCCTTTCTTTTTCCCCTTTATTATCACAACCTTCTCAATCTGAAGCTCAAGGCCAGGGACGGTGTGCTTTATATTAATCGGTAGACCGCACAGGGAAAGCTTTCCAGCTGACATAAGGAGAGACACACTTTCATAAATAAAAGATCACATTTCCAAATGTTGACGGGCATCCAAAAATACGGACTGTTTGTTCCCCACCGAGGCAAGTCGGAGCTCGCCCCATCTATTGTTCGATCACCAGGCTGCAGTCCCAGAGCTGCACCTTCCTATAAATAGATTATGGTGTCTGTTGCTTGGGCCTTCTGATCTCCATGATGTAGCTGGCTGGGGGGGGGAAATGAAGCCTACAGTGAGCTTCTCTACCCAGCTGGTTTTTTCCCCCTTTTCTTCCTAGATCAGGGTATTGTTTTCTGCTTGTTTGTCTGGTCTCAGTCCCTGCTTATCTGGGTGTTAGTTGCTGGAGTGGATGCGTTCTGGCTTTAAACAGGGAGCAAGCCCCACCCTCACTAGCCCTGAAGAGGTTACCTAGTCAGGTAATGAAATGTCTGCAAGCCAATAACTAAGTTCAGAGACCACCAAGGCCTCCACAGTTCAACCCCGAGTGACATAAATTATCTTCCATTAGAACAATTGTTGCAGCCATGCTCCTAATTCCATGGGTAATCCAAATCTAGATCAGGGTATTGTTTTCTGCTTGATTGTTTGTCTGGTGTTAATCCCTGCTTCTCTGGGTTTGGGCTGCTGGAATGGGTATGTTCTGGCCTTAAACAGGGAGCAAATCCCACCCTCTCTAGCGCTGATGATGTTACCCAGTCAGGTAATGAAATGTTTTCCTTGGTAGTTCCTACACTGAGGTATTGTTTTCTGCTTGATTGTTTGTCTGGTGTTAATCCCTGCTTCTCTGGGTTTGGGCTGCTGGAATGGGTATGTTCTGGCCTTAAACAGGGAGCAAATGCCACCCTCTCTAGCGCTGATGATGTTACCTAGTCAGGTAATGAAATGTTTTCCTTGGTAGTTCCTACACTGAGGTATTGTTTTCTGCTTGATTGTTTGTCTGGTGTTAATCCCTGCTTCTCTGGGTGTAGGATGCTGGATAGGATGTGCTCTGGCCTTAAACAGGGGGCAAGCCCCACCCTCTCTAGCGCTGATGTTGTTACCTAGTCAGGTAATGAAATGTCTGCAAGCAAACAATCTTGCTCAGAGATCACCAGGGGCTCCACAGTTCAAACCTGAGCGACAGAGATTATCTTCCATTGGAAAATTGGTGCAGCCATGCTCCTATAAAACTCACGGTGTACCCTTATCCAAACTCTGAAGCAAAAGAAAAAAAGGTCTATTTCTAATATTCCTGCCGTCTTGTTTTCAAAGTATCAGCCTCTTGTCCAGAGAAAACCTGAAATTTCAGCTCTGCATCTCTTGAAGAATCAACCGCTTAAGTCCGGTAGCTTCACCACTTTAATTTCCCTCCGGAGTTAAGTTTCCTTGTTCCAATTACTAGAACTGACTCCACCAGCCTAGCGCCTTAAATTCTTAAAGAGCTCCCTATGTTTCGTTTCTTGACCTATATTGATCATTTTATTCCTCCCTTCTCTCTTTACCGGTTAAAATTTTGCAAAGTGCTTTATTTGATTGGTAACGTTCATGACGCAGGAGCTGGTTGAAATAAGTGAAGAATTAGCTTCCTGAAACAGCCTGGCTGTTTACCTTTGACTAGATACCTACTTGGGAAAATGTTTCCTCAAATAACAAAACAAACAAAGCCCCCCCTTGAACCACAAGCAATGTCTAGAGAAAAACAAAGTGACCCTTTTAGGGGGGGAAAAAGCTGTTCTTTCATCCTTGCCTTCCCCCCCCCCCCCTAAAAATGTCTTTTTTATTTTCGCTCAACATTTATTACAATTCATCGATCCGGGGTTTCGCCTGCACAAATCCATCTCTGTTGCTTCCATCCTAGCTCTTCCTTTCAACCCTCAGACCTGGTTCTGAGAAATGGAGAGATTTCTCTACTTTAATAGGAAAAAAAAATCAAATATTCTGCCTTTTCAGCTGCACATAGGACCAAGATAGGGGAAAAAAAAAATCTACAGCATTCCAGGTTCCTTCCAGTATTATTATAGTGAGCTGTAACCTAGCCTGCTTCCTCCAGGATATATTTTTAAAATTTCCAGACAGGTTCAGTACCAAAAACTAGGATTTTCCCCTTCTAACTCTCACCTGCTGATAGCTCTTTTATCTCTTGAGAACTTCACATCATGCAGCTAATGCTAGATTGTCAGGTGAGAGAACCTGACATTATACAGACAGTGTTAAACATTAATGTAGCAGGGAAAACAATTGTCTTGACATGTGTTAATTATACCATGCCGTTCTGATTCTTAATACAAAAAAAAATCATTGGGAAGGTGAAGTATTGTGACAATGGCAACACCAAAAAGGAAGTAACTTGCCTTGCTCTACAAAGTAATAAGAGAAGGGATTATTTGTAGCTAGGACTGAACTGTGGAATCCTTGGTGCTCTCTGAGCTTGGTTGCTTTCTTGCAGACGTTTCAATTACCCAACTAGGTAGCATCATCAGTGCTAGTGAGTGTGATGTGTGCTCCCTATTTATATACAGTAGCTTGTCCTGCCAGTGTTAGCGGGGTGTGTGGTTTTCTCCACGGTAGTTCTGGGATTAGGGAATTGTTTTCCACTTGACTGTTTGTCTGGTCTTAATCCCTGCTTATCTGGATGTTGGCTGCTGGAGAGGACGTGTTCTGGTCTTAAACAAAAAGCAAACAACACTCCTTCTACCACTGAAGTTGTTACCTGGTTGGGGAATGAACTGTCTACAAGAAAACAACCACGCTCAGAGAGCACCAAGGACCCCACAGTCCTCTTCCTCCTGCCCTTCTCTTCCTCTTTGCAAACCCCACTTCCTTCAACCACTGAAGTTGTCAACTGCAAGAAAACAACCATATTCAGAGAGCAACAAGGACCCGACCATCTTCCTCCTTCTCTCCTTCTCCTCTTCTTTGCAAACTGCACTCCCTTCTAGTACTGATGATGCTCCCTAGCTGGGTGATGAAACGTCTGCCAGAACCACCACCGTGAACCAAGGACCTTGAAGGAACAAGAGTAAATGTGATTTGTCCACTCCCACGTATGGTAGGTGCCGAAAACAAGTTTAGATGGGGAGCTGCAAACCTCAGCACTTTTGCAATCAGTGACCCTGTCAGACATGCAAGGTAGATGTGGTTTTAGTATGTCTTCCACTTCCAGTCCATTTTACTTACCTACTGATGTGGGCATTTCCCCCCATTGCAAAATGTTTTCTTTGGAGAAGTGCCCATAAATATCAAGGTAGACGCCTTCATCTTCATAAGCCAGTAGAAGTTCCATCCCACTGGTGTTCCGGAGGATGATAATAGCATGCGGATGAATATTTCCCTGGATCTGGAATAATATTTGAGGAAGATTTACATCACGGAAGAAGTTACAACTTAAGTAACTACAGTCCATCAATTTAGGTGTCACGACAGAGCATTTAAAAACCAACTAGCTTGGAGATCGGAGAAGCGAAAAAGATTTATCTCTTTGAAAATGTCAATGTACTTTCTTCTGTGTTCAGAGCCGATAACAAAGGAGAAGACATTTCTTTCTTTTTTAATATCACGTTTTAGCTGCTACCTGAGAAAAAGGGGTGTCTCTTTTATCCCCCCTTTAAATATCAAAGATCGCCTATTCAGTACTTGCCTTTGAATTTGGGGAGTTTCATGTTGTGAAAATAAATAAAACCCAGAGTAATTTGGATGCGGTAGGACTTGCAGTAGCATTGTAAAAATGATTGTAAAGGGCACCTTAGCATAGAAATTATCCTGTTAAAAATTCTTATGAGCATTACAGAATTATAGAAAACAAGTCTAAAAATAAACGACAATATAGCAATAGATTACATAAAAGCACACAGGCTGACTG